>JALPQD010000468.1:1015229-1667379 GCA_023101885.1 Typhlomys cinereus | reverse complement strand
ATTTACTAGAACTCTGAGCTTTGCGTCCATTAAGTTGGAGCTAGTGAATCACATAAACCCAACTCCAGTGTCAGCATCTTCGTTTGTCTTCAGCCCTAATATCTTTCTACTTCAGATTATGCCTGGCATGTAATTCCTGTAGAATGAAGCATCGAGCACTTCGGGGCAACCAGTGCCTCGCCTGGTCCACTTCTCACCACCAAAGCCTATTTTCCACACAGCTATCAATCCTTTCTTCACCACTGGTGTTATTTATTTAATTATATTCATTTATTTGTTTGGTTTCAGCTGACTCATAACTTTACCTCTTTTCAAGGCAGAATGTGATGACTTGACACATAGAAACACTGTACAAGAGCACTTTTTATTATCCATAAAATCTTGAAGGACAGGCTGCAAGCCAACAGGGATTTCCAGAAACTGTTGACTCCAGCTTCTCTGTAGTGGGATTGGTAGAACACCACAGTGTCTTCCATCATAAAACTGAGAATTTCAAATATCATTGTAACTATTTCTTGAAGAGAATTGGGTCTCTACCAGTGACTTTCTGGTCCATATCAACATTTTCATTTGCATGAAGGGACCTCTCTTGCTGGTCCTCTTCCCCTTCCTCTGATAACCTCAAGAAGCTTCAAGTGTAGTAGCACATTTGTTGCTTTCACAGTTCTGCCATTTTGGAATACAGGGTTTTGGACATTCCCTTTCATATGAAACATAGGGTGTCAGTACATCTTCTGCCCCTGGACTAGACTGAAAACTTAGTCCATGTTCTCTTTACCTTTCATAACATGATTCTGAATACATTATTACTAAAAATGCCACAAAGTTAAGAATCAACTGGGTTTGTAGCTTTGTAAACTAGAACATCAAAATCTGATTTAAGATACCTATTAACTTAAACATACATGCTTTTTCCCCTATTTTTTCAACTAATGTTTTTAGTTAGCATATGGAATAATGGATTTCGTTGTCATGTTTTCATACATGCTTAACATGATACTTTGCTCTTATTCATCACCCTGCCCTCTCCTTTCCCTCCTCCTCCCTTACTGGTCATCTTCCTCCCTGCAAATAGTTCCCCTTCTACTTCAAGTCATATCTGTGTGTACTTAAAATAACTATGAACTTATGTATTTTGAATCTAGATTCTACATGAGAGAAAACATATTTTTCCTTTCCCTACCATCCTCTCTTGTCCTTCCCTCACAATAGATTACAGCATATATTTAAATCTAGATTTCTTGTGTAAGAAAAATTGGAATTTTTTTAGCTTGATTTAATATGATGACCTACAATTCCATAATTTTCCTGAAAATTACATAATTTCATTCTTCTTTATGGATGAATTTAATGTCATTGTTTATATATATTACATTTCTTTCTGAATTCTGTTTATGGGCTGGTTCCATATCTTGATTATTTCAAATTATGCTGCAATAAATGGATGTATATGTATTTCTGTGATAAAATAGACACTTTCTTTAAATTTCTGAATTCAGAGCTGTACTACTTTTAAAATACATTATATAATTTATTTGAGAGAGATGAGAGTAGAGAGAGAGTCAGGGTAGAGGTCAAAGAACAATTTTCAGAAGTCTATCCAGGCTTTCCTTCTACCATGTGGGCTTCCAGAATTGAGTCCAGGTTGCCAGGTCTGTGAACACCTTACCCGCTTAGCCATCTCACCAGCTCTAGCTATACTATTTTTGCTATTGGTGTTTCTCCTAAATTAAACTGGATAATGACAGACGATAAAGAGACAAATGTAAAACTGTACTATTTTCAAGACACCATCAGATATAGGTTTTTCAGTTCTTTCTCTTGCTGTTACACAAGAACTTTGCATCTATTTGTACTGATGAGCTATTTGTGGTAGAATATAACGAATGCTTGATTGGTTAGTCCCAAGATTAAAATGATCATCTGCCAACAATATCATGTCTTTTTCACAGAATTTTAACTAGTGAGCTTTTGCTGTTCCTTACAGACATATGGAAAGATAAATATTCATGAGATACATTTCCTAGGATTAATAATAGGTCCATTTATTCTCAGCAGAGTGCTGTTTCCAATCATGGGTTTATGATTCTCAAGCTGGAGAGAAGTCTTTGCATCTCTTAGCAACAAAGTAGTTCCTGGTTGTTAAATCATTTGTCCTATGTGTTTTTCAACTATTGTCTTGTTTTCTTTCCTCCCTTCCTGCCACATGGAACAAAACATAATCTTGATTTTCCAATCATTTCACAGTCTATGCTATGGAAATTAACCGTAAGTTTACACAGACTTGGTGGATTTAGTTCATGAAATGTGTTAGCCAAATAATCCTTGCCTTTGATGTTTACTGGAAATCTTATATTCAGCTTGTTGGTGACAATACTTTTTTAAACTATATAAAAAGTAAATGGCTCATAAGTGACATTGGTAGAAACATAAATATTTTTCTTCTTTTGGCCTATTGGGTCTCCTATGATATAAAGGGTGTTTTAAACCTTGCCCTGTAATAGTCATCTGTGAAGACAATGGCGTTTCTACCTAACATCTTAAAACAAAATTATTTCCAAACTAATGTACAAATGCAACCAAGAAAACAACCAGAAGACAACATAATCTTGCAATTGGAATGCAAGATAACTTTCTACTCGACAGCAATAGAGGAAGACAAAAGATATTTGTCTGTTACTCATTCAGAACTTTCATAGGTAGGATTGAAGATGTCATTCAACAATAGAATGCCTGCCTAGTACATATGCAAAGCTCTAGGTTCATTCCCTAGCACCACCACTAAAAAATAAACAATTTTCAAAATCCTTCTATATGTGAAAAACAGTAAAGAAATGGAAAATTACAAATATTATGTTAACTATAACCTTCAGAACATAAATGTGAATTTTCTTAATTTCTTCACGTGAGTTGATATTTTTCACTTAACATTATTGCTTATGAATAAAAAGAACATGATATAAAGCTAAGTATAGGAGTGCATTCTTATAATTCCAGCATTTGGGAGGCTGAGGCAGGAGAATTCCAAGTCTGATATCAGTCAGGCTTCCTAGTGAGTCCCTGTTTACAACAAAACAAAAAAAGAAATAAGTTATTTAGAGCTGGGAAGATGGCTCAGTAGGCGAAGTCTTGCCATTCAAGCATAAGGATCTAAGTTCAGTTTCTTGCACCCATGTGAGAGCTAGGGACGAGATGCCTATAACCACAGCGCAGGTCAGGAGAAACAGGTGGATCCCAGGATTTACTGGCCACATCGTCTAGTCAAAAGGAGAGACTGTCTCAAAACACGAGATGGAGAACAAAAGAAGAAGACATCCAAAGTCTACTTCTGGCTTGAATGTACATTCACACGCATGTGCACACCCCCACCTCCCCCCACAGAGATAAATGCAACTTCATGCACACACGCACACCACACATATGCACATACCACATACACCAACACATTCATACAAACATATTCATCAACACACAAGTACACCAACATACACCAGCACACACACACATATGCACACAACACATACAGGCAAGTGTACCTGTGTACATATGTGAACCACATGTACACCAACATACACATATACACACAAAAGAAATAGGTTATTTAATAGTATATGCAACAGATATTTATTTTTCTCAAATGTACAAAACAAGCCAAAAAAAAAGGCCTTACTTTCCTTTTAGCTCCTTGTGGGGAAAATCTCTACGATGAGGATGGCAAGCGGCTCCCTCCCTGCATCCCTGGCGCCTGGCTCACACCTGCCCTCATGGCCTGCTACCTCCTGGTGGCAAACATCCTGCTGGTCAACCTGCTGATTGCTGTTTTCAAGTACGTGTCCTGACTGATGCAGATTTCCAGTTTAATCTCAGCAAGGGTCTGTGCTACCTACCACCTATGTGCAGAGAAATCCACCAGCACATTTAAATGAATACCATGTTCGCAGTTTTTATGCTCAACCTTAATCAGTCTTAATGTATTCATAAATCAAATGTTGATACTTAAACACATAAAGTTTAATCTCGGTAAGCATATTTCTACACTGTAGCATTTTAATCTAATGAAAATATTTTCTAGGCAGAGGTCTCCTGAGGAAGGGATGATTTGATCAAATTCTGTGTTTTCTTCACTATCAAAAGGCACACTCAGTGATGCCTATTTCACAAGCTGTCATGATTATTTCAATATATAAAAGTTGCATATCATCTGTTACAAACAGTAAAATGGCTTAAATTAATTAAATAAGGCTGGTTATAAAACTTGCCCATTTGTCATGTGTTGAACATATTGATAACACTTAATATATCTTCTTTTCAAAGTAATACCTTTTTGAAGTAAAATCATATCCAACCAAGTGTGGAAGTTCCAGCGATATCAGTTGATTATGACATTCCATGACAGACCAGTCCTGCCCCGCCAATGATCATTTTCAGCCATATCTACATCATCATTATGTGTCTCAGTGGTCGCTGCAGGAAAAGAAGAGCAGGTGACCAGGAGGAACGGGAACCGAGGACTGAGTACGTCCCAGACTCTTCTCTCTCAATTTTTCTCTCTTTTTTTGGAGGGGGTATGTGGCCAATTTCAGAAAAGGGTCCAATTAGACACTTTTACAGAAACTTACTAAAACACATTTAGAATGTTTTGTGTTTTTTAAATTGTAGCTTTGCTCATTTAAAGTGGTTGATACTGCTGAAAGACAACTTGTGGAGATTTGAAGTTGAGAGAATTCTCAAAAAATTTGTCTTCTCTACACACTTACACATGCATTAAGTACTTCTTGTAGACATATTAACTGATTGCAACTAAGATGATGAGAAAATAATGCCCTTGACTACTCATGAAATGACAAGCAAGAGTTTCCAGAAAATAGTACTGGTTTTTGCTTTCCCAGTAGGTGCAATTTGCTTTTGCTTGTACTAAAAGGTAGCCATTTGACTCCAATGACCCAAATGAATGCTGTGTAAGGAGGTCTTCCTTTATTACTTTATCTTTTATTTATTTATTTTTATTTTAGTGATAACCACTGGTAGGCAGGAAACTGTACTTGCGTGGTACAGAAAGAAGCTTAAGTCAGTCAGACTATAGAATTCTCAGTGACAGAATGAAATGGACCCTTCTTCACATACAACCCTTCTCCCTTCCATAGAGCTGTTTCTCAGTGAGGAGGAGCTGAAGAAGCTTGCATGAGTTTGAGGAGCACTGGTGCAGGAGCCACTTCCGTGAGAAGGAAGATGAGCAGCAGTGCTCCAGTGAAGAGCGCATCCGAGTCACGAGTGAGAGGTGCGCCCAGAGGTCCCAGGGCAGGGTCTACAGGCTCTCAGTCTGCTTTATGCAGGGTGCCATGGTCAAGTCTCTTCTCTGTTTTTTGGCTAATGTCCAAGTGTAGTGTCAAAGTTCATTTCCACGGTTTGCTCCAAGTTCTCCTGTCTAATCCAAACTGTGTTAAACAAGGCCTCTCCCTAAAATAATGTGAAAACCTCCTCCCAGGAGGTTGTGTATTATATACAGAAATGAGAGAGAATATTACAAATCACACAGCCAGAAAAACTCTTGCCAGTTCTTGACCACTTTCTTCCCCTCCTCTGGGAGAGTTTAACACAAGTCTTTGATTGGTTGCAGGAAACTCCTTCCCCTGCCTGTAGTGTGTTATGTTCCATTTGTGAAATATCCAGCCTCTCCACCCTGAATGCTGCTAGAAAGTACTTTCCTATGTATTTAGTATTTTATCTATCTATCTATCTATCTATCTATCTATCTATCTATCTGTCTGTCTGTCTGTCTGTCTGTCTGTCTGTCTGTCTGTCTGTCTGTCTAAAGAAGAGAAAGCAGGGGGGCACATGTCCCATAGCTACTCAAGTGTGCAGGTCAGAGACAGCTTTCAGAAGAGCAGATACTTTCCTTCCATCATGTGAATTCTGGGATCAAACTCATTACCAGGTTGCAAGAAGATCTTAACCAGCTAAGCTGTGTCCCTGGCCCCGGGAGCACTTTTATGAGCTTCAAATGGCAGAGGTAAAGGCTCCTGCACCAAGTCCCCCAAGAAAGTGAGACTTGGAAAAGGTAGCTAAAGAGTGGGGACAGGGGTCTGTCACCTCTGAGGGTGAAAGTCTCTGAATCAGGGCAGAATCTTTCAGATACTCTTACATCCTTGGTACCCAGAAAAACCATTATACAGCTTAGCCATATATAAATACATAAGCCTGTGAATCAGTAAATGAAAATGAAGGAAAACTAGAGCAGCAGAGAGCTAACATTGTATGCACTTGATGATATTTCTGTACCCTAAATCAGAAATGCAACAGACAGGCTCAAGAAACCCTCACAATTTGCACTTTTTTTTTGAATCAGACTTTTTGAGATACCTTATTGCTTAGTAAAAGTGGTTTCAGCTTATTAACATCTCAATAATATACTGTTTCTAAAGAGTTTAACTAACTCTGGGTAGAATGCCACTCAGTCATTATGCTTAGGGGTTTTCTGGCCCATACTGCCATCCTTGAATGCTCAGAATCGTTTCCTGATACAGATAGCTGGGTATATTGAGAAATTTAAAAGTGGTAGGACTTCAAAAAGATACTTCATCAAGCGATTACCAATGAAAAGCCTCAACAATTACTTCAGAGCCTCAGATACACCACTAGTCCTCTGGGGCTTGTCAAGCCTTTGACTCTGCCCCAGCCCACAGGAAGGGGTATGCTTCTGACAGATGTTCCACGTCCACTCCCAGCCCCAACCATCTTGTAATCCAACCTAACTCGACCAGATAAACTCAAGTGTTACCTGTGCCAACTTTTAATAGCACTTGAAAACACTTGATTGACAGCTTTACAGTAGTTGTTAAGCTTTGAAAGCAGAATTATTTCTTCCTATGATAAGGTACTCCATGTAATCTAAAATTTCCACTTTGAGTTAGACATTAACTGGAGTTGAGCCATAGCCAGTCATTTGCCTTGGGAATTGTTTTCTTGTGCTCCGCCTCTCCCCCTTCCCCTGCATTGTTTGGATTTTTACATTCTTGGACCATGGTTCCAAGAATGTGGTTATCAGGGCATTACCAAATTGCATTTTTCTCTTGGGGCTCTTGTGCACACGTAATAGGAATGAAAGTGTAGGGCAATGAAAATATGCTACTTCCTGTTTGCCTTGGCTGGGGTCCTCACAAGTGAAGAGTGTACATTCCTGCCCCTTCATTTCCCTTCGCTGACCTCTATGCTGACTCACAGGTGAATGCCTGAGATAAGAGGAGCTGGCAGAAAAGGAAGCTTTCCTTCCCTGCAAACCGATCACCCCGGGAGCACTGAGAAATACAAGGGAAAGAATACTCATTAGCTGCACCTAACTTTGGGCACCTGTAATTCTGTTAAAATTTATTGATTTGTTTATCTGTTGGTATATGAGCGTATGTGTGCATGCCATGATGCGTGTGTGGAGAGTGGAGGACAACTCTTGGGAGTCGGTCCTTTCCTTTCACCTCATGGGTTCTGGGGATTGAATTCATATTATCAAACTTGGCAGTAAGCACCTTTACCCTTTACCTGCTAAGCCATCTTGTAGATCTTTAATTACTTTCAAGACAAACATTTGAGTATATGGTATTTCTGCTAATTCTTCAATCCTGTTTACATATTGAGTTAGTTGTCTTTCTGCACCATATTTACTTTACTGTTAGGTGACTGACTCCCCCTCTTTTTCCAGTGGTGTCTGCATCCATACCATCACAAATGGCCTCAGTCCACATCTACCAATCTCTTCCATACCTTCCTGTTGTCCGGGTACCTTACAGACCTGAGTCAGCGATCCTTATAGCTAAGTCTTCCTCACATGTTTGCACAGGATGTTTATACATTAGGCATGCTTCTCTCGCGCAGTGTGAATAGAGCACATCACTGTGAGAAAAATACCAATTGCTTCTTCTTAATGCTTGGAAATGACACATAAAATTCCAGCAAGCTAACCATTTATGTTTGTTGTAAAAAAAAAAAAATCAACATTTTATACACTCAGTGTTTACTCGCTCCATCAGAGAGCCCTGCAGCAGAGAAGCTAACCCCAAGCCCTGTCCACCATGCCCAGTTAGATTTCCTAGAGAGCTGTTCTGTAGCACTCCCAAGCCTAGACATCTTTTCTGGAGCTCTGGACTCAGAAACAGCATCACTTTTAAGCAGGTTTGGTCAGAAAAACTGGAAAGGCTTCGTGACTTCAAACTTTTTATCTTCATCTTCTTTTACTTCCTTGAAGTCCCTTGTCCTTTCTGCCATTTTCCTCTGCCTGGTGCCCCTTACCCTCCTTTCCCTGATCAATTTTTGGATTTCTGCTCAAATGTCAGTTCCTTGTGAAGAAGTTCCCTGATCACCAAGCACATTGAAGTGAGTCGGGTCTGCTGGACCCTAAGATCCATGAATATGGCCATCATGCCAGGATTCTGTCTATCGCGGTAATCCCTGAGCCTGAATCTTCCCACAAGCTCTTTTGAAGAAATTAATGACTCAAGCCAAACTCTCCTAATTTGGGTAAAAATCTCTATTCTATTTCAGTGAGAGGAATCACCTTGTTCCCCTGAACTCAAATACCTCTAACTTTGAATAGCCGAACCTGTAACAACAGATTCTGATCTCCTAAAACCTTCTGTGCACTGCTTTTCTTTTGAACTGTGCATTAATCTGGGTCTATGGTCTCCTCTTTACCTTTTAAAAAATATTTTCTATATCCATTTACACAAATTTTTTTGGGTATGATATTTCAAAGTATACAAGGTACAATTCATAAATTGCATATTTTTGATGTAGTTGGCCTTGTACCCAAGAAGTTACTGGTCTCAAGTTATCCAAACCTTTAATAAGTTTTTATTCCTCAAAATCTTCTGTGTTAAGGGGTATTCTGTCAGACTTCTGTATCCAAGTTAAGGCCTTAAATTCCTGTAGACTTGGTTGCTATTAAGAGCAAGGAGAAGACTCCTTTACAAAGGGTTCCTTGTAATTTCCAGTAAAAGCTCTCAATATCAGCAGGGGGGGGAAGTAGGGTGGGATATTCCTGTAATCTTGAACCAAGGCAGGAAGATCATTAGTGAAGTCAATGTCAACAACATCAAAAGCAAAGGGTAGTGTTGGCAGGTATCACCTCTTTCCTCAAAATGACCAAGAGGCTTGGAGGCATGAGAATACATAATATCTGCCAGCATGACCAAGATAGAATTTGTCAGTCTGATACTCTATCCTTACCCTGTGTGTTAGTGATTTTCCTCTGTGGAAATGCCCTAAACACATAGTGTATCGCCTTGGTGATTCTAAATGCTGTCAAACTGACAATGAGATTAACTATTCCATCCTACCAGAGGAATAACTGGCACTATGTATCCTTGCCAGGTACAACACGAAGACCTTGCTGAGTCTTCTGCATATCTACGGTTGACTATAGTGTTCCTCTGATGACCCTGCATCCCTTACCACAGTCTTTCACAGCCAAGAGCAATTGAGTTGGGAAGAATTTTTCTTCACAAAGCTTGGTCAGAGGTCTAACTTCCTTTTCTCCAAAAAAAGGGGGTATCACATTATCCATACTATTTACCCCTTTTCCACAGCTTTAAGGAAGCCTAACACTAAATTTACTGTGTGATTATAATAAATATATTATCACAGTTTTTTGAATATGTAGTATAAATGGCTTGCTTCCTTTTACTTTTAAAAAATATTTTCTATTTCCATTTATGTTATTTTTTTAAATTTTTTTATTATTATTTATTCAACTGTGTGCATATGTGTGTGTATGTGTGTGCGCGCGTGTCTGTGTGTGTGTGTCTGTGTATGTGTAGAACCACGGACGAATTCGCGAACCACCATGGGCGCCTCCACCTCCTTCTGCCCCGGGATTCACAGGCTCCGCCCTACCAGGACCAGAAGCGCAGGTCGCCCCCGCTTCTGCCTGACGTCTATACGTGGGATCTGGGATCCGAACTCAGGACCTTCCGCCTGCAAGGCGGAGGCTTAACCCCTGAGCCACCTCTCCAGCCCTATGTTATTTTGTTTTAACATTTTTTTGAGATGGTATTGCTATGCAGTCCAGGCTGACCTCAAACTACTGCTCTTCTTCACACTGCTAAAGCCACTGCTTGCTTCATTCCATTTACATGAGTTGCACCATGTGTGATATTTAAAAATACCATTATTCACAAATATATTTTAAATGCAGCTGACCCTGTATCTAAAGAGCCTTCTGTCTTGGACTAGCAGATTCCAATGCCCCATAAACTTTCTGAATTAGGTGAGTATTTTTGTCAAGTTGGTGGACCTGGGTTGAAGTCTTAGGTTTCCTGCACGCATGATGGGAAGTCAACAGCCCCCGGCTTTAACATCTTGTTTGGCAGAAGAGAAAGCATTGGCAATGGAGACCTAAAGAGAAGGTGACTAGAAAAGAAGCTGAAAAGAGATCTCTGATGAAGGGGTTGGGCAGTAGTGAAGATATTTAGGGAAGATCCCAGCTACAGGTGTTCATCTCATAAATTAATAGGCATCAATGCACTTGAGCAATGGGAAAAGAATGAAAGGAAGTGTCAGAGCTTTACATACTTGTTTCTTCATCTGATTTCCAGAGCCAATTCAGAGACAGAGACAAACATCAGGCAAGGAGTAATATAAAGACCAATATTATTAGTAATAAAGTTGTGCCAAAGGGTGTACTCAGCTCCTGCCAGACACGCCCCCAGGATTAGGGAAGCCAGCTCAGCCACAGGCAATGGTCACCACAGTCACCTGCTGCAGGCAAGCCCCAGCAAGCTCCAGTAGAACCAGGGCGAAATGAAAAAGCACTTTCCTTGCAGGCAGAAGACCCACAAAACCAGAAAGAGAAACATGCTAGTGCCCTGCACTGCCAGCCCCAACCAGAAAAAGCACCCCTCCTTCAGAGGAAACAAAGGGCAGCGGAGAAGCCAGGAGTGTTCCACTGATGGGAAGACTGAGCACACAAAAAGAAAGCAGATGGAGATGGGGAGAGAGCAGCCACTCTGCTCGGTGTTAGGAGCCAGCAGGGAGCATTCAAGCCACACTGGTTCACTTTCAGGGAAAGTGTCTGAGGAAGGGAGGTACCACGGACCTCTTGGCAGGACAAGGAAGTTGTGGCAATAAAGATGACATGGTTGTTTGGGGTGCTGGAAACTTTCATCATTGGCACCCTATAGGCAAAATGCATGGGGCAAGGGAGCCGAAGAGGGGATTCCGCTCCCCAGAACCAACCAGTGGGGATATTACAAATACAAAACACTGCTCATGAATAGTAGCACAAACATACTGTATTGCCTCTGGGCACCCGTTCTCCTTGCCAGGCCCTGTTCTGATAATGGTAGGAGTCAGGGACTGGCACTGTGGGTTCGAAATAAAGGAGAGAGAACCTAGAATATCGACAAGAGTATCCAACCTAGAAAAAACTACTATTTATGACTTGAATTCTAGAAGTCAAGGAGAGCTGAGGAACAGGTGTACAGAGCTAGTATCCCAACTAGTGTGCTGTTTTGTTACAAAGAATAAGAAAGATGGGAGGTTTAAGGCTTGCGTTTTGTTCTTTCACTATTAGTCTTTGTTAGTCTTTCGCATACCAAGATGGCTCAAGTCAGAACAAAGTTCTAATCTTGGGTGTTCTCCCTATAATTACTAAATTTAAACGGCAGCCCTATAAGAACGTAGATGGAAGTTAAAATAGTTGGAGGTAAAATTTAAAGTAGATTACACAACTTTAAGATCTATGGATCTAAAATTATAGGGTAGGAACAGTCTTAGAGCTCAAGCATAGAATACCATTAGACCTTGAAACATGGGTTTCTTCAAGAACCAACTGGACCTAACTCCACTAACATCATGTTTTGATGTGAGCTTTTAACTCTATCATTAAGAAAATGTTCCCATGTAATTTTGCAGATGCCTTGCAGGTAAAGAGTGACTGTTCCACATAAAAAGACAACTGTGCATAAGACAAGTTTAATAACTGGCTTAGGACAGAGCTCCAAACATTGAGGTCTTATCATTAGAAAAATATGTAGACGTCTTACCATGACAATATGAAGGTGAAACTTACATTTAATAGGTGAGAGTCTATAAAAAGTCCAATAAAATTATGCTATGCACAAGGAACCTTTTAGAAATGATTACAAATATTTTGTATATTATGTGTAAATTCTTTAATTGGTGTATCTGTTAGGGAAATGGAAAACTTTATCTGCAATTCCTATAACAAAGAAAGTTATATTTGTTAAATTTGAATGTTTATGGATATTACACTAAAAATAAAATACCAATTTAATAATATACAGGCTAGGATATAGGGAAGATTTGCAATGATGCTTTAATTCACACAGTTATGTCCTTTGGCACTTGTTAAGCATTTACCGTTCACAGTACTTTCACAATACTATTTCATTCACATCTCACAATATTATCAGGAGAGATGGCTCAGGGGTTAAGACTCTTCCTTGAAAGAAGAAAGTCCTGAGTTGACACTTTTTGGTCAGTGATACTATATTATATTATACATTATATTTTATATTATACAATATATTATAGATCATCAAATAGGTCTCAATAATTTTCAAATAACTGGAGGTACACATTTTAACTATGTGAAATAAACAGTGAAAATAACAAAAAGAAACTTAGAACATTTACAAATATTAGACAATTGAACAACATTATTAAATAATCAGTAGAATCACAAGAGAAATGAGAAAATATAAGCTGGGGAGATGGCTGAATAGTTAAAAACTTTGCCTCCCAAGCAAAGAGACCCGAGTTTGGACCCCAGATCCCAAGTAAAAATGCCAGATGAATGTAGCAGTTCCCTGTAACTCTAGCCTTGGAATACAGAGACTACGAATCCCCAGAGCAAATTAATGTCTAGCCATTAGCCTTAATAGTATGCTCTGGGTTTAATGAGAGATTCAGGCTCCACAAAAAGGTGGAAGAGTGATCGAGGATGGTTCCTGATATCACCCTTGGGACTCCATAGGCACACACACTCAGGTGCACTCATATATATACATTTGCACACACACATTCAGGTGCACTCATATATATACATTTGCGCACACATGTGCACACGTGTGCACACACACATACACACACACACACACCTCATATACACATACATAGAAAAAAAGCAATTACAAAACACAAGTAAATAAGATGGTTTGACTATAGAATGATCCCATAGGCTCAGGTGTTAAATGTGTGATCCTCATCTGCTCAAGTTCCCCTGAGAATTAGTAGAAGCTTTAAGAGATGGTGAAATGTCTGTAGGGGCTTCATCTTGCCCCAGGCTTCTCTCTCTTGCTCTGCATCATTTCTGCTGTGATGTAACCTGCTTTTTTTCTACTATGCCTTTCTCTCCACGATAAACTGAAACTTCTGAAACCTCAAGCTAGAATAAATCATTCCTCCCATAAGTTGTGTATGTCATAGTCGCAGCAATGAAAAGTCTAATGCAGAAAAATGGCACCAAGAGTAGGGTCACTGCTGTCACTACACCTGCAAACATGCTTCTTAAGGCTTTCAAAGTGATTTGCAGGAGGAATTTGGAAGCATTTAGGGATGAGAGCTAAAGTAACCCTGGAATGCTATAAGCAGAGCTTAACGGGTGATTCCGGCAGGAGCCTAGAACTACAGAATTGCAATAGCAAGGCAAACAGTAAAGATTGTAGTCATGAGTTTTTCATGGAGAAAGGACTTTATTGAGTGTTGGAGCACAAAGGGCAAACATGCTACAGTCCAACAAAGTTGTTGACATTTTTGTCCAGGTTCTGACACTTTTGGAAGGCCGGGTTTAAAAATAACAAACTAATCTGGCAGAGGAGATTCAGGCTGTGACATGTGTTTGTTGGCTGTTTTTAGCCAATTTTGTAGTGAGAATCAGGAATGAAAAGCAAAGAGGAAAGACATGAAAAAATGAACAGTTTTGTGGAAGAAAAGCACGTTTAAAGTTGAGAGCAAGGATGGCTAGTTGTTAAATAGGTCAGAGTAATTATAAGAGCCATGTATTTTATCCCAGGACAATAAGATAGATACATGAAGCCATCTCTTAAATCATAGACTCTCCTCTCCCTCCCACACTCCCATGACAGTCTCAAGGGTGTAAATTTTTAAACTCACTTAAGAGATCTTTCTCTTCAAAAGACAGCCATGAAGCAATCTGATGGTCCAGCCATGTCTAGGAAGTTGTTTTCCTGATTCAATTAACCATTTTCAGGCACTCAGAAACAAATATAGCCATGGCCTAAGTAGTCTATGAAAAGTTACTATTATATTTTAATCCCTAGAATAAGGTCTATAAAACTTTGTGGCAAATGATGCAATCGATTCTCAATTATTTTCTGATGCCAGCATTATTATTATTTCAAGTATCCAAGATACAAAAGCAAAGAAACACACATCAGTGTAGATTTTATTTATCCATGAAATGGATACAAAAAATCACAATAAAATACTAATACATGGTTTCTAGTCAGGAAAAGGTAATATACCCCAAGAATAAAAGTCAGGGTGAATATCTACAAACATTGTCAACATACTAATACTAATAATTTAAAGCGAAAATATGCCACATGAGTATATCAATTGGTATAGGAAAAGCACTTGAAAACATTCAATATTCATTCAAAATCATAAAAGTAAATTTAAAAAAAATTAAAAACTCTTCCTAGGAACTCTCTTCAATCAGATGAATGAAATTCACAAGAATAAATAAATAATAAAAATAAAACACTACAGGCCCTAAACAGACTATCTAAACCACTCCTTTCCACCCCAAAACTCAGGGAACGTCTCAGAAGAGGGAGCAGTAAGATTATAGAAGTCTGAGGAGGGCAGGGTATGGACAGACACGATCTGGACATGACAAGGCTGTTGTATCCATGAATTCACCATAGTTATGTGTATTTCCGTAAGACCTGCACGGGATTTGTCCTATCATCATTTCACCATGGAAAAGGAAAGACTCAGGAGTCCCCACACCCTCTGCAGAGATGAGGAAAGTTAATGCTGATGGGAAAAAGGGAAGATGTTTTCTTTAATGAAAGAACCATTGATATATAATTCATGCTGCAGCAAGTACTCAGACACATGCCATCAATGCAACCCAGATGAAACTCAGTGGCCACACAGGCAAAAGATATGAAAATAGGAAGGAAACTGATCAGGAAGAAGAAAGGTTGTAATGGGAAAGGGAAGAGGGATGGGATTGGGATTATGGTATAAAAATATCATAAATTCACTATATCCATATATGAAATTCTAAAATAATTAAAAATGAGAAAAAGAAAATAACAGTAGGGAGGAAATAGTAAAACATGTCACAAATAAGAATTAATAAAATAAACAAATTAAAAATAAATAAGTAAATAAAACTCTATAGTTAATTATAAAAAAAATGCTTTCTTTCTGAAATGGAAACAGGGAAGGATAGTCATTTTTGCCATTCCTATTCAATGATGTCTAGAAGTGTTGATCCCTGCAGTAAGAGAAGAAAAAGAAATCATTGATGTACATCTTGAAAAGAAGGCAGTAAAATTATTTTACTTGTAAACAAATGATTATCTATATAAAAAACCACATAACTCCTTAAGTGATAAAATGAAATGAAAACCCTAGAAGTAATAAATGACTGTAGCAAGACTATAAAACACGACATATAAAATCAAATTTATTTCTATAGACTAGCAATGCACAAGTGGACCTGAAAAAAGTTCAAACAATACTGTTTTATAAGTGCTCTAATAAAAATAAAATATAAATAAATCTGATAAAATATGAAGTCAAAATCAAAGATGACTTAAATAAATGATGAAACATATCATATTCACATATGGGAAGATTCAGTATGACACAGATGTCAACAATGAATTGACTTCCAGATTTAGTTGAATGCATAGCATAATCTCAGCAGGACATTTTCTAAATGTGGGTGAGCTCTTTTTAAAAGGTGAAACAGAATGGCAAAGGAGCTCAAATATCTAAACAATCTTGAAAAAGAACACTAGAGAAGTAACACTCCACAGTTTGAAAGTGTACTATAAATATATATAAATACAGACATTGTGCTGTTGGTGAAAAGTTTAACACATACATAAATGGAGCAGAATAGAGTTCAGAAGTGGGTTTCCTCAAAGAGATCCAACTGATCTTCCCCAGAAAAATGCAAAGGTAATTCAATGAGTAATGGATAGTCTTTTAAACAATTGCATTTAACACTTTCATGGGAAAAATGGAATACAATACATACAAAAAAAAAACTAGAATGAATCATAGATCTTTTCAAAAACTTTGTGTGTGCGTGTGTGTGTGTGTGTGTGTGTGTGTGTGTGTGTGTGTGTGTATCAGAGGGCACTGTGTGTCCCTGTTGAGAACCAAGAGTGACTTTGAGACTCATCCTGGATTGCTTCTACCTCCATTTTTCTTTGCTCTGGGATTTCACAGGCTCCCCTCACCAGGGTCCGAAGTGCAAGCTGCTGCCGTTTCAGTCTGGTGGGGTTTTTTGTTTTGTTTTGTTTTAATGAGAAACCTGAGATCTGAACTCAGGACCTTTTGCTTGTGAGGCAGTCTTAACCCCTGAGCCTTCTCTCCAGCCCCATAGATCTTTAATATTAAAAAAAAAAACCATACACACACAATTTCTCATTAAGTTCACCAAATAAATCAGAAATCCCAGACACTAAGTTCTGTGGATCCCTGCAAGGCTGGAGGAGACAGAATCCTCAGAACTCATGTCTGAGACAGAGAAGGGTGCTAACAGAAGGGAACCAAGACTACTCACTCACCCACTCTAAATTGGGTCCTGCTTGGCAGCAAGTTTCCTGGAAGTCAGACCCTTCCTACTCAAATGACGTATTTCCTAGGAGCACATAAAAAGTTCTCTCCCCAAAAAAAGAGTGCAGAAGAGAAGCCAGGACCTGTGACCATGGGAGTACAGCTGTTGATGTAGGACACCAAAAAGCATTCCGGTGCGATGCAAGCCAAGGTCTCCTGAGGACTGGCAAGCTGCACCCAGCACTCAGAAAGTGGAGTCTGGTGCAGAGTAGAGATTGTGCAAGGAAGGCAGTAGGCACTGTCCAGACCATAAGTAAAGGAAGTCTGGGAAATGGCTTAGCTGTTAAAGTAGTGCCCATGCCAGCCAAAGGACTGGAGTTCAGATTCTGGGAATCCCCAGAGCAAGCTGACTGCAAACTAACATAATGGCGTGCTCTGCATTAATTAGAAATCCAGGCTCAAAACAATCAGATGGGCCTCTACACACACACACACACACACACACACACACACACACACACACACAAACAACCCACATACACACTTGCATCCAACCAGTTGCAAAAACACCCTTATACACATGCACTTAATCACCTGAAAATGGAAAGAGGAGGAAAAAGATGATGAGGAGGAAGAATAGAAAAGGGGAGGGTAGCTCCTCATGATGTGGGGAAGAGGAAAGCAAGCAGAACACATGTCTTTATAAGGATACGTAACCAGGACAGATAATGCATTTAAGAATATGTAACCCTCTAGATACAGACTGAAATTCAAGCCAAGTAATTATAGAAGCTGCATGTTTTCTTTTAGGAAAGCTGGAAGAAAATCACAGCATAAGGCACTGATCATACAGAGAGATATCTGCCAGGGCAACTCACTGCACTGCCAGACTGGGAGCCAGGACTCCCAACCTCACCCCTGGACAAACTCAACCTTCAGAAGGTGGTCCAGGGTCTTGGGCACACCTCACTATTGTGAAGATTTATGTTCCGTGAACCTAGTGAAAGAATTCATATTGCTCATTTTGAAATATAAAACCAGGTCTACTGTAGCAGATTTCACTCCAAGAAACATTACAGTTTCATAACCTTATTGCTGGAGTATCAGAGAATTTTTTAAATTATCTAACACCAGATATTTAATTTATGGTGACCTTTTCTTCTGTAACTGCACTAAAGGAATATTATTAAATACAAAATGATAATTTAAAGCTACTGGTATTCAATAAAATGACTTATCATCCTTTGAGTCATCTGGTAAGCTCCACTTTATCATTAACAGTTCACTTTCTGAACTCCTCAAACTTTCAAAAAGGATTATAATTAATTTATTTTCTTATAACCACTTAATATGGCTATAGTTAAAAATTCTAGAGCATTTGGCTCTCTGTAAGGGTGGTCCTACATCTGTGGATTCTGATTGAAGAGTTTTTTAATTATTTTAATACTGAAGCCTTTCTCTTATCATTATTGCCTAAATTATACAGTGGAGCAAATGCATACATAGCATTTGTATAACATTAGATATAAGTCATCTAGAGTTGATTTAAAGGATAGGGGAGGTTGTGTGTAGGTTATGTGTAATTACTATGCCATTCCATGTGAAGGACTTGTACCTAATGGATTCTGGTATCCGTGAATGTCTTAGAACCAATCTCCTGAAAATATGGAAAATGAGTTATATCTGTAATCAGTTACTTTTCTAATCAGTGTGACCAAATACCTGACAGAAAACAGCTTACCGGAGGGAGGGCTTATTCTGGTTCAACAGCTTGGAGGACAGTCCATCGTGGCGGGAAGACATAGCAGCTGTGGAAGTGGGAACTTGCACACAGTGGGCAGGCCAGGAAACAGAGAAAGGGGATGTTCGCATATGTCATCATCGGTGTACTGCTGTAATGGCGTTCATTCTTCTTCCCTTTGTATTTACTTGGGTGACCTAATCTAGGATGGTGCCATCCACATTCCAGGCAGATCTTCACCCTTTGATTAATCCTCTCTAGAAATACTCTTACAAAGCATCCAAAGTGTCCCTTAATCTACTTCAGTTGACCATCGCACTTAACTGTCACAGTATCCTTATTAAGAGAAGCGGTATGCAGTTCCAGCTAGAGACAATGCCAGCAATGTTGACAATACACTGTCTCTGATCAGATCTCTCATCCAGTGCACATTAGCTGCATGACTAGGGAACATTAGTGACACTTTTCATAACTTAACTACTTTGCAAAATGGAGATAACAGTGCCCAACACAAAGAGCTGCTCACATGTAGAATAGCACCTGAGTAGACCTTTATCAGTGAACACACAAGGAGCACACGGAACACCAGACAAGTAGCCCACACTGTATATTGACTATTATTCCTAATACTCCTCACTGTGACCTGAGGAATTACATGGGGGTAGGCAAAGCCCACAAACACATCCAGCAAGGTCCATGATTTCAAAAGCCCGAAAGATCTCACAGCGTGAATGACATTATCATTTAATGTTTAATATCGAAGTCATCTCAATTTAATAAGCCAGTTCCTTTATATTCACCAGAGTTGAAAACATGTCGATGAGGTTGGAAGAGATCAACGAAAGAGAGAGTTTCATGAAAACGTCTCTGCAGACCGTCGACCTGAGACTCTCTCAGCTGGAGGATCTCTCTGGCAGGACGGTGACTGCTCTTGAGAATCTCGCTGGCATCGACAGGTCGGAGCTGGTGCCGGCTCGGTCCAGGGCATCTTCCGAGTGCGAGGCGACTTTCCTGCTGCGGCAGAGCAGCGTCGCCAGCGCCGACGGCTTCGGCCTGCACCACCCCCACCTCAACGGCGAGGGGCTGCTGCTGGAGGAGCCGCCTGTCGCCCAGTCTCCGGGGGCAGCCTTCCGTAGGACCACCTGCTCCTTCCGCGCCAAGGGGGAGGACGCGAACGTCCACCTGGTTCCGCAGCCACAGCGCAGCCTACACGTATCCCCCGCGCCCACCACCCCGGGCCGCGGCCGGTTGGCAGCACAGGGTTCCAGGAACGCCGCGGAGCCCAAACGCGGTCCAGAAATCGGGATTTCAGCCCAAGACGATAAAAGGCTGGGCGACTTGAAAAGAGAAGACACGGTCACCCCAGGTTTAAGTCCAGCCGATGTAACACACGGCCAGAACAAGCCGGACTTTGCAAGCACTCAGCTCCGCGTGCAAACCACGGAGATCCAGGGCACAGTCTCCTATCCTGTGGGAGAAAGCAAGCTCACGCGCTACCACCCCGGCGAATCCGTCGATACCTACAAAACAATGAAATCTAGAAGCTTCGTCTATGCGGAAGGAAGAAAGCTGGTCAGAGGACTTGACAAGTGGAGTGATGAATGCAGTTCGATCATGGACCAAGCGTGGAATTTCCACGCCACAGAATGGAAATGTGAAGTCCAGAAGATCACCCGCTCACGCAGCACCGACATCCCTGCGCATCTGATGTCCGAAGCCGCAGCACCCATAGGCTTCGGTTCCCCCGGAACTCCGCAGGTCTCCCGTGCATCCCTTGCCTTCACTGAAAAGGAAAACTTACTGTCTGTAAAACCACAGTCAACTTGGGGAGTCCCATCTCTAAGGTCGAGAAGTTTACACGGCCATCCTAGGAATGTTACAACCATTCCTGGCAAATTGGAGAGGCCTGGACCGGCGGGCAGTGTAAGTAACTTAGCTGTGTCTGCAGTCACAACAGAGGAACACAAGGTCAAGCCAGAGAAAACTTCCACAGAAACTGAATGCTGATCTGTTTTGTTTTGAAAGAAAAAAAAAAAAAAAGCATCTTAAACATGATCCATTTCCAGAAATATTTTCATTTAAGAATAGTGAAAAGTTAAATTTAAATTGTGAGACACAACACTTAGAATGATAGTTTTGTTACGTGTTTTAGTAAACTTTAGTTGGAGTAGAATCCAAAGAAAGGGACACTATGCTAGACTAGGGATATAGCTCAGTTGATAAAGGAACACTATACTAGACTGGGTAATGTAGCTCAGTCAGTAGAATGCTGGCCTAGTATCCCCAAGAAGCCTTGGGTTTGAACCCAGTCATGTTAGCACATACTTAAAATCCTAGCATTGAAGAGGTGTAGCAGGACGGATCAGAAGTTCAAGATTATCCTTGGCTATATTGCAAGGCCAGTCTGGGCTACATGAGGCTTTACCGCAAAAAAAAAAAAAAAAAAAAAAAAGAAAGAAAAGAAAAGACACCATGTCAATAGAGGTAAATTGGTTAAACAGCACAATATAAGGTAGCATGCTCTCTTTCTTTCCAAAGACTACCTACCTAGCAGTCTAACAGGCCTTCAGAGGCCTTTAAGTACTTAAGTTGACATCAGACCACTTAAAAGCAAACAGAGATTTAAAAGATTAAAGAGAAAGCAAACATGATTTTTTTTTAAAAAAAAAAAGCAGGCAATAAAATTAGGAGGTGTAAGAAGTGAGCTGTCACCATATATCATATGTTTTTATGTTTGTAAATTACATAGGGGGCAGTACATAATACTCTCAAATATCACACTCCAATAATATAGGCTGGCTAGAGCTTTATGAATATGAAGTTTATCAATATACATTGTCTTGTTATTCGGTCCTCAATAGCAAGAACAAATCTATTGTGTTTTTTCTCTAGGTCATGGTTAATATAAAACTATAGTTAAAACCTAAGGGCTTTGTGGTCAAGCATCACAGAGACTGCTTGTGGCAGAGATCACTAAGCGTTCTGCTGCAACTTCAAGTTCCAACAAAATAAAAAAATGGATGATTGATGAGGGAGTTTTTATTTGGGAATGAAGAATAGAGTCACAATCCAAGATATGCATGCCTAGAACAGAATGGAGTCTAGTATACTCAGAGAACAAAGGAGAAGATTGGGATTTTATTAGGACACACAGAGAAATTATGCAAATTATCATAAAAGAAAATTCATGGAGCTGGAGAGATGACCCATGGGCCTCTGCCTCACATGCAGAAGGACCTGAGCTGGGATCCAGACCCCACATGAAAGCATTGGCAGAAATGGTGGAAATGGCAGCGACGAGCAGTTCAGTCACTGGAGGTGGAGCCTGGGACACCCCAGAGCACCCTTATATTCAAAAAGAAAAAAAGAAAAGAAAAGATCATGGCAGTTCCTACACAAAACTAGTCTTATTGTAGAGCATGGGAATGACCTCTAAGAGAAGTATCTTCCCCACCACCCTGGCTGTCAGAACCATGAAAAGAATGGACCCTAAGAAATGAAACTTCTCCAGGAGCCTCTCACTGAGATCGGAAGGGACTGGTGTCAGTCATAGTCCTGTCAGTTGCAGGTAAAAATACATAGAAGGAATTCATCTCCCAGAAGAGATTTGCACAGCTCTGACAACTAATCAGATGGCGCCTCAGGACAGTTGGCAGAGCCACACCCGAAACAGAACTGCAGAGTTCTTGTCTTTCAAAACCCAGATCCCACATCAAAACTGCAGACAAAGATGGACTTGGACATCGGATACTCTCCCCCTAGTATGCCCACACTGAATAAATTTCCTTTTTCTGCTTTTCACCATCAGTTTGAATTAACAAACCTAGGATGGACTGGTTCTGTGGGCTAGGTCTTAGAGAAAGTGTCAGTGACTTTGAGGCTCTTCATCTCTTTCATGTTGTTTTAATTTCATTGCACATTGCTGCAATAAAATGCCTGCACAAAGCACCTTAGGGAGAAGGGCTTAATTCCAGCTCACAATTCCAGGTTACAGTTCATCATAGCAGGGTAATCACAGCAGCAGGAGCCAGGGAACTAGTCACATGACATCCACAACAGGAAGGAGAAAGGGGATTGTTTGCTACCTAGCTCTCTACATCTCTGTACAATCCTGGACCATCTACTTAAACATTCATGGTCCCTGCCACAGTGGGCTGAGTCTTCTCACATCAATTACATAATCAAGACAATAGCTCACAGGTATGCCTAGACACCTGCCTCCTGAATATCAGGTTGACAGTTAATACTACCAATCACATCTTCATCCTTGCTAACCTGACGCCAAAACATATCACTTCTTAGCAAAAAACATTCCATAGTTAAAAAGATGTATTCAGTTCAATTTTAAAAGTCCTAAGTCAACCATAAGCTCCTATAAAATAAAAAATTACATATTTCAACATACAATTAGACAGAGCAAACATTTCTATTCAAAAATGAAAGAAATGATCAAATAAAAATGAAATCAAAATCCAGCGCGGGCATCAGTTTCTGTGTGTTGACCCTGGAAGAAACACTTTCCTGGGCAGCTGATTTCAAGAAGCAGGGGACCCCTTCGGCTTAGGCTTTGTTCTGTTAAATGAATCTGGATCTGGAGGGTGGGATTTTGGACTCCAAATACCCCTTTAGTTGTCTCAATGAAGCAACACGGGTGGCTTCTGCTTAATAACACAGTTGCCCTTGAATACTCTCCTGTTTTAAAATGTCCTCTGCCAAACCAGCCAGTCCATTTTCTTGGAATTCATTTTCACTCAGTTTCTTAGAACACAGGTAGGTTGATACCAGATTCTTGCCTGAAAGATCCTTAGCCCAGTTCTCAACAAAGTCCTCGCTCCCCTGTAAACCCTTCTGAGCCAGGTCTCTGCATAGTACACCTCTCTCAGCATTACTATCCTCTGTGCTCCCACCAGAACAGCCCGCAAGCTCTACTTCCAACATTCGCAGCTTCTCTATAACCCAGAGTTTCAAACTTTTGCATATTTCTTCCACAAAGTACATCCAACAGATTAAAAACCACATGGTTAGGCTTATCACATCAATGACCACATTCCCTGGTGCCAAGCTCTGTTTTAGTTTCATTACATATTGCTGGAAGAAAATACCTGACCCAAGTATTTGAGGGGGAAAGAGTTTGATTCCAGCTCCTGAGTCAGGCATGATGACAGGGAAGGGGCAGAAGTAGGAGCTGAGGGCACTGGTCACATCACATTCACAGCCAACCTGCCTGGGAAGGAATGTTCTTGCCCCCAGTGGGCCAGGTCTTCCCACATCCGTTATGTAATCAAGATAGTCTCGCTCAGGCATGGCAGAGGCCAGCCCCTTAAGCCACAGAAATACTCTCAAAGTGGGCCTGGAAACCTGCCTCCCTCATGTCAAACTGACAATTAACCCTGATGATCACACCTATGGACCCTCTCTACTTCATTTTGTGGGGTATTATCATATTGGTTTTGTACAATGAATTCTCACAAAACTGACACCTGTCAGAGTATCAGGACCCTGCACAGGTTGAGGAGGTACGTGGTCTGGGAGTGCCACCACTCAGCTATACAAAAAGGAGCATAAAGGGGCAGAAGGGGAACTTCTCCAGCTAGAATGGAGGTTAGAGTTGGTTTCCCCAAAGTGTCCCTGAGTCTTCCCCAGTCTACAAATCACTGACAGCTCTCACTGTGACAGTGGGCCTGGGAGTCAGAAAGGACCACTGGATAGTGTATCTGCACAGCCAAGCATTGGTGGTGGTCTTGTTAACAGAGGTTTGAGAGGGGGGGAAAGGAGATGTGCAAGGTGTCACAGGGCTATAAACAGACTGGGGGGGATGGTGAGACAAGAAGAGAGCTACAGAAATCGAGATGGAGCAGAGAGAATCAAAGTCACTAAAGTAGAGAGAAGAGGAACTTTGGCTCACTTCAGAAAAGCCACAGACAATGGTCAGATTGATGAGGCTACAACTAAATGTCTTTGGATCTTTTTTCTTAAAATAAGACTGAGATTTTTTAATAGATCAGAGTCTTTGCACTGAACCTATCAAAAGACTGATCTATCACTGCTACATGTAAGAGGAAAGGGACTCAGGAGAATGACACCAATGACGTATAGGGATCATCATATAGAGGCCCATTAATAAAGAGAGATTAACAAGAGAGACATAGGAAAATGCAAATTTATTAAATGAGGGCCTGGTGGCCATGGAAACCACAGTTTAGACTTAAGGTGGGGGAACATTAGAACAGAAGCGATGACTCAGAATGTGAAAGCACAGTGAGCGCTGAAGTGGAGGATGT
Organism: Typhlomys cinereus; assembly: GCA_023101885.1. Lineage (NCBI taxonomy): Eukaryota > Metazoa > Chordata > Mammalia > Rodentia > Platacanthomyidae > Typhlomys > Typhlomys cinereus. Next base: position 1,642,581 of record JALPQD010000468.1, on the reverse strand, counting down.
AAAGGAGGGGAGCCCCAAGAGAGGAAGACCAGGATGGGGAGAGCAGAGTGTGTGCAAGAAGATAGAGCTTCCCTGGGCATGGGAATGATCTTTTATGGCCTCGGACATTGCTAAAAACTAGCTTGGGCATTACTCAGAACGTGGGGTAATGAGGGTAGGGATAGGCCACAAAGCTAAACATTCAGCGTTTCACTGCCTTCCATCACTACTAAGATAGGGATGGGTCTTTGAAATTTAATACGCAATAGAATTTATTTAGTAGCTAAAACTAGCAGAGTTAACACATGCCTGCGGCCTAGTCCCAGATACTTGAAAGACTGAGATAGGACAATCCTCAAGCCCAGGAGACTAACCTGGGCAACATAGTAAGACCCTGTTGAGAGAGAGAGAGAGAGAATACAAAGCAATTTGCCATCCATTCCAAAAGTCTTAACAAACATCTCTTCTCCCGAAAAAAACCACTCTCTTTTCATAGCAATCACTTTCTTGCTGCTCCCAGTCCCTGCCAATGACATAATGGCTTAATCTACCCAATCAGCTGGAGTTCTGAGATTCAGGAATTCACAAGCACCTGATCTGAATGCTTACCGATTTTTCATGGTAAATGCTCCTACTGGTCTCCAGCTACCCATGCGGCATCTCTGAATGTAAAATGGGAAAGAGATGCCAGCAGCTGTCTTTGGTAAAGCCAGCACAGACCCGTGGCAGCTCACCACAGTCTCTCTTCCAAGGCCCAGGGACGACTTAGCAGCAGGAGGTGATAGCTGGGAGAGAAGGGGTGTTGAAATCTTGTGAATTCATTTTTACTCCCGTGTCTGAAAACTCTGGCTGACTCTTAATTGGATCAACATGTCAGCATAGAGCACCTCGCCATGGCTTCTCTGGAAGGTCCGAACTGTGCAGCACCCTTCCTCTCGCCCCAGTAATCGGATTGCTTATCTGGGGTTCAAAATTCCAGAATTATTTGCCCCTTCAAGCAAGGAGGAAAGGTCAGCACTTTCATGCTATAAGTCACACACTCACTTCTGCCTCATTCTAGTCCTTACAACAGAGTCACAAAAGCCAGCTCAGCTTCAAGGACATTGTTGACAATATCTGCAGACATTTTTAAAGTTTCCACATTTGCAATGCATTATAATTTTAGCAGCTGAGTGTTCCTTAGCACTGGAATTATCTTTTTTTTTTTAAACTCTAAATTCTTTTAAATGTGTTTGTCACTCTCCCCCTTTCTCTTCCTTACAATTTACTTGTAGAAGAACATGGGTCATTTCTTTATGATCCCAATCTGATTGGATATTCATGAGTACCTTCATCGGTTCTCCCATTTCTGCACACTGGCAGAAAGACTCAGTGGCTTGTTCGGACTCAAGTTTTACTGCAGAATAAACAGATGGAAATTTAAGGACAGAATAAGAGAAAGACTGGATCTAGTTTGTCCCTTCTTCTGACTGAGTCAAGAAATTTCGACCCAACTGACAAAGCCAAAATTGCCTGTAGAAACCTGTGTTTTCCTAAAGACATTACAAGCAAAGATGTTAAAAGCCAACAATGAACTATATTCACTAGGCCAGCAGAATGTGTGTGACCTTAAGATGCACCATATTACCATTCCTCCATCATCTCTAAACTTAAACAATATAACACAGAAAAACCACTTTATAATTTTATTTACCAAAGGAAATTCTTTAAGATAGGAAAAATAAGCCAACCAGCTCACTGTTGTGGTTTGAAATGTGAGTTGTTCCCCCACACACTCACATATTTGAATTGTTTGGGAGGGTCATGACACCTTTAGGAGGTGGAGCCTTGCTGGAGGAAGGCAGTCACAAGGGGTGGGCCTTGAGGTGGATTAGCCTCACCACACTCCCTGGGGGAGAAGTCTGCTCTTGCAGTTGTAGTTTTGCAGCTCTCAGCCTACTTGATAGATATGATGAAGGCCGCCTCTGGTTTCTGCCAGCCAGTCATGCCTTTTCAGCCATAATGAACTGTATGCCTCTCTTCTGGAACCTTAAGCTGAATAAATCTCCCTTTCTCCCTTAAAGTTGCTTGACTTTGAGTAGTTGCCTTATAGCAACAGAGAAGAGTGACTGAAACACTCACAATACTTTGACTTAATCTTTTTTTATTACTTTTTTTTTGCTTAATCATACAAGCTCAATAGGTATTCCCCCTTCTTCTCCTTCTCCCCTCCCTTCCTCTATTGTCCCCCATTGCACTCTCCCTCTGTTCCCTCACTTCCCTCTCACCCTTTTTCCTTCCCTCCTCCTCTGCTGGCGCTTCCTGCTTTTTCCCTCCCATCCTCCAAAGCATCTGTTTATGTGGGCGCTGAATTTCCCTCTGAGTCATCTATACTAGTGAAGGTTTGGGACTCAGTGGCATAGCTTGGGGCCCCTTCTTGGGCTGCTCACTAGTATGGGAACTCTATTATGACTGTTTAACCCCTTGCCTCTAAGGATCCTACTGCTTGAAGCCTTCTCCCCTGTGATCCCTGCTAGACTTGGCCGGGGGGTGGGGGATCATTGACATGGCAGCCATTGTGCAGGTCAGGCGAAGTCCAGTCCCACTGTGGCTATATCCTGGCTGCTGAAGCCCTGACTTGTGTGAAGTATCTTTCATATCGTTGGTCCTCCCCATCTTTAGGTTCTTACAATCTTGTCACCCCCTCTTCTGCAAGGTTCCCTGAGCTTTAGGATGGGGGAAAGACTCAGCTGGTCTGGTTCCAGGTTAACAATGTAGGGTCTTTGGTGTTCTGAATTATGGCTTGTTGTTTTCAGTTTTGCTGCTCCTGCATTGCCCTTGGCTGCATCCTAATTGGTATGGAAGGGTCCTCTCCTACCAAAGATAAAAGGTTTGTTTTATCTTTGTTTAAACAAAGATCTTAATATAGGAAGAGACTCAGAGGTAGATGAAGAACAGGAGTAGGACACAGCAGTGAGAGGGATCAGTTTCCATTTGCCAGTTGGTAACCATCTAACTGCCAGTCCCTATATTTCCTCCCTGACTGGGGAAATGAAACCTGTGTAGTCCCAAGTGACCAGGAAAGGAAGTGAGGAGTGAGCTGCATCAGATGTCGTCACTACTTGCATGCAGTACCTGACTGTGGCCTAACTTTTCTATTGAAGGTGTTCTTTTGTCTCCTTTCTTTTGAGATCTTCCGTCCCTTTCCCTCCTGTTTATAATCCATTATGATTATAGTGGGTACCACAGAGATTTACTTTTTGAATATGACTTGACGTTAATGTGTATATTTTTTTACTGAACTTTAAATTTATTGCAAATTACATCCTTTCAACAATGTAACTTAGAGAACCGCAGGATCATACACACAAACATACACACATGTGTGCACACACATATGGTAAGAAACAGAGAGAGAAAAACAATGTGATAGACTCCCATTCCCCATGCTCAGGGCAGAGCTCCTGCTTACTAGTCACTGCCCTCACACACTTACAAAGCTCCCACTTGATGTACCTCACTAGGTCACCTCACTCTCTCCTTCTCCTAGTCCACATTCCCAGGGCTAAAGTTCCTCTCCACTTTCAGATCTGGCTTCTCCCTTCCAAAAGAATTAGTCTGGCAGCCTCATGTAACGAGGGTAGAATCAATAAACCTTCTTCATTCCTTGTCTGAGACATGGTAAACCCATCCTTTCTTTTTTTAAAACCTTATAATAAGGACACCTAAGTGTATCTCTCTTGAAAAGCCCACACTCATGAGTCATAAATGCTCTTTTCTTAAGCAACTCTCTTCTAATACTCACACTTAAACATCTGAAGTATGTGTTTTTCTCCTATAATAAATCAGTAATATTTCATTCTGATTTGTCCTGGTTTTGCCAGAAAAGAACTCATAGACTCTAGGTGTGGAATCCATGAGGAACAAGGGAGCCAAGAAGAACTCACAAACATGGAGGCTGTGAAGGCCAGTGAGTGAAAGCCGGAAAAGAGAGCCCAGATGGCTGCCAGGGTCAGGGGCATTTAGAGGGTTAGGCAGGCCCAGGAAAGGTTGCTTTTTCTCATTGGTTTGCTCCAGTTTTGCAAACCTGATTGGTGCTTTTGGTCTTTACATCTCATGGGTCTGTTCATATTGGGGCCCAACCCAGTTGATCTCGTGGCAGATCTCATGATCCAGCTGTTTCTTAGCTTATCTGCAATGGAGAGCTCAACTCCCTATCTTTTCATGAACCGAGGTTGGGAGAAGTTAGTCACTTTATCTCTGTGAAGGATTAGAACAAGTTCCTCCAGATTAGTAGGGTGTGTTCCTTCTTGACAATCCCAGCAGTGATGGATGACCTTTACCACTCAGCATGTGGCTGCCCTAAAATTGCCTAACTTTTACGCTGACCCATCTCACCAGCTCCACTAGCCTATTTCTCGTTGTTGAATAATTTGCATGCAGGCTGCCATGGCTGCACTATTCAGTTCCTAACATGTAGCCAATCTAGTAAATTCCCTTTTATAACATATAAATTACACAAAACTATAAATATATATGTACAGTTCTGTGCTGTTGCTGCCTCCCTCCACTGACATCAGAGTCCAATGTCTTTCACCTTCCAATGTGAACTGAAAACAAGCGACTGTGCAGAGAACTAGCCTTTCAGCACTGGACTGGAAACGCTGAGGCATGCAGCCTTGTGGACTGAGCAGCTAGAAGATTCCCCGCCTCTCCAGTGTACAGGCTACCATGGTTGCAGATCTGATGTGGTTGTGCTCTCCTAAATGTTAGGGTTCCCTCTGGGGTCTGTATGTGTCCAGATTCTTGTGTTTGGGAGCCAAAGATTGAAACCAGAACACACATAGAGGATTTAGGAAAACTTTATTGGAGGACAGAAAGAACAGAACTCATGGACATGAATGCATGAGGGGAAAGAGAGGTCACAGGAGAGGTCACAGATTCTAGACATGGAGTCCCACGAGAAGCAAGAGAGTCAAAGATGACTGCCAGGGTCAGGATTATTTATAGGCTTAAAAAGTCAGGGGTGGGTGGGTGGTTAAAGAGTGACTTTTCCTCACTTATTAGTCCCAGTTTCTGCAAACCTGATTGGAATTTTTAGTCCTCTACACTTCATTGGTCTGTTCCTATTGGGGCCCAACCCAGTTGATCTTGAATCCAATCTTACTGTAGGGTTTACCTACAATGGAGAACTAATCTCCATATTCTTTCATAAACAGAGGATTGAGGCAAGGTGGTGGAACTTTTATATCTGTGAAGGATTAGAGTCAGTTCCTCCAGATTAATAGGATATGTTCCTTTAGGATAATCCCAGCCCTTGGGATGACCTTCTAAGACTTTCAGAGACCTTCCCAGAAGGGCTACTCTAAAACTACCTAACCATTACTGCATTACTCAGTCCCTACCATGTAGCCAGCCAGTCTTGACACAAGAAGTGAAGGCAAGCAAGCAACACATTCCTTTTCTCTTGGCACATTTTTATATCTGGGCTGCCTGATGGAAGTGACTTGTAGGATGGAAATGCTACACACTGAGGGTGATTTTTCTCCTCTCAGTTAATCTCTGATATATGTCTCCTAAATGGGAATGATTCCACATCCTGTCAAGTTGACAAACCCAACCATATATTCCTTCAGTTCGTATTTTGTGACTGAGGAGCACTGGACTCAGCTGTTCTTCAAGGGTTTGGAAGAACTTAGCAGTAAACCTGTTTGGTCCCAGGCTCTTCTTGTTCAGTGAGTTCATTTTACTATTTCAATCTCATTGCTCATTATCATCTGTCATAGTTTGAAATGTGAGTTGTCCCCCATGGACTCATGTGTTTGAATCTTTAGTTGTTTGGGAAGATCATGACACCTTAAGGAGGTGGAATCTTGCTGGAGGAAGGCAGTCACAGAGGGTGACTTGAAGTTGATTAGCTCCACCCTACTTCTGAGAGAGGTTTACTCTAGTAGCTTGCAGTTTTGCAGCTCTCCACCTCCAGCTTCTGCCTTTCCTGCATAATGGGCTGTATCAACTTCTGGAACTGTAAGCTGAATAAATCTCCCTTTTCTCCCATAAATTGCTTGACTTTGAGTGTTGTCTCAGCAACAGGGAAGAGTAGCTGCTACATCTTCTAAGGTGTTTATAACTTCTTGATTTGATTTAATTTGATAGGTGGTATTTTCCTAGAAATGTATCCCTTTCTTCTAGATTTTTTTCATTTTTTGGAAAATTATTTGAATTTTTCTTTTTTTCATTTGATTAGTTTGGCAAGTAGTTTATCAGATTTGTTTATCTTTTCAAAGAAATGACTTTCTTAAAATTGTGTGCATATGTATGTTGTGTGTGATGTATACATTTATGTATGTTCATGTGGATGTACATGTGTGTGGGAATATGTATACAGGCATGTGAAACTTGGAAGTCAACATTGGGCATCTTTCTCTACTGCTTTTCACCTTTTTGTTTTGCAATTCACAGAAATTCTTTTTTTTTTAAGTATTTTATTTATTTATTTTGTGTGTGTGTGTGTGTGTGTGTGGTGTGTGTGTGTGTGTGTGTATCAGGCTGGAAATGTAGCCACCACCGTTTCAGCTTGGCGTTTTTGTGTGGGTCTTGGGATTCAAACTCAGGGCCTGCTTGGGAAACAGAGTTTTAATCCCTGAGCCATCTCTCCAGTCCCTTCTTTCTTTCTTTCTTTCTTTCTTTTTTTTTTTTTTTTACCACTAATCTTGTTTATCATTAAATAACTTTTTACCTCTGATGTCCACAGAATGGTAAGGCTTTTAACTTCAAATGCCTCCGTCAAACTGAATTTTTTGTTTCTTAAACAATATCATATTTAATCCAGGTTGGCACTGAATTTACAATTTCCTGCTTCAGCCTCCTGAGCCCTTGGATTACAGGAGTGTTCTACCACATTTGGCTCTAAATCAATCATTCATTCATTCATTCATTCATTCATTCCTGTGTATGGTATGTGTGTTGTGTGTGTGTGTGTGTGTGTGTGTGTGTGTGTATACATGTTTGCATGTGGATGAGGGACGTGTGTGCAGTGTTATGTGTTCTAGAGGGTACTTAACCGTGTGTGCCTGTGGACACCCAAAGGTAACATCGGAAATTATCCTGGATTGCTCTCCCTCCTTACTGCTTTGCTCTGGGTTTTTGCGGCTGCCATATCTGCCTGACATTTTTATATGGGATCTGGGGATCTGAACTCAGGTCCTTTTGCTTGAGCCTGCGCTTTAGCCACATCTCTCTAACCCTCCAAGAGGCTTCTTAAGCCATCTGAACGCTCTAAGAGTTGTGCTCATATTCAACATGAGAGAAGCTTTGTTGAGTGCCTTCTGTCTACTCACTGGTAGGCCAAAGACCTAAGAACCAGGATGCTACTAAGGACTCAGGATAAGATGAAGAAGGTTCATGGGAACACATGATGGCAATAAAATTTGTCAAGTGCTATGTAAGAGGGGTTTTGCAAGGTGTATTGTTTCAAAAAGCCAAGATTTAAAAAAATTTTTTTTTAATTTTTTTAATTCAACTATTACTATTTGAGGCAGGTATTTGCTATTTATAACCCCCCCCTGTTTTTTTGAGGGGGAAAGTTGGCTTATTAAAAATTTAGTGATTGAGTGAGAAAGACCCAATCACAGTTGAGTGCAGTTAAAACAGCTGCTTTAATTTCCTCATGCCAAGATAAAAGTATTCATTAATGAACAGCTGTCTTTTGGAGAAAAATCCTCAAGCTTTGATTTTTTTTTATTTATTTATTTATTTTTTAACTCTGCTTTGTTCCGGAGGTAAGAAATGATGGCATTAAGAAAGTCCCTGGGCTGGGGTGAGAACTGGGTCAGTTCAGGCTTTCCCTGCTAGCCTGCAGACTACTCTGTCCCTACGACAGAGTACTTAAAAAAAAATAAAAATAAGGAGCTGGAGAGGTGGCTCAGGGGTTCAGCCTCTGCCTTGCAGGCGGAAGGTCCTGAGTTCGGATCCTAGATCCCACATATAGACGCCGGGCGGAAGCGGGGCAGCCTGCGTTTCTGGTCCTGGTAGGGCGGAGCCTGTGAATCCCGGGGCAGAATAAACAAGGAGATGGAGGAGTCCATGGTGGTTCCCGAGTTTGCCCGTGGTTCTACACACACACACACACACACACACACACACACACACACGCAAAATTGAATAAAAAAATTAAAATAAAAATAAAAAAGACAGGTATGGGGGTCCTCGTAAGGAGGAAGAAACAGGTGGGTCTTTGGTAGCCTAACCTGCTTGAGCAATGGCAGCCGAGGTGGTCTTTTGGCCCCAACAGTCACAGACATACATGTGTGCACCCCTGAACAAAGCAAAGTTCCCCCATGAATCTGTGTGTGTGTGTGTGTGTGTGTGTGTGTGTGTGTGTCCCAGTGCACCTGTGTTCTGTGTTTCCCCATGGGATAAGTCTCCGTGGCAAGGGCCTTTATCCCTTCCCTGCCCGCCTCTCCTAATTCTCCAACAGTACCATCCTGACACTAGTTTTTCTTCCTCTCTACAAAGCACATCTCTGACGTTAGTATTTCGTATGTTGCTGCCTCATGACAGGCATTTTTGTTTGCGAACTTTTAAAGGTGCATTAAAGCGATCAATAAAGAAGATGCATGAAAAGGATTTTGCAAAAGTTTAGGCATTGTGCACCTCAAGCCCAGCAGTGGGAATTTGGAAAAACTGTCTCCTTCAGTAATTTCCCCCCATTTTCATGTGTACGTGTTGGTGTATACATGTGTGCACATGTTTCCGTGTGTGTAGGCAAAAGTATGTGTGCAGGTACACACGCATGTGATGTGTATGTGCTTTTTTGAGGCCTGAGGTTGATGTCGGGAACCATCCTCAGTTGCTCTTCCGCCTTACTGTTTTGAGGTGGTCTTTAATCAAACCGGAGACCGCTCATAGGGCTAGTCTTGTCTAGCCAATTTGCTCTGAGGATTCCCAGTCTCCACCTTCCAAGGCTGGAGTTGCAGAGGCCACACACACCTGGCATTTCATGTGAACCTAGGAATTTGAACTTCAGCCCTTCGGCTTGTCTGCACTTGCCTAACTGCTGACCCCTTCTTTGGTATTTTTAAGACATTTGTGTAAGTATCACTGAAACTGATTGACATTGCAGAGTGAGTGGTCTAGTGGGTCTAATGTTTTTCCATCAAACCTCCTGTATTGTTACAGATTTCTTAGAAACCCACCAATTAGATTTTTATAAAAATGGAAGAATAAGACATCATTGAAATTGTCCCTCTCCCAACATTTAACTTTCAAAAACTTTGAGGAACGCTCATCTGAACATCATTGAACTTTGTTTTTCTTTGTGGCAGATGTCCCTAATTTTCAATGCACTTCAAAGGTCTCTGGAGTAAAGAAAAATATCTGTGTATGCTCTAGGAAGATCTACCAGGAAAAGATGGTATGTTCTGTCCAAACTTCATTAAACTGAGAGTCTGAGAAACCTCAGCCAGTCCAGCCTTGAAAATAACTTGAAGAAACACATCATAATTCAGATTGTTTAATTTTGTATGGTTAATAAATATTTTGAAGAGCATATATATGTTTGGACTTCTGACATTCTTATAATATGAAGTGGGTTGAGGGTGCGATTGGAGATTTACCAGGTGAGGTCTTTTGCGAAGGCCAGCAGCATATGGTGGCACAAATGGTTTAGAAATTACAAACCCAGAACAAGACCAGAATACCGGGCTGGAGAGAAGGCTCAGGGGTGAAGACTTGCCTCACAAGCAGAAGGATCTGAGTTCAGATCCCGGATCCCATGTAAAGAACATCAGGTTGGAAATGGTGGCAGCCCCACTTCTGGCTCAGAGAGGCAGAGCCTGGGAAATTCCAGAGCGAAGCAAAAAAGGAAGTGGAGCAATCCAGGATGACCCTCAAAGTCACTCTTGGGCCTCCACAGGGACACCTAGTGCCCTGTGATACACACACACACACACACACACACACACACACACACACACACACACAAAACAAACAAAAACCCCCGAATGCCAATCCAGGTCTCAATGTAAGGAATCATGCTCTCTCCAGACACGTGAATGTGGAGCAAATACCAACCAAAGAACAGGGCGCAGCCAGCAAAGGAAAGTAAGAAGAGCAGATTGCGTATTAGGAAATTCAGGAGCCATCTCTGTGCTTTGTAGCACAGAAAGACTCGCCGTCAAGAAAGCACAGCTGGCCAGAGAGGGACTGGTGAACGCTGATTAGCTGCGATGCTGACATGCTCACGCTTGTGCGGCTGCCTGATGCCAGCTCCGTCTTCTCTCTCCTTTTCTTACTGGTAGTGCTGGAAATCAAACCCAGCGCTTCCCCCGTGCTGGGCAGCTGCTCTGCCTCTGAGCTCTGTCCTCAGGCCGTATCCGTACTGTGTGGCCCTGTTCCCACGGCGTAGTGGAGCAGTCCTCTTGGATGAAGAGTGCTCATGTGATCTCATGAAGGGGCGCATGGGGGTCTTCCCCTGAGCCAAGTCAGGTTGGAGCAGAGGAAACCAATGTGTCTCTCTAGGTGGAGGTGGGCATCGGAAAGGCCCAGAGTTGGGGTCTGTCAGTCACACTAAAGGTCTGGCTCCAGTGGAGAATGCTGTAGCAGCGATTAGAGCCACTCTAGATTTCCCTCTCATTCCCCTCGGTGCAACCCATGATGCTTAGTCTCAAATACCAGCCTGACACCAAGGTGGTGGCCCTTTGGCTCCATCAACGTGGAATTATCTAAGAGACGGAACAAGCCTATGGCAGATTGTCTTAATTGCATAATGATATGGGCAGACCCAGCCCACAGTGCGTGGGACTATTCCCTGAGTAGGTGGATAAAGATGGAGAGAATTAGCCGAGCATCTGGCCAACTGGCAGCATGTAGGTAGCATCGTTTCTTGCCTTCTGTCCGTGGCTAGTTTTTCTAATCCTTGCATGGCACCATAAGAGTTCCCATTTGCCCAAATGATAAGCCAAGCAGATTCTGTTAAGATTACCCAAAGCGTGGGCTGGGAAGATGGCACGAGGGTTAACGTCTTTGCCCTACAAGCAAGAGGACAGAGTGGGATCCCTGGGTCCACATGGAAATGCCAGGTACGTGTGGTAGTGACCTGGAAGGCAGAGTCTAGGTGTTGCAGTTTGCCTGCATGGTTGCTGATAAATCGCAATCAAATGGCTTAAGGGAATCCTCGTTTATTTTTCTCTTATGATTCTTGATTACAGTTTCTTGCCCATCTTAGCAGGAAAGCTCACACCAGCACCAGGGATGAGGGAAGTGGTCGCACCATCTCCACAGAATAGCTGAGAGAGGGACAATCCTTACTTGCTAGACCAGCATGTCTGGCCAAGTGTACACAGGATGCCAACTCTCTCAATCAGCTCTCTGTATTTTATTTCAGGCCTAGTCCCACCCACCATGGGCTGGGCTTTCCCCATCAGCTAGACAATCTCCTGCAGGTTTGCTCTGGGCTTAACTCAACCACTAATTCTCCACAAATGTGCCCAGAGCTCAAACCCTCAACTGTCAAGTTGACACCTGTGCCTACCTGTGACACTGGGCAAACTGGTTAGCCAGACTCATCCTAATGAAGTGCTCGGGGGTTAATTAGAGTCCCCGGCTCACAACAGTAAAGTGGAAGTGATAGAGGATGATTCCCAAAATCGCCCTTGGGCCTCCACAGGTGCACACACTTAAGTGCACTCGACTACATGCACCCATCCATGTGCGACCACCCACATGCACACACACCTATGCACACACATGCATGGGTGCACACACACTCACTACACACATGCATAGAGAAATGGGATTATTCTGCCTCCCATTATGTCAGTGCAACTCACGAGGAGCTGTATGTGTGGGGACTGCCGTCCTCCTCTTCAAGTTTTGGAAATTATGTCGGGAGAACCGACATCTCCTTTTTCAGTTCGCTGTGCAGAAAGTGGTAGAAGGTCCAGAAGTCACGGTGCTTTCCTGGTGTATTTCCGAGGAACTACACGAGGCCCCGCCTCCTCTTGCACCACAGCAAGCCCGAGGCCTGCAGCTGGCAGATGGACCACACTTCCTCCTGAGAAGTCATCCGAGGAAAGAATTCACAGCTGAGCAACTCAGGGCCTTAAAGGGAAAATGAGACACATGTTCTCACACTCACCAACACGGGGTCAGAAGCGGATGTTCCTAGTAAGTCAATACCCCTTAATTGGTAATAGTCAGGCCTGTCCAAATTTCTTTCTATGCTCAGGGGACAGGAAACATCTGTTGGTTTAATTGCCCGCTGCTAAGTCACATGATAGGTGTTTGAGTGGAGTGAGCAGAATTCACATCAGAGAATAAATAGGAAGTTCAATTTTGCTAGGATTTTTTTTTTTGAATGTTACAGTTCAAATTCAAGGCCCTGTGCATGCAGGGCAATCACTCCACCTCTGCATCCCTATTCCAAAAAATTGCATCTACTGCATCCCTAAGTCCAAAAGATGCAATTTTGATCATGTCAAGTTTAAGGTCGGTGAGGACCATGAATGGATGTGGTGGCTGGTCCGTTCGCCTCCTGTTCTCTTCATGAAGGAAGCAAGGAGATCAGGTAGGATACTTCACTTGTAGCCCTGGAGGTGTGCATAGGCAAGAGCCGTCACTGGTTAGAGAAATGTGTGTGTTCCACCAAACCACCATTCAGACTTCCCTTTTCAAAGGGAGAACGGAATAAGTCTACACTTTTGACCTGAGCCAATGAAAGAACTTTCTCTCTCTGTTTCTCTTTCTCTCTCTCGCTGTCCTGTGTGTGTGTGTTGTGTGTGTTTGCGTACGGGTGAGTGACATGTAAGTGGGTGTATGCACATGAGCACTTGAGTGTGTGTCCCTGTGGAGAATGGAGGGCGATATCGGGAATTATCCTTCATCACTCGTCCACATTACTGTTGTGAGTCCGTGTCTCTCATTAAACCGAGAGCATGAGGGTTAGTCTGGCTAACTAGCTTGCTCTGGGGATTCCCAGGCTCCGCCCTGCAGGACCAGAATTAGAGATACATGCCACACCCCTCTCGCATTTTTACCTGGGATCTGGGGATCTGAACTCAGGCGCTTTTGCTTGCAAAGCAAGGGAGGGCTTTAACCCCTGAGTCATCTCCCCAGCAAGAGTCTGTTTTTGAGTTTCACCACCTGCACAGGTAAGAGGAAGTCAGTCGCACACATTGGCCTCAGGCCCCTAGTATGTTCTGTCCTTCTGCCTGGAGCTTCTCTTCCTAATGGCTCCACAAGATCTGCCCCTTATGTTCCCGCTCAGTGCCTGATAGCATCTCCTCTTTACTAGGCCCAGCCCTGGACTACTTCAAGAAGCATGTTTCACCTGCACCGTCGCCATGTTCCTCTTCCTGTGCTGTGTTATTTGCTTATTGTCTCCTTCTGTCATTGCAAGCGGCACTTGAAGTCATGTTTACCCTGGGTAGCAGCTTCTCAACAGCGATCTGTTGAGGAATTAATCATTTTTTTTAAAAAAGTATTTTCATTTATTTATTGTGTGTGTGTGCGTGTGTGTATCAGAAGGCACTGTGTGTCCCTGTGGAGGACCAACAGTGACTTTGGAAATCATCCTGGATTGCTTCTACCTTCTTCCTTCGCTCTGGGATTTCCCAGGCTCTGCCCACTAGAGCTGGACATGCAGGCTGCTGCAGTTTCTGCCTGGCATTTTTACATGAGACCTGAGATCTGAACTCAGGACCTTCTGCTTGCAAGACACAGGCTTAACCCCTGATCCATCTCTCCAGCCCCCAATTAATGATTATTATATGGCCGTTCAAAGAGCTGAATAGATAAAACCTTTTACCACTTCGCTGCATTGGTGCCTCAGCCAGAGTCTTGGGTATGTACTCTACCGCTGTAATATTCTCAGTCTCTCTCTCTCTCTCTCTCTCTCTTCTTTCTTTTTTGACTGCTTGGAACCCACCGTGTAGCTAAGCCTGGCCTTGAATTCCTGATCCTCCTCCTCGTGACACTATTTTGCAACAACTACATCTGTGGATGTAGTAGTTCAGGGATAGTTTCTTCGTCTAACAGGCACAAAGACCTGGATTCAATTCCTGGCCCTGGAAACAAAAACAGGGTGAGCAGGAGGGCTGGGTGGGTAAAGGCTCCTGCGCACATATCTGGAGCCCACATGAGGAAGGAGCGGACCAGCCTTGGAAGAGTTGTTCTCAGACTTCTCTGCCCGCTGGCGTCAAAGGAACACACCCACCACAGACACAGACAAACACCACACACACATACAACACACACACACCCACCTACAAACACAGCACACCCACACCACACACACCACACACACCACATACACACCACACCACCCACTACAACACCACACCACATACACATACACATACACCACACCACCACACACACACACACCACACACATACAACACACACACACACCACACACACCACAACACAAAACCACACACATACAACACACACAAAACCCACACAACCCAAACACACAACCACACACACACCACACACACATACCACACACACATAACACACACACACAACACACACAACAACCCACACACATACAACACACACACCACACACACCACACACACCACACACAACAACACACAAACCACATACAACCACACAACACACCACCACATACCACACCCACCACACCACACCACACACACACCACACACATACAACACACACACAACACACACACAACACACACACACACCACACACACACCACACACACATACCACACACACACAACACACACACATACAACACACACACACCACACACATACAACACACACAACACACACCACACACACCACACACACCACACACACCACATACAACACACACACCACACACACCACATACAACACACCACACACACCACACACACCACACACACCACACCACATACCACATACACATACAACACACACACACCACACACCATACAACACAACACACACACACAAACCACACAACACACCACACACACCACAACACAACACAACACACAACAACACACACAACAACACACACACACACACACAAACACACACACACACCACACACACACCACACACAGACCACCACACACACTACAACAACACACACACCACACACAACACACACACACACCACACACACCACATAACTACAACACAACAACAACACACCCACCACCACACACACATACAACACACACACACACACCCACACAACCACACACACCACACACACACACCACACACACCACACACACACCACACACACATACCACACACACACAACACACACATACAACACACACAGACAAACACATACCACCACACACACAAACAACACACAACAACACAGACAACAACACACACACACCACACACACACAACACACACACAACACACACACACAACACACACACACCCCACACACACCACACACATACAACACACACACACCACACACACACACCACACACACAACACACACACCACATACACATACAATACACACACACACACACACACACACACACACACACACACACACACGGCTGGAGGAATGGCTCAGGGGTTAAGACTCTGCCTCAAAAGCAGAAGGACCTGAGTTCGTATCCCTGATCCCACATAAAAACTCCAGGTAGAATAGTGTCGGTCTACGGGTCGGGCTCTGGTGGGCAATTCCAGCTTGGGAAATTCCAGTGAAGAAAAGAAGAGGTAAAATGGTAAAAGCAATCCATGATGATTCTCAAAGTCATCCTCGGCCTTCCACAGGAACACATAGTGCCCTCTGATACACACACACACACACACACACACACACACACACACACAAACACACAAATAAAATTAAAAAAAATTTTTTTGCTACTTTAGTAGATGTAAGGAACTATGTCGGATTTGTTTTGAGTTTAAATTTCTGGTTATCAAGGACAATAAACATTTTCCGATGCACTTACACCCCCTTCACCTCTCCTTCCTCTTCCTCCACCTTTTCTTCCTCCTCCTCCTCCACACCCTGCTTCTGTGAGTGAATGGGGTGAGTGTGGGCTTGTGTGCAGATCAGATGACGCCCTGGGGATATTTTTTCTCACCTTTCCACCTTATGTAAGACCAGGTCTCTTGAACACTGTTGTGTAAGCCTAGCGAGCTGGCTGTCTGGCAGCTTCTGGCAGCTTCTGAAGACGATCTGATCTCCACCTCTTATTCCCCCCCACAGTAATTACAAACTCTTACACCACTGTGTCTAGTTTTTATGTGAGCTCTGGGGATCTGAACTCAGGCTTGTGTGGAGGACACTTTACCCCTGAGCCATCTTACTGGGCTCATCAGTAAGACAGGGTCTCAAGTAGCCCAGGCTTGAACTCTTGATTCTCCCCTTCCACTTTCCAAATGTTGGGCTTACCATGCCCAACATGTGAGCATGTATACATGTTCTTATATGTGTGGGCACATATGTGCATATGGAGGCCAGAGGTTGATATCAGGGTCTTCTTGATCTTGAGGCAGGGTCCCTAGTTGAACCTGGAGCTTGACAATTTAGCTAGTCTAGCTTACTAGCAGGGTGTGTGTGTGTGTACACAGATGCTTGTTTCTGTGTCCATAGGAGAGCTGGGATTACAGTGCTCTCCTTGTCCTTCCTGACTTTTTGTATGGGAGCTGGGGATTTGAACTCCAGTCCTCAGACTTTTTGGCAGGCACTGTATTCACCGAGCCATCATTACCTCAGCTCCTCCTTGTTTTTACTTTTGAGACAGGCTCTTGCTACGCAGCTCAGGTGGCTCCACATTAACGCTGACCTGTCTCTGTCTCTAAAGTGTGGGGTTACGGGTTTCTACCACTGTTCCTGTTTTCTTTTAATATGTTTCAATAAGCTTTTACACATTTAAGGTGGTATCTGCTTGTTCTCAGTAGAGGCTTTTAAAAACATTTTATATGTTTATGAAAGAGAGAGAGAATTCCGTGGTGCAGGAGTGAAGTATCCATCATAATCTCGGGTTGCCCTGAATTTACAACCAGGGCTGAGCTATATCTCCAGCCTTCTTCTGTTGTTTGGATGCTTCCAGAATTCTGACAATGTATTTGTCCACGTGGGGTGTCCGTGGCCTCTCTTTAAAAACACTCACCACTTTAATCCACCTGAGGTCTATTTGCTTCCAAGTTTTGCTTCATTTACTGGAGCGCTCCTGACACAGCTGATCCTGCTTTCCTGCTGCGTTTGTGTAACGCAGGGATAGCATTTCATCCATCCGGATCCTGTATATTTGTTCCTCTCATTCATTCCTGTCAGTGGATCGCAGCCTCTTCAACCCAGCGCACCCACAGGGTCGTGTCGCCCCCTGCAGGCTGGCGCGGTCCTCCTAGGAGACCCCGAGTTGCGACCCCAGCGTTTGCACTCCCAGTTTGCACGCCTCTTTGGGCTTCCTAGACCCCAGGCGTCCAGCGCAGGGCATGGGCGGGGTCACCCTGCTGTGCAGCGCGCCATCTCTGCTGTCTGCGAAGCTTTCCGGACCCACGGTCCCATCACCTTTCCACCATGTACCCTGCAGGTTGTATACCGCTTTCTACCTAGGGAGTGTCATACATCGCCGGCCGGGACATGAGAAATACAGTCTTTAAAATTTAAAAACGTGTTTGTGTTTATTTATTATTTATTTAGCACATTACTAAATTTTATTGAGTTGTGGGTGGGTGCATGCACGTGCCATGCAGCAGCGAAGAGACCCAGTTTTAAACAAGGTAGAAAGACACCCACACTTCTGCGCACACAAATACATACTAGTGCATACACAAATACACGCTAAGGCACTCGAAAGCAAGGTGTGGTAGTTGACACCTGTCAGCTCACACTCAGGAGACAGAGGCTGGAGTTTGTGGGGGGTCCCAGGCCAGCCTGAGCAAGAGTGAGCCTTATCTCAAAAACCCACAACCAAAAGCTAAACAAAGGTTAAATGCATAAGGAAATGTTGCCAATCATATTGTAAATTTACAATCCCACCTTATATCTACTAAAATGGCAAACATGTATTTTTAAACCGTTATTTTATTAGTGTGTGTGTGTGTGTGTGTGTGTGTGTGTGTGTGTGCATGTATACATCAGAGGACAACGTTGTGGAGTTGGTTCTCTTCTTCATCACGTGCATTTGGGGGACTGAATTCAGGTTAGTCAACTTGGCGCGCATGCCTTTGGCTGAACCATTTTGCCAGCCCACTGTGAGCCGAGAAAAGAGTCATTCCAGCCAGGTTTAGAGAGTCACAATGGGATCAATAGGATCTAGGGACATGCTCCCCTATCTCCGCGGTCTGGGCCCCACATGCGCGCAGCCGCAGCCCCGGAGCGTCCAGGAGAGGGCGCGCGCGGCCAGGACATCGGCAGACAGCCTCGCAGGGAAGCGACAAAAAGCTGTGTCTCCCCTAAACGTCGTCCCCACCTTGGGGAACCCGGTGTCTGCGCTGGAGCCAGGGCCGCGCTGGTTTACCCTGCAGACAGCCCGTGGAAAACCCAGTCTCATTGGAGAATAAACCTAAATGCAGGTAAGCCGGCTCCAGCCGGCGTGGAGGTGCACAGCTATAACCCCATGCCAACCTCGTGTTCTAGGCCCTCCCGGAATACCTGAAATCCTGTCCCCGAGCCAAAGCAAAGTAACCAAACAACAAAACAAAGTGAAACCCGAAAATGGGGCTGGCTCTAGCAGACCCTTGGATCTCCAGGCTTTGTGCTCTCACACCTGATTCCTAGGTCCTTAAACTCTGGGGACATAGGGAGACAGCCTGGCTGCAAAGACCCACGAACCTCTTTCCTTGACCCTTCTCCCTGGGAACATGCCGAGTAAGTCTCTAATTCAGGATTTCTCCCTCAGTGAATTATTTATTCACTACAGTCCTATTAGCAGGCTTAAAAAAAAAATAGCATATACTGAACACATGGTAAGACTTTGTATTCACTCAAACCTATCCTGGACCCTTAATCTGGGTTCTTAATCTGGTTCAACTAGGATGGATTCATAGGATTCTTGGGGGGCAGAGGATATCCATGGAACCTCTGACATTGTTTCAACTTTTTGGGCCAAGGTGACATTTTGTTGGGAAGTCTTATAACTTTCCTATTATCAAATTCACAGCTTCAGTTTGGTTAAGAAACGCTGGTCTAGGGTGGGTGAAATAGCTCAGTGGGGAAAGCAGCTGGTTAAAGGTACTTGCTGCTAACATGACGACCGGAAGCTGTATGGTGGAAGGAGAGCCCTGGCTCTTAAAAGTTGACCTCTGACATGCATGCTCCTGCCGCCCCTCCCAACAAGATAAATAAATGTTTTAAAAAGTTAATAAAAGAAGTACTGGTCTAAAATCAATAGCATGTTGGAGGCCTTGGTTTTGAGCCCCAGGATTACATAAAACTGGATGTGGTAGCAAAAGTCTGTCATCCCAGTACTGGGGTGGGATTGGGGGTGGAGGTATCCAGGCCCACGAGTCAGAAATAAACCCAGACAAATGTAAGTGGGAGCGGTAGGAATTGATCAGGCACCTGGTGAGGGAGTCTAGGATGTCCTCCGTCATCTAAGCCAATGTTATTGTAGCATACTGTGATAGTTAAGCCTGGGTGTCAACTTGTCACACCTGGTATTAACTAAGCTGGGCTGAGACCACCTCTGGAAAGGATCAACTGAGACTACTTGAAAGGATTATACCCGCCCCAGATCCTATCAGAACCTCCAAAGCTCTCATAGAATCCTCCTAGTACTCATCATATAAAAAGGAGCCACTAAGGAGAACAGATAGCCCTTCTTGCAGCTGTGCTAGGATTGCTCTTTCTTCCGGCCGCCTGGGTTTCCAACCCTCCAAGTTGTCCGCTAGACTGAAGATTCTAGGACTTCTCCAGCCTTCAGCCATCATCTACTTGACTACGGAACTGAGCAGCTAGCTGCTAGCAGCCATCCTTGGAACTACCTCGGCTACTGGCAGCTATCTTTGGACTACCTCGGCCATATCTGTTTGAAAACCCAGATTCCTCCAGGGGCTGAAAGCCCAAATTAAAGCTGTTTCTTGCCCTTTGAAAGTTTGGCTGCCTTGATGTGGGAGTTGTTAGGCCCAAGGCCTGCTCTCTGGATGTTATATTAGCAACTGAACAGGCTGTTGAGTGACTCCTCCCTTGGGGGTTGAGTTTGCCTCTGGTCTGCAAGACAATGACAGGCCTAATTCCCCGCTTTGGGAGTAGAGAGAACTTCCAGGTTGTTTGGGTTGCTTTTGTTTCTCTTAGAAACTGGCTGGGCTGTTTTGCCCCCAACAGTTCTTTCCTACCTATCTGAGATAAGCTTATGCACACACAGACCAAGTAACTCTATTTTGAGGCATACATTCCTTTCTCTTTTAGCAACGAGGAGCCATGCCTGTTTAGCATACCTGGTCTGGTCCCACAACAAGTGAATGTAACCAAAATGTATGCGCTTTACATAATCCTGTAAAGAATTTGTCTCTGGGGCTGGAGAGGTGGCTCAGGGATTAAGCCTCTGCCTTGCAGGCGGAAGGCCCTGAGTTCGGATCCTAGACCCCACGTACAGACGCCAGGCGGAAGTGGGGGCGGCTTGTGTTTCCAGTCCTGGTAGGGCGGAGCCTGTGAATCCTGGGGCAGAGTAACAAGGAGGAGGTGGAGGCGTCCATGGTGGTTCCCGAATTCGTCCGTGGTTCTACACACACAGACATACACATGCACACACACTCACAATTGAATAAATAATAATAAAAAAAATTAAAAAAAAAATTTTGTCTCTGCTCCTTAATTATAAAACCCATGTATGTTACAATAAAGTTGGCTTGGATGATAAGAGGACATCCAAGGCCCCCTCTGACCCAAAGCCTGAAACTTTTAAATCCTACCACTCCCACTTCAGTTTCCTGCGTTTGGAGGTCCGGGTTCGTGTTGGTTCGTGGGCCCGGACACCTAGAAAAGAGGCTTTTCCAGCATCAGCCTGTTAAAGTTGGTACAGCTGCAGCTCCAGCTGTTTCAACCTCCCTTCTGAATCTGGCAGCGTCCCTCAGGTGGTACTGGTTTTTGTGTACTACTGAAGGGTTTGTGGAGAGCAGCAAAAGCTTGGCACCAAGTGGTAGGCGTAGAGTTCCTGCGAGAGAAGGTGAAGCTTCTAGCTGCAGAGGTGAACCCAGAGTGTTGAAGATGCCAGAACTACGGGATATGTGCTGAGGACTGTTGCGAGTGGAGATTCAGCCTGGTTCAAGGAACTCTGGTTTTACGACTTCAAGTTGCAAACAGGGACTGGGATTGCCTAGAATCTTTGAGCCACCTTGACCGCATGATGAGCTGCAGAAGATGGACATTGAAGTACAGGATGCGGTGATTTGTTGGACTTTGATCTTTTTAATGTTTTCTTACTGTTTTAAGATCCTTCTGTTTTAATATTTTATGTTTTAAAGTATTTAACTTATTCTAATTTAAGAAGGTTAAGAAACTTAAACATTTAAAATGTTGGAACTGAACTTTTAATGAGAGAACATTTAAAATTTGTCCATGAAACGTATTTATATTTTTAAAAGTAGATAACTTTTAACATCTATGGGGACAAGGATTGAAGGTTGCTATGTTTTTGTATCAAGTTGACAAGGGGTAGAGTGTCACAGTTAGGCACAGGTGTCAACTTGACTGTTGAGGGTTTGAACTCTGGGCACAGTTGTAGAGAGTTGATGGTTGAGTTAAGCCCAGAGCAAACCTGAAGGAGATGGTCTAGCTGATGGGGAAGGCCCAGCCCATGGTGGGTGGGATTAGGCCCTGGATAAATCACAGAGAGCTGGTTGAGAGAGTCGACATCCTTCTGTGTACTTGGCCAGACATGCTGGTCTGGCAAGTAAGGATTGTCCATCTCTCAGCCGTTATGCAGTGATGCTGTGGCCAGTTCCCTCGGCCCTGGTGTTGGTTCGTGCTCTCCCGTCAAGCTGGACTGAGAACTGTAACTGGACTGTTGTAAGAAAGTAAACTCCTTGTTCCCTTAAGTTGTGTGATGGTCATTTATTAATTTAGCAATGTAGCAGGCTGACTACAACACATACATATGAGTATTTAAAGAAAAAAGATCAAAGAATAGCAGGGCCAAATTCTTTACAGGACTATGTTAACCGTACACATGCTGGGCTTGCAAGAAAGAGGCAGAAGTGACATGTACTTGCTGTGTGGGACCAGACATGATGTCTCCAACATGATGTCTCCAGGTAGAGTTAAAAACAAGCATGACACTTGGTTGCTAAAAGGGAGGGCAATGAATGTCTCAAAGCAGTTATCTGGTTACTGTGATATGTGCATAATCTCCATGTATTGACATATTGTAGCAGTCAGCCTGGTGGTTGCTGATAAGTCACCATCAAAGGGCTTAAAGGGGGGCTGGGGAGATGGCTCAGGGGTTAAGTCTCTGCCTCACAGGTGGAAGGTCCTGAGTTCGGATCCTAGACCCCACGTATAGACGCCGGGCAGAAGCGGGGTGTGGTGGAGGTGGTCCATGGTGGTTCCCGAATTCGTCCGTGGTTCTACACACACACACACACACACACACACACACACGCACACGCACAATTGAATAAATAATAAAAAAAATAAAAAAATATTTAAAGAAAGGGCTTAAAGGAACAAGGGGTTTATTTTCTTTTATTATTGTCCAGTTACAATTCTCCGTCCAACTTGACAGGAGAACTCACACCAACACCAGGGCTGAGGGAACTGGCCACAGCATTACCACATAATGGCTGAGAGAGGAACGATCCTTACTAGACTAGCGTGTCTGGCCAAGTGTACACAGGATGCCAACTTCCTCAACCGGCTCGCTGTATTTTATTCCAGGGCCTAGTCCCACCCACTATGGGCTGGGTCTTCCCCATCAGCTAGACAATCTCCTGCAGGTTTGCTCTGGGCTTAACTCAACCACTAATTCTCTACAAATGTGCCCAGAGCTCAAACCCTCAACTGTCAAGTTGACACCTGTGCCTAACTATGACACATATCTAATGGTCTCAAATATATAGGGAAGAAACTGCAGGCAGTAGTTTTAGCCTGGTCAGTTCTGAGAAGAACAGAAGTGATAAAACAGGGGGAAGAATCCATCTAACAATTGTCTATTCCACATGCTAATGCATCAGTTCTCTGAGAGAGCAGATTTAGGCCTTGAGAACTGCTACGTGGAGGCAGGATTTGAAATTCCAGGTCATCCTCAGCTGCTTAATCTGGGATGCATGTGACCCTGTCTAAATGATAGATAGAAAGTAGATAGATAGATAGATAGACAGAGAGATAGATAGACAGATAGATGGATGATAGATAGATGATACATAGATAGATAGATGGATAGATAGATAGATAGATGGATAGATAGATGATAGATAAATAGAACAAGTGCTAATGAACTTGGAGATTCATAACTCAGCACTTCTCTGGCCCCATCCCAGAGATTGAGGTTCTCCTGCAAAGGACCGAAAGCCCGTACTTTCCATGGTCCTTCCTTACAGATGTCCCCTGACCCCACCTCTACCTCCCAGAAACCCACAGGCACAGTTGATCTCCTTTTAAAGCCAAGTTAGGTTCCAGTAGATGCACTTCTGCATTTCTGGGCGTTTAAATAGAAACAGCTCTCTGGTGGGTTTTCCCCCAGGGTTAGTCATGCGAATGCTGTATGCCTCACTTAGCTCTGGGTTTCATGTGCTCAGGCTGCACACGATCTTCCCCGCCTCTGTGCATGGGAGTCCCTGGGGAAATATGCTGCTGACTCCACTGGGCTGGGATTTTCCTCAGCCACCTGCCTAGAGGATTAAAACATGTCCCTTTTATGGTAAAACACACACAGCTTGTTCTAAGTGTGAAGAAAAGTGATTACAAAACAATCCCATTTATATCACACACATATATACACAACACATACACACACACACACACACACATTTATACAAGGACTGACATGGTTGATTCCATGGTTTGAATAGACCCCCCCAAAAAAAGGAAGTTAATGTTGAGCTGAATGTGTTTGTGCTCACCTGTAGTCCCAGCACTCAAAAGGTGGAGGCAGGAGGATTGTGAATTTGATGCCAGACCCTGTCTCAAAAAAAAAAAAAGGTATATAACGTGTGTGTGTGTGTGTGTGTGTGTGTGTGTGTGTGTGTGTGTGTGTGTTGGGGGCTGGGAACGTATCTCCGTTGATAGGTGCATTTGGAAAACCCTGGATTTGACCCCAACCACTGAATGAACCATTGTGGAGGCCCACGTGAGAAGTGCAGTCAGGAGCATCAGAAATCCAAGGTTATCCTGGCTACACAACAAGTTGAAGTTTAGCATGGAACACATAAGACCCTGTCTCAAAAAAAGTCTTTGTGTTGGAAATGGATTCCTTCAGTCGGTTATGTTGACAGCATTTTTGGAGTGGAGCCTTTGAGAATTTGGGAGATTTTTTAGGATTAGATAATATTATGGGGTGAGACCCCTGCCATAGCACTAGTGGCTTTAATTTAATTTAATATTTTTTATTTGTGTGTGTGTGTGTGTGTGTGTGTGCGTGCGTGTATCAGAGGGCACTGTGTGCCTGTGGAAGCCCAGGGGTGACTTGGGATTCACCTTAGATTGTGTTGTTTCTTCTTTGCTTTGCTCTGGAGTTTCCCAGAAACTCCTGCCTTCCAGGACCAAAAGTACAGCTGCTATCAATTCCACTCAACACTTTTTACACTAGTTTCAGGATCCGAATTCAGGACCTTCTGCTTCTGAGGCAGAACTTAACCACTGAGCCATCTCTGCAGTCCATTAGTGGCTTTCTAAGAGGACACTTGAGCTGGCAGGCCACCTGCTGCGCCCTAATCCAACCATTCTGGCGGATAAGGTCCCAGCATGGCAGAACATTGTTCTATGGAAACAATTTCTAGGAAAAAGACATGGCATTAAAATATGGGAACTGGGGCTGGAGAGGTGGCTCAGGGGTTAAGCCTCCGCCTTGCAGGCGGAAGGTCCTGAGTTCGGATCCCAGATCCCACGTATAGACGCCAGGCGGAAGCGGGGGCGGCCTGCGCTTCTGGTCCTGGTAGGGTGGAGCCTGTGAATCCCGGGGCAGAAGGAGGTGGAGGCATGCATGGTGGTTCGCAAATTCGTCCGTGGTTCTACACATACACAGACACACACACACAGACATACACACGCACATGCACACAGTTGAATAAATAATAATAATAATAAAAAAAAAATTAAAATATGGGAACTGTCAGGCCTTGGTGTATCTCTGCCCAGTTGGGGACCTAAAACCTGCTCCCTGGGGAATATCACAGTAACGCCCATGGGCAGGTGCTAGGATTTCCTCCCTAGATAATTTAAGTTTTGTCTCTGGCAGGAGGAATTCTTCTGGATGTGCCTTTTACCTGTTCTTAGGTTTAGAGAAAAAGCTTGGTTTTAACTTTAAATCAAATTGTAAATAGAGATTTAACTCACAATAAGTAGACTTGCTAGCCAGAATGCGTGCACTGATCTTAAAGAAATTAGAGAATAACTTCTAGAGTCTTAAAACATAGGTGGGTAAAATTCCCACCTATGAACTAATTCCGAAATTCCAGAAGTATATGACTATGCTATCTGTTCAGTAGAACTTTAAAAGGAACCATGATACTGCTCTTACCCTGGCTGAAAGCCAAGGAAGAGACCATCATGCCAGAGAGTCTAGACACCAAGACTGTCCCTGAAGATGGTGTTTACAATCCAAACTGGGAGAATCCATGTCAGAAGCAAAGGGGGCTGTGTCTTTCCCTTCCCCAAACAGCACTCTGATGGGAAATCACAGAGATGGACCATCTGAGTGCACCCCCACCAATGATCGCCTCCGCCCAGAGACACCCTTGGCGAAATGGGGCCCAACAGTATGGACCCCAGGTTTGGAGAATGCATGGTTCACGGATAGCTCATCAACTACTGATGGCAATATATTTCTGGAATTCCTCAAAGGGAGACATAAGCAACCTTACTGTTAAAGGAGTTCAGTCCTCCTCTGTGTGTTTTAAAAGCGCAGTCTCTGTTAGAACAATGTGGGCTCAGCCCCATGACTATCCGGTGAAGCCTTATAGATTAGATAGAATTGAAAAAACTGGGAGAATAGAATCTGTTTGTGTCTTTTCCCTCAAACAATGGGTTAGCTACTTAGAAAAAAAAAAGGTGTTTATTCTTACTGAGCATAGGAGACTGGGAGGGTCTGTGTTTGTTTTCCTCTGTTTGCAGGTGCAGGGACACATTCTTTGCCCTAAACATTTCTAGTATAAAGCTGTCACTAAGTTTCAATAAAGTGGGTTCAAATTCACTCAGCCTGGAGAGTTGTGTGTTCTGTTCCCCATTTCCGCCGAAGCCTTGCCTCACCCAGTCTGGGGGAGCCCTCTGATCTGTGGCACCCACCCTGTCTACTACACGATGCCGTCTACCGTGTTGTCAGACAGCAAGAAGACCCTTACTAGATAGATGCTAAATAAAATTAGGCTATATGTTCTTGGATTCTCCTACATGAGTCGAGTAAGTTTCTAGCCTTCACAGATTGCTTGGCCAGGCTGGGGAGATGGCTCAGGGGTTAAGCCTCTGCCTTGCAGGCAGAAGGTCCTGAGTTCAGATCCTAGACTCCATGTATAGACGCTGAGCAGAAACGGGGGTGGCCTGTGCTTCTGGTCCTGGCAGGGTGGAGCCTGTGAATTCCGGGGCAGAGTAAACAAGGAGGAAGTGGAGGTGGTCTATGGTGGTTCTACACATACACACACACACACACACACACACACACACACACGCATAATAGAATTTAAAAAAAAAAGACAAAAAAAATCTTTGCCTCAAAAACAAAAAAACCTGAATTTGGATTCCCTAGAGCCCATGGGAAAAAAGAATGCATGAAGTTTGTAATTCTGACCCTGGAAGGCAGAGTCTGGGAAATCCCAGAGCAAAGCAATAAGGAGGGAGAGCAATCCAGAAAGATTCCCAATGTTGCTCTGAGGGCATACTTCAGTGCCCTCTTACACACACACACACATGCACGCATGGGCAAAAAAAAAAAGCAGCTAATGTTACTTGGTCACAGGTACTTTATATTTTTTTTATTTTTTTTTAAATTTTTTTTATTATTATTATTTATTCAACTGTGTGCATATGCGTGTGTATGTGCGTGCGTGCGTGTGTCTGTGTGTGTAGAACCACGGACGAATTCGCGAACCACCATGGACGCCTCCACCTCCTTCTGCCCCGGGATTCACAGGCTCCGCCCTACCAGGGCCAGAAGCGCAGGCCGCCCCCGCTTCCGCCTGGCGTCTGTACATGGGATCTGGGATCCGAACTCAGGACCTTCCGCCTGCAAGGCGGAGGCTTAACCCTTGAGCCACCTCTCCAGCCCCACAGGTACTTTATTATGGAACAGAAAATGGATTAAGACAATGGATGAGGGAAAGTCAGAACCAGGGAAGGGGAATTTCCTGCAGGAAGTCCAGGGTCCCCAGGGTCTGAGAGCAGCTGCTGGACACACCAGGTGGAGTCAGTTGAGAGATCGGTCATGTTGTGTGGACTCTCAGAACAAGGCTGGATCTGGACATAGCCAGCTCCGGGAGCCCGGTCCCTCCCTTCTCACTGGCCCTCATTATAGTTCTTCTATGTTCTCCCTTTCTCTTTCTCCTTCTCTCTCAAAACCAGCCCACTTACAACTGTGGTAGCTTTAAGGAAGGAAATAGCTGAAATAAGGAGACATCTTTTTTTTTTTTTTTTTGAGACAGAGGCTCATGTGACCCCTAGACTGGCTCAAACTCTATATAGCTGAGTGAGGGGGACCGGGAATTCCCGAGTCCCCACCTCTCAGTGCAGGGACTACAGGTATGCACCCCCACACCTGGTTTTCCACTGTACTAGAGACCAAACCCAGGCTTTCACTGCGCTAGGCGCGCTCTCCGACTGAGCTACATTAAGTGGCCCCTACTCCCCTCAGACCTTAGTGTTATTTAAAATTCTTTTTGGTTGTTGGCTTGTATGTTTTTGGAGAACAGGGTCTTGAGGCATTGCACAAGCTGGATGTGAACTCTTTCAAAGGTCAGCAGAGACGCTGTGTTCTTATATCACTCTGACTTCCCCGTGGACGTGGCAGGAGCCTGTTGGAATTCTGCTGGTGAAGAAAGACGCGGCCTGGCTCGGCGCTTCTCTGATCTTGATGTTTCACTCTTGTGGGCTTCTGTCTCTGAAGCAGTCTTCTTCTTTTCTATTTATTTACTTATCTACTTAAATTTTATTTTATTTATTTTTCCTATGTGTGTGTGTCAGAGGGCACTGTGTGTCTCTGTGGAGGACCAAAGGTGAATTCAGAGATCATCCTGGATTGCTTCTACCTCCTTTTCGCTACACGCTGGGATTTTCCAGGCTCCGCCCACTAGGGTGGGACGTGCAGAGGGCTCCTATTTCTGCTTTCTACCTGGTGTTTGTACATGGGACCTGGGATCTGAATTCAGGACCTTCTGCTTGCAAGGCAGAGTCTTAACCTCTGAGCCATCTCTCCAGCTCTTTTTTAATTATGTATAGTTAATATTATGTCTAGTTAATATGTATTCCTTCCCCTGTCTAACATATATGCATGATATTGCAAACTGGGAAATCTGACCCCTGTGGAGATATTAGATAATATGACAGAATGAGTCTAAGGCCATGTCATACATATTATGAGACAGGGGAAGATACAGATACATAAAAATGTGTGTGTATATGTGATTAGTGCATATGTGCATGCGTGTTTTCATATGTGTGGGGGCATAGACCTGTCCGTGGAGGCCTCAGCCCGTTATCAAGAATCAGCCTCACTCTTCCACCTTATTGTTGTGAGTCTAGGTCTCTAGGCACAGAGCTCAGCTATAGAGGTAACCTGAAGGGCTTTGGGAGTTTCCAGCTCTGCCTTTTGGGACTAGAATCACAGATACACCTGCCCAGCATTTTATGTGGGATCTGAGGATCCGAACTCTGGTCCCTTTGCTGTGCGGCAAGCACTTTAACTGTTGAGCCCTGTCCCCAGCCTAGCAATGTGTCATTTCAGAATTGTGTAGAGATTTTTGTTTTCATTTGTTTGGGGGCCAGGTCTTACTCTGTAACCCAGGATGGGCTTGAGCTTGCTGCGATCCTTCTGGAAGAAGGATAAAGCTCATCATTATTCCTGGGACTCATTCTGTCAGAGCTAACATCTCAACAGGGGCCAAATTTCCCAGCTGGTAGTGTCACGCATACGGATGAAACAGGGGACGATAAGTGCATGAAGCCAAGCACAGGTGCCCTGTTTAACCGATGGCACAGAAAGTGCAGCCTTGGCCAGTTTTAGACAAAAGTATCTGTGGAAGTCAAAATCACGTTAAGCTAAGGATAAAGCTCAGTTGGTAGAGCGCTTGCCAAGTACCCAGTCCTGCATACCTGGGTCTAGTGGTACATGCCTGTAATCCTAGCACCAGACAGGTAGAAGCAGAGGACCAGAAGTTCAAGGGGCCACTCGGGGTACATGAGATCCTGTCTCAAATTGAAATAATAGTAATAGTAATAAGAGTCATAATAATAATAATCCGGTAGAGGCTCCCGGCCAACAGCCAGCAAGGAAATTTCCGTTTTGCAAGTGCAAAGCCCGCCCTGAATTCTGCCACAACCTGACTGAGCTTGGAAGTACATCTCTGGGAGTGCCAGAGAGGAAGGCAATTAACAACACAGTAATTTCAGCCTCTGTGAGACTCTAAACCACAGCCCAGCTGAGCTGTGCCGTACCTGGACTTCGGACCTCCGGAACTGAGT
Source organism: Typhlomys cinereus (assembly GCA_023101885.1). Taxonomy (NCBI): domain Eukaryota; kingdom Metazoa; phylum Chordata; class Mammalia; order Rodentia; family Platacanthomyidae; genus Typhlomys; species Typhlomys cinereus. Next base: position 1,612,842 of record JALPQD010000468.1, on the reverse strand, counting down.
TTATAAATGGGTGTTATCTTTAGCCGCGGAGTCTGGTAGGTTGTTGTGTCCGTAGACAGAGAATCCACTAAGCTACAGAGATTGAATCCTGTTCTGTTCTAAGACATGGACCCGCCACTTCGCCGCTGTCAGTCGACCACCTCATCCTTTTACTTCCCTTATTTCCAGAGAAGATCCTGTAGGGGGTCACGGGCTCGCCCTGGTGTAAGCATCTCAGCTTCTCCCTTTGTTGACGGTGATGTTTGGACTTAACCATCCAGAGCTTTGTCAAGACAGTGTCTGGGGAGATGCTCATCGCTTTAAAGAGCTGGGATTCCCGATCCCGTGTAAATGCCAGGTGGGTGTGGTGGCTCACCTGTAATTCCAGCCTCAGGAAGAGGAGCCTGGGCTAGCCAGATTAGCCCTGTTGGTGAACTCTGGGTTTGATTACCTGTCTCATACGGTTGGAAAGGCATGAGGGTGATTCCCCAGGTCCACCTTGGCCTCATACAGTTACACACACACACACACACACACACTCAGTACTCCTCACCCCCGACATGAAGATGGAAAGAGAGAGAGAGGAGAGAGACAGAGAGAACCCAACAGATGTCTGGGCTGGGTGTCAAGGTGCACACCTGTAATCCACTATTGAGGACAGAGAGGCAGGAGGATTTCACCTTCAGAGATAGTCTGAGCTACAGAGTGAGTGAGATCCCAGCTTAAAAGCAAAAACAAAACAAAAATAATAACTTTAAAAAAAAGTGAAAAAGAGAGCTGAAGCTATAGCAAGGATTGGGACCTAGATTCAATCCCTAGCGCCCCACCCTCCAACAAAAGTTCAAAGCTAGGTGTGTTGGCTCACACCTGTAACCCCAGGACTTGGGATGTGAAGGCAGGAGAATCAGCTTGGATTATCGTCAGCTACACAGTGAATCCACGGCTGTCTGGGGCTACATGAAACCCTGTCTCAAAACACAAAGGAAAAAAAAAGTTGCAATTGCCTTGATCTCCAGGGGCCTGCAACCACGAACTGGGTGTGGCTCCGGGGAACTTGGCCAGCCCGGTGACATCCTTCAGGATTCAACCCTCTAGGGGCTTCAGTCACTTCTCAGCCTTCCTTCCCCTAGTAAAGTCTTCCTTTCCATCCTGCCTGTCCTCTCTTGTCAAACCTCTGTGTCCTGCCCAGTCTGGGGAGACACCCTCACCTCCCACACTTGTATGAGGAATAGAGATCAGGAGAGTAACTGTCCTACACATGCTCTAGCCCACTACCAAGGCCCTTCCTGGCTGGCTGAAGGGCTCCCTCTCACAGCAGGCGGGAAGCTCTTCTCCCATCACAGCCTCCCTTCTGGTGTCTGCCCTTAGCCTCTTTAATCCCTTCTTGGTCTCCATGGGTCTAGATTATTTCCTGATCCCCACCTTTTCCGTGCCTGCATCCTCGCCAGCCTCCAGTCCATCTGTCTGCTCCCATTTCTACACTGTGGTTCTACCTGATTTCCCTTTTGCCTGTCCTGACGGCTCACACTTACCATCCCTGTCCTTGGCAGACCGAGGCAGGAGGATTGCTGTGAGTCGGGGGCCAATCTGAGTTTACAGAGTGAGATTCCCCCCCCAACTCAGAAAATAGTAAGCAGCGTGGCTGGAAGATCACAACTGGTTCAAGGCCAGCTGGGGGCCTTGTAAATCCCAGACAATTTGGGATTGTGGGAAGGGGAGAGCCTGGTATAGTGCACATGTCTCTAATCTCAGCCCTCAGAAGCAGAGTCAGGCTGCATATTCTGTCAGATTCTTGATATCTGTCGAGTGTTGTCTTGTAGACTCCATTTTCATGGAGCCTGAAGACAAAACTCTTAAATGACAAGTGCCACCCAGCAAACACAGTTTGGGGGACTTATATGGACCTTGAGGAAACGTACATTGAGTACCCACAATGCACCTGGAAACTAGGCTCGGAATGCAGTAGTGAAGAAATAGAAAACTAAAAGTGGAGAGGTGGGAGGGAGAGGCAGGGGGATCAGGTCGCCCTCGAGTACATAGCAAGTTCTAGAACAGCCTGGGAAAAGCCAAACCAATAAAACTCCAACAATAAAAATATGTGTGTGAGATATAGATTCACATGTGGCAAGGGCTCACAAAGGAGATACATGTGAGGACCTGAGGGAAAAGTCAGTCATTTGAAAAGAACATTTCAGAAGGAGTAAGACCTCAGGGCAGATGCAAGTCTGACGAGTTTGACTATCAGGAGAAAGTGCAATGAGTGACAGGTCTGCTTGGAAGTAGGTGAGAAATGAACTCGCAAGAAAGGGTCATCTTTCCAGGTGAGAGGTCCGTCTCTGAGTAGAGCAATGTGATCTCTCTTTTTTTAACAGGTTCTCATGTAATCTGGGTGACCCAGAACCCCCTGTGTAGCCAAGGCTGTGTCCACTTCCCAATGCTAGTGTTTTGGGGTGACTCTCCAGGAGTCTGTATGTATCGGGGTTCTTGTGTTCGGATCGAAGACGGAAACCAGAGGAGAGAAAGAACGGAACTCACAGACTCCAGGCGTGGAAGCCGTGAGGGGCAGGCAGCTAGAAATGAACTCAAGGACTGCAGATCTGGAGTGTAAGGAGGGGCAAGCACCAAGATGGCTGCCAAGTCAGGTATACTCTGCCTTTAGATAAGCTTTTCCTCTTTGGGTAGCTCACCTGGGGCCCAACCCAGTTGATCTTGTGCCCACCTCCAGGCAGGGAGAACTAATCTTCATATCCTTTCATAAGCAAAGGGTTGGGGGAAGTTGGCAAAGGGTGTCGTAATCCCAGCAGTGGTGGATGACCTTCAAGACCCTCAGAGACTCCCAGCGTGGCTGCTCTAAAACTGCCTAATTCCTCCCTTAACCTTATGAGGATCCCCAGAGGGCTCAGGGGATGAGGGGCAACAACTACTCTGGCTACTTTCTGCTGAGTTGGAGTGAAGGAAGTGTGAGCGGTCTGGTGTCCTCATCTAAGAGATGCTGGGATGACCAGAGGTCCCCACATTTGAAACTTTATGTATATTAATCTGGAAGAAACAAAACAGACAAATTAACCTTACAAGATCTAAATGTAAAGATTAAACCATTGTAATTGGGAAGGCAGATGGGATAAACCAAATGAACTGTGGGTACAGGCAAGAGTTAATAAAGCAAGGGATTGACAGCCGCAGTGTGTTCCTATGCTTAAAGGGAACACAGGAAAGGGTTCTGGGAAATGCCACTGGGTCCTTGCACCTCATCAGAGAGGAGGACCCAGAGGAGAGTTTGGCATGCTCATTAAAGGAGGCTCCGGGGATGGGAGGGGGAGGCACTGGGGGATGGGGAGGGAAGGGGGGGTGGAGGGCACAGGGGGATGGGGGTTGGAGGGAGGGGGGGACTGGTATACCTGTTAAGTTTGTATGAGTGGAAATAAATAAATAAATAAATATATAATATATATAAAAGAGTTAATAAAGAAAACCTGTCAACATGCCTGGAATAGACACTACCTTTATCTGGTAAACCAAGAGCTGCAGGTAATCTACACAGGGGAGGAGACCTTACTCCTCTGGCAGTTGTAAATCCCCAAGTTCACATTCTAAGGCCTATCCAAAAAAAACTATGTGAACTGTCTGTGAATCCTTGGGCAGAACAATCTAAGTTAGTTCTTCTTTCCCTTCTGGGTTCTTGAAAGCAAAGAGGCAGTCTTTTGGGGACAAAAGGAATGTAATATAAAATAATGCATATAGGGGACATTGATCCTGACGTGAAAAGTTTCGTGGGTATGATAACCTTGTCTAGAGGGAGGGCCACTCCTCTGATCCAAATGAAAAGTCAGCTGTGATTTGCGAACCGAGCTAGTTTGTTTAACAGCAGACATTTTGCTCTCTGCTTTTTCCTAGTTTAATCAAGACGAGGGCAAAACTTTACTAAAGTTTCTGCCAACACATGTCTCTGGCTTTAACTGCACAGCACAAAGTGTCCTTCTTGGACCTTCAAACTGTAGGCTTTCTGCCATATGCTGTCTGGATTCCACCTTTCTCTGAAACCTTGGAGAAGTTATCTATGACCTCCTCCCTTTAACATCTTTGATGCCTCTAAAACCAGAACCATGTGGATGACTTTATAACAGCATTAAAATATTCCATTAAGTCTAAACCTAGGATATTCCATTAAGTCTAAACTTAGGATATTCAGACAAGTAAACGAAGGAATGCCTAAAGACAATATCATTATGTATACAAGGAACTTCAATAGTTACTTTACTGTGTTATTCTCTTCACCTTAACAGTTCTGGCTAAATCAAAGGTTAACAGAGCCTAGGAAGAAATTTGAGCACCAAAAATTTGTGCTTCCATGTCTATTAACAGAGGAATAAATTGGTTTGCTATTCACATAACCCAAGGCTCTCATGAGATGCTACATCCATCCATCTGGCATGTGAGCTCTCCTTCACTGGCTATCAGCAGCAAACTCCTTTTGCGCACCAGAGGGAAGACAAGAGCTTCGGGCCTCTTCCTTTGTCCCCTCCGGAGGGGCTTGAGCCCTGGACCTTGGGGTTCAGGGGCAGTCATCCTTCCTCCAGTGGAGATTCCCACAGTCAGGACATGGGCCTCGTGGAGGCTTTTTGTACTTGGGACTTTCTCTTTGGTGGTGCCCAGCCTGGTTATATTCAGAGCATTTTTTTCCCTCTCCATATTGGGAAGGGATTTTGGGTTTGTCTGTTTGGGCGTGCCTGCTAGGACTCAACCCCCTTAGGCAAATAGCAAGCTTTGATTTTTTGTTTCCTGGTTCTTTCTCTTTCCTCCCTTTCAGTTTGAAAAATGAACTTATCTGGGTCCTCAGAGAAGCTCCCTAAGTCTTTTTTAAGTCAAAATCTTGTAAGGAAAAGGGAACATGAACCTGAGTTGACCCAAATGTACTAGTCTGTCCTCTTTTTCAGAGATTGTAATACTGGGTCTGGATGCCACCGGCCCTGTTTAGTTCCAAAGGAAGGGGCTTTGACTAAGGTGGGAGCTAGATGAAATTCCTACTCCACCTTAGTCTTGAAAGCATCTCTGTTGGGAGATAACTGTTTTTTCTGGAACTATTAGCTGGCTTTTGGCAGAGTTCTCCATGGACTCTTAACTTCTTGCCAGAGGATAGTATTATAATTCAAAGATCCTTCTGGGGGCCATCTCTCACCATCATCTAAGATATACTGAGCCGTATCTGAGAACCGAATATTACAAATTGGCTCTTTTCAGGTTAGTAGGACTAAACATTCTCCAGTTAGTCCCTGGATACATGATGGGGACCTCTCTTTAGCTAGAGTCTAGGGGGGCATGACTTGGCAAGCTTCTGCCAAACACCATATGGACCCAGCTTGTTCAGTGGAGGGGGAGTTGCTGACATCGTAAGGGGTATTGGCCCACCAATGACTGAAGTTTTCGGAATTCCATATGCTACTTAGACAGATATATGGTCTCAGACATGAAATACTTTTCCTTTAGAGCAAAAGTCACTATGAATTTCCTTCCTTTAACAAGACCTGAAGCCAAATTGATCCCCATGTGACCCAGACAGACAAAGGTTGGGTATCCTTCCAGGAAAGATCATACAGTGGCTGGCCAGGCAGCACCCTGGGCGGGGTTGTTGGGTGAGCTTGGCCATAGTAGGTTCAGCTGTTTCATGACTTGCGATTGGATATTCATCCATTCCCACTCTAGACCATATGCCATCACCACAGAACCACAGAAATGGCCAATTGAACCTTGTGGCTATGAAGACATCTTAAGGGTTTTGCTGTGGGACTACGAATTCGAGCACTGAGGTGTTGCAGGTTTCCCACCTCAGGGCAGCATTCACTTGCACATTCACACGGGGTTTAAAACATCCCCTGCCCTGTTTCAAAAGTGTCCTTCTCCTTCCCCTCCCTCAGAAGCTACCTGGAGAGGTGACAGAAGACGGATGCAGATTTTACCTCAGTTGGTGGAATCCACCTCTCCTGTCTGGGTCCCTTTGTGGTTGCCAAATGTTTCAGGGTTCTTGTGTTTGGAATCAAAGACTGAAACCAAAACACGTGTAGAGGATTAAGGTAGAGTTTGTTAGAAGAGAGAAAGAAGGAACTCATGCATTCCAGACATGGAGTGCCATGAGGAGCAGGCACTAAAGATGGCTGCCAAGGTCAGGTATATTTATATACTTGGGAGGGGGGAATGGCTTTTCCTCATTGGTTACCTCACATTGAGGCCCAACCCAGTTGATTTTGTGCCCACGTCAAGGTGAGGCCTATCTGTAAAGGAGAACTAATCTCCATATCCTTTCATAGGCAAATGATTGGGGAAGGTTAACTGCCTTATCTCTTGTGGAAGATTGAAGTCAGTTCCTCCCAATTGCAAGGGATGTTCCTCTAGGGTAATCCCAGCAGTGGAGAATGACCTTCAAAGACCTTCCCAGCATGGCTGCTCTTAAACTGCCTAATTAGCATGACATGCCTATGTTTATAACAAGACAGCCAGAGCTTGGTGTGCATGGCAGAGCAGTGGCCAATCCATTATCCCCCCCACCCCCACCAGCTAGACAGTCTCCAGGGTTATTCCCTCAATGCTAAAACAAAACAAAAACCTCAGGTCTTTCTCTTCAAATGTTGCTTTCCCACCATCTCTCCCAATTGTCTTTCCCCTACCTGGCGCTTCTATTATTTTTATAAATGTCTTAACCATCTTAGCCCTTAAAGTTCATTCCCTACGTTTTTACTGACTCTGTTGGTTTCAAGTGCCTCTGCCTGGTCCTGCCGGGCCCCTCCAACTTTCCTGAAGCCCCCCATGAAGCTCTGCGCTGGTACGGGGCCTGGATCCTGGGGCTTGCTGGTCGCTCGTTTCCCCCACCATCCTTTCAACCACACCCACCCAGACATACCCCAAGCCCAGTCCTTTCTCTTTTCTCTACACTCCCTTAATGATACTTTCAACCTCAGCCCCACCCTGAGGTCCCGCACAGATCAATTGGGTTGGGCCCCAATATGAACAGACCAACAAGATACAGAGGACCAAAAGCTCCGATCAGTTTTGCGGAAACTGGAGCTAACCAGTGAGGAAAAGTCACTTTGCCCGGGCCTGACTAAGCGTGTTCTGGTTTCAGTCTTTGACTCCGGAACACAAGAACCTAGACACAGACCCCAGAGGGACCCCATGTCAACCTGAAGGATTGTGTTGCCTCCTCTTTTTGCTTTGCTCTGGAGATTTCCAGGCTCTGCCCTCCAGGGCCAGAAGTGCAGGCTGCCACCATTTCTGCTCAGTCTGTTTGTGAGGAAGAGGATCAATTCCTGAGCCATCTGTCCAGCTCGAATTACCATTTTTAATTACTTATAATTATTTATTCATTCTTTCAGAGTTTCCAGACTTTTTAATTGCTGAGAGAGAGAGAGAGAGAGAGAGAGAGAGAGAGAGAGAGAGAGAGAGAGAGAGAGCGCCATGGCGCATGTGTGGAAGCCAGAGGACAACTTTCAGGAGTCAGTTCTCTCTAACCACCATGTAGTTTCCAGGGATCACACTCACAGCCATTGGACTTATGTGGCTGCCAAGGTCCAGAATATTTATACCTTTAGTCAGGGTGTCTGTGTGTCTGTGTGTGTGTGTGTGTGGCTTTTTCTCATCGGTTAGCTCCAGTTTCCGTAACACAGATGGGAGCTTTTGGTCCTCTACATCTCGTTGGCTTGTTCATATCGAGGCCCAGTGGATCTCATGACCCATGTCAAAGTGGGGCCATCTGCAATGGACCTCCAGCCACCATCCCAGCATGGCTGCTCTAATGGTGCTGCAGAATGACCCCAGGGTCTCAGCATGGTAGCCAAAGACACTGCCATCGATTATGTATCTCTAGCTCTGGGTGTTTTGAGTGTTTCTGAGACAGTTTCTCTTTTCCCTGCCACGTGAACTTGAAACCTCAGCCTCTGGCTGAGACGTGCCTTGTTCCAGAGTCAGATTCCACTCACCATGGACGCTTTGCGTTCCTTTGCATTGTTAGCAACGGGAAATTTCCTTTTCTTTCTTCCTTCCTTTTCTTCTTTCTTTTTCTTTCTGTCCTTCCTTCCCTCCCTCCCTTCTTCCCTTTTCTTCCAGTATATCCAAGTCTGGTCTCCAATTCCCAGTGAAGCTGAGACCACCTTGAATTACTGAGCCTCCTGCTGTTTCGGGGTGACTCTAGGAATCTGTACGTGTCCAGGTTCTTGTGTTCAGAGTCGAAGACTGAAGCCAGAACACGTGTAGAGGAGGATTACGGCATAGTTATTAGAGGAGAGAAAGAATGGAACTCACGCACTCCAGAGGTAGTGTACTGTGAGAGACAAGGGCACCCTGGAGAACTCATGGACTCCTGGCATGGAATCCATGAGGGGCAAAGGTGCCAAAGATGGCTGCCAGGGTCAGGGTTAGGCAAACAGGGATGGCTTTCCTCATTGATTAGCTCATATTGAGGCCCAAGCCAATGGATTTTGTGTCCACCTTACTGTAGAGCTTATCTGTAATGGAGAACTAGTCTCCGTATCCTTTCATAAGCAAAGGGTCGGGGAAGTCGACCACCTCATCTCCGTGGAGGATTTCAGTCAGTGCCTCCCTACCAGCAGGGGTGGTTTCTCCAGGGTGATCCCGGCAGTGGGGGATGGCTTTCCAAGACCTTCAGAGACCATTCCAGCATGCCTGCCTTCACCTCCCAATGAGGAGATTATAGGTGTGAGGTACCACTCCTATGTGCCCATTTTTCTTTTTTTAAATTTTTTTTTATTGTTATTATTTATTCAACTGTGTGCATGTGCGTGTGTGTCTGTGTGTGTGTGTGTGTGTGTGTATGTGTAGAACCACGGACGAATTCGTGAACCACCATGGACGCTTCCACCTCCTCCTGCCCCGGGATTCACAGGCTCCGCCCTACCAGGACCAGAAGCGCAGGCCGCCCCCGCTTCCGCCTGGCGTCTATACGTGGGATCTGGGATCCGAACTCAGGACCTTCCGCCTGCAAGGCGGAGGCTTAACCTCTGAGCCACCTCTCCAGCCCCATTTTTCTTTTTTTAAAAAAAGATGTTATTTATTTATTTATTCATTTGTGTGTGTGTATATCAGAGGGCACACTGTGTGTTCTGTGGAGGACCACAAGTGACTTCAGGAATCATCCTGGATTGTGTCTACCTCCTTCTTGCTTCAATATGGGATTTCCTAGGCTCTGCCCACCAGAGTCAGAAGTATAGACCTGCGCCATTCCGCTTGGCATTTTTATGTGGGACCTGAGATCTGAACTCAGGACGCTCTGCTTGTGGGACAGAGTCTTAACCCCTGAGCCATCTCTCCAGCCCCCATTTAGTACCTAGATATTGCTATTTGTGTTTTATGCTCCATTACATTTTTATTCATGTTTTCATTTCTTTCCCCACCTGTTAAAAAATATAAGACTGTTTTATTTGGGGAAGGGGACTCGAGACAGCACATGCCTGCCGTGGCACATAGGTGGAGATCAGAGGACAGCTTTTCGAAGTCAGTTCTCTTCTTCTCCCATGTGTGCTAATGAGGACTGAACTCAGGTCACCAGGTGTGCAAGCAGTCGCCTGACCTGCAGAGCCTCTCGCTAACCCCAAGTTATTCTTTCTCTCTCTTAGCTGTGTTGGGAAATGGAGATCAGACTTGTGACCCAGTCTGGAAGAAAAGGAAGGAAACAATAATGTTTTGTCTATTCATTCATTTATTTTCTACAAAGTCTCATCCTTTCCTTTTCTCACTGCATACAAGGCTGGCCTTGAATTTTCAGTCCTCCTGCCTCAGCCTCCCTGTGTGGGATTATAGACTTGGTCACTCGCACGGATCGCTCTGTGCTTCTGACAAGCCAGAGTCTTGCAATTCTGCCTGCGCCTCAAGATGACTCAGCCCTACACCTCGCAGGCCAGTCCCACCTGTCACTCAGGGTCCATTTTGATTGGTGTTCCTGTAAAGCCTTCCTAATTTTTTTTTTTTTTTGATACAGTCTCATCAAGTAGTTTGGGAGGGGATCGTGACTTCCTAATTTTCCCTAAGCGTTGGGATTACAGGTATATGCCAGCATGTGTGGCTCTGGCAAAGTCTTTTCCTTCTAAAGTTTTCTGTGCTTTTTTCTGGATTTCTGCATCTTTGCTCTTTTATTATTTATTTATTTTTAATATGGTGTGTGTGTGTATCAGAGGGCACTATGTGTCCCTGTGAAGGACCAAGGGTGACTTTGGGTAATCATTCTGGATTGCTTCTACCTCTTTCTTGCTTCATTCTGGGATTTCCCAAATTCTACCCACCAGGGCTGGAAGTGCAGGATGCCACCATTTCCGCCTGTTTTTTTTACATGGGACCTGGGATCCGAACTCAGGACCTTCTGCTTGTGAGACAAAGTCTTAACCCCTGAGCCATCTCTCCAGCCCTCTTTTCTGAATTTCTGTGACTGAGAAAAGCCACTCTGATGTAGGATTGAATCTGAGAATGGATTCAGGAACCCAGGACTTCTATAGCTCCTTACCTGTCTTTTCTTTCTTTTCTTTTCTTTTTTTTTTTTTTAACCAATTAGAATGTCTGCTTTTCTTTCTCCTTTTAAAATACTTTACCTGGGATCTGGCAATTCTGAAGCATTCCCCCAGTCTGATTATGTGGCTTTCTGAGTTCCATTGCTAGGGGTACTTTACAACAAGATTTAAAGGTTAAAGGATTTCCTTTGGTAAACAAAATTGTAAGGCAGATTTATGAGGGATATTGTTTAGAGTTAGCAACGAGAGGCATTCTTTTGGTCCCGAGTAAGCAAGGTTTATCCTCTGTGACACCTCCAAGTATCTTTAGAGGAAACACGCATTGTCTGTGTAGACAGTTTTGGCTTTATCTGTGAGTCTGAAGTTTCCTGACTCTATCAGCAGGAAAAGCAAACCAGATCCCTGGATCTTTCCCTTCCCCTGTGTCCTTTAATTTTCTTTCTGTCCTGCCTCAGATGCAGTCTCTCCAGTGCAAAGTTAGGTGCATCTCCAGAACAGAGAGAGGATGGATGCGGCAAGAGAGTCACTGCAGATGCCGGGGGGGGGGTTGAGGAAAGTGGGGGATCCACGGATGAGAAAGTTCCATTAAACAGCAATGTGGATGGTGTTTGGTTTTGTGTCTCTGTGGCCCTTCCCACTTTCTTCCTAATTATTTATTTTTATTTTGAGACAGAGACGCATGTATCCTGGGGTGTCTTTGAATTCTCTTCCTTTGTTTTCTTTCAATTTTTCATGTGTGTGTGTAGGAGTGAGTGAGTGTGTGTGTGTGTGTGTGTAAGCCTGAGAACTGATACTGGGCATCATCCTTGATTACTTTTCCAACACCTTATTTCTTGAGATTGGGCCTTTATTTAAACCCATAACCCTGCAAGGTAACGGCTAGTAAGGGCTGAACCATCTCCCCAGAAGGTGACCTTGAATTCCTGACACCTCTGTGTCTACCTTCTGATGTTCCTGGTGCTAGCAGAGCTCTCCACAGCTCCGCCCCTTGTTCCTCTGACCCGAGTCCTAAGCAAACTCCCTGTTTCCCCTTGAATGGACAGGGAGAGGCTCTGTGTCCAGTGGTCTCCGGGGCAGACCACCTAAAAGATAGGAGACACGGGGCTGGGCAGAGGGTTCAGTTGGTAAAATAATTGCTTCGTGAACAAGAGGACTTGGGTTTCGACCCCAGTATACATAAAAAAGTGGGCGGTGGTGCCGCTGGGCTAGGAGGGGACTCTGGGTCAAGTAGTCTAGCTGAATCAATGAGTTCCCAGCTCAGAGAAACTGGCTCAAAAAATAAGATGGAAATTGACTGAGGCAGAGACCTGACATAGAATTCTGCCTCCACAGGCATATGACCTGCATGGACGGACAGACAGACAGACACACATACATACCAAAAAGAAAAAAATAAAGGAAGAAAATAGAAGGGGCTTAGTAATCAGTGATCGTACAATTCAATGAATCTAAAATCCAAAGCATTTCTGAAGAGTTCTGTTCACCCATAGGCCAAAGTCTCAGAAAGCTTTGGCGAACTTTAACCTTTTCCTGGAGTTGTAGATAAAAATCAAGCTGTTTCCCCCCTTCCCCCCACAGCTGGTGGAGCAGTCAACAATGTCAGGAAGATGTATGCTTGCATGAACTGACTGACTTGGGTAGGCGGAGGCCATTCACAGGCGCACTTTGTTTATTTGTTTGACCTCTGGTTTATTTTGCTCTTCCTGCCGTCTTTAAGTGGCATAAGCTTCAGGAAAGTGCAGACTGGATGACATCGTTTCCCAGAGGTCCCCGATCTACAGGACCCCTCCTTCCACAGGCCTGGGCTGCTGGGAAGTTTGGGAGTTTAACTAAATAAATTGAGATCACTGCGAGCCTAACTTAGTGTTTCTGTTGTGTGTGTGTGTGGGGGGGCTGTGCGTGGAGGTCAAAGGGCAACTTTAAGAAATCCGTTCTTGCCCTTTCACCTGATGAAGCAGAGTCTCCTGCTGTTTCGGCCCCAGTGCGGTGCAGTGAGCTCTGCCTGACTCACGAGAATAGCTTGTGGCCGATTCTCCTGTGTGCGCTGCCATGTCCCTGAGATTACAGATGGGTCCCACTTCTTAATGTGGGTTCTGGAGACTAAACGCAGGCTTGGCAATCTCTTTTACCTGCTGATCCATCACCCGGGTTCCGTGGTTTTGTTCTGAGAAAGGATCTCGCTGTGTAGCTCAGGCTGGCCTCAAACTCAGGACCCTGCTGTTCGCCTCCTGGACGCTGGGATATGAGGCGCGTGTCTGTCTCCATCTAGCCCAGTGTTTCTCTTGTCTGAACCTCCTGACTGAATGTGGAGGCGGGATGACTGTGATAACTGATGTTTAGGAAACCAAGTTCTCTAAAGGGAGCCAAGGGCCTAGACCAGCTTTGGAAATTGTCCCCTGGGATCCGTGCACCGGATCTGGCCTTGGAACGATTCTGCTATAGGGACACTTAATCTTTTCAGCCACAAATGTTAAGTAGACTGGCCACATGTCTGTGTTAGGGTGTGTGTGTGTTGGCGTGTGTAGTGGGGCGTGGGGGTGGGGCTCTTACCTGGCATGAGTGATCACCTGGGTCTGAGCTCAGATCAATATTGGGAATTAAAAAAAAGGCCACACGGCTTGATCCATATGTAGCCCAGGCTGGTCTCAAGCCGGGTATGTAGCCGAAAATGAGAATTCAGTGATCGAAGGTATGTGACCCCATACCCAGTATATGGGGTCCCGGGAATGGAACCTGCTGAGCGAGAACTTTCCTAAGCACATTCTCAGCGCTCGGGATGCGCTTTCTTAAGAATAATCCTGTTCAGGAGATAGAACCTGTTCAGAACAGAAATGAGAGGAACGTCCCCTCGCTTTCCTTTCTCCTTTCCTTCCCTTCCTTTCTCCTCTCCCTTCCTTTCTTCCCCTTCCTTTTCCTCCCTTTCCCTCCCCTCCCTTCCCTTCCCCATTTTTCCCCTCCCTCCTCTCCCTTCCCCTTCCCTTCCTTTGTTTTGTTTTTCCTTTCCTTTCTTTTTTTTCTTTTCATTTTGTAATCAATTAATTTATTTATTTAGTGTGTTCCTGTGTTCCTGTGTGTGTGTCTTTTCATTTTTTCTTCGTGAGTAAGTTCCGAGGAAGTACATAAGTGTGTAACTGAACAGAGGAATCACATCAGAAACAATGTCTCAACTCCTGTAAATCAAACACAATTGCTAGCAGGCTGAGGGGAGGGAGAACTTGGAGCCACCAGGAGCCACCAGAGGAAACTCTGAGCTGGGCGGGTCCCTGCAGGAACTCCCTGCTCCCCATTGTCTCTGCCCCAATGGTTGCAAACTAATTTCTGGAAGGACAGGCCTTTGCTTCCAGTTCTGGCCTGCTTGCCTCCCACAGTGGACGGCTCACCCTTGCTGTCATGGAATTCCTCTTTAGCTGTAGCTTGTGCTCCTGACCTCTCTGGATCATGCTCTTTGGGCCCACATGGACCCTTGAATTTCTTCCCATAGGGGGATACGAAGTGTAGCACTTCACCTGCATGGTTGCTGATAAATCATCAAATGGCTTAAGGGAACAAGGGGTTTATTTTCTTAAGATAATACCAACACCAGAGCCAGCACCAGGGCCGAGGGAACTGGCCACACCATCTCTACATAACGGCTGAGAGAGGGACGATCCTCACTTGCCAGACCAGCACGTCTGGCCAAGTGTACACAAGGATGCCGACTCTCTCAACCAGCTCTCTGTATTTTATTCCAGGCCTAGTCCTACGCTTGGCTAGGCCTTCAGCTAGACAATCTCTTGCAGGTTTGCTCTGGGCTTGACTCAACTATTAATTCTCTACCCTCAACTGTTGAGTTGACACCTGTGCCCAACTATGACACAGAGTGTACCTGCAACATCTCTGCCTTGCAGGAAGGAGCTGGGAACTAAAGCTACCCGGACATGAGTTCTGATCCTCGCTCCTCCATTTGTCCAAAGGGAAACTTCAATCCTGAACTGAGCAGAGTTTCAGTTTTCACCATTATAAAATGTGAATAATTGCTCACTTCTTACTGGGTTTCTGTGAGAAATTTGATACAATTAGAATTTCCCTAATGTTGAAAATTTAGACCGTTCCTTTGATATGGAGGCTGAGCTCACAGCACTGGAATCAGCTATCAATGTGCTGGAGATGATTAAGACAGAATTTACCCTGACAGAAGCAGTGGTGGAGTCCAGTAGAAAACTGGTCAAGGAGGCTGCTGTCATATTTGTATCAAAAACAAAGAATTCGAAAAGGCTTCAAAAATTTTGAAAAAAATGTATGTCCAAAGACCCCACAACTCAGAAGCTGAGAAATGATCTCATGAACATCATTCGAGAAAAGAACTTGGCCCGCCTGTTATCCAGGACTTTTCCTATGAGACCTTCCAGCAGAAGATGCTGCGCTTCCTGGAGAGCCGCCTGGATGACACTGAGCCCTACCTCCTCACGATGGCCAAAAAGGCTTTGAAATCCGAGTCTGCTGCTTCGAGTACAGTGAAGGAAGATAAACAGCCAGCCTTGGAGCCTGGCCACCCAGAGAACCTCCGAGGCAGCTTCGGAATCCTCCAACCACTACTGGGATTAGGACTCTGAAGGCAGCTTTCAAAGCTCTGTCCACCGCACAGGATTCAGAGGCAGCCTTCGCTAAACTGGACCGGAAGGACCTCATACTTCCTCATCCAGCATCCGAACCCCCAGCTTTCAAAAACAAGAGACCCGGGAAAGATGAAAATGAAAGCTCAGCTCCTGCCGAGGGCGAGGGCAGCTCAGAACTGCAGTCCAAGAACAAGCGCATGACAATAAGCAGATTGGTTTTGGAAGAGGACAGCCAGAGGGCTGAGTCCAGCACAGGTCCTCAGCTCCTCGCTGGAGGCCATGCCAGCATCCCCTTCCTAGCCCACCACTCTCAACCAGCCTCGCCGAGGGGAGAAGAATCCCAAGTATGAAGACCTTTGTAGCAGTTTGGGCGCTGGTTGGCGGTCCTGGTCGGGCCTGGTATTGCTTCCATGAATGAAGTAACATTCAGCTAAGTTACTCTTCACCAAGGCTTGTTCAGACTGCTAGAACGAGACTCGGAGCAGGGAGTGAAGATACAGCTGTCCCTGTCAGTTCTGAAGCCCCTTACAGGCTGCTCAGCATTGCTCTGTGGTGTGGATGAGGAGAGAAGGTTTCTGAGCCTCCTACCCATCACTCCTTGCTCGATAGCAAACCTTCCAAATGCCTTGACTACTAAATAGTAGTCTTATTTGTGAAATCTGTTTGAATTGGGCCTCGTTATACTTGATCCTCTTAGGAGACCAGTGAATCCTCACAGTTATGTATCTTTTATGAAGCTTGACACCTGGCGAATTCAGTAACTGTCCTAACCTTCCTATTCTGCTAGCTACTGTGGGGCACTGGTTAGAATACCTATTTCACCCCCATCGCGATCCCAAGCCGGCTTTTAGTTTCACTGTCCTTGGTTCCCTGGGTGGAGCCACCCTCCGGGCTCCTTGCTCTCTCTGGGACGTGCTGTGTCTGTTTCTCCTGTGCATCTGCTTCCTCTCATCCCTCAGTGGACTGCCTTTCTTTCATTGCTGCTTGTCAGAATTCCACTGGGGCTTCGAAGAGACAAGAGAAGCTCAGTAATTTCTGGGTCAGGCACATTTATGTGCTGTCTTACCAGACCCCACTGTGTAGATGAGGAAGGCTCAGGAAAGTTACTCGCTCACCTGAAGTCACAGCTGAAAGCGGCAAGCACGGGTCTTAAGGTTCTTAAAGCCTATCGGTCTTGACAAGGGAGCCCAGGCCCACTCGCCCCATCACCAACTGGCTCTTAAAACTCGAGCTCCGGCGAACTTTTTCCTGGCTGTCCTTGTTCTAAGTCATCTACTCCACATCCTAAAGCCATTGCCGTCTCTACCATTGCTCTGTTGTTTGGGGACCCCTGCTCTGGCACATGTATGAAGGCAATAGCATCTGATAAATCTGGTTACAAATTTTCAAAAAAAAAGAATTTCCCTAATATTGAAATAATCAAAGATGGAAAAAAAAAACAACTCCAAGTGCTAAAATCTTGAAAGATAAAAATCTCTAAAGATTATATAATCCAGAATGTCAAAATTTCCCAAGTTAAAATTTCTTTTTTTTTAAAATAATTTTATTTTAGGTATTTCTTTATTATTATTATTATTATTATTATTATTATTATTATTATTTATTCAACTGTGCATATGTGTGCGTGTGTGTGTCTGTCTGTGTGTGTGTAGAACCACGGACGAATTCGCAAACCACCATGGACGCCTCCACCTCCTTCTGCCCCGGGATTCACAGGCTCCGCCCTACCAGGACCAGAAACGCAGGCCGCCCCCGCTTCCGCCTGGCGTCTATACGTGGGATCTGGGATCCAAACTCAGGACCTTCCGCCTGCAAGGCAGAGGCTTAACCCCTGAGCCACCTCTCCAGCCCCCAAGTTAAAATTTCAAAGGATCGAAGTCCTGAAAGTTTGAACTATAGAAAGATTATGTAAAAAGATAGAAGCTGGGTGCATCTTCTATCCCAACACTTGGAAGGTTGAGGCCAGAGGATCGAAAGTTCCAGCCACCCTGTGCTATGTAGTGAGACTTGATTCCCGAAAAACCAAAGTGAAAACTGAGAGACAGGGTGGGATGGAGGAGAAAACTGAATTTTGAGAAAGGAACCAGTGCATCAGATCAGTAGAATGAATACCTAGAAATCTGGCAAAACATTTCAGGCACATCTGTGGGAGGGTTTCCAGAGGTTAGTGTCTAAGTCCGAATGAATATTAGGGGATCTGCCATGTAGACATATTGGATGCTTAGTTGTGCTTTAAAGAGACCTTTGCCATAGAAGAATAAAGTCAGCTACTCATTGAGACCTGAGACTTCGAAATATAGTTAGAATATGGTTAGTGATCACGGACATTGGCCAGTTTCTGCAACTGCCCTTTATCTGCCTCTGCTACATGTTTTGCCACGAGTTGGATTTTCTCGCTTTCTCTCCTTTTTTACTTTTATTTTTCAGAAACAGGCTCTCATGTGGCTTAGGCTGCCTTGAACTCCCCCGTGTAACCTTGAACGTCTGACTCTCATGCCTCCACCTCCCAACTGTTAGCTTATCTGTGCCTGGGATCGAACCCAGGCTCCGTGCAGGTTAAGCAAGGGCTATAGCAACTGAGCCTGTTTTTTGTATTTGCCATTTTGGTTTTCCCGTTTCACATTATCAGTGTACATTCATTCATAACTCCTTATGCTGTGTATTTTACCTGGAGCATCTCCTGTGCTGGTGGTATAATCTGTACACAATTAGAGAGTTGTATTTATGCATTTTTTTTTCTCAAATTTGATTCAGTGTGAGAGCTGAGTCACAATGCAGGGTTTATATGTAAGTATTGTACATCTGGATAAATGTTGGGACTCTCTCAACAAAAGAACTGTATCCTTTTAGTGTGTCTGCATTTGTGAGACTCTAGATGGCTGTGTATATGGTCGTGAACTATCAGTTTTTGATCATATCGAAAGACTTGTGTGCTAGTTACAATCATTCAGATGATTGACATTTGTAACATAATTATCAGCTTTCATAAAACAAATTTCTCTTTTTAAAAAATATTTTATTTATTTATTTTTTCCAGACTGATGATTTCAGGATTTTGATCTCTCGTTGATGGATCCCAGCACTTGGGAGGTAGAGACAGGAGGATGAAGAGTTCAAGGTCATCTTCAGCAGCATAACGAGTTTGGGGCCAGCCTGGGCTTCATGAAGACAAGGTCTAGAAGAAGAGGAAGAGGAACGAAATGTGGAGAGAGAAGGGGAGGAAGAAAGGGAGGAGGTGGAGAAGGAGAAGAGGAAGAGGAGGAGAGGAAAAGACAATGAAGAAAATAATTTGTTTTGCAGATGCTGAGCCTTTAGGATCACAGCATTTTACAGCTGTCACTCAGGACTGTCTTTCTGGTTTATCCTCGGCCTATAAGGGCCCTTTAGATGGGCAGTGTGGCCAGAGGGAGCAGATGGTCACTTGGGTGGCACCTTTCCACGGTAAGTGATACCATCTGACCCTCGAATCATCACTCACCCTCCTGCTAAAAGGGTCTCCACTTCCTCATCTCTAACCTGCTCTCTGAGTTTCGCAATCTGCAAGGTGGGGAAATTGTTCTGAATTTCTAGCCCAAGTTCTTCCTGCTACAGTGTGTCATAGCGAGCTTATTTTTCAACGTGACTCTCAGACCCACAAAAATGAGCCAGATTTTCTATGAATCACAGGGTTTTTTTTTTTTTTTTTTTTTTTTACTCTTATCTTCAAGAAAGCAGTGACTATTTGTAGCGCGATCTCTACAGGTCAAAACCCGGTGGGCTTGGCTGAGAAGGTGGGGAGAGGTGTGAGAAGAGAGATTGAATTTCTCTTAAGCTCTTGTCCTGTTTGAGACCAGTCTTTTTAATTCTCTCTCTGTCTCCCTCTTTTTGTCTCTCCTTCTCCCTCTCATTTGCAGACAAATGACTGCCAACTTACAAAGGCAGTAGTTTAGCAGGACCAGTCACACTTGTCAGTGACTAAATACCAAATATACAACTTGGCTGTGGCAAAGACTGAAATGGACTGAAATAAAATTTGTGTATCTGTCTCTAGCATGTCATCAGATAAAACAAAACAGCTCAGTGTTTCAGACCATGTCATTCAGTTACCTATACGCATGTGTAGCTAGTCCTTCTTTCTGGTGTAAAACATAGTTTTTCAGCCATGCAGCTTTGTAGAATTTCATTTACTTATTTGTTCTCGAGACAGGGTCTCATATAGTTTAAGTTTGCCTTGATTCACTACGTAGTTAAGATAGTCTTAAACTTCATATCCTCCTGCCTGTACCTCCAGAGGTTATATATGTATATATGGGTTATATATGTATATATGATTCAGTGCTGGGGCACGAACCCAGGACTTTGTGTATGTGGGCAAGAGTACTCTAGCAACCCCCAGCACCCTGGAATCCAGGGGGTCTAAAAAGCGCCTGTGGGAGGGAATTTATGGGTGTGCCTGCCACACAAGACAGTCTCTCAACTTCTCCATGTCCACTCTGAAGATTCTCTTCCATGAACCCATGGCTAGCTGGCTCTGCATGCACCACAATTAGTCTATAAATGTGCTGTTTCATTCCTAGAGGTGTGTGTGTGTGTGTGTGTGTGTGTGTGTGTGTGTGTGTGTAAGGGGGCACTTGAGTACGTGCCTATGGAGGCCCAAGGGTAACTTAGGCAATCATCTTGGATTGCTCTACATTCTTGCTGCTTTGCTCTGGGATTTCCCAGGCTCAGCTTTCCAGGGCCAGATGTGCAGACTGCCACCGACTTCGCCTGGCATTTTTTACATGGGATGTGGAGATCTGAACTCAGGCCCTTTTGCTTGTGAAGCAAAGGCTTTAACTTCTGAATCATCTCCCCAGCCCCAGTTGCATAGGCAGGCCTGGTGCGGTACAGCTGTGACGCTGGGACTCAGGAGGCTAAGGCAGGAGGAAGTTAAGTTAAGGCCAACCTGGACCACACAGAGAGACCTTGTCTCAAAGAAAAACAAAAGTTGAATTGGTGCCCATGTCAAAAATTGGCAGAGTCGGGGCTGGAGAGGTGGTTCAGGGGTTAAGCCTCTGCCTTGCAGGTGGAAGGTCCTGAGTTCGGATTCTAGACCCCACGTATAGACACCAGGGCGGAAGCGGGGGCAGCCTGTGTTTCTGGTCCTGGTAGGGCGGAGCCTGTGAATCCCGGGCAGAGTAAACAAGGAGGAGGTGGAGGCATCCATGGTGGTTCTACTACACACATACACACACATATACATACGCACAATTGAATAAAAAAAAAAAAACTTAAAAAAAATTGGCAAAGTTACATGATCCAGGTTTCTGAGTTTTGTTGTTTAAAAGAATGGAAGATTGAGAGTTTCCAAAAACCACTCTTCCTTCTGTAAGCACCACCTGTGATGGAGTGGGATGCCCCCACCCTTTGCTGTACTTGTAGTTGGTGTCGCTGTGTGGAGGGAAAACTGAAGACACAAGCCTGTGAAGGCTTTTGCCTTTGGTGGACAGCAGAGCTGTTGGGTCACCTGTTCTCAGAGGAACAACACGGAGATCAGTGTCCATGATTCCTTCAAAGCGGTCTTCCTGGAGTTTGTATCTATCTATCTGTCTGTCTGTCTGTCTGTCTATCATCTGTCTGTCTATCTATCTATCTATCTGTCTGTCTGTCTGTCTGTCTGTCTATCATCTATCTGTCTATCATCTATCTGTCTGTCTGTCATCTGTCTGTCCATCTGCCCGTCTGTCCGTCTGTCTGTCTGTCAGTGAGTGTATGCGTGTGTGTGTGCGTGCATGCGTGTGCGTGCGTGCGTGTGTGTGTGTCTGCACTGTATGTCACCAAGAGTGACTTCAGGAATCATCCTGGGTTGCTTCTACCTCCTTCTGGGATTTCCCAGGCTTCGCCCACCAGAGCTGGAAGTGCAGGCAGTTGTTTCCACCTGGTGTTTTTATGTGGGACCGGGAATTCAAACTCAGGACCTTTTACTTGCTAGGTAGTCTTAATCCCTGAGCCACCTCTCCAGCCCCGAGTTTGTATTTAATGTCCACAGTTGGAACTATTCCACCAGACTAGAAGACATTTCTCAGGACCCGTCAGGGTACTAGTTTGGTTCTGGTCTTTGATGATAAGTTATATGTCTTTTAGGTAAAATAGCAGAAACCCTGATTCATAGTGACCTCAAGAGTTACAAAATGTGTTGTCTCGCATAAGCCTGCATAGTAGTCGGGTTCCAGACTTCCCAGCCTGTGAGTGTCTGCGTCCGTCCTCTGGGTGCCGCGGGCAGTGAGCTGCTGCTCTGCCACCCTCTTATCCGGATGAGAAAGTGGGAACTCTAGTTCCGTTTCTGGGAGTGTGGGGGGGGAGAGGAGGGGGTTACAGGCTATAGTAATTGCCCCCCAAAGCCCATTACAGACTCTTACATCTCATTGGTCAGAACAGTGTCACATGTCCTTTCTTCATTCCCACCCCACCCCTGCCACTGACAAGAACAATGACTGTTGTTAGTTACCCAGGAGTAGAATGCTGGTTGTCTGTCCTAAAGAGCATTAGAGGAACTTAATTGGACTTACTTGTATCTCTGTTTTGTGCCCTACCTTTCTAAAATTTTATTTATTTGGTGAGAAAGAGAGAAAGAAGGAGAGACTATATGTCCACCTGGGAAGGTCAGCGAATGATCTTTGGGAATTGTTTTTTTTTTTCCTTCTACTTTGCGCACTCTGGGGACCTAACTCAAGATTGTTGGGTACTAAGCACTTTAGTACTGAGCTAGTTAGATACACACCTGTCAATTTGACAATTGCAGGCTGAAATCTGGGCACACCTTCGAAAAACCAGTAGTTAAGATAATCCCTAAGTGGTCCTGCAGGAGAGCGTCTAATTGATGTGGGAAGATGAGCTCCCCGTGGGTGAGGCCGTCCCCTGGGGAGGAGCATGAGATGAGGTTGGCGTGCTGTGGCAGTCTTGTGTCTGACTCTCTCAGCAGTCCCTGTGGCTACGATGCAGCCATTCCACCAACTCTCCTGCCAGCCTGAAACTGTGAACTACAACGAATGTAAGCAAGAATAAAACATCCTTGGGCTGAAGAGATGGCTCAGGGGTTAAGACTGCCTGGAAAGCAGAAGGTCCTGAGTTCGGATCCTGGGTCCTACATAAAAATGCCAGGCCGAGGGGAGTGGGGGGAGGGCCTGGAGAGATGTCTCAGGGGTGAACAGTCTGTCTCTCAAGCAGAGGGTTCTGATTCTGATCCTAGGTCCCATGTAAAAATGTCAGGCAGAAACGGCTGCCTGACTTCTGGCCCTGGTGGGCAGAGCCTGGGAAATCCCAGAGTGAAGCAAAAAGGAGTTAGAGGTAATCCAGGATGATTCCCGAAGGGTTAGGGGTAGGGTTAGGGTTAGGGTTAGGGTTAGGACCCTTGGTCCTCCACAGGGACACACAGTGCCTTCTGATACACACACACACACACACACACACACACACACACACACACACACACAAAAGTTAAAAAAAAAAAAGAAAAAAAAACACCCTTGTTCTCTAAACTCTGTCTGCCAAAGGGCCACGCCTACAGAATCACCCTGCCAGCCCTCCTACCTTGTTTAATAACAGCTCCGTGTAAATAACATTCATATACTCTCCAAAACACGCATGTGGTAAAGTACGCAGTTCACTGGGCCTGGAGGTGTGTCTGTGGGCCCAGCACTTGGGAGACAGAGGCAGGAGGAAGAGGAGTTCAAGTTTATCCTCAGTCACATCAAGTTCAAGACCAGCTGGGCCACGTGGCACTCAGCTTCAAAAGATAAGAAATCAAAAAAAAAAAAAAAAAAAGGCAAAATCTGCAAGTCCTCGGGTTGAGAGCCCTGTAATCAGAATTCTGTAATACTTGCGGCAGTGTAACAATCGCTACAGTGTTTGGGGATGTTTCCATCACCCCGGTCATAACCCATTAGCAGTCACTCTCCATGCCCCCTTGTCCCAGGCTGGGTAAATACCAATCTGCTCTCTGTGGATTTGCTGATTCTGGGCATTCCAGATAAATGGGGCGCTGCCCTGTGGAGGCCTCTGTCATCTCCTGGCTTCAGCCGTGGCTCTGGAATGCCTGTGCTGCTCCTCGGCTTCTAAAAACACACCTCTTGTATTTATTATTGTTGTTATTGTTTGGAAACAGAGTCTCCACTCTGTCGCCCAGCTGATCCCAAACTTGTAATCCTCCTGCCTCAGACTGCTGAGATGACAGCCGAGACCACTATGCCTAGCGAAGACACCTTTGCTTGGGGCTGGCAAAATGTCTCACTGGTCAAGCAAACTTAGTGACCTGAGTTGGGTCACTAGAGCTCGCCTAGTGGAAGGAGAGAACTGACTTTCAACGTTGTCCTCTGACCTCCATCTGCCATGCCGTGGCACACACATGCTTGCTCTCTCTCTCTCTCTCTATCTCTCTCAAATAAACTAAAAATTAAAAATATGTCTTTTAAAGTGTTGCTTGGTAGCATTACATAATTGGCCGTCCTGTCTTTGTAGTATATGGACCTCACTGTTTGGAATGACTTAAAACATTCTTCATATTTAGGAGTTCAGTCTTTCTTACTTCCTTCCCCCCACGAGTGTGTGCTGTGTGTTTTCTCTGTATTGGGCCTTCTTCAAGGTGCTAAGGGTCCGACCATGAGACTGCAGGTTTGGCTGTCCCCCGTGGGTGTTGTTATCATTGCACAGCTGTCCAGCACACCTTCAGAGTGGGTAGCTTCTGGCTCCTTTTTGCATTTCTCATCTTTCCTACCTTCTAACTCATGACACGCTAATCTTTAGGATGGCCTCCAATTAAGGCGGGATTAGAGCAGCTATGCTAGATGGGTCTCTAAGGTCTTGGAATCCTGAAGGTCATCCCCCACTGCTGGGATCACCCTGAAGGAACACCCCTGCTGAGGAACTGACTCCAGTCCTCCCAGAGAGAAGATGGCCAACTTCCCCATGAAAGGAAAATGGAGATGATCTCTCCGTATCCAACATACAACTTGATCTCTAGCCCCATTTGGGCCCAGGAGCTGCTGGGTTGGGCCCCAATAGGAGTTAACCAAGGAGAAAAAGCCAGTTTTCCCGGCTTGCCTAGGTTACAAATATGCCTGACCCCGGCAGCCATCTTCAGTACTTGCCCCTTATGGCATTCTAGTTTCTTGTTCCTTGCTCCTCATGGATTCCATGCCTGGAGTTTTAGGACACCTGCCCCTCATGGCACCCTGAGTGCTGTTTCTAGCTGCCTGTCTTTCATGGATTCCACGTCTGGAGTCCATGAGTTCTTTCTCTCCTCTAATAAACTCTTTCTTAATCTTCTACACGTGTGCTGGTTTCACTCTTTGACTCCTGAACACAAGAACCCCTGCAACATTTGGTGACCACGAAGGGACATTTGGCAAACAGAAGAAAGACTGTTCCTGCAACACTATCATCTATGTAGATCTTCTTTCTTTTCTTCTCTCCTTCCCTGCCAACGCTTCCTTCTTCCTTCCTTCCTTCCTTCCTTCCTTCCTTCCTTCCTTCCTTCCTTCCTTCCTTCCTTCCTTCCTTTCTTTATAAAGTTTGATATTGATTATAATACTTAATCATTCATTTATTTCAAACGTATACAGAGTCTTCCAAAACAGGATTAAAATGGAAGCAGAACATAGTCCATTTATAAATAGCCTGGGTATAGACGTGTGCAGTTAACTGGAAAATTTCTCTTACAGTTTCACACTAAATTTATTTTAGACCAGAAAAATGAATGCAAGCAAATCTGCACCTGTGAGGTGCATTCTCAATGATGGTGATGATGGAAATAAGGACTGTAAAAGAGAAGATGTGACAGTAAGAGATTTGCTGAGGGATTAAAAGTAAGGAGCCGTTTGGCAGAAATTATTTAAACTTTTAAGTTGGGTAATAAGGGGAGAAAATGATATCAATTCACTGGATTCATGTGTGAAACTGTAAGAGAATAAAAAAATTATATCAGGCCAACCTAATCTCTCCCCATCCTAAGGCTCCGGGAACCTCACAGAAGGTAAGATTGTAAGAACCTAAAGATGGGAAGGTCCGCTATTGGACAAGATATTCCATTCAAGACAGGACTGCTGCATCCAGGAACTCACTGCGGTGAGACTTGACCTTACCAGACCTGCAGAACGATTGACAAACCCACGTGCCTCATAAACTAGCTAGGAACTCAAGAGAGATAAGAACATACAGTGGGAATTCTGGAGACTGAAACTGGATGAGTGAAGGAAAATGCTCCTATCAGTGGGGTGGCTTGAAGAGAGACAACTTTGTATGCCACAAGAGGCCTGAAATCCCACAAGACTAGACAAGCCGGAGGGAACTCTGGGGTCCATAGAAACAGACAGGCAGGAGGGTGGGAGGGAGTGGGATGGATTGATGAAGGGACAGGAGGGGGATGGAAGGAAGCAGGGATGAATACTCAATATGTAAAACTAGAACAATAAAATAACAGTAAATAATTATATCAGGACCAAAATAATACAGAGTTGATTAAAAAAAAAAAGTCCTAATTCCAACCAATGTCCTTAAAAAACAAAAAGCATTCCTCACGCCTAGCACCAGGCACAATGTCCTTCTACTGCAGCAAACTGATTTGCATGTCCAGTATCAGTTTGTTTTCTCCTCTACCTTGAAAAAAGAACAGACCTGAGGCTTTCATAGGCACGTGGGTGGCAGAGGCAGAAGAGTTTCAAGTTTGAGGTCAGCTTGGGGTATAGAGCAAGACTATCTCAAACAAACAAACGAAAATAAAAAAGGGAGAGGAGGGGGGAAAAAAGGAAACTAAGGCTTTTAAAATTTTTTATTTTTGTTCTTTTAGAGTTCCAGAACGAATACAATGAATTTATATCATTTTCACCCCATAGGTCATAGTTAGGCACAGGTGTCAACTTGACAGTTGAGGGTTTGAGCTCTGAGCACATTAGTGGAGAATTAGTGGTTGAGTTAAGCCCAGAGCAAACCTGCAGGAGATTGTCTAGCTGAGGGGGAAGGCCCAGCCCATGGTGGGTGGGACTAGGCTCTGGAATAAAATACAGAGAGCTGGTTGAGAGAGTTGGCATCCTTGTGTACACTTGGCCAGACATGCTGGTCTGGCAAGTAAGGATCGTCCTTCTCTCAGCTGTTATGTGGTGATGGTGTGGCCAGTTCCCTCGGCCCTGGTGTTGGTGTGAGCTCTCCTGTCAAGCTGGACATAGACTGTAATCAGACTATGGTAAGAAAATAAACCCCTTGATCCCTTAAACTGTTTGATGGTGGTTTGTCAGCAACCTGCAGGTGAACTGCAAGCACTATCTTACCCAGTCCCACCCCCTTCTTCTTCCCCACCAGCCTCCCAACTCATTTCCATGTCTTTTTGCATGTGCGACCTCTGGGTGGCATTTGGTGGCCTGTACTGCAATGTTTGAGCACTGGGTGCATGGATGCTATATCTGTAGGTAAATAACCGAGGAAGCTGGTTCCCCACCCTCCCACACACATGTGACATTAACTCAGTAGTCTCTCTGGGAGTCTTGGCCCTTCTGTGGTGAAATGTTGATTGGCTGAATTTTATGCAGGTTTCATGGACATAGACGCAGCTGTAGGGAGTTGTTGAGTGCAACAGCTTTGTCATATCTGGAGGAGACTGTCTGGCAGACCTCTTCCCACCTTCGTCTCTTACATTCTTACCACCTACTCTTCTAGGTGTCCCCTGAGCCTTAGGGTGAAGGGAAATCAAGACTTTTTTTTCTTCGATGGTTGTAAGCCACGTTTTATTAATCTACTTATTCCTTGGTGGAAGTTTGCTTTGGTTCCACTGTGTTTTCCTATGAAGGCCCAAGGGTGACTTCAGGAATCGTTCTGGATTGCTTCCACCTCACTCTGGGATTTCCCAGGCTCTGCCCAGCAGGACTGGAAATACAAGTGGCTGCTGTTTCCACCTGGCGTTTTCACATGTGGCTTCTCCTTAACCCCTGAGCCATTTCTCCAGCCCGAAATCAAGACTTTTGGAAGCACAGTCTGTTTTCATGTCTGGAGGAGGGGAAAATTAGGAAGGGCTTCTAACATTCAAATAAAGGATGCTATGAAAAACATTTGAGCCAGGCTTGATAGCATGTGTAGGAGGATCGCTACAAGTTTGAGACCACCCTGGTCTATAGCAAGACCCTAGCTCAGACAACGACAAATAAAATAAAGTCGACAAGATAAAAAAACCCAGTGCAGTGGTGGTATAGGCTTGTAATCCTAGACAGGGGGATGACTATACGTTTGAGGACAGCCTGGGGCGTTGGGAGACTGTCCCATAAAACCAAAATCAAGCTATCAGAGAACTAGAATTTACTGCTTGTCTTGTGCTTTTTAATTTTATTGCCTTTACTCAATTCCGGGGACTCAATTTCAATTTCACATCTTTCAAACCTCACTCAGAGCAGGTGCTGGGCAGGTAGAAAGATTTCCTGTGTTGGCAAAGAGAGAAATCCAGCTCCCAACAAACTTCATCGATTGGTCCATTTTCTGTTGCTATAACCAGACACCAGACACTGGATCATTTATAAAGAATGAAGGTGTATTCGCTTCCCAGTTCTTAAGGTTGAGAAGCTGCATCTGGTGAGGTCCTTTTTGCTGGTGGGAATGCAGAATCCGAAGGCCACACCGGGAAGTACATAGCGAAACAGAACATTCTAGCTCCGGTCTCACCTCCTCTTCTTTTTTTTAAAAAATTTTTTTATTATTTATTCAATTGTGTGTGTATGTATGTGTGTGTGTGTGTATGTGTGTGTGTGTAGAACCACGGACGAATTTGGGAACCACCATGGACGCCTCCACCTCCTCCTTGTTTACTCTGCTCGGGGATTCACAGGCTCCGCCCTACCAGGTCCAGAAGCGCAGGCCACCCCCGCTTCCGCCTGGCGTCTATACATGGGATCTGGGATCCAAACTCAGGACCTTCCGCCTGCAAGGCGGAGGCTTAACCCCTGAGCCACCTCTCCAGCCCCACCTCCTCTTCTTGAAAGGCCCTTATGGCTTAGTTTAACCAGCTCCCAAATGTCCTCTTTCCAAATTCCACCCTCTTATTCCCTCACACCGTGAGGACGTGTGTGTATGTGTGTGTGTGTGTGTAAGTGTGTGTGGGTGTGTGTGGGGACATGTGTACAATAAGGCACTGGAGTGTGTGTTCCTGTGGAGGTCCAAAGATGACATTGGGAATCATCCCCCCTCCCTTCCCCCTCCTCCCTCCTCCCTCACTCCCCTGCCCCTCCCTTTTCCTCCACCCCCCTCCCCTCCCCTTCACCTCCCCTTACCTCTCCTCTCCCTCCCCTTCCCCCTCTCCCTCCCCTCCCCCTGCTCTCCTCCTCCTCCCCCTCCTCTTCCTTCTCCTCCTCCTTTCCAGGGCCAGAATTGCAAGCTACTACCATATCTGCTTGACATTTTTGCAAGGGATCTGGAGATCAAAATTCAGGCTCTTTTGCTTTGGAGACAAAAGCTTTGACCTCTGAGTCATTTCCCCAACCCTGAGTTGTTTTTTTTTTTCTTGAGACAGGGTCTCTCCTTGAGTTGTTTTTTTTTTCTTGAGACAGGGTCTCTCCTTGAGCTCACTGTATAATAGAGTCTGGCTTCTAACTCTTCATCCAAATCCCAAGTACCGAGATTACCACTATATGCCACCATGCCTGGTTTATCCAGTGCTGGTGATCAACCCAGAATTTCGTGCATGCGAGGTAATTATGGCACCAGCTGAACTGCACCTCTAACTCTTAAGAAAAGGAATTTTGATGGGAGAATTCAACTTTTACCAGAGAAGAATGTATCCAGGAAACTGATTAATCCTGAGTTGTGTAGACAAGCAGGGGTTGTACCAAGGACAAGAGGACGGAATGAGTCTATGGCACAGTAACTGGAAGGAAGAGGCTACGGAAATGTGCTACAAGGTGGTGAATTGCTCCACAGATCCAATCCTTTGTTTTCTTGTGTGGTTCTTTTAATAGATTTTTGGTTAGATACTGAGAGTGATGGGAGCTACTGGGACTGTGGGAAGAAGGAAGCTATTCAGGGGATGTGCTGGGTAATTCCTGGATGATAACTCGCCAGTCCCCGTGTAGCAGGACCCTGTAGATCATCAGCAAAAGGTGGTCCTACCACCAAAGCATTCAGTGCAGGAGGCGAAAGTCTTGTCTCTATACACAGAGAAGCCGTGGAGGAGTGAAGGGAAGGAGGAGGAGGAGAGGAAGGGAATGGAGGGAAGGAAGGGGAAAAGATATTCTTTGTCTTCTCTTGAAAAGATAGGATAGAGAAAGACAGTCTGTTTCACTGTTGTCTTCTATCAGGTCCTCACAAAGGGTTTGAGGCTTGAGGTGGTCTGTCTTTAAAAGTCCGTAAAGGGAGGCTGGAGAGATGGCTCAGGGGTTAAGACTCTGTTTCTCAAGTAGAATGTCATGAGTTCAGATCCTAGATCTCACATTAAAAACACCAAGTAGAAACTTCTGGAAGGCAGAGCCTAGGAAATCCGAGAGCAAAACATAAAGGAGGTAGAAACAATCCAGGATGATTCCCGAAGTCACCCTTGGTCCTCCACAGAGACACACAGTGCCCTTTTATACACACACATGTGAGAGAGAGAGAGAGAGAGAGAGAGAGAGAGAGAGAGAGAGAGAGAGAGAGAGAGAGAGAGAGAGAGAGAGAGAACAGCCTTGGGTGGCCATGACCTGGAGACTTCGGACTGCTCCAGCTATACTTTGTCCGTCTGTCTCATGGTTTCTTCTTCAAGCCATCCCTTGAAGTTGATATTCCTTGAAACTCTACCTTGGCCTTGTGCACAGTCTTATCGTCTGCTCTATCTCTGGCTATCTTACTCAAGCTCTTGCATGTCATACCTGAGCAGGATTTTGTCTACCAGCCCACAGGTGCGTCCCCAGGCTCTGTCTCCTGCCCTCCCAGAATCTGTGGACTCAGCTGGTCTCCTGATTTCGGCTCCTCTGAATTTATACCATTTTCCTTCCTCTGTGTCTAGTCCTTGGCGAGTCTGCAGGGCCTTTCCATATATTTATAAAATATTTATTATTTTTCCAATGGAGGACTTGTGTGTCATGGCGCATGTATGGAAGCCTGAGGAAACTTTCAGGAGTCAGTTCTTTCCTTACACCATGTGGGTTCTGAGGATCAGACTTAGGCGGTCAGATTTGGTGGCAAGGGCCTTTATCTACTGGGACTTCCTGTCAGCCCCGCCTCTATTTCCTTTTTTTTTTTTTTTTTTTTTTTTTTTTTTTTTTTTTTAAGGGAAAAAGGGAGATTTATTCAGCTTACAGCTCCAGAGGAGAAATACAGTCTTTCAAAGCAGAGGTAGCATGGCTGGCTGGCCAAAACTGGAAGAAGCTAAGTCATTGCAGACATCTTGGAAGCTGAGAGCTGCAGACTGCTTGCTGCAAAGGCTGACTTCTCATGGAGGTAGGATGCAACTAATGCACTTCAAGGCCCACCCCTTGTGACTGCCTTCCTCCAGCAAGGCTATACCTCTCAAGGTGACATGACCTTGCCAAACACATGAGACTGTGGGGGACATATTTCAAACCAAGACACTCCACTCCTGGCCCCCACAGGTTCATTGCCATCTCATTATGTAAACCATAATCAGTCCAACTTTAAAAGTCTTCATAGACTACAACAGTAGTCCCAAGAGTCCAAAAGTCCAAAATCTAATGTCTCCTGTAAAATCAAAAGACAAGTTGCATACTTCCAACATACAATGGCACAAATAAGCATTCCCATTCCAAAAGGAAGAAATGGAGGCATATCCAGGAAAGATCGGTCCATAACAAGACCAAAAACCAGCAGGACAAACTCCAAGTCTTGTACCTCCAAGTCCAACAGGTGAGCCTCTTGTTGAAATCATCTCAGTTCCAAAGGGCTTTGGTTCCACCCCTCAAATGCAGCTGCCCAGAGAATACGTTGCTCTCTTGAGCTGACTCCTCCCAGGGCATACAGCTGTCCTTGGCAGGTGTCCCATGTTGTGTCTGGAATCTGTAACATCTTGGCAATGGCAAGCCAGGATTTAACTCCACAGCACAAACTGCCCTTCTCGGGCCCCTAAATTGTAGGATTCTTGTCTCATGATGCCTGGATTCTGCCAATTTTGAAATCTTGGAGGAGGACTCCATGATCTCCTCCTTCTTGTATCACTGATCCCTCTAAAACCAGAACCACGTAGACGACTTTGCCAAGACTAGCCCCCTTGAATCACAGCTGATTCTGCTTCTCTATGTTGACCATCTCTTTCACTCCTGAGCAGTTGCTTGGTAAGAGAAACCAACTCTTGCTTTGGAACTCCACCCTTTAGCTCCAGTCTTCTATTTCCTTTTTTTTTTTAAAGTTACTTTTTTTGTTTTAAATATTTTATGTGTGTATGTGTGTGTGTGTGTATGTGTGTGTGTGTGTGTGTGTATCAGAGGACACTGTCTGTCCCTGTGGAAGACCAAGAGTGACTTTGGGAATCTACTTCTAACTCCTTTTTGCTTCACTCTGGGATTTCCCAGGCTCTGCCCACCAAGGTTGGAAGTGCAGGCCACCGTTTCCTCCTGGCGTTTCTTTTTCTTTTTCTTTTTTTAATGTGGGAGCTGGGATCCAAACTCAGGACCTTCTGCTTGTGAGACAGAATCTTAACCCCTGAGCCATCTCTCCAGCTTTATTTCCTAAATTTTTTTATTGTAGTAAAATGTATCATAAAATTTACCTTTATAACCATGCCTGACTAGCGGAATCATTCTCCGCTGCGGATATGCAACATCTAGTTTACCCATTCATACGCGGATGGCTGCTTCTATCATTTAGCTATTTCAAGTAATATTACCTGGGAATGAGTATACAAGAGCTGAGTGTGATGGTATTTTACCGTCATTCCATCACTCCAGAGACTGAGGCCGGAAGATTATTGCAAGTTCAATGTCCACTTAGGTACATAGTGAGTTTGAGATCAGCTTGGGTTATATAATGAGACCCTGTCTCAAAAAAAAAAAAAATGTGTCAGGGGCTCCCTTGTCTCTCAGGGGTGAATTCCTTTCATTTCCCTTGCCCCTCGCGGATTCCATGTCTGGAGTCTATGAGTTCTTGGGGACTCTCTTGCCCCTGTGGATTCATGTCAGCGAGTTCTGTTCTTTCTCTTTTCTAATAAACTCTGCCTTAATCCTCTGTGTGTTCTGATTTCAGTCTTCAACTCCAGAACACAAGAACCTGGACATAAAATCCCAGAGAACTTGCATCAAGAGGAGTATGCTGGGCCTTTTTGTAAAGTTCTAGAAGTGACCATGTCTATGTTTTTAAACCACCAAGTTTGCTTTACATTTTGGCAAAAGCTCCGGATTCCCCACCAAGCATCTCTGTGAGTATTGATTGGATGAAGACAACAATGAATATTCAGATATATCCATACACGTTACCTATTTATACACAATTGAGTTGTGTTCAGCCTTAAGAAGAAATAACTTGCAGTCTGCAGGAAAATGGGTGGAACTACAGATCATTATGCTAAGTGAAATAAACCAGACTGAGAGAAACAAATGCAGAAAAGGCATACTTGGGAAGAGGAAGGGGTGGGACATGGGAGGGGGCTATGGGGTGTGGGCAGTCATGATTTATATCCTTGTGAATGATTAGGAAACCATGTGAATTCTGCTAATAAATTAAAAATGAAGTTAAAAAATGTGTAGGGATGGAGAGATGGCTCAGAAGTTAAGCTTATGCTTCCAAAGCAGAACAACAACAGTTTGCATCTAGATCCCACCTAGAAATGCCAGGCAGAAACTGTGTCCCTGCACTTCTGGCCCTGGAAGGTGGAGCCTGGGAAACCCTAGAGCAGAGCAAAAAGTAGGTAGAGCAATCCAGAATTATTTCAAGGTGACCCTTGGGCCTCATAGGTAGACGGCACCCTCTGATACACATAGACATATATGCACACCAAAAAAATGAGTATAGAAATATATCTTTAAGATCCTGTATCCAGGGGCTGGAGAGGTGGCTCAGGGGTTAAGCCTCTGCCTTGCAGGCAGAAGGTCTTAAGTTCGGATCCTAGACCCCACGTATAGATGGGCGGAAGCGGGAGCGGCCTGCATTTCTGGTCCTGGTAGGGTGGAGCCTGTGAATCCTGGGGCAGAGTAAACAAGGAGGAAGAGGAGGCAGTCCATGGTATTTCCCGAATTTGCCCGTGGTTCTACACACACACACACACACACACACACACACATACATACACATACATACATATAAGCACACACACAATTGAATAAATTAAAAAAAATCACACACATAGAATGCACAATCACTCAATAAAATTTTAAAAAAAAATCCTGTATCCAATCCTTTCTGGCATATATGCAGAAGTGGAATTGCTAGATGAGATGGTAATCTATTTTTAACTTTTTGAGGAACCAGCATGCTGTTCCCCACAATGGCTGCATCATTTCAAGTTCCCACTGTATTGGAGAAGATTTACAATTACTCTGCATCCTTCCAACATCTCTGTGTTCAATAATTTTTTTCTCCCCACTAGTGGGCAAATCTATTGGGTATAAGAGGATACAAGGATGTCACATTCTAGTTTTGATTTGTGTTTTCTAAGGATTAGTGTTGTTCTGCATATATTTGGGGGAATATCTATTTAAGCCTTTTGCATTTTTAAGTTAGGTTTGGGTTTTCTGCTGTTGAGATTAAGGAGTTTTACAATTTACCCTGAATATTAAACCCTTATCAGATACACGAAACTTAACCAATTTACTTTGTGGTTACTGCCTTTTTATTTATTTTGTGTATGTAGGTGTGGGTGTATACACGTATGTGTGTGTAGGAAAGGCCACTGTGTGTCCCTGTGGAGGCCCAAGGGTGACTTCAGGAATCGTCCTGGATTGCTTCTACCTCCTGTGGTTTTGCTCTGGGATTTCCCAGGCTCCACATTCCAGGGCGGGAAGTACAGGCTGCTGCCATTTCCTTCCGGTGTTTTTACCTGGGACCTGGGATCACAAGCTAATGACCTTGAGCTTGCCAGGCAGAGTTTTAACCCCGAGCCGTCTCTCCAGCCCCGGTGACAGCTGCGGTTCTCTTGTTCATTCCTCACCACAACCCCATCCCATCGGGCAGAGAGGGACACCCCGGACAAAGCCTGACTCCTCAAGACCCGGCTTAAATCCAGAGACCGCGGGTCTGTGCCTGCGGGTCCCGGGACTCTGAGGGCGCACAGGGGGACTGAGATGCTATCAGCTGATCCCCGCCCGGGTCCGGATGCCACGCCCTCATCTGTCCACGTCCGCCACAGACATTCAGAGTTTCTGTTTCCAGCTGCCAGATCGGCCCTACTGATTACAGGGTGTTTCAGGCTTCTGGGGGAAGATAAGCGCCCTGCAAAGCTAACTGACAGGCCGGGTGCTCCCCACTTATTGGACTTTAGCCTCACCCCAGGTTCCCCTCTGGCCCGCGCCCTCGTTTCATGATGCTTTTGCCTAGTTAACTGCTACTCATCCTTTGCTATTCAGACTCATTGCCAGTTCCACGCCCCCAAGGCCACCACACTTCACGCATTCTTCTCTCTCATCAGTCCCTAGGATAGAACCCTTAGCAAGAGGCAAGATGGTAGGACATGCAGTCAGGGAGACGGGATGCTACGAGACACTCAGTCACCAGGGTCTAGGCTAGTCAAGACTAAAAGGAGGCAGACCGTGTAGACAAAAAGGTCTGAAGAATGTTTCAAGTAGGGCATAGTGGCGTGCGCGCCTATGGAGGCCCAAGGGTGACTTTGGGAATCACCCCTGGATTGGCCTACCTCCTTTTCTGCTTTTCTCTGGGGTTTCCCAGGCTCTCCTTCCAGGCGAATTATAGGCCTCCAGCATATTCTCCCAGCATTTTTCATATGAGATCTGGAGATCCAAACTCAGGTCCTTTTGCTTGTGAGACAGAGCTTTAACCCCCGCACCATCCCAGCCCAGGGGAGGTCAATTCTTTTTTTTTCCCTCCATTCTTTTTTTTAATGTTGCATATATAATATAGTGGATTCATAATATTTTCAATTTTCTTCTTTAGTCCCAAGTCTCATTCCCCCTCCTTTTCCTCTTAGAATCTTCATCTCCTCTGTTAGACTCCCTCCTATCTTCAAATCTTTTCACTCGTGTGGCCCCCTGGGTTTCATCTAGTTTGTCTTTGATGACATGTGTCTGACACACTTTATGCTCCAGCAAGTATCACAGATCAGCGGTTACATCACTGCAGAAAGCACCTTCCTTTTCATCCCCAACATCATTAGCCTCATCGGTCTCTCAGGGAGGTGTGGAGCTTCTTGAGATCTTGCCCCTTTCATAGATCTTGAGACAGGTCTCGTGCAATTCTTGTGTAAGTAAAATCATGTCTGCCATGAAATCTCGTGTATCACAACCCCATCATATCCAGGATATAATGTCTGTCTCACTTTAGGCTCTTACAATCTCACCCCCTCTCCTGTGATGCTCCCTGAGCCTTGGGGTTGGGGGTGTGGATTCTTAATCTTACTCATTTTAGTATATTCCTGAGCATGCTCAGTTTATACAGTAAAGTTTTAACTAAAAAAAAGGATTTTTAAAAAATATTTTATTCATTTATTGTGTGTGTGTGTGTGTGTGTGTGTGTGTGTGTGTGTGTGTCTCAGAGGGCACTGTGTGTCCCTGTAGAGGACCAAGGGTGACTTCAGGAATCATCCTGGATTGCTTGACCTTCTTGCTTCGCTTTGGGATTTCCCAGGCTCTGCCCACCAGAGTTGGAAGTGCAGGTGGCTGCTCTCTCTGCCTGACATTTTTATGTGGGACCTGGGATCTGAACAGGACCTTCTGCTTTCGAGACAAAGTCTTAATCCCAGAGCCATCTCTCCAGCCCAAGATTAATTTTTTTGACATTTAGTTTTTAGCATGAATATGCACACATATGGAGCACATGTGGAGGTCAGAGGATAACTTTCAAGTGTTGGTTCTTTTCCTTCCACCAAGTGGGCGGGGACAGAACTCAGGTCATTAGACTTGTCTGCAGGCGGTTTTACCCCCTGAGCCATCTCACAGGCCTGGAAATGATATTTTGAAGGCGTGTTAACAGAGTAGTCTGCCTGGGATGAGTCTCCCTCCCTTAGTCACTAAAGTCTTTGCTTTCCAATGTCTCTGGCTTCAGCTGGGTTGGGTCAGAGCTTGCCTGGAGTCATATCTGGGACTTCACTTCTCGGCAAATAAAATCTGCTAAAACCAGAATGCCCTAGACGGTTCCTGAACTCACATTATCTGATGTCTGGGCTGATGTGGCTGGAACAGTTGGCAGTTGGCCAGAATCATTTCTTTCTCTCTCCCATGTAGCTTTTCCACGTGACTTTAGCTTCTCACAGCATGGCAGTGAGATTCTGAAGGAGGCCAGAGCTAGGATTCCTCTGTGTTTGTTAATTTTGTTGTTGCTGTGACCAAATACCTGACAGGAAGCAATGATTAGGATTTACTTTTGGCTTATAGTTGAAGGCGTGGTCCTTCACTACAGGGAAAATCTAGTGGCAGGCGGGAGTGTGTAAACTTCCTCCTCACATCTTGGGGGGCCAGAAAACGAGAAAGACCGAAGCCAGAGCATCAGGGAGAAAAGTCACCCATAATTCAACAAATCTAGTCCCCAATTGCCAACTGGACGCCAGCTTGTAAATGATCTAAGGATAAGACAGTCGGGCCTGGGATGCTAACTTTTTTTTTCCCACAATGAATCAGTGTTGAATGATAAAATAAGAATAATAAAAATCCCATTCAAAAGAGAAAAGGGGAAGAAGATGTGAAGCGTATAACAGACAATTGTCCATAGAACATCTAGGCGTGTTTCAGTTCTTTGACTGAAGTCCAGTTCTGCTGAAGGGAAGTGTTTTTTCTGGGGTTCTTGGCTCTGTCCTTTGGCCTGTTGAATTAATTCCTTCTTCTCTATAGGAAATAGCCCATGTTTCCAAATGAACTACTTTCTCAGCTTGTTTCTCATCAAATTCTTTTTATTATTATTATTATTTATTCAATTGTGCATGTGTGCACATGTGTGTGTATGTGTGTGAGTGTGTGTGTGTGTGTGTAGAACCATGGGTGAATTTGGGAACCACCATGAACCACCCACCTCTGCCTCCTCCTTGTTTACTCTGCCCCTAGATTCACAGGCTCTGCCCTACCAGGACCAGAAACACAGGCCGCCCCCTCTTTCACCTGGCGTCTATACATGGGGTCTAGGTTCTGAACTCAGGACCTTCCGCCTGCAAGGCAGAGGCTTAACCCCTGAGCCACCTCTCCAGCCCCGTTCTCATTTTAAACTATGTTTGTTTGTTTTTTCTTTTCTTTCTCAGTCCAGGTTGCTTCTACCAACGTGAGTCTCTTAAAAACATGGTGGTGTTGGGTGGAAAGATGGCTCAGGGGTTAAGACCTTGCCTCCCAAGCAGAAGGTCCTGAGTTCAGATTCCAGATCCCATGAAAACACCAGCAAAGAAGGCCATGGCCTGCGCTTCCCGTGGTGGGCGGAGCTTGGAGATCCTCGAGCAGAAGTCAGGACAGTCCAGGATGGTTCTGTGCCCTGTAATACAATGAATTAAATAAAAATAATTAAAAAAAAAAACCGGTGGGTTTTTGTTAATAGTATTGAAGCACACTCTGTCCACAAAGTCACATCCTGAAGTCTTTTGCCGCCAGCCCCTCTTTTCCTTGAATTTAGGATCAAGTTCTTTGCGGTTAGGCTCTGATTTTCTTGCATTGTTTGTTTGTCTTGTTTCATTGGAAGTCACACTCTTCTAACAGTCCCCCAGCTGAGAAGAATCTGGAGACTATTTTTACCCCGTGGCTATGTTTGACTCCAAATGTGCTGGATTTAATCTTTATTACAGGCCATTTCCTGCTTGCAGAGTCTTTTATCTTTTGCCTGCAAAGACTAAGGATTAGAAACAGCTTTATTTTTGAACCTGACAATTTTCAGCTTCTTTCTACTCTCTAAATTCTGCTTGGAGGCAGAATGATTCCTGTTATCTTGATAGGATATTACTGTGTTCCTAGTAGTCATGGATGGCCTTGAACTTCTCATTCTCCTTCTGTCTTCTGAATGCTGAGATCACGGGCATGGGCTGTTATATCATGAATGTTTGTTGGACTGGAGAGATGGCTCAGGTTAAGCCTCTGCCTCAAAAGCAGAAGATCCTGAATTCAGATCCTGAATCCCACATAAAAATGCCAGGTAGAAATGGCATTTACTTACACCTCGGGTCCCAGAAGGTAGAACCTGGGAAACGCCAAAGCAAAGAGGAAGTGGCATAATCCAGGGAGATTCCCGAAGTCACCCTTGGGCCTCCACAGGTATACATAGAGTCCTCTGATACACACAGACACACATGTAAAAATAATAATAATAATAAAAAACTTTAAAAATGTCTGTTGTCATTTTTGGTGGTATTGCAGTTAATCTTCTGTTGCTGTGAGAAAATACTGTGACCTGAGACTCTTAAGGAGAAAAGAGGTTCATCATTTGGCTTGCAGTTCCAGAAGGGATGTAGTCCATTATGGTAGTGCCGGCCAGAGCAGAAGGCTAGTTCATGGGCATTGAACCCAGCAGAGGCAAAGAGAGTGAGAAGATGTTAAGTTTCTGTTGTTTAAGACATCCAGTTCTGTAGTTTAAAGAGTAGCTGCTTCGTGATACTTTGGTGTAACACCCATGGCAAATTAACATAGTTGGCTGAAAGGTAATACCTATTATAGAAAGTTTGGTAATACTGTTGCCTAAAGTTATAGTAAAAAAGAGAGAGAGAGAGAGAGAAAGAGGATGAGGGCGCAGGTGTGGGGTTCCTTCACCAGACTGGAATTTGAATGAGGATTGTCCCCCCACACTCAAGTGTTTGAATGCTTTTCCCCAACTGGTGGTACTATTTGGCACTTCTCCCTTTTGCTTTGTTTTGGAGGCAGAATCTTGCTAGGCAGCCCTGCTAGGCCGGGACATCCCTATGAGACCAGCTAGCCTCAGAGTTGCAATGATCCTCCTTCCCCTGTCCCCAGAGTGCTGCGATCGCAGGCAGTGCCCAGTTTAGCGTTTCTTTTCTGTCTCTACTTAGGGCAAGCTGACTGGGCAGGAGGAAATTAGAGGTTAAGCTGTGTTTTTTTGCTGACTACCAGATTTGGGCTGGAGGCGGGGAAGACGGACAATAGAAACCAAAGTCTGGCAAGACAAACCCTGACCAAACAGTGATGAAATGGAGTCGGATCCCCCAGGCTGACGAAGTGAGGGAGTGATGTCCTGCCCCTCAATCATTGCCCTCGCTGGTTCCTTTCCAAAGCCCCTTTCCTCCTGTGCTCATCTTAAAGTAAGACACAAGGAGGCATTAAAGAAAGAAGCTTTACTTCTTCTTTCTCTTTCTTCCTCTTTCTTTTTCTTTTTCTCTTCTCTCTTTTCTTTCTTTTTCTCTCTTTTTCTCTTCTCTCTTTTCTTTCTTTTCTCTTTCGTCTTCCTTTCTTCCTTTCCTCCTTCCTTTCTTTTCTCTCTTTTTGTTTTCTTGTGCCTGTGTGTGCATGCATGTTCACATTGTGTCGGTGCACATATGTACCTATGTGGGGGCCTACGATCGACACTGAGAATCATTACTGATGTTTTTCCACCTTAATCTTTTGAAACAGTTTTTAGTAACATCCAGAGCTTACCCATAGGGTTAGTCTGACTAGTCCTGGTCTCTCTGCCTTCTGAGACTAGATTTATAGGTGAGCTGCCACATTCACCTGACATTTCAGGTGGAATATATGGATGTGAACTCCAGCCCTTTTGTTTGGGTGACAAGTACTTTAACCAGTGAGCCGGCTCCCTAACTTGCTTTTTTTCTCTCCTTCCATCTCTGTCTCCTTCCCTGACTTTTTCCTTCCTTCTTTCCTCCTTCTTTCTCTCTCTCTGGCTTCAAACTCATTATAGAACTAAGGTTGTCTTGAATTTCCAAACCTCTTGTCTCTACTTCTCCAATGTTGGTATTACAGATGTTAGCCTGGTTGCCACAGTGTGTTGGGGATCAAACTCAGAACTTTGTGCATGCTAGATGAACACTACCAACTGAGTTACATCCCTAGCCCAAAGAAAGTTTAAACAGGAAAACCAAACCTCACTTTTACCTGAGAATCACTTTCTTTTGAAACTCTTAGTATTAATCCTTTCTATATTGTTTAAATTAGGTCTACATTGGAGAGGAGAGGCATTGAGGGCTAATTTAATCACCCAGCAATAGTTAGTTACATTAGGGGTATGTCCCTTTTGAAACATTTGTGACCCCACGTCCATTTTATATGTGAAGAGCTTAAGTGACCAGGGTTAACAGTTATGAACTGAACAACTATAATTGGGGGTCACTTCTTTAGGATAAGTTCTTCTAAATGAGGCTGTAAAGATGGCTCAGGGGTTAAGACTCTGCCTTGCAAACACAAGGACCCAAGTTCGTATTCCAGATCCCACGTACTAAAAGCCAAGTAGAATACAGAGCACTTCCTGCTCTGGAAGATGGAACCTGAGGAAACCCAGAGCAAAGCCAAAAGGAAAAGGAAGTAGAGCAATCCAGAATGATTCCCAAAGTCACACACACAGACACACACACACAGACACACACACACACACACAGACACACACACGCGTGCGCGGTTCTTGTAAGTGGTCCACCTATACTGATATCTGAGATGCGTGGAGTGATTTCCTGGATCCTCCCAGATTCTCACCCACCAGAGCCCAAGTACACCAGCTACAGCAGCATCACTCAAGCGGAACCCTTTCCAAGAGGTGAACTGACCCTCAGCGACTGCAGGCTGGAAAGGGTTACTTGCTTCTCGACTTCTTGATTCACCTTAAAACTCATTTCTGTGCTCCCAGAGGCCACTGCTTCCAGGCGCCAATATCCACGGTCGCAAAATGCCCCAGGTGAATTTCCTCACAAGCCCCCCCCCCCCTTTTTTTGTTTCCCTTTCCCTTCCTCATCCTTCCCAATTCCAGGTTCAGTTGACATTCCAGCTTCTGTCCCGGGTCACGTCTGGCCTCTGAAGGATGCGCGATTCCCTCCCAGAGGGGGACCAGGGCTCCCCCCTACCTGGACGCCTGGCTCCCCTGCCCCTCCCCCCACTGCACAGGTTGCCCACTCCTGTCTCACGCACTGTTCCTGGGGATCAGGGGCA
The DNA here is from genome assembly GCA_023101885.1 of Typhlomys cinereus. Classification (NCBI taxonomy): domain Eukaryota; kingdom Metazoa; phylum Chordata; class Mammalia; order Rodentia; family Platacanthomyidae; genus Typhlomys; species Typhlomys cinereus. The sequence continues at coordinate 1,571,631 of JALPQD010000468.1, read as the reverse complement.
TTTCTTCAGGCATGCGCCAGCGCTGACAGCTCCCTGAGCTGATCTGGGATCCCCCAGGGCCCGGACGAGGGGTCTGGGCGATGTTTACACTTCCACACGGGACAGAGGCGGCCGGGACCCAGACTTCAGACTGAACTGACCAGTGCGTTCCGAGTGGGCGTGGCCTCTGGAGGGCGTGGCCTCCTGGGGCGGGGCCTGCGGCGTCACGTGCCGGCGCGGCGGCCGGGCGGTGTGGGCCGAAGGGGAGGCCGAGGTGCTGAGGGGTCCGCGGGCGACCTGCAGTCGGGGATCGGGGCGGCGGCCATGGGGAGCCTGCAGGAGGAGCTGCTCAAGGCCATCTGGCACGCCTTCACCGCGCTCGACCTGGACCACAGCGGCAAAGTCTCCAAGTCCCAGCTCAAGGTGGGCGCCCGGCCCGGCGGCGGCGCCCCAGTTCCCGGGGGCGGGGGGCCCCGGAGCCGCGGTGGGGGCCGCGGGGGCGGGCACGGCGGCCGCGGGACTGGCACGGGCAGCTTCCTTCTCCGGCCCGGGGCTCCTGCGTGCGTGACGGCTCCTGCGGGGGGGGGGTCCCGGCGGTCGGGAATCCACCAAGGGGGGCTCCGAAGGGGGCGAGCTCGTGATCTGCGACCGCCAGCCCCCTTTTCTCCCCGCACCCCCATCTCTGAACTCCAGTGCGGAGGCGAGAAGCTACTCCCCTGCAGTCTCGCTCCACAGCCTTGGCAGAGTTTGCCCTTCCCCGGGGATCGCGGGCCACTTGCCCCGTCTCCCTGCAGACACTTCGTGCCCCTCGGCGCGCGTCCTTTCTGCAGCACGCTTGGGGCAGCGCGGGAGGCTCCGGGATCTGGACGGCTCCCCGCACCCCGAGTGCTCCGGGCTGCGGCTCGCCCGAGGGGCGTGCCGAGGCTCTGCGGGGCAGCCTTGATCTTTCTGGAGCCCTCAAGGCAGGCGGTCTTACAGGGTCCGCCGGGTCGCTAAGTCGGGGTGTAAGGTATGCATAAAGGGGCACTTGTAAGTTGAGCAAACCCCAGCGAGGAAAGCGGCGCCCGGCCAAGGAGCAATTGGCAGCTTCTCGGAAGTCTAAAATATAGAAACAGACAAGAAGAGCCATTCACACGGGCATTTTCAAATATACAAATTTTTGGATCGGAATGACTGGTTTTCTTAGCCTCTTCTGGGAATGAAGGTTCTGAAGATCGGGTTTGCTTTGTGCATTCTGTGCAGCAAATGAGGAAGTTCTATTGAGCTCGTTGAGGACAGCAGGACTTCGCTTTCTCCCTCGTTTTCTTTTCGATTCCTCTTTCTCATTCATGTAATCCTCTTGGAAAGGTCCATGGAAACCATCCACATACTTTCACTGTAAAAAATGAATGCACAGTGAAATAGGCTTTTCTGGTGTACCGCTCGATGAGTTGGAGCACTTGTGTGGGGAGGTCACAACCACTGTCACAGGGTTTCTTCGTTCCATCCCCCAAGCTTCCGCATACTGCCCCTACCCCATCCCATCCCCGGCTGATGTGAACACAGATCTGCCCTATTTGCTAGTTTGGGCCTTTTCTACAGTGTGATATAAATGGAGGCGCGCAGGGTGTAGCCCCTTGAACTGGCTTCTTGGATGAATGCCTTAGAGATTCACTTGGGCGGATCATTCGTGCTGTTGCTAAGTCCGTTGTATGGAGATGCCTGTCACCCTTGGAGATGTTAATTCCAGGGTCTTTTTTTGGGGGGGGGTATGATGATGATTATTTATTGTTTGTGCTAAAGGGAACACTGTTGTAGTTTACTCTCCACTGTTTTTAGTTTACTACTATATTTTAGATAGCATATAGCAGCTGGTTCTTGTGACATCTATTTTGTATCGGTGTGTTTAGGCCATTAACATTTAATGTAATGATACGGTTACATTTAGGGATGCCACTTTATTTGGTTTCTTCTGTATGTGTGTGTTCTTGGGTACTTAAATTTCTATTTTATCACTTTAAGATGAACATAGACAACTTATGCATATAAATTCTTTACTCTTCCCGATTTATGCTGTATCTCATATTTGTTATTCTACATACATCAGAAAAATCAGTGTTAATTTTAAAGTATTTTTACTCCATAATCATATATATATATATTTTTAAACTGGAGATGTGAATTTTTAATCCAGACTAAACAAACTCCTGGTGCAAAGTGTGTCTCACAACTTCCTGTATAGTTACAATGTGATTTTCACCACTTATTGATTGGTTGTGAAGTTTTGATTAAAATAGTTCAAATGTTCCTACAATAGTAGTTAAGTCAAAAGACATTAAATGTTTCATGAATTTACATGTCACCCTTGTGCTCATCTTGTCTGTCATTCCCATTTTAGTGTTTGTGCTAAAGGGAACACTGAACACTATTCTTTGTTAGTTTCCTACATATTTGCAGCGTATCTTGGCCATCTGCACGCCTCATTTCTCCTCCTACTTCCCCTCCAACACGTTCCCCTCCCATCTTCATGTCCTCCTCCCCTTTCATTTTATGTCTCCCCGAATTTAGTTGTGCTTCAGGAATAAGCGCGGAGATGGGGTCACCTATCCACTGGAATCTGGGCGGCCTACCTGCGGCCACACCTCCAAAGTAAAAGGATTCCTCCTTTTCCAGACCATCACCAGCCAGTAGCCCCTCAGCTCGGGGCGAAGCTTGTGAGCCCCTCCCTCCCCCTTGCTGGAATGCTGGCCGGCTGGATCTTCTGTAGGTGTTGTGCAGGTGCTGGTGCTGGCTCCCTGGAGAGAGCTGGGAGCAGCAGTGACACAGAGGACAGCACTGCACCCCCCCCCCCACCCCCCGCTCCTTCCTTGCCGTTAATTGTTTTGCTGTGGCTCAAAGCTTTTATTTGAACCATCTTAAGAAAATCGTTCATTTTTTTTTTTCTTTCCTGTAAGAGAGTCCCCAATTATCCCTAAGTTTTTTTTTTTTTTGTGTGTGGGGGGGGGAATTAAGCAGATTTTATTAGACGAGAGAAAGAATGGAACTCACAGACATGGATTCTGAGAGGGACAAGAGAGCCCAGAACTCCGCCATGGAACCCCACAAGGCTTCTGAGATATTGTCCAAAGTTGCAGTTTTCAGCTATAGCTGTGTTTAGAACTGAGATTTTCACACTTTTGAGCCAGTGTTCCTGCACTTTTTTTTGTTTTCCAAATTATTATTGGCAGATGTTTCTTCTTTTACTTTCGTTGTCCTCCATTAAAAATTCTAGGGAATTCTTGGTAGCTAGCTTATCAGGAAGTGTGAAATCTCAGTTCACAGTTTTCAACCACGTGTTAGCACATCTGTGCAGCTGTCCTCATAAGAGACTTCAGGATGAATTTAGTTGTGTTCGTCTTGCCAGAGTTTTGGAATTGAAAATATTTTTGTTCGAATTTCTTTTTTGGTGTTTAACTCTGACATCTAGTTGGTAAATGATAGACGGTTGAGTCATAGAACCAATCTCTTGTATTTTTATTGTGTCTGAGGCACTATTCTAGTTCAATAGGAAGGTAGTAGTTTTAGGCCCTACTTTTTTTTTTCCCAAGAATTGGGGGTGGAACCCAAGGTCTGGTACATGCTAGTCAAGCTGTCTACCACGGGCTACACTCTAAACTCCTTTTCTTTGTGCGTGCTTGTGTGTGTGTGCGCGCGCGTGAATGCATGTGTGCGCTTGCCTGTGCGCCGAGTGTGCATGTGTGAGTGTGTGTGCGTGCAGGGAGAGGGCATAGCATGCATGCAGCTATTTGCAGGAATCCCATCCATCTCCTTTGAGATAGCATCAGGGATCTACAAGCACGTCCCACCTTGCTGGGCAATGAACTGGACACTGAACTCCGGATTTCATACAAGGCTAGTGCTTTTCTTATTGAGTCTTTATAATACCTGCTGGGCAAATGCTCTGCTGGGTTAGTTTCAGGACCACACCTGGCTAAGTCCAGCTTTTCCATTTTTGGGGGGGGAGGGTACGAGAGAGAGAGACAGAGAGAGACGAGAGAGAGAGAGACGAGAGAGAGAGAGGAGAGAGAGAAAGAGAGAGAGACAGGGCATTGTATGTGTCTGTGGAGGTCCAAGGATGACTTTGGAAATCCTCCTGGATTTCTCTACGTCCTTTTTGCTTTCCTCTGGGATTTCCCAGGCTCTGCCTTCTAGGGCCAGAAGTACAGCTGCTGCCATTTTCTCCTGGCATTTTTATGTGGGTTCTGAGATCTGCACTCAGGTCCTTCTGTTGATGAGGCAGAGGCTTAATCCCTGAGCCATCTCTCCAGTTCCAAGTCCAGCTTTTTCTAATTACGTAGAGATCTACCTATCAGCTGATGAAGTAGGTAACAATAGACTAACAATGGGAAAGAAAACTCCAGAAATGTGTTCTCTGCTTGTGTTTAAACTTGGGTTCCTGAATGACATAGTTAGGCAAAGGTGTCACTTGACTGTTGTGGGTTTGAGCTCTGGGCACATTTGTGGAGAATTAGTGGTTGAGTTGAGCCCAGAGTGAACCTGAAGAACATTGTCTAGCTGATGGGGAAGGCCCAACCCATGGTGGGTGGGATTAGGCCCTGGATAAATCACAGAGAGCTGGTTGAGAGAGTTGGCATCCTTCTGTTCACTTGGCCAGACATGTTAGTCTGGCAAGTAAGGATTGTCCATCTCTCAGCCATTATGCGGTGATGGTGTGGCCATTTCCCTTTGCCCTATTGTTGGTGCATGCTTCCCGCCAAGCTGGACTGAGAACTGTAACCAGTAATCCTAAGAAAATAAGTCCCTTGTTCCCTTAAGCCATTTGATGGTCATTTATCAGCAGCTACGCAGACGAACTGCTACACTGAATATTCCTTTCTTCGAACAAACTATAGTATGATTGCTTCGTTCATCATGGATGCAATCCTTTATGTTCTGTGATGACTGAAAAGGAAGACAACCACGGAGAGGTCCAGGAGAGTTCTTGGGGAGAAGGCCAGGCATGCACAGGTAGCTGAATAAATACAGTCGAGTTGAATGTTACAAGATTTTTCTTTTTCCCCATGAGATTTTTCTCTTCTTTGTTTTTTGTGTTTTTGTTCTTTTCTTTGTTGTGTGTGTGTGTGCGCGTGCGTGCGCCTATATGTGGAAGCCAGAGGACAAGTTTGGCTGTTGTTCCTCAAGTGTTGGCAGCCTCCTTTTCTGAGACAGGGTCTCTCCCTGGCTCACACTCAGGTTGGACTGGCGGGTCCATCCGGTTCCAGGGATTATCTGCTCTTTGTCCTCGCATTGGAATTACAAGGACGCACCTCCAAAACCACCTGCTGGGGTGGTGCTGGTGGTCAAGTTAAACACATGTGTTCCTCCTCCTCTTTCCCTCTCCCATTCCCTTTTTTTTTAAATGGGAGACATTTTCAGGTGGATCCCATAATCTAGGAGACTTCATCTTCCACTTGACTGAAATTGTAACATTTTTACTTTCTGTACAACAACAAGAAAAAGCTTTGTAAATAAAGTCTTAACATTTTGAAAAAAAAATCTTCCACTTGAAGCAGACAGTTACTTTTTAGGTCATGGTATAAATTTGCAGAAGTCATAAGGAAAATAGGTAGAGGGTCTATTATTTGAAATATAGGAAATAGTTTGTATGGTGGTTTAATGATTACAATTATAGGATTTAGTATTTCATTGGTCTTATTGAAAGTTACTGTGTCTCCTTGTTGCTTAGAATTACATGCAATTCTAGCATACAAAAACAGATTAAGCAACTATTTAAGAGGAACTTTTATAGCTTATATGTATATGAATTTCATATATATATAAAATTCAAAAGGTCATTTACAAAAGTAGAAAGTTTTTTCCAGTTCACATTAGTTCCCTGCCATAACGTTCTTTCCTGAGTTCACTGTGTACCTTAAAATTATTACTCTTGAGGGCTGGAGAGATGGCTCAGGGGTTAAGCATCTGCTTCTAAAGCAGAAGGTCCGGAGTTCAGATCGGGATCCCACTTAAAAATGCCAGGTGGAAATGGCTGTGGCCTGTATTCCCAGCCCTGGAAGCTGGAGCCTGAGAAACTCCAGAGCAAAACAAAGAGGCGGTAGAAGCAATCCAGGGTGATTCTCCAGTCACACTTGGGCCTCCGAGGACATCCACAGTGCCCTGTGATACACACAAAGTACTCTTGCTGTGGTATGATAGTGCTTTCCTCTTAAATATAGCAAACTCTAGGGATATTTTTTGCATCCTCTGTTACAAACTTTAGTTTATAATTATGGCTACAGTGTGAATTATATGTCAGTGTTGGAAATGTCTTAGAATAAACCTATTTGCTCTGTTTTTATGCTGTTGTTTTTAGAAACAGTTTCTTAAAAACACTTTTTAAGCTGTATCTTTCTGAAGTAAAAAGTTTACAACTTTAGTGGATTTAAAAGACAGTCACTTTTTAAGGGACCACTAGTGTGGTAGTTCTCTCTCTCTTCTCTCTTTCTTTTTCTCTTCCTTTTCTTTTTCTTTCAAGACAGGGTGTCACCTGTAGTTAGAGCTGGCCTCAAACTCCCAGCAATCAATTTGCCTCAGCTTCCCAAGTGAGGGGTTACAGGCGTGAACCATTAGCCCAGCAGATTTTCGGTTAACTTTTTTGTAATCCTTTGTCTTGTGACTGGTTGTATAGCTTGTGAACAGACCTTGTATTCTGTTTCTGTGTAGGCATTTGGTTTTGGAAGTTTCAAGCTGGATAGTTATAAAAGTAATTGAGCCAGGCCAGACTAGCCAGTTGAAAATTCAAAGGAGCAAATTGCAGCAAAGATTTATTGTGTGAAGCACAGTGCACAAAGACGGTTCATTCTCACGAACCTGCCATGTGTAGTATTGTGTTTCTGATCTTGTGTGTTATGTTTCTTTTCACTCCCATGATTAAAAGCTGCTTTTATTTAGGAACAAAAATCTAATTAAAAAGGGGGGGGGCTGGCGATTCATTGGTGAAAGTACTTCCTGAAAGGTCTGACACCTGAGGCGGAAGGAGAGAACCAACTCCAGAGTTGGCCCTGACCTCTGCATGCACATGGTGGCCCGTGCACACACACACATCATGTACACACACACAAACACAGACACGCACCCACACATCATGTACACACACACAAACACAGACATGCACCCACACACATCATGTACACACACACAAACACAGACATGCACCCACACACATCATGTACACACACACAAACACAGACATGCACCAACACACATCATGTACACACACACAAACACAGACATGCACCAACACACATCATGTACACACACACAAACAGACATGCATCTACACACATCATGTACACACATGCATCTACACACATCATGTACACACACACACACAATAAATACACAAATAAAACCAGAGTTGGCCTCTGACCTCTGTATGCACGTGGTGCACCTATACACATCATACGTACTCACACACACACAGAATACACACACACAATACATGCTTACATACATGCATACATACAGAGTGGCCCGGCCTGCAGCGCAGTGGTAGTGCAGTTGCTTAGCATATACGAGGCTGTAGAGAGTTGATCCCTAGGACCGCTCAAAATAAAAGTTTTCCAAAACCTTCGGAGTATTTTGGGGCCAGGGCGATGGTTCACTGGATAAGAGCGTTTGCTGTGCGAGCCTGAGGACCTGCGTTTGGATCTAATGTAAAGCCAGGTGTAATCCCGGCGTTGGGGCGTGAGCTAGAGCCCTGCAGCCAGCCTAGCTCCAACGGCGAGATCCTGTTTCGCCGGGAGACCTTGTTTCAAGGCAAAAGAGGGAGAACCATAGGGATGTCACCTGACTCTTGCTCTGACAGACACGTGTGTGCTATGCATGGCCGTGTGGTTCCCCCCCCCCCCCCCGTCAGGAATTGTACATGAGCTACTAAAGTCTTTGTAAGCCAGACATGCTAGTAGTTCATCTGTAATTCCTCCACTTAGAAGGCTGAGTATAAAGTGTAATTAGTAGACCCTGACTCAAAAAAAAACTTTGCAGGACTGGAGAGATGGCTCAGGGGTTAAGACTCTGTCTCGCAAGCAGAAGGTCCTGATATTAGATCCAAGGTCCCACATAAAAAAGCACCAGGCTGAACCGGCTGAAGCCAGCAGCACTTCAGGCCCTGGTCGGTGGAACCTGGGAAATCCCAGAGCAAAGCAAGGAGGAGGTAGAAGCAATCCAGGATGATTCCCAAAGGCATCCTTGGGCCTCCACAGGGACACACAGTGCCCTCTCTCTCTCTCTCTCTCACATACACACACACACACACAATAATAAAAATGTTAAAGCGATCAGAAAGAGAGCTGAAAGGCTAAATTAAAATACACAGTGATCTAAAGCTATTAGAAGGAAAACACTTTCTAGGTAGAGAATATGGAAAAATAACTCAGAGCCAAAAATCGGGCTTTGGGAAATAATCCATTTCTGTGTGGTAAATGGCGAGAGGTACGATCCCTTGAAGACAGCCTTGAGGAAGTTGATAGATGGGACCAGAAGGTGTCTGGGCGCATCTGCGAAGGAGGCTCTCCGGAAGCAACGTGTGCCAGCGGTAAAGTGAGCAGCAGCCGTGTTGCCGGGTGCGCAGGGAAGGGAAGGCGCTTACACCGCTCAGGGTCGGGAAGCCCCGTTGGGGAGCAGTGGGCAGCGGCTGGCTCGGGTGGACCCCGAGGCTAGATGGAGGCTCCCACAGTCCTCAGCAGGCAAGCAGCCCTATAGCTGGTCTGCACTTTGCTGACTGTCACGGTAATCCCAGGAGATCGAGGAGGATAGAAGTCAGTAGAGGCACCATAAGGGGGTCTGCATAGCAAGATACTTTCTCAAAAACCAAAAAGGGAGAGAATTTATGATTGTCATTATTATTAACGTTTTACTATTAAAAGAGGTTGTAGAAAGAACTGCATTCAGGGCTTTTTGAAAGCCTTCGGGTGGTGCGCGGCGGGGGGCGTGTGGCGGCGAGGCGTGGGCTCGCAGAACCGGCTGCACAGCACATGTGGCCTGCGAACCAGCACGCGGAGGGTTTGTTTGCGGCTCAGGTAGGCGGTGATTCGCTGAGAGTAGCTCCTGGCTGGAAATGGATGTGGGGGGCCTTTCCCAAGGGCCGCTGGGAGGAGGGGGTGGCGCAGGGTGGTGGGCGAGTCTGCTCCCCGCACTGCCGTGTCGTTGGGTCAGAGGGCTGGGAACCGTCTGGAAGGGCAGAGCGAGCTGCTGGGTGCAGCAGCTTTCGTGGGGGCCCAGCCGCCCCCTTGCCCGCCCCGTGGCTTCTGCAGGCTTCGGTGGCCCGATCCGTCTGTGAACGTGCCAGGCCGCCCCGTACTTGTGTCGAGGGCAGTACCCGGAAAGTCTTGGGACGTTGTTTTTTTTTTTAAGGTGAATAGATTAAGAGAAAGGCAAGGTGCAAATTGTGATAAGCAGAGGGCAGAGGAAAGAATGATGTCAGGAAGCGGAAGTGACTCCGTGGAAAGGGGCGGGACTTCCTGCAGACAATGCTTTAAGGCCGGCAGCGCAGCCTAGGAAATTGGTCATTCTGGCTCATTGTTAGGAGGGCCGTGCTGGTAACTTGCCATGAGCCTGAAATTTTATAAGTCAGACAGGAATTTAAAGAAAAAGATTTTTTAAAGCTTTTTTTTTTTTTTTTTTAAAGATTACCCATGAATTACAGCTCTGTAATTGTGCTGGGTCAGATAAGGTGTTGGAATACAGACCCCCACCCTCTTTTTTCCGTGTCTAATCTTAACTATTATGCATTTCCTGTAAGGGAAGCTGTGTGTGACTGAGGGGCACCTTCTGGGGAACCCTCCAGAACCTCCACATCTTTGGGATGGAGGAGGGTGAACATTTGCAGTCTTGAGTGCTGTTTAATTGTTCATCATCCTCCATGCATTTTAACCACAGCGAGAGCAGAATGTTCCAGACAGCAAACAGCAGACCACGGGGCAGCCATGTAGACCACGGGGCTCTGGTAGGTAGCAAGGCAGCTGTGGTCTTCTGGGTCAGGGTTCTGCCGTGGAGGGTGAGAGAGGTGGGGTTCTGGCATGGATGTGGACAGTTTATTGTGTAACAATGGCTTATTCTTCAAACCAAGGGCCCGAGAGCAAAGTTGCCTAGCAATCATGGGGTGCTGAAAGAATGACCTTTGGAGGGAAGGCGTGTGCAGTGGGATAAATTCAGATTTTTCAAGAAACTTGCCAACACTCTGATGAGAGGGGTCCGAGGGGAGTACATTTGCAGAGAGGCGCTCGGGTCCTTTTCCTTTCTGACCACTATAGTTCCATCTCTTTGGCAGCTTTCTCGCCTGGAGGATTGACCAGTGCTTCCTGGAACACTTTCCCCTGAAGCCGGGGCTGGAGAGGAGTGGGTCCTACAGAGAGAACAGCTCTAGATTCCTGGTAGTTTCCTCCCCATGGGTTGAACTGGGCTTTGCCAGAAGTACCAGTCATCCCTCTGGCTCCTAGGGTTGGAAGGAGCACGCATGTGTATCTGTGGGGTTTTCTCTGTGGTGGAGCAGAGAAGAAAGGGAATGAGAGGCTCCTGTCCCAATCTTGACTGGTGTCACGACATGCAAACTGATCAAAGCACCTTGTGTAACGTGCAGACTTAATCCCCGTCACCTGCAGAATAACAAGTAGCCCTCACTTTCCTAGTGGACTGCCTAGAGCAAGCGGAGGGGGTGTGAGTCCACTAGCACAGATCTGGGGCTGGGAACACAGCATTCAGCCATCCCTGCCTTTAAGAGCAGTGCTGTTTAATTATTCACTGACGCCTAGAGTTCAAATCTGTCATAGTTAGATACCGGTATCCCCTTGGCAGTTGAAGCTTGAACTCTGGACACAGTTGTGAAGAATTAGCTGTTAAAGTCCTGAGCAAACCTGCAGGAGACTGTCTAATTGATAAGAAGGATCAGACTATGGGTGGGACTAGTCCCTGGACAGGAAGATAAGATGGATGGAGTTGGTTAAAGAAGCTGGCATTCTTTAGTATTCTTGGCCAGACATACTGCTCCTGGTAGTGTCTCAGCAGAGCTATGTGGATACGGGGTGACCAATTCCCTCCCACCTGATGGTGTTGAGCTCTCGTGCCAAGCTGGACTAGGAGATGTGGCTGGAAACAAGAACAAACTCTCTGTTCCCTCTTAAGCTGTTTGGTTGTGAATTTATCAGCAGAACGCAGCCAAACTATGATGCAATAAGGGCCACACACGGTGTCTTCACCTACAAAGAGCATTAGTTTCGACTTCGAGAACTGAATCATTACTAGGGAGTGTTACACTGGGGATTGTGAACTCTGCGTTCTGGTCTCAGTTCTGATTGCTAACCTTGTCAGGAAAAAAAATGTACTTAATCTTTTTGTGTGTGTTAGTACTCACTACTTACAAGGTGGAAGGCGATATGCTATCCAAGGCCCAAACCAGGGCTTTAGTTAGAGGGTCTGTGAACCCAAAGCAGAGCAGAGGGCGATCCTGGGTGATTCCCCTGTCACCCAGGACTTCCACAGTGATGGCTGCTTCTGTTTCCTGAAGGCTCTGCTTTAATTTTTTAATTTTCATTTTATTCCTTTCTTTGATAGGATTTCAATCGGCTTCTATTGCTATCCAAAAGGTACCTCTCTCCCTCTCTGTCTCTCTCTGTCTCTGTCTCTCTTCCCCTCCCGCCCCCTCCTCCCCTCCCCCTGCTCCTCTGGAGTATTGTGCAGCCAGGATGGTTGTGAATTCCTGATGTTCCTGCCGCGGAGCAGTGCTGGGATTACAGGTCCGCTCTGCACACAGGTTTATGGGGCCGGGATGACGTGCGGGGCGCTGTAAGCCAGCAGCACATACTGGATGCCCCCACCACCTTATTTACCCGACGGCCATCCTTGGACTTCATTGCAGCTGCCCTCCTCTGTCCCCTTCATTTCCCCTTTCCTGCGGCGTTGAGCTTGTGGAGACTAGGGTCTGGTCAGTGTCCTCCTGGGGCACAAGGTCTCTTCTTGGACCCCGCGCTCACTTAAACCAGGTGGGCTGCTTGGTCAGAAAGCTCTAGGAATCTTCGAGGCTCTGCCCCCCAGAGCTGGGATCACAGATGTGCTCTGCCCTGCTCAGCTTTTGTGTTGGTGTTGGGGTCCAGTTTCAAGTAGCCGCCCACCAGCCGCCCAGCCATCAGTCTTCTGAGGCAGGGTCTAGTTGTGTCCCCTGGGCAGCTTGAGGGTGACCTCCATCCCTGCTCCCGTCCTCCACCTCCCAGTTGCTGAGCAGGCCTCACCCCAGTCTGACTTCCTTCGTCCTAAACAAACCTGCTGCCCTGCGCCTCACCCATGGGCCAGTCTGCCTGTAAAACTCACCCCCAGGCTTAGGTTAATGTGGAACAAAAAGAACAGACCATGTATAATTCAATTTAGCAATGTGATCTTTGGGAAAATAGGTAATATATTTATTTATATTTATTTATGAACGAATTTTCCCCCCAAAACTTAATAAAAAAGAGAAGATTTAGAGCGGGGGGTGGAGCTCAGCGGTAGGGTACTGCCCGGCACGCATAAAGCCCTGAGTTCCACTCTAGGTGTAGGAAACATAACAAACCACACAGCAAACATCTGAAGAAAAGGAGGGTGCGGAAGAGGATCCCCAGGGAACAGTTAGCTGTCTCTCCCCTCCCCCACCCGTGCCTGCCCATCAACTAAGTTCTTCCTTTCCAAGTTCCTGGTTTCTCCTGGCTCTCCTGTACTTCTTGTTTTTCCTCCTTTTGCGTTTATCTTATAATAGATGAGACCCTGTACACAATCGTAGCGACCTTGCTTTTAAACGTGATTCTCTTTTTTTTTTTTTTTTTTTTTTAAAATTTTTTTTTTTATTATTATTATTTATTCAATTGTGTGCATATGCGTGTGTATGTGCGCGCGTGTCTGTGTGTGTGTGTGTTGTGTAGAACCACGGACGAATTCGCGAACCACCAAGGACGCCTCCACCTCCTTCTGCCCCGGGATTCACGGCTCCGCCCTACCAGGACCAGAAGCGCAGGCCGCCCCCGCTTGCCTGGCGTCTATACGTGGGATCTGGGATCCGAACTCAGGACCTTCCGCCTGCAAGGCGGAGGCTTAACCCCTGAGCCACCTCTCCAGCCCCTTAAACGTGATTCTCTTGAGAGCTGCTCCTGTCTATACAAAGTGAGCTTCCTTGTGATTTTTAATATATATATTTTTAATAGACATATCATAATTTGCCAGGGGTTGAGAATTTTTATTTGGTACAGTCCCATATACTTTCATTTAAAAAAAAAACATTTTATTCCTCTTCTGTATGTGTGCGAGAGAAAGAGAGAGAGAGAGAGAGGGAGATGCGTGGGTCGTGCTTACCACAATGTGTTTGAAGGTCAGAGGACAACTTTGGGGTCTGTTTGCTCCACCTTACAGGTGTTCTGGGGATTGAACTCACGTCAGTCGGGCTTGTGCGACAAGCTCCTTTGCCCGCCGAGTCATCATCTTTCACTGTTTTATGGGTTTTTAGCCGGGATGAAATATGTGCTTCTTTTCTCTGTAGTTTTTAAGCAGCTCACGCTCTGGACCCTATGAATCCCTTTGGGGGCAGAAATTCCTATCTAGTGTAAGTTAGCAAAAGTATCTGTTGCATTTAGAAGCTTGCTGACTGGTGTTACTCTTTATAACGTCTGTTCCCTGCTCCTCACGTAAGAACAGTGTGTGCTTGGGAAACAGCCTGCTGTGTAGGGGCTATGAAAGTCTCATTACTGTTTATGCCACTAGTGAATTAGCGTCCTCTACTTCCTTAAAACCAATGGAGTGTGTAGAGAAGGGTCTCCACCTAGGAAGCTTTGAAAAGCAAACCACATTTAGAAAGGAGATATGCAAATGCTGTTTCTGAAGATTAAAAAAATTAATCTTAAAATATCCTAACTGAAATATGTGTACACAGAAAAATGATTTCCTTACCGAGACTGAAGGTGAATGCAAACTCTGAGCAGCGACTGGGAGTGAGAACAAGAAGTAATGTTTTAACCTGAGATTTGAAACTAGAAACATTCTGTTTACCTTTGTAATTTGACTCTTCAGAATGCACAGGTGAAATGGAAAGGACTGAGATTTTTGTTTCAAGTTTTTTTTTTTTTATTATTATTTATTCAACTGTGCGCATGTGCGTGTGTATGTGCTCGTGCGTGTGTGTGTTTGTGTGTGTGTGTGTCTGTGTATGTGTAGAACCACAGACGAATTCGCGAACCACCATGGACACCTCCACCTCCTTCTGCCCCGGGATTCACAGGCTCCGCCCTACCAGGACCAGAAGCGCAGGCCGCCCCCGCTTCCGCCTGGCGTCTATACGTGGGATCTGGGATCCGAACTCGGGACCTTCCGCCTGCAAGGCGGAGGCTTAACCCCTGAGCCACCTCTCCAGCCCCATGTTTCAAGTTTTAATTAGTGCTGAGACACTCTAAATTGTTTCTGGCTGGTGTGTTGTGCTGTGCCCCGTGTGCTCCTGTGTCCTGCCCTCCTCCAGAGCCCTCCTCTCGCCTCCTGCGGACACCTGAACTCAGGCCTCTCACTAAGCACGCGTCTCCCACTGGCCCTCTGTCCTTTTCTCTTCTTTCTTTGTTCATCTGTAGTTTTTTCTTATCTTTTTATTGGTGATAGGGTTTCACCCCGTAGTTAATCCACTCTGCTGATTACTCAAGCCCACCCTGAATTCAAAATCTTCCCACTCAGACTCCAGATAGGGGTTGCAGGTGAATTTTTCTTTTTTTTTTTGCATGTATCTGTGTCTGTGTGTATCTGAGGGCATGCGTGTGCCTGTGGAGGCCCAAGGTTGACTTTGGGAATCACCTTGGATTGTTCTACCTCCTCTTTGCTTTATACTTTGGAGTTTCCCAGGCTCTACCTTCCAGAGCTGGGGTGCAGGCTGCAGACCATTCCTTTAAAGGTAGGATTTGAACTCAGAACCTTTGGTTGGCAAGGCAGAGGCTTAACCCCCGAGCCAATTCTCCAACCTGACTCTGGTCTTCTCTGTTGAGTAAGTGGGAAAGCTGGAACCTGGAGAGGTTGCGTCTTCGCCAGCTCAGCTGCTTTCCCAGAATGTCCCTCTGTGGCTGCCCAGTGCCAACTGCTTTGGCAAAGTAAGAGCTAATTGACCAATCCTGTTAGCTGTCAGGAAAGGTTTTAAGACTGAGCACATTCTCTTGTTCCTATTCCTTTGTTCTCTCTTAATGTTTATCTTTTATCGGTTAATAAAAGACTACAGTGAGTGTTCATAGCCTGGCTCATAGCAGGCATGTAATATATTGACTTGCGTGAAGTAAACAAAGCCGGGCTGGAGACGTGGCTCAGGGGTTAAGACTCTGCCCCTTAATCATGAAGGTCCAGCATTTGGATCCCAGGTGCCACATAAAAAAGCACCAGGCTGAACCTGCTGAGGCCTGCGCTTCCGGCCCTAGTGGGCAGAGCCTGGGAAATCCCAGAGGGAAGCAAAAAGGAGGTAGAAATAATCCATGGTGATTACCAAAGTCATTCTTGGTCTTCCACTGGGACGCACAGTACACACACACACACACACACACACACACACACACACACACACAAAGTTTAAATTATTGAAGTAAAGCAAAGCTGGGGAGGGGACGGCAGGATCATGGCGGCAAGTGGCCGCAGCCCCACTGAGTTTGCTGGTCTGTGCCGTCCTTGTCCTTCCCGGTCAGGCCAGGAACAGGATGCTGTGTTTACACAGTTAAGGGTCATGTGGCAGTTAGTGGCTGTCTTCATTCTTGTCTGTGTTTGTCCTGCAAGCTTGAGCAGCTGAGCTCCGTCTCTGGAACCCACATACGTCCCTGGATGAAGACCCGACATGACCTTTCACCTCCACGCTCTGGCCCACGTGTGGCCACACCCACACACGTGCTGCATGCCCACAGCAGTCATAACATTAAAAAACCTAACAAGTCTTTTTCCTCTCTAGGTCCTTTCCCATAACCTGTGCACGGTGCTGAGGGTCCCACACGACCCCGTCGCCCTTGAGGAGCACTTCAGGGATGACGACGAGGGACCCGTCTCCAATCAGGGCTACATGCCGTACTTGAACAAGTTCATTCTGGAGAAGGTAGGATGCCAGCCTCGCACTTCCAGCCTTGTTGCTCTGTGTCTCGTGGGCCCCGTTGCTGAGCCCACCGAGGAGCGGGGCGCCAGCCTAGGAGGTAATGGAGAAGAAGAGCGGGAGGACAGATGTCTTCCTATATAGATCTTGGACACCCAGCTTCCCTCTTACTACGGTCCCCTCCCTTGTATTGGAAGGTGCTGTTGGTTGCCTGTCTTGTGGCTGCGCCCCATACCCGACAGAAGCAACTGAGGGACGAGACACGGTGTGAAGGACACAACCCATCCGGTGGGCAAGGCCTCGCTGTGCCTGCCGTGCAGCCCACACCCGTGTGGAGCAGGGGCTGCTTTAGTCGTGAGGCCCACCCGCTATGCGATGGTGCTTGTCTCCCCTCAGTTAATCCTCTGGATGTGGCTCACAGATGCACCCTAAGGAATTCTAACACTGCGGGGGTTTCTTTTCTTTTCATTAATTAATTTTAAACTTTATTTAATTTGTGTGTGTGTGTGTGTACACTGTGTGTCCTTGTGGAGGGTCAGAGGTGACTTTGGGAATCATTCTGGATTATTTCTGCCTCCTTTTTGCTTTGCTCTGGGATTTTCCAGGCTCGCCCACCAGGGCTGGAAGCGCAGGCCTCTGTGGTTTCTGCCTGGCATTTTTACGTGGGACCTGGGATCTGAACTCAGGACCTTCTGCTTGCCAGGCAGAGTTTTAACTCCTCAGCCATCTCTCCAGCCCTCTTCTCTTATTTATTTATTTTTTTGTGTATAGGTGCTGTTATGTATTCATATGTAGGAATGTGTTGTCTATGTGTGCATTGGAGGGCACTGTGTGTGCCTGTGGAGGCCTAAAGGTGACTTCTAGAATCACCATGGATTGTTCTACATCCTTTTTGCTTTGCTCTGGGGTTTTCCAGTCTCTGCCTTCCAGGGCTGGAAGTACAACCCTGTCATTTCTGTCTGGCTTTTTTATGTGGGATCTGGAATCCGAACTCAGGTCCTTCTGCCTGTGAAGCAAAGGCTTAATCCCTGAGCCATCTCTCCAGGCCAAATGTGTTTTGTTTTTGTTTTTTTGTAAAGCAGTGTCTCCTTATGTAACCTAAGGTGGCCTCAAATCGCAGTGCTCATGCCTCTGTCTCTGAGTGTGGCATTTCAGGAGCGTACCAGCACACCACCCAGCGGTCTTCTGTCTGGCCAGTATCTAGTGACCGTGTGTGCATGTGTTTAATCCTGGGTGTGGTGGCTCTGGGGAAATTGATCATCCTCATCTTCAAGAAAGTTCAAGCCAGCTTGGGCTATGTGAGACCTTCTCTCTAAAAATCAAAAATAAAAAGACTAAACAGAAAAATAGGCAGTGAACTGGATTATGCATGTCATTAAGATTTTTATATACTGTGAAGTCCTCGGAGGTCTGGAAATGCTTTGTTTTCAGTGCTGGGGTGGTGTGGGTGGCGCCTGTGGAGAGGGAGCCGGTCTCAGCGTTTTGAAATGTCCCGTCCTGCTCTGGTATTTTGTTTTCATGGTGTAATACCTTTTTAGACTCGAATTTTTATGTTTTAAAATGTTTTTTGAGCATTTTGATAGTTTAAGGTTTTGTAACTGGGGAGAAAATCTAGCAGCGTTTTAAAAGTCCAAAATGAACCCTGAAATTAGAGGAAAATTTAGGAAGCTAGTGAGGATGGGAAGCAGCAGTAAGCAGAGGGGCCACCCGGAGGGACCCCCTTGCCGGCCAGTAGAGCGGCCAGTGTCCCTGTGTGGGTTTACATTGAGCGAAGAGCAGTGTCACGCTTCAACCTGGGTTGTCAACACAGTGCAGCACGACTGAAGAATGTTAACATGGGCTTGAGAAGAGCGCAGCGAGAATGTGAAACACGGACCACACACTTGCAAAGGGTCTTTCCTGGACTCCCTACCTCCTTTGATGCTCACGCTACCCCGAGAGGCGGGGCTGAAATCAGTCTGTTAACTGGGGAAGGAACGACCTCAGGTGGCCTAGTTTGGTCTTGACCTCAAGCATTTCGCGTCTCCATGAGTATTAATTACCTTAACTGTTCTTGAAAAGCTAAATTCTCCCTTTCAGAATTACTACTTCTATTTAAATAAGTAGGGCAAAGTTGCTACATGTAGGCGAAGTTGTTTAAAACATTCTGATATTTTAAAACTGTCTCAGCTTCTGTTCTGTTTTCTTAGGGTTTTTATTTTTGTTGTTTGTATTTTTCCCCCTTAAGTATTTTAAAATGGCTTCTGCTAATTGATAAATCCATTGTTTTCTAATGATAAATCTATTGTTTCTTAATTGGTAAATCCATTGTTTCTTAATTGATAAATCTATTGTTTCTTTTTTTTTAAATTTTTGTTTATTTTGTTTGTGTGTGTGTTTGTGTGTGTGTGTGCGCGCGCGCGCGTGCACACGTGAGGATACTGTGTGTCCTTGTGGAGGTCCAAGGGTGATTTTGGGAATCATCCTAAGTTGCTTTTACCTCCCTTTTGCTTCACTTTGGGATTTCCCAGGCTCTGCCCACCAGGGCCAGAAGTACAGGCCACTGCGGTTTCTGCCTGGTGTTTTTATGTGGGACCTGGGATCCAAACTCAGGACCTCATGTTTGCAAGACAGAGTCTTAACCCCTGAGCCATCTCTCCAGCCCAATCTATTGTTTCTTAATTGATAAATCTATTGTTTCTTAATTGATGAATCTGTTGTTTCCTGTTGATGAATCTATTGTTTCCTAATTGATGAGTCTATTGTTTCTTAATTGATGAGTCTGTTTTTTCTTAATTGATGAGTGTTGTTTCTTAATTGGTGCATCTGTTGTTTCTTAGTGTGCTTTTGGTCACTTTCTCTCTTGCATCTTCCGCTTTTGCCCGGCAGTGTTATTTCTTCACACTGATAGAATTTACTTTTGCCTCTTCTAACTGTTAACTTTCTTGAATTCCTTTAGGGAAAGAATTTGGAATTCCATAAGCATCAAAGAAATTTTGTGAACTTTTTTTTTTGCTTTTAAAAAATATTTTATTTACTCTGTGTGTGTTGTGTGTGTGTGTGTGAGAGAGAGAGAGTGTACTGTGTGTCCCTGTGGAGAGCCAAAGATGACTTTGGGAATCATCTTGGATTGTTTCTATCTCCTTTTTCCTTTGCGCTGGGATTTCCCAGGCTCCGCCCACCAGGGCCAGAAGTGCCAGCCTCTGTGGTTTCTGCCTGGCACTTTTCGGTGGGACCTTCTGTTTGCGAGGCAGTCTTAAACCCTGAGCCCTCTCCAGCCCTTGGTGGTTGTTTTTGTTGTGCAAGAGAGAACACACATAGCATATCAGCTTAATATTTATTTCCTCTAGGACTTGCACCTTCTCACGTTTATACATTTTCCCTTTTTATACTTCTGCTTGTTTCTCTTGTGAGTTATATTTCTTGATACATCCATTTTTAAGTTTCTTCTGCATTGAATGACTGCACTTTAGCTTTTAAAATATCTTAGTTTTCCTGCAGCTGTTATTGAACCTGTAACCCATAAGTTTGCATGCTCTTTTTTACTGCTGCTTAGCTTGCGTTATCTTTCATTGCTTGTAAGTTAATGTGGTTTTAATTTGTCACAATGACCAAATTATACACCAAAGTTCGACTATTTATGAATCAGTAGAAAGCTGTATTCTCTCTCTTGACTCTCTCCTCTTTGAGACAGGGACTCAGGAAGCTGGCTTCCCACTTTGTGAAGGAGTCTCAAATTGCTGATTCTCTTCCCTCCTGAGGGTTGGGATTATAGGTGTGGGTTGAGAAAATAAAGGGATTTCATGCTGAGGACTATATATAGATGGCTTTATGCTGCTTTGGCCAGTGATAGAAATGGTAAGCGTAGCATGGTTTAAAGAAGTGCTATATCTTTAATAACAGCTTTGTTGGCATATTGTTTACCTATCGTACAATTTATTTCTCTAACCGTCAATTTAGTGAGATTTAGTATAGTTTTGTGTGACCATTACCACAACCAATTTTAGGATATTGTCACTACTTACTCCTCCCGCCTCCCCCCCCTCGCCAAAAAAAGTTCCCTTTCCATCCACATCCAGTGTCCTCCTCTGTTCTAGCACTAGTTTACTTCCTGTCTGTGGATGTCCTTGTTTTTGACATTGACTGTTCTTGTTGTGTTTCACCGACACAGAGCCTTCATGTCCTCTTGTGTCCAGCGTGTTCTAGGTTCAGATGCAGCTGCTGTGTCCTTTGCCTGAGGTGTGCTCCGTGATGGACATAGAGCATTTGTGTGCATCAGTGCGGGGCCGCGTCCCCAAATCACCAGGCCGCCTCCGCCTCGGGTCTTCTGCCATCAGGCTCCTCCGAGATGGTTCTTGTCCTATCCATGGTCTTGGTGACTGTCCTTTCTTCAGTAGCACTCGCCCGTCCCGGAGCCGGCAGAGCCTGTGAGCTCACTTCATCCTGCGCTGTCCTTTATCGGCCGGTGCCCACTGTGACTGCTGTTGCTCTTCATTCAGCCTCAGGAGTGAGTTTTGGTGGCAAAGACCAGTCGGTCCACAGCTGTTCAGTTTCAGCACAGTGACTGCTGCTTTTTGTTATATATATATATATAAGGTCTCATGCTGAGGCCCCTGCTGCCTGAACTTACTCCCTGACCCCGGCTGACGTTGCATTCAGGGCAATCCTCCTGCTTCAGACTCCCAGCGTTGGTATTGTAGGTCTGAGCCAGCACACTCGGCCCCTAGCAGCTATTAGTAAACCAATGAGCAGATCAGCCCCGCATGCCAGGCAGAGGGATTCAGACGCGAGCAGTGAAGGGCCTGGCGTTGGGAGGATCTCATGATTATGTGTGAAATAGAGTAAAAAATATGACTTCAGAGTAAAAAGTAGAACTTGGACTCACGAATTTGAGGTTCGAAAGTGTGACTGAGAAAGACCATCTTCCCCTTTCTCCTTCCCCTTCTCCGTTCTCTTGACGCTTATGCTCTTATGGTTTCACAAAACTTCTATTTTTTTCCATTGAGCTCTGATTCACATAACATCAAGCTACCATTTTGCATCAGGCCCGGCTGTGCGCATGCTGGGCGCGGCTCTGCTCCTGGGCAGCGGCTCTACCTGGACTTTTTTCTTCTTTTGAGACAGTGCCACCTGCCTGCCTGGCCTTTGCTGGTGTTCATGCCTCAAGCTTGAAGCAGTCCTCCTGCCCTCGTCCTCCTGGGCACTGAGTGTACCATGTGCTACCATGCCCGGCTCACACTTAGATTCTACAGGCTTCGTCAGCATGGCTAGTGGTGTCCAGTGGGGAGTTGGTTTCTGTCTCTCTTTTTTTTAAATTTTTAAAAAATTATTATTATTTATTCAATTGTGCGTGTGTGTGTATGTAGGTGTGCGTGCGTGTGTGTGCGTGTGTGTGTGTGTGTGTGCGTGTAGAACCACGGACGAATTCGGGAACCACCGTGGACACCTCCACCTCCTCCTTGTTTACTCTGCCCCGGGATTCACAGGCTCCGCCCTACCAGGACCAGAAACGCAGGCCGCCCCCACTTCTGCCCGGTGTCTGTACGTGGGGTCTAGGATCCGAACTCAGGACCTTGTGCCTGCAAGGCAGAGGCTTAACCCCTGAGCCACCTCTCCAGCCCTCTGTCTCTTAATTCTAGTGAAGGAATCGCACCTTTCTGCATTCGTCCTGTTTCTCCTTTTCCTAGTTCCCTGGCTACTGTCAACCTGTTTTCTGTCTCCGTGGTTCTGGGTGACTATCACTTCTTCAGGGAGGTCTCACCCCACCCTTCTCGCGGGGTTTGCCTGTTTTGAATATTTCACAGTGATGTCCAGCCACAGTAGCCTTGTTGGTGAGCGCTGAGTTTGATGACTGGAGACTCTGCCTTAAAAAAAGAACATGGAAGAGTGATTGAGGGTGTTTCCTGATATCAACCTTGGACCTTGAGACAGACGGACAGACAGACAGACAGACAGACACACACACACACACGGGTGCCCACACATATGTAAACTTGCATACATACATGCACACCCCACTATACACATGAAAATGTAAAAAGGAAAAAAAAAAGAAAATTATTACAGAATAAGAGACTAATGTAAAAAAGTCTTTCCTGAAAATCCTAATCATTCGGTCTTTTGACACCTGGGTGCAGAGCATCAACAAAAGATCCTGAGCGAGACTGCTCCCCATGCCCCCACCCACACAGTCCTCTCCCTCTGATCTAGCTGCAGGGCCCCGTGCTCTCGTGTACTGCGGCCTTGCACACGCACGCTTGCCTGTCTGTCCCTCGCCCACGGTCCGGGGACTAGAAGTTGCAGAGCAGAGACTCTGCGTGACTCGAGGTGGAGCCTCCATTTGCACACAGTTAGTGTCTGCACAGTCTCCTCCACAGTTACAGGGAAGACAAGACTTGTGCGGTGGGCTGTGGTTACGATCCTATAACTGGGAAGGCTGAGGCAGGAGGATTGTAAGTTTGAACCCACCCTTGGCTGCATAGTGAGACCTTGCGTCAGAAAGAAGATTGTAAAGCTAGTAACACAAACGCACATCTCAAGCTTCCATGTGTCCTGTGACTAGTGTCATTCCTACTTCCGTTCCCTCTTCTCATTTCCCTTCCTCTCCTCAAGAGGAAGCCGCCACCCTTAATTTCATGTGTATTTCTTTCGCATCCTACGATAGCATATGTCAGGGTAATTTTTTTTTACAGTTTTATAAAGATGGACGTGTTCCCTTGTGAAGTGGTTTTTCACTGAATGTTGTTAGGTCTTCCACCTATTCACTTTGACTTACGTTTCTGCTTGCTGATCGTTTTGCCTGAGCACATAAAGAATTGATCCCGGGGGCCGGAGGGATGGCCCAGTGGTGAGAGCGCTTACTGTGCAGTCATGGAGACCTAAGTTCAAATCCCCAGGACCCACATAAACAGTTGGGCGTGGCTGCGCATACCTGTAACCCCAGAACTGGGGGATGATGGGGACTGCTGGCTGCCAGCCCGATTCCAGGAGCAGCGAGTGACGAGGCAGGACACCAGTGTCTTCTGGCTTCCATGCACACAGAAGTGTGTGTGTTTGCCTGCGTATACACACCCGCATATGCGCACACGCACACACGCACGGGCGCATGCACCCTGATTCTGGGCTTTTCCTTTTATAACCATGTGTCTTGGTTTGAAATGTGTCCCCCTAAACGGGGGGGGTTTAGGAAGGTCATGGCACCTTTGAGAAGTGGAGCCCTGCTGGAAGAAGGCGGTCACAGGGGTGGGCCTTGAGGTGGATGAGTCCCCCCTACTTCTGGAAAGGCCTGCTCTAGCAGTTGACAGTCGAACAGCTGTCTCCCAGATGTCTGCAGTGACCTCAGCCTCTCCAGCTTCTGCCGCCAGCCACGCTGCTTCTGCCATGACGGCTTCCTTTCTCCAAGTTGCTCAACTTCAGTGCTGTCTCACAGCAACACAAAGAATAACTAGAGCGCTCTGCATATAGTCAGTACATCACATAATTTAATCATGATCAAGTACTGGCAGCATTTTTGTTTTATTTGGGGGCCACATGCAACTTTATTTGCCCTCTTAGAATCTTGAAAGCAGTTTGTTTCTAGCATGTGGCTTGTGATGTTCCTGAAACCCAACACTGAATTTTGTTTCTGCATTTGGCATAATTACCCATTTGAAAGCACTTGAATACTAAAGTTTGATCTATTACTTGATATTAAAAGCTGATGAATTTTCCACTTTAAAAATTGTGGCAGAATGCATAGCTTAATCCTAAGGATATATATATATTATTATTATTTATTCAATTGTGTGTATATATATATTTTTATTATTTATTATTTATTCAATTGTGCGTGCGTATGTATGTATGTATGTGTGTGTGTGTAGAACCACGGACGAATTCGGGAACCACCATGGACACCTCCACCTCCTTGTTTACTCTGCCCTGGGATTCACAGGCTCCGCCCTACCAGGACCAGAAACGCAGCCCCCCCCCTTCTGCCTGGCGTCTATACGTGGGCCTAGGATCAGAACTCAGGACCTTGTGCCTGCAAGGCAGAGGCTTAACCCCTGAGCCACCTCTCCAGCCCCTAAGGATATATTTTTATATGCATATTGTTGTATATAGAATGACATATAGTGATCTCTTTGAAGTTTTTCTTCTTGTGGTGCTGAAATTATTGGGCAGCATCTCTTGTTTCTCTCCCCTATTTCTTGGCAATCACCTGCTGTCTGTTTATTGATCTGATTAGATACTTGTTAATTTAAGTAGAATTGGGCAGTATCTGACTTCTTGTGATTGGTTTATTTCAGTTAACGCTAATCTACATAAGGTTATCCTTGTTATAGCACATGAGAATTCTTTGGTTTTAAAGACTGAAGAGTAACAACTTTTATGTATATAGTCACATTTTCTTCAGTTTTTTTATTTTATTTGCACATATATATGCATGCATGTCTGTCTGTCTGTGTGTCTGTGTGTATCAGAGGGCACTGTGTGTGCCTGTGAAGGCCTAAGGGTAACTTTGAGAACTCTACTTCCTTTTTGCTTTGCTCTGGGGTTTTGACTCCATCTTCCAGGACCGGAAATGCAGGCCACTGCCATTTCTGTCTGGTGTTTTAATGTGGGATCTGGGATCAGAACTCAAGTCCTTTTGCTTTCAAGACAGAAACCTAAGCCCTGACCCACCTCTCCAGCTCTATAATCACATTTTCTTCACCACTCAGCTTTTGGTGGACATTTTGCTTCCCCTCCTTGGCTGTTGATAACAGTGCTACAGTGAATGTGGGTTCACAATATCCCTTCAAGATCCTGTTTTCAGTTCTTTTGGATATTTATCTAGAAATGGGATTGGCAGATTGTAGGGTAGTTTCATTTTTAAATTTTGAGGAACCTCCATACTGGTTAACATTTTATACTTTTTTCTTTCATGTATGTGTGTATGATGTGTGTGTGTATATGTGTGTGTGCGCGTGTAGGTTGATAGGTAGGTAGGTGTTTGTGTGTGTGGAGTGGGTAGGTAGGTAAGTGTGTGTGTGTGTGTGTGTGGAGTAGGTAGATGGGTAGGTGTGTGTGTGTGTGTGCGTGCTCGAGTGTGCAGTAGATAGATAGATGTGTGTGTGTGTAGATAGGTGTGCGTGCATGCACGCGCAGGTATATACACACGAGTGCAGTCGAATGTGTGTGTCTGGAGGAGGATGTCGGGAATCCTCCTCAGTGTTGGTCAGGCACAGGGGTCAACTTGACTTTTGGAGGCTTGGGCTCTGGGCCGTTGGTAGAGAGTCAGTAGTTGGCCAAGCCCGCAGGAGACTCTGGCTGACGGGCAACTAGCTTGCGGTGGAGGGACTACCCCTGGGCGGGTGGAGAGATGTGGTAGTTGGCATGTTTGGGGGCGCTTGGGCAGACATGCTGCTCCGTGAGAGGTCTTGTGGTTATGGCGTGGCCAGTTCCCGGGGCCCCGGTGTTGGTTGGACTCCTGCCAAGCTGGAGGAAGAAGGTAACTGGACTAGGTGAACCCGGGCAAGCCCCTTGCTTTTCTAAGTCGTTTGATGTGCGATCATCGGTAACGTGCAGTATGACTTGACCTGCGCCTCCTCTTTCGCCTTATTGTGGGTCTGGGGCGCTAATAAACCAGAGCACGTCTTGGGGATCTTCCCGCCATCCGGCTTGCGCTGGGGGTTCCCAGGCCCGCCTTTAGGTGGGCTGCTGCACCTGTGTTGTGCCTGGCATTGTTACGTGTGATCTGGGGATGTGAGGCAGAGAAAACCACCAAGTCCCGCCAGCCCCCTACTTTAAACTGTCACCAGTGGGGCAAAGGAGACACCCAACACTGACACTGACTTTGATGATAGTGGTCCTTGTGGCAGTTCGGAGATGACATGTCAGTGTATCTGAGCGGCGTTCCCCTGCGGAGAAGGGTGTCGAACATCTTCTCACACGCCTGCTGGAGATTGTGTCGTGAGTCCTTTTCCCTTTACATTTTCTTCTATTGATGTCCAATTGGACAGTATTTTTAAGCTCTGTTTATAGAGAGCAGGGGGAGGGGAGAGCAGGCAGACGCGTGTGTCTTGGCGCGCAGGTGGCGGTCAGAGCACAGCTTCCAGAAGTCAGCGTTCTTCTGCCTGGCGATCATCTCAGGTGGCCGGGCTCATGAGCAGGGGTCTTGACCTGCTGAGCTGTGTCACGTGGCCCCGTTGTTACTGAGTTTTGGAGTCCTTTATGTTTTCTGGTTATTAATCTTTATCAAAGGTATGGTTAGTCAAATGCTTCCTTCAGTTTTGTGCATTGACTTTTTGCTGTGTGTGTGTGTGTGTGTGTGTGTGTGCTGTACAGAAAATTAAGTTCGATACAGTTCCTTTTCTTTATTTTGGCCCTTGTTGCCTTTGCCTTTGATGTCAGAGCCAAGAAATCATTGTTGTTATCATATCATGAAGTATCCTCTGTGTTTTCTAGCTTCAGGAGGTTTTATGGAGTTTTTGTTGTTGTTGTTTAATTTTATGTCTTTTGTTTTAGTTTTCTGAGACAAAGTCTCATGTAGCCCAGACTAGTCTTGACTTTGCTTTGTGGGTGAGGCTGGCCTTCAACTCCTGATCCTCCTGCCTTAGCCTCCCAAGTCCTCCTACCTGGGATCGCTCCATCAATCATCTGTGTATACACAGGATTTAGGGGGAAAAAACTCACTGTGTACTGGAGGATGACTTTGAGCGCCTGACCCTTCTGTCCTTACCTCCTGGTTGCTGAGATTAAAGGCATGTACCGCCATATCAGTTTACACAGTGCTGGGAATGGAGCCCAGGACTTTGCGTGCTTGGGAAGCACTGTGTCGACAGAGCTGTATCCCCAGCCATTTTGAGAGTGCGTGCATGCGTGCACATACGTGTGTTGCACAGGGCCGTGTGTGGAGGGCAGTGGACAGTCTGCAGGAGTTGGTTCTTCCTCCCACCGTATGGTAAGCTCAGGGACTCAAACTCAGGTCAGCAGGCTTGGTAGCAAGCACCTTACCCCTATGAATTTCAGGATTTTTTCCTCATTTTTGCAAGAAAGATACTTTGATAGGAGATACATAGAATCCATAGATTGCTGCAGGTGTTAGTTGCATCTTAAGTTTTCCAGATGAGCACAAATGGAAAGTTGTGGTAGATTTTGTTCCATGCTGCCTGCAGTAAATACCTGACCCCAACATCCTAGGGGACAAAGAGGTTTACAGGTCACAGGAATCGCCCCCAGGAGCCCCGGGAACTGGCCACAGCGCATTCAAAGCCCAGGGCCAAGGGAAAGAATCAGTCCGCCTCGCCTGTGCTGCTCCCCGTCTGCTACAGAGCAGAGCACGGTGCTGTCCGGGGCAGGTCTCCCCTCAACGCAAGAATGACCTAATGTTGAATTTGCTGTGTAGATGAGGATGCCTTCAACCCCTGATCTTCCTCTTCCTCCCAAGCGCGGGGGTTGCAGGCTAGTGCCCCCCCCCCAGCCGAAGTTCTGTTTCTGACTGCATGGATGTTCTTGCTCCATCGTCATGGCTTCTTCATCCCTAGCTGGAGTTGTCGGTCATGTTTCTAGCTCTTGGTCTTTGCACCTCTCCAACAGAGCATCTGCTAGAATATCAAGTGGAAGCTGCCTGTAATGAAGCACTTTCCCTTCTCACTCTTGTTTTGTGAATACAACAGTCTAGGTGCCCAGATCCCCAAACCTGTCTGTTCGGTCCATCTATTGAAGTCATACCCTGGGGCCCTTGAGTCCTTCCCTGCTAAGTGTTACAACTGTCTTCCAGTCTTTTTTTTTTTTTGTGCCTCCTCTGTACTCTTCTACCTACTAAAATCCACCTTACAAATTCTGCCAGTGTGTTTTTTCCCTAAAATAAGGATGACCTCTTAGCTCTCTACCTAAGAATCTTTTATTATTTAGAATATAGACCTCCCAGGTGTGTATACATCGACTTCAGCCTCTGTTTCTGCCAGCCCAGGTCGGCACTTCCTGAGCTCGAGGCTGGCTGCCTCCACGGGGCCTTGGCTCATGCCGGTTCCTCTACCGTCCTTTGGACGTCTTCCTTGTTGTTAAGATCCGCTTCAAATGCCGTCCTTTCTGCAGAGTGCTGAGCTGGACGCCGCAGCCCGCCTGTTTTCTCTTTGAACACCCTGGTGCCTTCCCACAGGCGAGTTCTTAAAAGTTGAAGTCCATGGAAAGTTGGTCTTTGTTCGGTTTCTAGCCGTGTGTCCGGCTCCTCCCTCAGGAATCCTGTGATTCACCACAGATTGCTCACAGAATCACTTCTTGTTCCTCACAGCAAGAAGAATCGCGTTCCGCACATGTCATTTCCCTGTGTGGTATGCCTAGCTTTGGGGGGGGGAGCAGAGCTGGTGGTGGTTGCCTTTGAACTTTGCATGGGAACCCCCATCCCTTAGGGGACTCCAGCCAACTGAACTCAATAAAGAACTGGGCTCAGTGGAAAGAGTTGGTATTTAAGCTTTAGGTGAAACTTTAGTTTCGAGATATATATATATATAGATATCTATGTAAGCTCTCTCTCTATATATATACATATAGAGAGAGAGTCATGAACTTGGTAGAAGTACCGTGTTTTTTTCTGAGCCTCTATTCTCTGATTTCTAAAATAGGGATGATATTTTGTCCATCTCTGATTCTGAAAAAGAGAAGTGTCGGGGAAACTGCATATTGAACACCTTCCGTGTTGGAGGGAAAGCGAGCGAGGAAAGCAGGCAGCCGTGCTCGCTGCCCTCCGCTGACCCGGTCCCTCCCTGGGTCTCCTATGTGTGTGTTGCGGGCTTGGAAGATGCCACCAGCCTGAGCAGAGGGCGGCCTCCTGCGCCTGACCTAGCTGGGGGTGCCGAGGGCAGAGGGTGTCCTTCCGGCCTGCGGACTGGTTTGCCCACCGCAGGTTGTGACTAGCGGTGGAAGGAGCTCCTTGCAGCTGGGGCGGCGTCTCCTTGCAGCTGTTTCTCTTTGCAGCTGGGGCGGCGTCTCCTTGCAGCTGGGGCAGCATCTCCTTGTAGCGGTTTCTCCTTGCAGGTGGGGCGGCGTCTCCTTGCAGCGGCTTCTCCTTGCAGCTGCAGCTGCTTCTCATTGCAGCGCGAGATGCTGCTTCGCAGTTCCAGAGCGCCTCCCTGTGATCCTCACCTTCCTCGCGCTGGTGCTGTTCTTGGCCCGTCCAGCACTGGGCTCGACTTGCGGTCTTTATTTGTGTGTCATCAGAGGACAACTTCCGGGAGTTGGCCTTACCGTCTACCTTATTGCGTCTCCTTGTCTCTACGGCTGGCCGCAGCACAGGGACAGTTCTCCTGCGTCCCGCCTTAGGAGCGGTGGGCTCAAGGTCAGGCTTGTGTGGCAGGCCGTTTCACCCCCCCAGCCATCTCCCTGACGCTTCACCTCTTTTCTGGTGGGAAATTCCACCAGGTCCTGGTGGGGGGCAAAGTTCGGGTCTCACTTTCCCTGTTCGTGGCAGCCAGAGCTCAGGCGTGTGACTTCTCATGGCCCTGGTGGGTCCCGCCAGAATGTTCTGTGAGTGATGGGGCCTGCACTCTTGCTCTCTCTACCTTGGCCCCGGCTCATTCTCAATGTCACGTGGATGCTGGTCCACCCGCTTCCTTTTCTTTGTTTAAAGAAACCCCAGGTAGACTCTGTTCTTTGCGCCTATGAGGGGCCTTAACTGATACCGCTTTCCAGCATGAGTACCCCACACAGTAATAAACTTCCTATGGCTTTCTGACATTGTGGTCTACAACTGGGAGCACCTTTTATCCCATTCTTGACTTGTTTGACACCCCCATACTGGGGATCAAACCTAGGGCATTGTGGCGTTGAGCTGCACCTCAGCCCAGATGTTGTGCATCTCTAGACATTCTCAGCAACGATAACCTTTATTATGTCCCTCCTCTGTGGAGGGGTCTTGCACAAAGCGCCAGGCAAGCACTTTGCCTTTAGGCTCCAGCTCCAGCTCCCCTGCTTGACTCTTGAGGGTCTTACTACTCTTTTAACAAACCTTGCTGTGGGTAAGGTTGGATCAGCTCCTCAGCATCCTACAGAGTCCTGTTTAGCACCTGACAGTACTCGTCACACTGTTATAATTGTGAGGTGATGCTTGCAGACAGAGGCTAGTATTAACTGGGTATCTTTGTACTGTCGCAGTACAAGTACTTTGCACTTGTTGGAGAGTGAAAAACTCTTGAATTATATATTAATATTAGAATTTGTTTGCATGTATCTTCTAAAAAACTGAACATTTTACTAGAGTAGACCAGATTCTTCATCTTTATGTCCTTAACTTTATAGCACTGTAATCAGCTCATTGTTAATGCTGCACGAGTGAATTCCTGATTGAATGGCAAGACTGTGTTAAGGATTTCAGTTCAACCATTTTTCCCAAAAGGTGTCTTCTTTGGGCATCTCGGTAGAAGGGGTTATCTGCATGTGGCTCACCGTCATGAGCAGTTAGCTCCTGCGTACTGGGGTCACCGGTACAGGAAGATAATATGCACACTGGAAAAATAACATGGGCAAATCGTTACAGTGAGAGGGACCCAGCTTCAGGAGCAGGTTAAATATCGTGCTCTTAGTCAAGCCGTTGGAAGTGTTCGTTGTAGAGCCAATGCTTGAAATGCGGCATTTGGCTGATTGCAAGCTCGAGAGAGGCTTTCTTGGCCTTTCTTAGCTTACATGTGCTTCATTTTGTATCGACTCACTTTTCCTCCTCCTTTTTCAGGTCCAAGACAACTTTGACAAGATTGAATTCAACAGGATGTGTTGGACTCTGTGTGCCAAAAAAAATCTCACGAAGAGCCCCCTGCTTATTACAGAGGACGATGCGTTTAAAGTGTGGGTCATCTTCAACTTTCTGTCTGAGGACAAGTATCCACTAATTATTGTACCAGAAGAGGTGAGCTGGGTCTTCATGGAGTTTGCACGTGGCCATCTAGGCACCAAGTACATCTGGCTTGCGAGCGTTTGTGTTGATTCTGCCCAGATTGAGAGCAGATCCTTCACACGGATTTTTAGTTCAGATGTAAACAGGTTGAGTCCAGGAAAGGCCAAATTTGGAGATTCGAGGCAGGTAGCCTTCTTAGAGACTTTCTGAGATGTGGGACTGGTCCCCGAGGGCCGTGACAGCACGAAGTCATCCTCCTGGTGGCCGGGGAGTCCTTGTTGGGGGGCAGTGCCAGTCTCGCTTTTGGTCTCCTTGCTAAAAAACTGGTTGAGCTCTGTGCTCTCAAGGCTGTTTTATGAGTAAACATTGTTCTTGTCTGAAAGTCTAGGGGGTGACTTTTTACTGTATTTCTCAAAGAACGTATAAAAAGACAGCTGCTGGTTTTGTTCTGGTCTCCAAAGTGTGTGTGGGGGTTCGTCTGTAATCCTTAAACCTTGGACACATTAGTTAACCTCTGAGTCTTAATTTTACTGTCCACGAAATAAGACAAGAGCAATGTTTAAGAGCCAGGTGGGGGGCTAGAGAGGTGGCTCAGGGGTTAAGCCTCTGCCTTGCAGGCAGAAGGTCCTGAGTTCGGATCCTAGACCCCATGTATTGGGGGGGCGGCCTGCGTTTCTGGTCCTGGTAGGGCGGAGCCTGTGAATCCTGGGGCAGAGTAAACAAGGAGGAGGTGGAGGCGTCCATGGTGGTTCCTGAATTTGTCCATGGTTCTCACACACACACATAATACACACATGCACACACCATACATGCACAATTGAATAAAAAAAAGAGCCAGGTGGTAGCTCATGTATACAAGGCCAGTCTCAGCCACAAATCGAGTTCAAGACCAGCCTGGGCTATATGAGATCTTATCTCAAAAAAGCAGAAACACAAATTAAAGAAACATAAAAAACAAAATCTCCAGCAACAATGTTTATGCTAAGGGTCATTGTGGGTTCTGCATTTGAAAGGCTTCCCTGTGGCGCCCTCCTAAGCCGGGCCTGGGTGACTCTGGTGGGTCACGGCTGAGTGAAGAAGCTCCCTCCTGTCTGGCCTTGGCCTTAAGTAGACGCTCAGGGAGAAGTAGCGTTTCTTGAGATCGTCCCTCTCTGGGGCCGCTATTGCGCGGATCCTGAAGTGGACATTGCTGCAGTGACCTAACGATTGTATTTTAGGTGGGTTCTGGGTGGGACTCAGGCTCCTTACCTGCAAGGCAAGCCCTCTATTGACTGCTCTCTCTCTTTAACCCAAGGATGACCGTTTTTAACATCTTGCCAATGTGGAGCTAGTTTGTAAGCTATATGATTCATGTCAAACTCCTCTTGAAAGTTCATGCTAAAAGCATGTTCATCTAAAAGCGCAGTAGGCAAGTGGGGCATGGTGGTGCATGCAGGAGGAGGTGGAGGCTGACCTGGACACACTCAAACCCACAGACACACACACAGACAACACACACACACACACAGACACACAGACAGACAGACACACACACAGACACACACACACACACAAACCCACAGACAAACACACATACACACAGACACACACACACAAACCCACAGACACACACACACAGACGCACACACAGACACACACAGACACACAGACACACAAACACAACACACACACACATACAGACACAGACACACAGACAGATACACACACACAGACACAGACACACACACACAGACAGACACAAACACACACATACAGACACACACATAGACAGGTACACAGACACACACAGACACAAACACACACAGACACAGACAAACACAAACACAGACACACAGACACAAACATACACAGACACACACACAAACACACACAGACAGGTACAAACACACAAAGACACACAAACACACAGACACACATACACAAACATACAAACACACAAACACACACATAGACACACAGACACACATACAGGCACAAACACACAGACACACAAACACACACAGACACACACCCCAGCAGTTATTTATGAACTGCCAGCAATGATGTGTGAGTCATGGTCGAGGATACAAAGTATCCAAGACCACGGTCTGTTTTTAAGGAATCAGCCAAGCATACTCTGAATTAAAGCAGGCTACCTCTTTAAAAGGAGGTATTAGGCTGGACTGTTAAGACTGTGCCAGGAAAGCAGAAGGTCCTGAATTCCGATCCTGGGTTCACATCAAAACGAGAGGCCCGCTTACATTTCTGGCTCTAGTGGGCGGAGCCTGGAAATCCCAGAGCAAAGCAAAAGGAGATAGAAGCAATCCAGAGTGATTCCTGAAGTCACCCTTGGCCCTCCAAAGGGACACACAGCAAGTGCCCTCTGTCACACACACACACACACACACACGTAAATAAAGTTTTTAAAAAAGGGTGTCAATGCAGTATGGATGTACAGAAGAAAGTCTTTATTCCTGCTTGGGGAGAGTGAGGGATCGGGGAGTTTTGTGGAACGATGTTTCTGTGACAGGGTCTTTACACACTGCTCAGACCTCTGTTGCAGCCATCACCCAGGCGGTCCTGCCTCAGCTCCTGAGATCGCACCACTGTCCCGTCTGGGATGGCTTCAGAAAGAACCAGCAGGAGGTTCCGCAGACACCATGGATACTTGAGGCCTGGTGGGCTTCTGGGCTGCTGCCGGGAGAGCTGCCGCTGACGGTTTGAGGCTGTGTCTGAAAGAAGTTTTCAGTTGTGGATATTGAGAGTTGAATTTCAAATCATTTTCATGGGCCATGAAGTATTATTTCGATGCCCCCTACCACTTAGAAACATACACTCTAGTCTTAGCTCATGGATGTGCAAAATGAGTCGGGTTGGGTCACAGGCCTGTAGTTCCAACACTTGGGAAGGGGGAAGACAGGAAGACCAGCAATTTAAGACAATCATGAGTTTGTGACCAGCTTGGAGTCCATGAGACCCTGTCTGAGAAAGTCCCACCAGCCACATAAAAAGCCAAACGCAGAGGCAGATGATGTGTCCCCTGTGGGCGGGGCCGCAGGCAGGAACTGAACCGGAGACTGAGCGCAGCACGTCAAGTAAAGGTTAAAACCAAATAACGCCCCATGTTGGCTGTGATTTCTGTACCCGTTGGAGAAATCTGGGGAGTCACGTTTCCTTGTTAGAATTCTTTTTTTTTTTAATTTTTTTTTATTATTTATTCAATTGTGTGTGTATGTGTGTGTGTATGTATGTGTGTGTGTATGTAGAACCACGGGTGAATTCGCGAACCACCATGGACCGCTTCCACCTCCTTACTCTGCCCCGGAATTCGCAGGCTCCGCCCTACCAGGACCAGAAGCGCAGGCCACCCCCGCTTCCGCCCGGTGTCTATACGTGGGATCTAGGATCCAAACTCAGGACCTTCCGCCTGCAAGGCAGAGGCTTAACCCCTGAGCCACCTCTCCAGCCCCCTCCTTGTTAGAATTCTGGCTCCGTGATGGTGACAAGACAGTGCGGACCTGATTGGCAGGTGGGTTTATGTCCCATGGTCCCTCTGGTCTTAGCCGTAGCCTGAGCAGTGCAGACAAGGTCGGTCCTGGATTCCTGGGGCCACTGTCGTGTTTTGTTTGAGCTCAGTCCAAAAAAACTGTTTTGAAATCCTGTCCCCACCCATCACGGCGTGACCCACGGCTCTGTCAGCGTGGGTCTCCTCGTGGGGAACACGGGGACGGCTGCTGCTGCGGTGAGGCGTGTGAAGACTGACGATTCGACGCGTGAGCACTGTAAGCGCGTGGACTGGTGGTAGACCGGGTGGCAGGCGCGTCCGCTGTGCGCGGTTGTGAGTGAGCAATGAGCAGGTTGACAGGTCGGCCCCCGAGGTGCTGGGGGTGGCACACGTGGCGTTTCAGGTGCGCGTCTGTGCGGCCACCCCGTGGTCAGTGCAAAGCACCCTGGCCCTTGCGAGAGGCCTGGCTGGAGGTAGATGGGGAAACGTGGGAGTGGGTTAGGTTGGGAGGAAGAGGCGGTAGTGGGAGCTGTGAGAGCCAAGGACTTGGGCTATTTCTATACCAGCAAGAGGAAGTAGATTTGGCAAAGGAAGCTGAGCTGACCAGGTGAGATTAGAGAACCTGAGTGTTAAGAAAAATTAGACCGTGGCAGGAAGTGGCCCTAATTATTAAGTAGTCGTTGGTAATGAAGGGGAGTCAGCTTCTCAGTGTCTTAGTGTTAAATAGGACAGTGACATATGCATCGTCTGTGACCGTGAAGGGGAACCAGGGACCAGCCTGAAGAATCCTTTCTGCCTGAAGAAATGGCCAGGTTAATAGAAACACGAGGACAGAGTGATGCAGACGCGGGAAGAGATGAATGGCGCATAATTTGTCAGTCTAGCCTTGGAAGATGTTTTGTGTCTACATTTAATATTCCAGATTCATTCTGTGTTTATTGTGGCTGGTGCTGTGATGAGTCTCGTATTCTTGGCACTTTTTTCTGCTAACCGTCCCCTAGTGGACTGTAGGGTGACCTTGTCCTGATTTCAGAATCAGAAGTTAGTCAGGGCTTTCCTCCTCCTTTACTTCTTGCAAGGTACCGCTTGCTTAATGTGGGGGCGGGTGGTCTCCGTGGAACCCCCCTGAAACGAACATCAACTTCCTGATGACCAGGACCACGCTGACCTCGATGGACCCCCTGGCGCTTCCCTCCGTGCCCCGCCCAGACGCCGCCTGCTTCCCCTTGTCTTGGTGACAGCACGTCAGTCCTGCTGGGAGGAGAAGGCAGAACAGCTGCACAGTGGAACTTGTCCCGATGTTTAGACTTGATGGAGTTGTGCTCTGACCCCCCCCCCCCCATACCTCAGCACTTTCCCTTGGATTAGAGTTGCTCACACCTGTGACCCCGGCACTGGGGAGCCTGAGGCAGGAGAAGCAGGAGACTGAGACCAGCCTAGGTGAAAGGTGAGAGCTGCTGAAAACAGCAAAAGAGGCACAGTGAGCTTCGTACATTATTCCTTTGCAGCCAGGGGTCTTTGTGGAGAAGGAAGGAGTCATTAGAGCAGATAATGTGCAATTATTTTGTCGAGTGGTTCTCCTGAGGTTTTAGCCCATCCACAGACATGTAGAATGAGCATATACCTGTTTTTAATTTATAGTCTTGTCAACAGTTTTAAGACTTTATAAATTCCAAGTAACCCACTTACCATAATCATCATTTGCAGTTTTTTATTTTTGCCTGGATGTGGATGTGTGTATTTTGGGGGCTTGTGTAGAAGAGGGGATATTAGTGTGTGTGCCTATGGAAGTCAGAGTGACTTTGGGAATCATCCTGGATTGTTCTACCTCCTTATTGCTTTGCACTGGGGTTTGTCAGACTACTGTCCAGGGCTGGAGTGTAGGTCACCCCCATTCCCCCCAACATTTTGATGTGGGATCTGGGCTCCGAACCCAGGTCCCTTTGGTTACTTGGAAGGCAGAGACTTCAACTATTCACTCCTGGTTATTTGCATTTCAAGTCCAAAGTGTTTTAAAAAATATTCTGTCAAGTGAGTCCTTTGAAAAGTTCATATGTGTGTGATGTATACTAATTACTTTGCCGCACATTCTCTCGTCCCTCGGAGTTTTTTTTTTTTTTTACATAATTAACTAATTAAAAAAGAGAGGCAGGCAGACAGAACAGCTTTTTTTTTTTTTTTTAATTTGTGTGTATGTGTGTGAGTGTGTGTGTGTCTGTGTGTCAGAGGGCACTGTGTGTCCCTGCGGAGGTCCAAGGGTGCCTTCCCCAGTTATCCTGGATTGCTTCTTTCTCTTTCTTGCTTCACTCTGCGATTTCCCAGGCTCCACCTTCCAGAGCTGGAGTGCAGGCTGCCACCATTTCCTCCGGGAGTTTTTACTCGGGATCAGGGTCCTTCTGCTTTCGCGGCAGAGTCTTCACCCCTGGGCCTTCTCTCCAGCTCTGGAGGAAATTTTTAAAAGTCAGGTCTTTTACCATTGTGAGCTTGTAGAGACTGAGCTCAGGTTTCAGGTTGCAAGCAGGTGCTGTGCTTGGTCCCTGCAGAGTGTTTTTTAAGAAAGATTTTTAAAAATCTATTTCAGTTAATGCTGTATAAGATGTAATGGGGCAGTTGTGAATTATGCAAGTGGCACACATAATATATTTGTATTTGGCTCAGTGATGTATCCCATCACTCAGAAAGAATGTTAAGTTGTTAACATTTAAATTACATGGTGGAACTAAGACAGTTTTATCACACCGATGTTAAGAAATAGCGTGCCCCATTTGAAAATGTTGGTTCTTATGATATTCCTGGAAATGTATGTCTGTAAAGTGTAGTTATTATTTAGTGTTCATTTCGCACAGAAGTAAGAACAAAACAGGATGTGTCTGTGTGGACTTACTTGAACGAACCTGCCTTGTCGCAGTGAGAACTCCAGCCTGCAGTAGTTTTGAGTGACCCCACTGAAACCTGCACTGATGACAGAACTCGCAGCAGAATAAATCTGTGAGCCAAAGGCCTAGAAAATCCCACTGAGCTTGAAGTTTATTCTTTGTTATTTTTGGTGGAGTTTGCCTGGGAAGAGGAAGTACGCTGCTTCCTGAAACTGAATGAGCTCTTAGAGTTGATGCTGGCCGCCGGAGACTAGACTGGCAGGGTAGCACGTGACTACTTACCATTTAGTAAAACTGAATGGTGGGCAACGAGAACGCCCAGTGTAATGAATCAAAGAGTCCTTAAGCTGTCTAGTGACGGTAAGTGTATGATTGTGTTGGAAGTCAACAGGAAATGACGTAGCTGCTGGGAGCGCCGAGTGGAGGGGCACTTTCAGGCTTGGGGGGAGGAACCTATCAGCAGGTTTGATGTAAGTGGTGGGTAGTGAGAGCCCTGGCGTGGGGCTGCTGGGTGGTGTTTCCAGCTGGAATCAGTGGGGAGGGGGCGCAGAGTGGATGGTGGGTGGACCAGAGAGGAGAGGCCAGAGTGATGGAAGCTGAGCCAAGTTATGTAATGCACAGTGTGAAAATGCTGAGATGTGGGTATACTCTTAGCATTTTATGTGAGTCGACTCTTAATAATAAAAATTAATAGGTTCATGCGAAAGGTCTGAGATGAGTCTCACATGTTTTTGGTCATGTTTTGTGTTTGAGCGTACCGCAGGCCACCGGGGCTTTCCAGAAACATCACGCTCATTAGTGTTGCTGCCTTAGTTCACTGTTACTTCAGTGCTTTCTAGAACTATTTTCTAATGTCTGATGCTTGAGGAGTTGGTAAGCCTTTGTGACTTAGGCAGGGGATTCAGCCATTGTTTACAGCATCACCAGTGGTCCGTGGATGCAGACAGCATGAAACAAATTTGGTTGATGGAGGAAACCTGTAAAATGGGGACTAATTGTAGTCAGTTTGAGTCCTAAGTGGGTTACATTAGAGGAAGGAAGGAAGGAAGGAAGGAAGGAAGGAAGGAAGGAAGGAAGGAAGGAAGGAAGGAAGGAAGGAAGGAAGGAAGGAAGGAGAGGGAGAGAGAGGAAATGTGATTAATGTTCTGATGCATTGGAATAAATATCAGAGTGATAGGATCACAGTGTGAGGCTGTGTTTTCTTGAGCTTTGTGTGAGAATATATTACAGTGGTAGAAGGTGATCAGATGGTTTTGATTCATCTACTTATTCTTGGCTCATAGGCAATCACTGGCATTTTTCCTTATTTTTTTTAAGTGTTCTTTTAGTGTTTCATACACAGTGAACTGATGTGCTCACACCTTAATCTTCAGCCCTGTCCCTCCCCATATTCCTGTTACAACCCTTCCTACACCAAATCTCTCCTATTTTCAAGTCTTTTTGCATGTGTGGCCTCCTGGGTTTCATGTGGTTTGCCTTTGATGACATGCGTCAGTGGGGAAGACAGTGACCATGTCCCCCCATCAGCCTTCGTGATCATCCGTCTCTCAGGGGAGCCCCAGGAGGCGTGGAACCTCTTGAAATCTTTCCCCTTATGGGGAGATGTTAATATGCCAATTCCTGGTAGGTCTAGAAACCACGGGCTTTTATCTACATACTTCCCCCCACAGTTGGAATTTCCTTAAAGAAGTACTCTTGGAAGAGTGAGACAGAAGGATTGACCATATCAGTGTAAGTACCACAAAGGCTCAATTAGGTTAAAAAATGGGAAATAACTGCGTTTTTTTTTCTCCCCTTTAGATTGAATACCTGCTTAAGAAACTTATAGAAGCTATGGGATCAGGTTGGCAGCAAGAACAATTTGAACATTATAAAGTCAACTTTGACGGCAGTAAAGACGGCCTTTCTGTGTGGGAACTGATTGAGCTCGTTGGAGCTGGGCAGTTTAGCAAGGGGATGGACCGTCAGACGGTGTCTATGGCTATTAACGAAGTCTTTAATGAGCTCATATTGGATGTGTTGAAACAGGTAAGATGCCCTAACACTGTTTTTCCTCCTCTGTAGAATTTGACATGCGTGCAATCAAATAACAGCTTTTTTCTGTATAGATATAATGTCATTTATATTCTTCAAGTGATTTAGAGCAAAAATCTTTTCTCAGTCTCTTATTTGGTGTTGAGACTTCACCCCCGTCCTGCCAGGATGTTGGGGGTTGCACAGGGATCATGCTTGCCAGCTGGGCTCTACAGCTGACTGTGCTCCTGGCTCTCATGTTAATGAGTCACTGCACAGTTTTGAAAAGTACAGTTAAGAGTTGTTAAGTACTATTTTGAAGGGACTGTTTCACCACAGAGCCGAACTAATTTTTGCAAAGTGCCCTCATGCCACCTATTTATTCGTAGCTGTTGTGTGGAAAGAGACCCGAGGTGCCGTTCAGGGGAAGCAGCAGCTGCAGATCCCGTTCAGCTCATGCGGGTGCGCAGCTGCCTGGGAAGACCCCCCCGAATCACCCTGTGCGTGTGCGTGTGTGTGTTATGCGTTATTATAATGTCCATCCCAGATATTTTATCTATAAAATATTTCAATGAATATCTTAAAAGGGAAAGAATGTAGGAAAATCCAGAGTGTTACTACTATTGAGGTTTCTGCCTTCTGTAGTCACTTCATGGAGAGCTGTATCCGAATTGTCTGCATTTACGTGTAAACCTTGCTTGTGATGCGTGTGACTGGATGTCATGCCATAGATCCCCCGAGAGTCCAGCCCATGGCTGGTGAAGAGCGAGAAACGCTCAGTGTTTTCAGAACCACGCAGATAATGGAGAAGCCGTCCGCTCTTCCAAGTAAAAGCACAGGTTCATGTTAGCTCTAATCTTTCGCAGGGTTACATGATGAAAAAAGGCCATAAACGGAAAAACTGGACTGAACGTTGGTTTGTGTTAAAACCCAACGTCATCTCTTACTATGTGAGCGAGGATCTGAAGGACAAGAAGGGAGACGTGGTCTTGGACGAGCACTGCTGTGTGGAGGTGAGTCGAGCTTGCTTCCCGCCGCCGGCCCGATGCCGCCCCCTGCTGTTCTTTAGACTCCACGTAAAATAATCCCCGAGGTGACGTTCCCAAAGCCATGCAGATGTGTAGTCAGTCACTCATGGTTTCCAGAGCAAAGATTAGAGATCGCTGACAAAATCTGTTTCTAGTATGGATTTATTTTTTGTCTTAACACTTGTGAATAAAAAATAAAGATTACAATGTAAATAAAAGTAATCCAATAAGTAAAGAAAAATAAAGAAAAAGGATTAAACCAAGATGCATGTGTATTTAAGGACTCCTTTATTGAGTCATAAAAAAGAAAATAAAGCAATAACATTCAATAAGCTAATGACTGAAATTACAAATAGACCAAAAGAGCTGGGTCATTTTGAATACAAAAAAAAAAAAAAAAAATTGAACATCGTATCTAAACACCTGTAGCACTTAGTATCCAAATCCTGGTCTTCCCACCTCTGCCCCCCAAATGCCGTGTTTGATGTCACCAGCCACACACCAGGCCCAGAGGGTTTCTTTATTCCTTTTCTTTCCCTTCCTCTTCCTTCGCTTTCCTTTCTTTTCCTCCCTTTTCCTTCTCTCTCTTTTGCTCCCTTCCCTCCTCTGATCTCCTCTCCCCCTCTTCCTCCCCCTCTTCCCCCCCTCCGTGGCCTTAAACTGCTGAAGTTCCTGCCTCTGTCTGTTTCGTGCTGGGGTTACGGGCGGCGCCATCAAGTCCTTCTCTAATAACCTACTTACAGCTACAGGTTCCTAGACGAGGTGCCGCTCTCCAGAGCATGATTCGTGCGGGGGTGGTGGCCATGTGTAATCTCAGCACTCCTGAGGTAGAGGCAGGGGGATTGTTGAACGTTCAAGACCATTCTGACCTGCTCACCCCGAGGTGTATAACACAGTCTCGAAAAAAAAATTTGTTTATAACAGCCATTAGTGTCTGTGTTTATTGAAGAGCATTTAAAATACTTAATTCTCACTTAAACTGTAGTGCATTTTGATGAATGAAGGATACAGATAAATTAATGCCTTTGAGTTTTCTCTTGCCTACCAAAGGGTCTGCTTAGGCCCAGTTAAACAGAGATCTACAAGGTTATCATTAACCATGCCGTTTTGCTTGAAGGGATATAGCTAAGAATTACTAAAAGCTTCTCAGGTATAGAAGAAGTCATCGTGAGCAGAGGTCAGAGGTGTCCTGGCTTAGAAGTCAGTGTGTCATGCAGCAGTTTGTGGGTGCATTCCCTTGTTACTGCACCCAGAAATGTCAAACATGGGGTCCTGGCCTCCTCATTAGGCGTTTGTAGTTCTCGCAATGCACACGTAGTACACTAGTCAGGGGGCAGTGTGACTGCCGTGCTGCCAGGACGCAGCGTTAGTAAGTCAGTTTGCAGTTGCATTTTTTATTTATTTAAGGGAGAGGAAGGGGGAGAAGGAGAGAGAGAGAAAGAGAGAGGGAGAGAGAGAGAGAGGGAGAGAGAGAGAGCATGTTGTGATGCTCAGGCAGAAGTCAGAGAATAGCTTTTCTTCTACTGAGTTTCCCAGGGTTGAAGTGAGGGCGTCAGGTTTACCTGCCGAACTATTTCACTCGCCCGCAGTTTTGTTTTTCATTGACATCAAGTTTCAGTCAGATTTGTGTAAATCACTAAGACATGAATGTAATGTATTTAAAAATAACAATTTAAGCCAGACACGTGGTTGAAATGCCTGTAATGCCAGCACTTGGGACCTCGAAGGCAGGATTGTGAGTTCAAGGTAATGCTGGGTGGGCCGGTGAGATATCTCAGTACTATCTGAGTGAAACCTGGTGACCTCAGTTTGATCCTCAGGAGCCCCCACAGTAGAAGTGCCTTTCTAAATTATTTATTTACTTACTTACTTACTTATTTGTGTGTGTGTATTAGAGGGCACTGTGTTTCCTTGTGGAGTGCCAAGGGTGACTTTGGGATTGCTTTACCTCCTTGCTTCGCACTGGGATTTTCCAGGCTCTGCCCACCAGGACTGGAAGTTCAGGCCACTGCCCTTTCCAGCTGGTATTTTTATTTGGGACCTGGGATCCGAACTCAGGACTTTCTGGTTATGAGACAGAGTCTTAATTATGGATTTAATTTTGCACGTGCACTTATGCGTGCGTGCGTGCGTGTGCGTGCGTGTGTGTGTGTGCGTGTGCATGTGTGTGTGTGTGTGTGTGTGTGTGTGTGTGTGTGTGTGTGTGTGTCAGAGGGCACTGTGTGTTGCTGTGCAGGACCAAGGGTGACTTCAGGAATCATCCTAGATCACTTCTACCTCCTTTTTGTTTCACTCTGGGATTTCCTAGGCTCCACCTTCTATAACTGGAAGTACAGGTCACCACCATTTCCACTTGGCTTTTTTTTTTTTTTTTTGGAATCCAGGGTCTGAACTCAGGTCCTTCTGCTTGCAAAGCAGAGTCTTAACCCCTGAGCCATTTCTCCAGCCCCAGAAGTTACTTTGAAAATCCTCTGACCTCCACCTGTGTGCCATGTGTAACCTCATTATCTCTCTCTAATAAATACATGTTTAAAATAAGTAAATTTTTTAATAAAAAAGGTAAGTCTGGGCTACCTAATGAGATCCTGTCTTCTAGAATAAATAAATGAAGACGAAGATTGACATTTAAAGAACTAATTATGCTTTCTGTTTTAGTCTCTGCCTGACAAAGATGGAAAGAAATGTCTCTTTCTAATAAAGTGTTTTGATAAGTCCTTTGAAATCAGTGCCTCAGATAAGAAGAAGAAACAGGAATGGATTCAGGGTAAGACATCTTTATTATTTACTATGCTGATGCTCCGGAGCAAAATTGGGCCTGACAGCACATTATGGAACTTGGGAGGTAGAGAAGGAAGATCAAGGCAGTCTTGACTGTATGACGAATTTGGGGTCACCCTGAACTCCTTGAGACCCACCTGGCAAACAGCCTGGAGGGCTCCGGCTTTCTGCTCAAACATATTCAAACGCGAGGGTTGTGCTTTGGTGTAGTTTCCTTCTCGTCTCTATTTTTACAAGTGGCCTGTGAAAGGAAACCAAATTAACTGTGTTCTCAGTTTCTCTGGCCAGCTTATTTGCATCTTGACTTTGTGGAAATATAATTAGATTTTAGCTTCACTATTCTTATCATTTAAAGACTATGTAAAATGTTAAAGTGATCATTTTGAGTTTCTGGTTAACATGTAAAACAAGTTATGGGTAGTTTTTGAATATTTTCAAGAGCTTTTCAAGTTGCTTTATTTTTACAAGAAACAATAACAATTACCTTGAGAATTCAAACGTGAACTAATAACTTTTAAACTAAAATACTCCATTTTTCTAAAATCGGTAGAACGTTTATGAGCTTTAATTTTAATGGTGATAACAGGATTCTGACATTGTATTTTCCAGTTTAGCTAGAACTGTGTAATACTAAAACTGGTTTTGGCTGTGCTTTGTGAATTTGAAGCAAGTGTGCCTGGGTTTGAACCTTCTTTCCTCAATCATTTGGTTCAAATTGTGAATTCTGTAGCTGCTTTCTTCTGCAGAACGGGGGTAATAATCCACATTCCTCTCAGGTGGGTTTGTGGGTTTAAAATTAGATAATGATGAGTAGTTTACTTTTTCTAAAGGATGTATTACTGTAGAATTTGTTGTGATACATTGCAGACAAAGTCTCTGTCCATTATTGGGGAAATGGTTAAATAGTTACAGTAGCTGTGCAGTGCAGCAGTGTGTAGGATGGATACCTTCACGGCTCTTCTCCAAGATGCATGGGACAAAAAAACCTGAGGCCCACGAGAGCATGCTTGTTTCCATCTCTGTTAAAGGAGAGCGGGGAAGTACATACGTGCTCATTCGCTTACAATATGTCAGGGAAGATGCACAAGAGCGGTTCGCATTAGTTGTTTTTTTTTTTTATTAAAAATTTAATTATACATTTTAAAATTTTTTACCAGTTCCCTCCCTCCCCCCTCCTCCCCCTCCCCTTCCCCCAGTGTCTCCCCCCCAATTCCCAGAGAGTCCTTTATTGTGTACGCCTAACTCCACTGGGTCCTCCTCTCCGATGACATATAAGGACCCAGTGGCATTTCCATAAGCCCTTTCTCTTGTTCCCCTTAAGCATAAGATCACTACTATGGCTGTCAATCCCTTGCCTCCAGGGGTCTCGGTGCCCTTAACAGATGCTAGACTTTATGAGGGCAACAGTCGCATTAGTTGTTAATGGGATAAAAAACTCAGTCGTTGGTGGATAAGAGTAGGCAGAAACCGTCCCAAGTGTCCTTGGTGGCTTCTGAATTTTACCTAAAGCGTCAGTTAGGAAGTGCAAGTAGGTGATTAGGAGCATCTGCAGCCAGGTGGGTCACACCTCTGGTCTCAGCACTGAGGAGGCTAATCAGGAGGAGGCTGCAAGTTTAAGGCTGGCAGGCTCACCTTCGGAGGAGACGGCTCAAAGCAGGAGAGAATGCAGATTCCAAATGCGAGTTAGTGTGTGAACGACATGCATATGGGACGCCTGTACTTTACTTACGTGCGTCCTTTACCACATTGTGTGGGTTTTCAGGAAATGACA
This sequence comes from Typhlomys cinereus, assembly GCA_023101885.1. Lineage (NCBI taxonomy): Eukaryota > Metazoa > Chordata > Mammalia > Rodentia > Platacanthomyidae > Typhlomys > Typhlomys cinereus. Next base: position 1,526,803 of record JALPQD010000468.1, on the reverse strand, counting down.
ACCACTGCACTCTGGAACGTGCTGGGGAGGGAGATGGTGTCACAGGGTATAGAGGGATGGCATTTTTGATGTAGCAGGCAAGACACATGAACCTCAACTCTGCCTTCTTGTGTAGTTCTTTGGGTGTGTAAAGAAGGGCTGGGTATGGTGGATGTGTGAGGAAGGGAGTTGGAAGAACCCTAAGTTCTTAAAATGCACGGAATTCAGTGTTCTGATGAATGTCTTCAAGCCCAGGACCCACCGTTGGGAAGATACTAAGTTGTTTCTGCTTCTCACTTTGGGGGACCCAGTGCCTGCTCAGGCTACACCCCGGTCACAGTCCGTTCATGTCTCTGCTTTCTGGCTTACTTCCTCCAGTGTCACTTGCAAGGTAGACCTATAAAGTGTATTTTCTTTTTCTTTTCTCCTTCGCTTTTTCAGCCATTCATTCTACCATCCAACTGTTGAAAGTGGGCAGCCCGCCACCACACAAGGAAGCCCGCCAGCGCCGGAAAGAACTGCGCAAGAAGTTGCTGGCGGAGCAGGAGGAGCTGGAGCGCCAGATGAAGGAGCTCCAGGCCGCCAACGAGAACAAGCAGCAGGAGCTGGAGAGCGTGAGGAAGGTGCTCGCCAGCTGGGACAGCACCTGGCAGAGTGCAGGGCAGCAGGGCGCATGCAGCGCGGCCGGCCCAGGAAGAGCGCGGGGCACAGCAGGGTGGTGCAGGAAGAGCGTGGGGTGCAGCGGGGTGCGCAGGGCACAAGCAGCGCAGTTAAGGAAGAGCGCGGGGTGCAGGCGCAGGAAGAGCGCAGGGCACATGCAGCGAGGTGCAGGAAGAGTGTGGGGTGCAGCGGGGAGTGGCACAGGAAGAGCGCGGGGTGCAGGTGCAGGAAGAGCGCAGGGTACATGCAGCGAGGTGCAGAAAGAGCAGGGGGGGGTGTGCAGCGCGGCGCAGGAAGAGCGCCCAGGAAGAGCACAGCACAGCGCAGTGCAGGAAGAGCGCGGGGCACGTGCAGTGGGGCGCAGCGCGGCGCAGGCAGAGCGCGGGGCGCAGCGGGGTACAGGAAGAGCACGAAGTGCAACGCAGCGCAGGGCAGGAAGAATGCAGGGCACATGCAGCTCGGTGCAGGAAGAGCGCGGGATGCAGCGGGGTGCGCAGGGCACATCAGCGCGGCGCAGGAAGAGCGCGGGGCGCAGCGTGGGGCGGCAGGAGTAAAGCCGGCTGTTGCATCGCAGAAGGAGCTTTGCTCCACTGTTCTAGGCTCGTGGAACTTGAGGGACATGTTTGGTGGTCTGTGCTCTCAGGACGTTTATCCAGGTCCCCTCGAAGCGCGTGGGTTTCCTGGGGCAGAAAGACACCACAGCACGGGAAGGTCGGCTTAGGAGAATGAGTGCTTTGAGTTCTGCTAGAGAAGGATGGGAAAGTTCATCCTCCTGAGTGTCAAGGGTGCTCCGGGCGGCGGGGGCAGGGGCACCTCCATCTGCGTTCTGAGTGTCTCCCACGGAGCTGCTCTTCTGAGCAGCTTCCCCTCAGGCGGGAAGTCAAGTGCGGGGCATATAACGTGGCTGATGTGAACGGGACTCCTCAGTTCTTGGTCGTGGGAGTTGCAGAGTCCTGGGTGTGTGGGTGTGGCCTTTGTTTAGACACCTGGCTGCTTCGAATCAGCCCCTGCTAATCACAAGCTTAGTACCCTTTTGTGCCTTTTTATGTAGCCCCCGGGCCTGAGCTGCGGGGGCGTCTTGTAGTCAATTAGTTCCCCTGTTCCTGATTACTCTCCTTTAGTGGCTCCTGGACGGTCCCTCCATGTGCTGAATTTCAGAGTCGACGACGTTTCTCTGGCCGCTCAGTCTGAGAAATAGTTACTCCTCTGTAGAGTGGTGCGTGTGCAAAGGAGCTTCTCTGTAGCATCCTCGCATTTGCTGTGAATCATTTTCAAAAAAGCCTTGTGAGCTAACAGGGCACCTGACTCCTGTGTTCACATCAGAAGTTAATGTTGCAAGAGCAGAAGGAGGCAAGGAGCTGGGTTTTGTGGCCTTTGTTTGTAATTGGTTTAAACTATGAAGTAGGTCGTATGTAAAGGAAAATCTATTTATATACGGATAAAATGAGATTGATATCAGTGACGCTAATACCTAAGTTAAAATAGAATATTGAGAGGTTGGGGCAATAACTCAGAAGGTGAAACCCTCGCCTCACATAGATGAGGACCAAGTTCACATTGCTGGTGCCACATAAAACTGGGCAGGCGGAACAGCCACCTGTATTCCCAGCACTTGGGAGGCACAGATGGGGGTTGAGGGAGCCCATGGGCTCCCTGGATCTCTGAGCCCCAGGCTCGGCAAGAAATCCTCCTTCAGTACGTAAGGTGGAGCCAGCCCGCGAAGATGCCGGATAGAAGCCTCTGGCCAGGGCGCGTGTGTGTACACGCATGCATGCACACGCATATACAGCAAACAATTTAAAAGATAATACTGATTATTTTTGCTCTTTTTTCTTCTTCATTAAAGAAATTTGAAACTGTTAAGATTCATAAGCTGTATTTAAAAATTTTTTTCTAGACATATCTAGATTCTTGTCTTTGTTTTTAATTATTTGAAGTCTTTCAATCTAGATATGTGCTAATATTTCCCATTAAATTGAGTGAGTTTTCAGCCTATTTCTTCAAATATTTTCTGCCTCTTTATCTCTTCTTACAGTATTTCCATCTTGCAGATGTACATAATGGGCTTCCTTCCTTCCTCCCTTCCTCCCTTCCTCCCTTCCTCCCTTCCTCCCTTCCCTCCCTTCCCTCCTCACTCCCTCCCTCCCTCCCTTCCTTCCTTCCTTCTTTCCTTCCTTCCTTCCTTCCATATATTTCCTGTGCATCTCTTCAATGCAGTCTCCTTGCAGCTCAAATTTACTGTTGACCCCTCTAACCCATTTTCCCCTTCTCTTTCCCTTCTCCCCTTCACTCCCCTCCTCTTTCTTTGAGAAGAGGCCCAGGCTGGCCCTGGGTCTCCACGTAGCCCAGGCTGGCCCTGCACCTCTTGCACATACAGCACTGTTCTTGGTGTTCTGTGGCTCTGTGGACGAGCCAGCTTCACTCATGCTAAGCAAGTACTCTACCAGCGGAGACACATCACCGGCTCACTAGTAAATGTTTTATTTCAGCTATTGAGCACTTCAATTCCACAATCTCCATTCAGTTTTTAAAATCTTTTTTTCAAACTAAAAAAAAGTTGTGTATTGTATGGATGTGCACAAGAAGCGTATGTGTGTGGGGTGCATGTGCCTCTCCCTCTGCCTTATTCCCTTGAGATAAGATCTCTCACTGAATCTGGAACTAGATTGGCAGTTTGTTATCTCCTGCCTCTTCCTGGCCATGCCTGGTCTTTTAAGTGATTTGAACTCAGCTCCTTGTGCCTGAGCAGCAAGTGCTCTTACCTACTGAGCCATCGGCCTAGATCTCTTTTTATAATTTCTTTTAATAAAAAGTATTAGTGTGTGTGTGTGTGTGTGTGTGTGTGTGTGTGTGTGCGCGCGCGCGCGCACGTGTGTGTGAATCAGAGGCACTTATATCCCTGTGGAGGACCAAGGGTGACTTGGGGAGTCATCCTGGATTGCTTCTACCTTCCTTTTGCTTTGCTCTGGGATTTCCTAAGTTCCGCCCACCAGGGCCAGAAATGCAGGCCACGCCATTTCCACCTGTCGTTTTAAATGGACCTGGGATCCAAACTCAGGTCCTTCTGCTTGTGAGGCAGAGTTTTAACCTCTGAGCCATCTGTCCAGCCCTCTTTTTTATAATTTCTGTCTCTTTGTTGATATTCTCTATTCGATGAGATGTTGTTATTCCTTCCATTACTCCTTGAAGCATGATTTCCTTTAATTCTTGAAGCATATTTAGAATTGCTTTGAAGTCTTCTTGTAAGTGAACCATCTGGGCTTCTTCAAAGGGAGTTTCTGTTGCCGGTTTTTCCCATGTATGGGTTACATTTTCCTGTTTCCCAAACTTTTTTATTGAAAACTTAATGTTTTGGAAGATAACCCCGGAGCGCTCTAGTCACTGGTTCTGCCTTCCGTGTGGTGGTTTGTTATTTATTTGTTTGGTGACTCTGCTGAACCGTTTCTCTTCCCAGGGCTGAGCCCTGTGCTCCCGGAGCCACGGTCACCTGGGGCCCCTGGCTTTTGTGGGGCTCCTTCTCTACCCTCGTTGAACTGACCACCTTTGGCATCACACACCCGTGGAGTTGGCTAGTTTCCGCAGATTGCTTCGTGTTTTCTGCAGTGTGCACGATCCACAGCATCGTCACTGAGTTCGGGCGCGTGTGCTTTCAAGGCCAGTCTTCGAAGTTGTTTCTACCACACGATGGCTCAGCTTGGCCAGGTCTTCCCTGGTTCTCTCTGCCAGGCGGGTTGGTGTGTGGCTGTCTCAGAGCTGCCAGCCTCCTCGAATCCTCGCCACCAAAACCTCCTTTGTTGGACGGTGTCCTCAAGCTCACCGAGTCTCTCCCTTTGAAAAACGGCTCGCTTCTTTTGGCAAGAGCAGCAGAGCTTCCTTTGTTCCCTGGGCAAAATCTGCAGAGCTGGGCACGGTGGCACGTGCCTGCAACCTCAGCCCCGGGGGGCATAGGCACAGGAGGATTTAAATTTCTGCCCAGTCTGGGCTACATAGAACCTGCCTCAAACACACACACACACACACACACACACACACACACACACACACACACACGCGTGCACACGCACACACGGAGACAGCGTTGTGCTGCTCTCAAGCACACTTGCTTTAGGGGCTCTACCAGGTGAGGGTGCAGAGTAGCCGCAGCTCCTCCTGTGTGCGGAGCTTGCGCCCCACAGCAAGTGGGCACAAAGGTGGTTACACCCTGTCAGTGGAGGAGGAGACCCCGAGACCTCTCGGCCACCCTCTTCTAGAGAAGTTTTTGTAAAAGGGGGTGGGAAAGGCGGGGCAACTCGCCACTTGCCCCTCTAGGTAGTGCAGCCCGGGCTGTAAGCTGAGAAGGCACCTCTGTTTTTGGCTCATCCCCAGGAGTGGGTTTCTTTGTGTTGTGGGGGAAGATGAAGGATTCTTTATGCCTTAATGCACAAGCTCTTGTTTTCTGACTCAGATCCACTAATGGCCTTCCTTCCTTCCTTCCTTCCTTCCTTCCTTCCTTCCTTCCTTCCTTCCTTCCTTCCTTCCTTCCTTCCTTCCTTCCTTCCTTCCTTCCTTCCTTCCTTTCCTCCCTCCCTCCCTCCCTCCCACCCTCCCTCCCTCCTTCTTCTCCCTCCCTCCCTCCCTTCTCCTCCCTCCCCTCCCTCCTCTCTTCCCCCTCCCCCCTCCTCCCCCCTCTGGTCCCACGCTGGCCAGGAGGTCTTCTGGAGCTGCAGCCCGCGCCCGCTCTCAGATAAATGTGCTCATCCCTTAGGGCTTTTGTTTTTTAAATATATGTATTATTTTTGCGCACGTGAGCATAGTAAATTTATGCTCTTTTCACCCTAAACCCCCCACCCCACCACCCCCTTCTATTTTTAGTAACTGCTGCTGGTTGTGGTTGCTCCCCAGGAGAGGCTCATGGGGCCCCTCGAGCGCGCTGCTGGGGGTTGAACTGTGGTTTGGGGTCGTCTGCTAGGTGGCAGCTGTCCAGGAAGACTCAAGAAACACGTCTTGGACCGCAAGGACAGAGTTGTCCAGAATTCTCTCGGCAAAGACCAGCAGCCGTTCACACCTGCTTTGCTTTGTTTGCTGCCGAGGAAAATTACTGGGATGGATTCCCACAGGCTGCAGTTTTTATTTTATTTTATTGAATGTTAAAATAGTTTGCTTTTCTTAACGCATGGAGGTGAACTCTCTCTTCCACTGTACCAATTGCATTTTTCTGGGGCTGGTTTTTGATGCTTAGAAACTGGAGGAAGCGGCGTCTCGCGCTGCGGAAGAGGAGCAGAAGCGCCTGCAGACGCAAGTGGAGCTCCAGGCCAGATTCACCTCGGAGCTGGAGCGGGAGAAACTGGTGAGGACCTGCGGGGGCAGCTGCCACCCCGCAGGGGATACTGGGAGCCGCGAGCGCCCATTCGCTGTTCCTTATTGCGCGCTGGGGATGTGGAGGAGGAGGGGAGGGGAGGAGGGGAGGGGAGGAGGGAGGGGAGGAGGGGAGGGGAGGAGGGGAGGGGAGGAGGGGAGGGGAGGAGGGGAGGGGAGGAGGGGCGGAGCCTCGTGTGCAGCGCAGTGTGACTGTCCTGCTTTGCTCTGGACAGACCCACTGACCTGGCAGCATTATTGAGAGTATCTCTCATCCTCAGAGCACCTCCAGTTTAGAAACAGCTCTGGGAGCGCAGCGTAGATACCTCGGTGCTGCTCCGTGCAGCTGGCTGGTGCCTGGAGCGCAGGCCCACGCCCACTGCCCCCCCATGCTCTCGATGCTGCCCCCCTGGAGCGGGCTCTCGATGCCTCCCACGCTCCAGGTGCCTCCCACACACACTGTTGTGGTCCCCACATTTGGTTGCTTAGAGTTCAGAGAGCAGCTCGTGTGGAAGGACGCAGAGGTGATGCGAAACGAGACTTCAGCCCTGCTCCGGCTGTGTGGCCCTGAGTACCAGTGCGCGGCTGGTTCCCAGGCCGGGGCATCCTGTCCTCCCAGGATGAAGTGACGGGATGTGGATGGTTTATACACCGCAGAGACCTGTGCCAGGATGTATGTTACTTGTGTGTGTGCGTGTGTAAGTGTGGACGCGAGTGTGTGTGAGCGCAAGCGTGCAAGTATGTATGGGTGTAGGTGTGCATGTGTGTTCGTGTGTGGGCATCTGCGCATGCGTGCGTGTGCATTTTGCGTACAGTGCGTGTGCATATGCGTGTGTGCGTGTGCACACGTGTGGGTACTGGGGGGTGAAGCCCATGCCTGATACCTGTTAGGCTCTCAACCACTAAGTTACAGCATTCACCCTCTTCTCTTCTAAGGCAGGGATTAAAGCCGTGTCATCTGCAGGGGAAAGTCACACCCTTGTTAAGATCCCGCTGGACGCCTGAGTGGTGGGCTCAGGTGCTCGGCTGAGGACAGAGGAGGTGGGAGCGGCGGAAGCCGGAAGCCAGGCTCCCCTTCCCTTGCTTCTCGGCACCCGCGCTGCCCCCGACGGGCAGAATTCATTTCTTCCCTGTAGAGAAACTTGGTCAAGAGGTTTTAGTTTTAATGCAAAAAAAGAATATCAATTCATGCAGGCAAACTTTTTAAGATTTGAATAAATGCCTAGGCCGGAAGTGATAGAAGACGGCCAGAGAGAGCCGCAGAGTTGGGATGCGGTTTATTCCTGTGGAACCCCCCATGCAGGGCGTGCGCATCTTCAGTTCAGGGTGGAGGCGGATCGAGCCCTGCCCCTGGGGAGACGGTGCCGTGATTGAAGACGTCCCGACCCTTTTGTGCCTCCAGATCAGACAGCAGATGGAGGAGCAGGTGGCCCAGAAGTCCTCGGAGCTGGAGCAGTATCTGCAGCGCGTGCGGGAGCTGGAGGACATGTACCTCAAGCTGCAGGAGGCGCTGGAGGACGAGCGGCAGGCCCGGCAGGACGAGGAGACGGTGCGCAAGCTCCAGGCCAGGTCCTGACCCTTTGCAGCCTTTTCCCTTTGCTCCTTGCTCGGGCTGCTGCTTCCACAGGCAGAGAGCACTGTGGGGTGCAGTAGGGTGGGGTGCGTGGGGTGGGGTGGGGGTGGGTGTTAGCCCCAAAGTGGCCAAGTCTGCAAGTCGGGCTGGAGATTTGCCTGGCCTGGGCGTCCTTCTCATCCTGGGGCGCACAAAAACCTTTGCTTGAGGAGCGAAAGAAGTGCAGTCTGGTGGGCTGGGGGTTCACTGTGGGGTCCTTATTCACATCTGGAATGTCGGGTCAGCTCAGCTCTTGTGACAGCTTGGTTTCATGATTATGTTCGAGCCCAGAGTGGGCCGTGGTGCCAGACAGGACTGGCTGAGACCAGAGCTGTAGCTGAGGTTTCAGGGTGCAGAGTCCACCACCCACGACGTGGCGTCTCTCCACCCACTCACACACTCATTCACACGCTTACACAGCTCCAGGCTGTGATGACGAAGAAAGGTAAGTCCAGGCTGCTCACGCCTCCGCCTCAACCCTCCAGAGACTCGGCCATGGACGGGGAGTTTGTCAGAGCAAAATCTCAGTTTATTGGGGTAACAAAACAGCTTATATAGACAAAGGACCACAGGGCACAAACCAGACAGCCAATTGTGTCAAAGGTCAACACATCCTTCAGGTTCTAGTGGTCAAGTCCAATGTAACTCAGCACGGAAGGCAGGTCAATTCCTGAAAGCCAATTAGGGCTCTCTGTAATGTGATCAGGGTTAGGCCCAGGACACTAGCTCTCTGCGCCATCTTTAGTCCCATGTGCTCGGCCATGCCCTGGGGCAAATCCTGGGCGGGCCCAACATCAGGGTAAGAAGAAAATACACTTTGCATTTTGTCCAGTTGGCATTGACACCATTTCTTAATAATTAAAAGTTTTGAAACTAGGTTTGTTTTTTTTTTTTTTTATCCATAGAGCTTTTAAAATCAGGTTCACAATTTATGGTAGGTATATTTTCAAAGAAAAATTTTGTTTTCGGACTGTGACCCCAGAAGTAGGACAGGAGACACCCTCTTCTCATGTCCACCTCTCTGTCCACTTACATTCTTTTTTTTTAAAAACCCACTTGCTTATTTCTCATGCATCCGCGTGGACATGGAGGTCAAAGGGCAACTTGCAGGAGTCGGTTCTCTCATGCCACATGGCTTCAAGGACTAAACTTGGCCCCCATTTACTGTCTTTGTGATGCCGTTCAGGAGTCCTGGGAACCCTGGTTCTAGTAGCAGCACAGTCAACACAGATATGGCATAAGCTGGGGAACCCCTCTCTCCACTTGAGGGAGCAGCTAGGAGAGGGACTGGAGGAATTTTTCGGCTGCCATTTCCCATGTGTGCTTCGCAAGAAGCGACTTCAAAGATGAACTGATTTGGTTTTGGAATTTTAAGTTCTATTAAGGAAAAGTTGCTTTCTAGCTAGGAAAAGAGGTGCTTGGCATATTTCCTGGCGTTGACAGTGCCCTTGGGCGTGCGGTCTTGGAGTGGTGTGACTTGGCACCTTTGGTGCTGTCAACGGAGTGTTGGCAGAAGAGTCGGTGCAGACGAAGGTGTGAATCCCATGTCACTTGCAAAGAGAATCACTCTAAGTGACACTAGACATTCTGTGAGGCGCTCGATGGCTTGTTCTGTGCTGGGGTTTCTAGATAACCCTCGTGCTTGGAGGTCACAGGGGGGGAGACACGCTGGATTTCTGTTGTTTTTGAGGGAATGTATTCTAGCACATCATACACTAGGTCACCAAAACCCAGATAAACTTAGACAGTTACCAAAGTATGTTATGTAGTGTTTATGGAAGGGAACAAAGCAGGGGGATCTAATGATGCACCAAGCAAGGGGAGATTTTAGATACTTAGGTAGTGGGTCTATTTGATCTGTCTGTCTGTACATGTACATATGTATGTATGTATGTATGTATGTATGATCTGTCATCTACATCTATCTCATGTGTGCGTGTGCGTGTGGTTCTCACTTGTTTCTGCCACCGGCTGGACAGTGCACTCCGGGCTGGGGACTGTGAGCCTCCTGGATCGCTCTCCTGTCTCCACCTCCCTTCTGCTGTCGCAGGGCTTGGGCTGCAGATGCACGCCACCCAGCCAGCTTTTGTGGCAAGCACATTCTACCCTTTGAACCATCTCCCAGGTCCTTGAACCTGATGGTTTCTAGCCAGAATCAGAGTCACCTTATAGAGGATTTTAAAAATGCATACGTGGGACTTGGGGAAATGGCTCAATGGTTAAAACTTGCTATACAAGCAAGAGGACCAGAGTTCAGATCCCAAGAGTACACATAGAAATGGCAGGTGAGTGTGGCAGCCCTTCTCTGTACCCCCCTCCCCCCGAGTCTGGGAGTCCCCAGAACAAGCTGGCTCGACAGATCGGCCTTCTTGATGAGCTCTGGGTCTAGTTAGAGTCAAGAGAATAAAGTGGACGAGCAGCGGAGGACGATTCCCAAAATCAGCCTCAGGCCTCCAGATGACGGGAGCAATCGCTTCCCCGCCTCACCCTACACACACGGACCGTGAAAATAGCCTCTTCCTAGATTTATTGACTCCACCTCTGTGGAGTTTTTTCTGTTTATCATCATGGTGTGTGGAGCACGTGCGCCTGGTTGTGCTGCGCTGAGTAATTGCCCTTGATTGCTTCTCCACCGTATTCTACGGCAGGGTCTCCAAGCCGGCGCTTACTGATGGGGGCAGTTTGCTCTGGGGCGGCTCCTCTCTACACTGGAGTCGCAGGTGGAATGCTCCGCCCACCTAAAATCCGCGTGGGCTCTGAGGCCCCGGGCCTGGCCCGCCTGCTTGTGCAGTCAGCACTGAGGTGCTGAGCCCTCTCCCTGGGCCCTAGTCATTTGGTGTTGGGGACATGGTTTCATGTGGCCAGGCGGCCTGCGGCCTTTACGTGGCCTTGAATCCAGTCCTCCTGCCGCTTCCTTCAAGTGCATCACCAAGCCGGGCAGGAAGTTATTTGAATGCGAGGACTTTGACTCGTGCCAGATGGAACTTTGAAATTTTTTTTCCCGCTAAAAATTGAAGTTTTGCTTTTGAAAGTTTTTATTTCCTTTTTCCATTTGTTTGTGTGTGTGGAGGGGGTGTACGTACAGGTGTGGTTATGCAGATGCCTGTGGACGTGTGTGCTTGTGCAAGTAGAGGCCCAAGGTTAGTGTCGGGAACTATCCTTAGCAGCTCTTGGCATCGCTGTCTTGAGCTCACCAATAGGGCTAATTGGCTCCACGGCAGCTTGCTCTGCCTGCGAGGGGACTGCAGGTGAAACACTGACCCACCAGCACTATGTCTGGGGGCTGTGGGCCCCAAAACTGGTCCTTTTCTTTGTGCAGCAAACGCTTAACTGCGTCCTGAAGGTGACACAGCCTCTTCTGAATGGGAGTGCCGAAGGAAACGTGTAACATTTGGAAACTTTAAGTACTGGAAAGTTCTAGAAGCTGAGTCTAATCTGTTTCTTTATAACTTCTTAAAGTTGCGCCCAGGAACCGGGTCCATTCTTCGAATCCTGGCACTTGGGAGGTAGAAGCAGGAGAGCGACTGCCAGTTGGGGCCGCTGGGACTGTGTTTGCAAGACTCTGTCTCTAAACCAGCCAGCGACAGCCAACCGTGTTTTGATCCGAGAGGCGTGGAGCCCACCCTGGTCAGCTCTGTGTCCCCAGGCAACTGTGCCCAGCATGGGAATATCTTCCTCCTTCCTTCCTCTTTCTCGTCTTCCTCCCTGTCTCCTTGGGTGGTCTCAGATTTGCTCACCGTGAACTTCCGGTTCCCCAACCTCCGCTTCCCAGGTGCTGGTGGGGCCACAGCGTGTGCACCAGACCTGGTTTACGTGGTGCTGGACTAGCCGTGCCGTGTGTGCCGGCTGAATATTTTCGTGTATTTTAGGCAGTCAGGGACTGGTTCTGAACGAGGCCGATGCGTCTCCCGGGCTCTGGTGTGAGGCAGCTGTGTGGTCTTTGCTCTCTCCTTGCTGCTGCTAACTGCAGGGGGCAGCTGCCGGCTTCCCGTGACCTGTGCCCTGCCCAGGGCTGGCACCTGAGTGCAGCCTCGGGCTGTGTGTGGTTCCGTTATTTACACAGCTGGATAATGTTCAGTAGGTGCCTGTTGTTGCAGGTCACACTTTGAAGTCCCGCACCTGCAGTGGAATCCATTGTGACGGCACTGCAGACGCTTCGCTTCATCTGTGACGCCTGCTGGGAGATTAGCGGGAAGAGGCTGAAGTGTCTGCACGTAGAGATGGGCCAGGAAATGGCAAATGGCGTCAGCTGCCACAGTCATGTTAGCTTCCCCCTTCGTCTTCATCGCTCTAATTATCAGCTTTGTCCTTGGCAGTAGTTTTTTTGGGGATTAAGACATGTTTCTTGCTGTAGCAGATTTCAAAACTTGCCTGGCGGTGGACTCTGAGCTTTGCGCTTCGGTCTGCATCCCAGGGCGACTCGGGTTTTCCTGGGCTGTTCGCTCGGCTCCTAGCACACATTCCACTTTGCCCAGGGTCTTTCTCTTTCCAAAAGGGGGAAAGCGCTGGGCCAGGATGTGTGGGCTGTGGCCTTCTGTGACTGGGCGTCCTCTGGCGCCCGCTCACCTGGACATGAGAGACGACCTCGGATGACCAGGAACCTCAGCTTGGTGAGGTGGCGGCGTGACCCCAGTCTCTGCCCGCAGGTTGCTGGAGGAGGAATCGTCTAAGAGGGAGGAACTGGAGCGGTGGCACCTGGAGCAGCAGCAGGCCATCCAGATGACGGAGGCCGAGAAGCAGCAGCTGGAGCAGCAGCGGCTGGTGAAGGAGCAGGCCCTGCAGGAGGCCATGCAGCAGCTGGCGCAGCTGGAGCACGAGCGGGAGCAGGCGCTGGAGCAGTACGAGGTGCCGGCTCACCCCCCACCCCCGCGCCCGCTCACCCCCGCCCTGTGCCCGCTCACCCCCATCTCGTGTTGGGCTCTAAGGAAGACTGCAGTAGGACTGGCGTGCGGCTCAGCGGGAGAGCCAGCGCTTGCCTAGCATGAGGCTCCGGGTTCTAGGATCCTCAGCCTTGCAGAATCAAACCAACAAACCCTCCACATTGCTCAGCGGTAGAAAACACTTGGCTGCCAACATGAGACAAGAATGTTGTTAGGGAAGGAGGAGGAAGTTCTCACGGGGTGAGGCGTCTGCCCCCCCGTCAGGAGACAGGACTCACTGGATGTAAGCGGGGGAAGCTTGACGGACAGAAGGATACACTGCGGCAGAGACTTCGCAACAAGCCAGAACTGGCTCCAAGAGACGGGGAGACAGGAGACAGTTGACTGGCTGGGGCAGAGCAGCAGGGAAGAGCCGCTCCTGACCAGTAGCCCCTGCTCCTGGCCCTTTGGGCTCCTTGGAGGGCCGTGGCGAGAGGGGGCTGAGGTGCAGGCCTGGGGGTTTCACTGAGGCTGCATCGTTTCAGGCACCATGTGTCCTTGTGTCGGTGGGAAGGGCAGGTGCAGATGGGAGGATGTGAACGGACACATTCGTGAATGCGGGAAGAATCGCTTTGAATCAGAGGGTCCACGCGACCTTGCAAATTACTTACCCGAATTTTCACTTCTGTGCAATGGAGTGGAATAGCTCTGGGCCTCTAATGAGAGAATTCACAAGTGTGTCTAAATGACCGATGCTTTTGCTATTTGGTTCTTAAACTGCCACTTTGGGCCTAGGAAGTTAAAAAGAAGCTGGAGCTGGCAACTAACACGACCAAGAGCTGGAAGGACAAGGTGGCTCACCACGAGGGGCTGATACGGCTGATAGAACCAGGTGATGGGGTTTCAAAGTTATCATACATCTGTTTTAAAAATTTTATTTTCTGTCGTATTTGCGTATTTAAACCTCCTTAAGGCTGGGAATACAACTCAGGAGAGTGCTTGCCCAGCATGTGCAAACCCTACGTGAGTCCCCAGAACTTCATGAGCCAGGGCGGGAGTGGGGGGCGCCAGGTGTCCCAGCAGGAGGATCAGAACCTGGACGTCTCGCGGGCTCGGCGCAGGCTGGAGCCAGCCTGGGCTGCCCGAAACCTGCTCAGTGAAAGTCACGTGTGTGGACAGCGCTGCCCGCCCGGGAGCTGCGGCTGCTGCCGGTGCCAGGGGAGGCGTCACTGACTGTGTGCCCACCGGTACCTGCCAGGCCTGGGCTCACAGGGCCACGTCCACACCCACGGTCAGGCCGAGATGGGGCTGAACCAATGAGAATGCACTGTATATGTGCATGAAGTTGTCAGAGAACAGTGAAAAAACCCAGGTCCTTTCTTTAGACTGAGTTCCGACTCCCAGCTGCCGAAGGAGAGCGTCTCCGGAGCGCGTGGCCCCGGTGGGTGCAGCGCCCGGTGACCTCCCGCGCACATCTGTCCTTGTGGCTCCTCCTCGGTACTCCTCGGGGAAGAAATAAAGTAGAAAAGTTCTTTCAGTGGGCGAAGGGTGCGTGGTGCTAAAAGCTCGCTTGTCTCGTAGGTTCAAAGAACCCCATCTTGATCACCAACTGGGGTCCTGCAGCATTCACCCAGGCAGAGCTGGAGGAGAGAGAGAAGAACTGGAAGGAAAAAAAGACCACAGAGTGACAGGCGAGAGCTTTGTGCCAAGGACTAAAGAGACTGACTTCGCTGCTTGTGGCTCCTTCGCTGGGCCTCCACGTGACTGGGGAGGCCTTGTTTACCTGCCAACCAGGGCTTATCTGCAAAGAGAAGCAAGCGCCTTCCTTCCGCCTTTTCTCCGCTTCTGACAGTCACCTGACTCCCTGGTGGGGCCTGTGGATCAGCAGCCGCAGCCCCTCCTTGATAGGAGCTCAGCGCTTCCTCCTGCAGCTCACATCCTCCTCTGACGGATGACGGACGGGTCTGCGTGCTCCTGCCTCTCTGCGTGGGTCGCGTCGGTGCTCGGGGGGAGAAGTCACATCACTGCCAGTTCCTGCCGTTTCCTTTTGGACGCATCTAGTGTGAGGTTCCAGCACCTGCTGGGATTCTTCTTTCCCATCATGCACTTAGGCAACCTCCCGTTTCCTTCCCCCGCCAAAACAAAACACCTCCTTCTCCCCCCACCCAGCTTCTCAGCTTTTCTCTCAGATATTTCCTCTTTCCCCCTAGCAAAATACCGTAATCTGTGTGTGTGAATGTGTGTGTGGTAAGAGGATTGTGTTTGATGGTAAAGAGGCTAACTTGAAATAGAGCGATTGGATCGTTTGTGAGCTGATTCCTGACAAACAAGGAGAACAGCCAATGGGAAGCCGACGTGCGGCCAGCGTAGATGTAGCAAAGGCCAATGTGGCGTTTTCAAGGACACCTTTTCTGCTTTGCCCATCCTCCATGGGTGACTTGGAGGAAATGCCCAAGCAAGAAACAGGGATGTGGGGTCAGATCATCATCTTCCACTTGAAAGCTGTGTGGAGGAAAGTTTTCATGTGTGATCTGGGTTTGGGTTGAGAATAGTACTTGTGAAATAAACGTTTCCACCCTACTAGTCAGCGGGTGTAAGCGGAGAACTCCGTGGACAGCCATGCGCTGAAAATGGTGAAGAAACTTGAAGGCAACTCAGTTGGTATTAAAAAAGCAGAGTCTATGCTCTTACCCCAGTTCTGCCTTGGGGCAGCGACAGGCCCTTCCAAAAAGCTGTACGTTTGGGGTCTGGAGAGATGGCTCAGGGGTTAACACCCTGTCTGGCAAGCAGTAGGTCCTGAGTTTGAATGGCCCACACTTCCGGCTCTGGTGGGTGAAGCCTGGGAAATCCCAGAGCCAAGCAAGGAGGAGGTAGAAGTTGTCCAGGATGATTCCTGAAGTCATCCTTGGTCCTCCACAGAGACACACAGTGTCCTCTACACACACACACACACACACACACACACACATAAATTTTTTTAAAAAACTGTACACTTGTGGAGTGCGTGACTTTTTCAAAAGTTCATCTATTTGTATAATGATAGAAACTGGAATCTAATCCTATAAATCTTTACCTTTTATGACTGGAAAATATTTGCCAATGAAGTAGTCTTCAGGAATCTGTCTTGAGGTTTTTGGTTGTTTAATAAAATTACAACTTTATTTAATGAAAATTTCCAGCTGACTTTATAAAGTTCAGATTCTTATCACAGCATGTTTGTGTAATGAACTTTCCCAGCTTAACACCTCGGACGTTGACTTCTGCCTGGCCACTCATCAGGGTTACAATTTGTATGCGGCTGCAGGGACGCTGGCCCAAGGAAGAGACTTTCCTTGTGGTCGATTACATCTCGGGTGCTCCCGCAGCCCTTACAGAAAACATGCAGTGTCGGGAAAACGTGGGGTCTCGGGCCGGGGAATCCAGGGGAGCAGAGGGGGGGTCAAGTCAGCCCTCCTCAAACCTGGTTTTGTGTAACTGCGGCTGGAAGCATGACTTGGGGTGCAGGTGCCCCTGGCTGGGTCTCCCCTGGACCTCGGCCAGCCGGAGACTTCCTGCTTTCTGGCCCCAGCAATGCTCGCCCCTGAGCAGACGCATGTGTCGTGTGCCGTGGTAGCAGTTCCACACAGTCCTCTAACAGCGGCCACAGCATCCAGCTGTGCAGCCACTGCCG
The DNA here is from genome assembly GCA_023101885.1 of Typhlomys cinereus. Lineage (NCBI taxonomy): Eukaryota > Metazoa > Chordata > Mammalia > Rodentia > Platacanthomyidae > Typhlomys > Typhlomys cinereus. The sequence goes on along the minus strand of JALPQD010000468.1, from coordinate 1,510,689 downwards.
GTGCATGGATGCCATCGGATTCCTCCCGACACTTAAAACGGTTTCCACTGTCACAGCGCTGACAGAATCCTTGGCTTTGCCTCTGTAATTACTGTACAGAAAACGTGGAGAGCGTTTGCCATTAGTCAGCCCTTTGCTGTAACTAGAGATGAGATAATCTGCAGAAATTGTGCATTAAAATTTTTTAACAACCTGTTGTTGTGATTTGCTATATAGATAGGAGACAATATTTATAATTTTAAACATTCTTTTCTAGACATTGTACAATGATGCTTAACTTTCTTAATTTTGGGGCTACTTTTCTAAAGTACATTAAAAATGTTTTCTATGATTTTTTTTTTTAGTCAAATGGACTCAATATGAAAACTAAATATACCTCCTGGCTCAGTACTTTCCTGTAATGATGTGAACTTTGGTTTAGGGACACTTTTGAAAACCCCGGGTTAAGCTAACCCCAGGAGACCAGGCGAGTCTCGCCTACAGCTTGAACCTCAAATGTGGGAACCTGGAGTGTGTCAGCGCACAGACGGGAACTTCCAGAACCGCCTACCCCTCAAACTTGCTGTTACCTCCACTTCCCTTACCTCTGCTTTCCCGAGTTTTCTTTTTGTGTCTTTCTCACACCAGGATCAACAATGTGGTTTTCTGTTTTGATTTCCGTGGTTGCCAAGGTTACAACTCATTGTGGATGAAGCCAGCGCGGTCGTGTGTTGGGAGGCCGGTCTTGCCCTTGTAGAGAGAGGGCGAGAAGGAAGGGGCGGTGTGTGTAAAAGCTGCTCTGTTGTAGCGCTGCTCCATTGGTCCACCTTTGCCTACCCCCCACTTCCCCCTCCCCCCAACAGCTGTGCATATTGCAGGACACTGCACCTGGTCGCTACCAGCACGGATAGCCCCACAGCAAGTCTGACTGGTCTACACATCAGTGAGACGTTTCTGTGTAGAATTCTTGTCCAGGCCAGTTGACTGTGCTCTTTTTTTGGGGGGGGACGCGTGGTACCGGTGATTGAATCCGGGGCCTCGTGTGTGCTAGGCAAGCCCTCTACTGTTGAGCTCCGTTGCCAGCTCTTTGTTTACTTTTTGCTTTGAACTAGGGTCTCGCTGAGTTGTCCAGACTGGCCTTGGCTCCCTCTGAAGCTAAGGCAGCCGGTAACTCACCTCTCGCCTCACTGAGGAGCTGGGATTGCAGCCTGCTGGGGCTGGCTCTCAGCAGGGTTCTGCCATCCCAGGAGTTGTTGGCACTGGTTAAATGTTGGCACTGATTAAATGGTGCCCCTGGAAGCCACGGTTTTGTGGAGTTGTTTTCACTTCTGTGTACGTGGGTTTCAGGAGTCAAACTCGGGTGGTCAGGCTAATGCAGCAAGTCTTTACCCCCGGGGCCATCTTGCCAGCCCTTCTCATCGTTACTTTTACTCTTACGGCTAGAGAGGCTCTTCAAGGAACGTCCACCAAAGCTGCAGACAGATGGCTACCCTCTGGCCAAACATTTCCACCCGAGACTTATTCTGAAAAAGTCCTGGCAGCTCTGTTTAAAATGGCCCTAGACCAGAAACTAACCAGCCGGATGGCCACCAGCAGACAGAAGGGGTTGGACCGTGGTTTCTCACAGGCGTCCTGAGCTACAAACCCAGACACAGGGTACACAATTCCACTGGCCAGGCTTGCCAGACTCAGTGTGAACCTTGGACGTGGGGGTGAGAACGGCTGCCCAACTGGGTGGATGCGGTCTGGTGCATGAGGGAACACGGGCTGGTGGTGGGCGTGGTTACGCGGGTAAAAGTTGATTGACAATAAGTCCTGCGTGTTAAACCTGGCACGTCTGTCATCCCAGCCGTGGGGAGGTGGAGGTGGGAAGATCAGGAATTCATGGTCAGCTTGAGACCATGAGACCCTGTGTAATGGTTACTCTTCTCTGTTGCTGAGGCCCAAACAACTTAATGGGAGACAGGGAGATTTATTCTGTTTCCGGATCCAGAAGGGAGATACAGTCCATCATGGTGGACGAGGCCAGTGGTGACCTTCAGGTATGCTGCGCCCTCCCGTCTGTGCCCCGCTGGTCCTGTCCACATCAGACCCAAGGCACTTACTTGCCCAGTGCTTCCACCCCCACATGTGGGTGCATCACCCCAATTGGTAGGCGGTTTTACAGGCCCTGGATTCCCACTGGCCTTTGAGGTCGCTGTGTCTTTGCCTAAAATTGGGCACATTTGTGGTGGACACTGAATTCCAAGCCTAGGCTAGTCCCCCCTTCTCGTTTCCACAACACAAAGGCAGCCATGGTCTCCCAAGGCCAGGCACCCACAGGAATGTGGGCCCTTTTCTTTGTTTCTGTCTGCCTCCTCCGTGGTAGCTGGGCCTAGCGGATCCCTGAAGGGCTGTAGGAGCAGCGGGCGAAGGAGCGTTGTGCCCAGTTACCGCCTGAAGTCCTCCTTTGGTGCCGGGTGCCACTCTCTCTCTCTTCCCACGCCAGTTCGACGCAGCCTCCCAGAGCTTCAATGGGGGCTCCCCCCTCCGGTCCCAGACAGGGACATTTTCTTTAGGGTGCTAAGATGGAGAAGGGCTTGTTGTCAGCTGGGCCCAGCCGCATGTGACTGCCCGTAGGTGGGCGATTTGCAAAGCTTCTGGAAAGGTGGGGAACCTTCTCGGGTGCTCGCTGCGCCCCACAGGCCGCAGGTATGCAGGAAGGCTGGTGCTTTGCAGAGACCCCCAGTGAGACCAGAAGCCCCCACCTCAGTCATCCTCACCGTGGTCCCAGAGAGGGGTGTGGACTGGGTCTCCAGGACCCGGTTTGGAACACCCAAGTACGTCCCCGAGGGGCCCCAACCCTGCTCCGGGGCCTGGGGGCTTCCTCCGCGGGTCACCGCCGCTTCTCCGTGGCGATGACCAGAGACGCTGTGCCCTTCAGGGCCGCAAGGTGAGTGAGAACCGCCAAGCAGGGCCCCTGGGCTCCCCAAGCGGACCATCGCGTGCTGTTCCAGCCCCTGGCAAATGCCAGCTGCAGCGGATGCTTCTGAAATGAACGCCTGGTCCTCAGCTGAGTGCCGGATCCGCTGCAGGGTCCACCCGGCCCTGCCTGAGGTTCTCTCTCCCCCCGCCCTAAAGCCATTCCCAATGTGAGTGAAAGACAAACCATCAGGGTCACGCCCCAGTCTCCGTTTCTTCCAGAATCTTCGCACAAACGGAAGGCTGAAACTCCGAATTCCTTTGACGGGCAGGTCCATATGAACTCTCTCCTCCCTCTCCCAGTGATTGGGAAAAAACCAGCTTGCACTTTATCATGGTGTAACAGACAATGTGGAAAACCGAAAAAGGCAGGTGTGCAACACCTGCGATCTCCGCTTGCGGCGGTCGGCTGGGGCCTGGGCTTCCGCAGTGCTCCGCGGGCGCGCGGCGCCAGGCGGCCGCCAGGTGGCAGCGGTGCGCCGCGCTCAAGGGCATGGGGTGCTCAGCTGGCGGGTGGGGCCCGATCGGGGTGCTCAGCTGGCGGGTGGGGCCCGAGGAGCTGCCTCCCCCCCTCCTGCCAGTGAGGAAAGCACGGAGCCCTGCTGGGCGCCAGTCCTGATGTGACTTCATTGCATCTTCTCAACCAGAGCGTTGGCGCGATTTTCTCATTATCCGCATGTGGAAGGAGCACTTGGGGGGCAGGCCCAGGGGAGCGCAGGCACGCGGGCTCTGGGACCAAAGATCTCGACGGCGGTGTGGCGTGCGCGCGTGTGGGTCCTCAGGCTGCCCTGTCCCTCGGGGCCCTCCGTGTGCCCCCCAGCCTCGTGGGCTGTGTCCCTCTCCTGCGACTCTTCCGCAGGCTCCAGGGGTCTTGGGGGAGGGGGGAGCTACAGCAGCCAGGGAGCCGCTTGGGGTCTGTTTCCTGACTCCCTGACCCTGGCTGTCCCGGCGGAGGCCCCAGCAAACTAAGGAGGTCATCGAGGGCAAAATTCCAGCCTGCCCCCTCCACCCCCACCCCAGCGTCGACTTCAGTTTTCTCGATAAGGCTCCAGAAGGGACAAGCAGTGTCCACCCCACACCCCCATTCTGTCAGCACCTCGGCTCTTGCGAGGCCTCGGCTGCAGACAGCCAGACTGGGAGAAGAGACAAAGATAGACTCGGGACAGATAAGGATGGAGACAGCCAGGGATAGATGGAGCGCAGAGGTGAAGATGGGGCAGCGGCCTGCGGGGAGCCCCAGAGGTCGCCACTGGTCCCCGCTCTGCTTGCTAGGGCCGAAGCGATGGTGCCCGATGCAACGGGGTTGTGCTGGCAGCTTGGACACCACCATTCCCTGCCTTGTTTTGGAAGGTGCTGACCCTGAATTGGGAGCGTCCCGGGATGGTGGAAGTCAAGAGAGAGGTGGCCCTTGAGCCTCCAGGAGAGGAGCCCAGAGAGGCAGGGAGGGGGGGTGTCCCATGGGGGAGTGCTGTGCCTGTATCGGGTCCCCTGCATCCTGGAGGTCACAGGCGCCACGGTACTCGCAGTTCTCTGTGCACACCCTGGGAGAGAATATTTACACCCAAGTCTGTTTGACTTGGCAAGTGAGCGACGCTGAGAAGTCACAGCTGGCCCGTGGGCTCCCAGTCACCACGTGCGGCTGAGTCACAGTCCCCAAGCCCCAGGAAGCCAGCAGGAGCCTGGCTTACTGCAGACCCCACAGACGCACCTGCACAGACGTACCAGGGCCCGGTGGGCTGAGTCATGCGTCCTGGGAGGAGGCATGCCCGCTGTCACGTGCGCATGGCTACCTGCAGACGCGGCGTGTGCACCTGATTCTGAGTCACCAACCACACCTCTCCCCCAGGCTGGGGGAGTGTGTTCTGCCATCCCTGTGCATATGCAAATACCCACGCAGCCACATACTGTGGATGCCCGCCCCACGCTCAGGCGGCTGTGCCCGCCACTTGGGCAGTAGGGACCAACAAATATTTGTGGAATGCACGGATGGACGCCACGCCAACAAATAAGCAATGGAGACTCCAGCGACAGCCCTGGGCTGGGAGACGTGGTGAAATTGGCTGTGGCAGCTCCGCAGGGTGGGTCCCCAGCTCCGTGTCTGCAGGGAGTTAACTTGCTCCAAATATAGCCTCGTTGGGCAGGCAGGGAGCCAGGGCTGCCTCCCACGCTGTGACTTCATCGGCCTCGGAGGAGTCGAAAATGAATGCAGACGGGACCCATCTTCTGTAGCCAGGCCCGGGCTGCAGAGTTGGTGGTGGTGGGGAACTGTGTGTGGACTCTGCCCAAGTCACTTGCCCGAGGATTGGTGCGGTAGGCTGGGCATGCCCGGCACTGCCTGCGGAACGTACGGCAGCCCTGGAAAGCTGGGCAGAGGCAGCTGGTTGCAAAATCCAGCAGCCTGTCATCTGGGCAGGGACGCTCCGGGCCTGGGCTTGTTCCCAGCCACTCCTCTGTCTCTCTGGAATCTTCTTTTCTTGAACCCTTGTGCCTCTGCCTTGATTCATTGTTCCAGCAAGAGTTTCTGCTTTAGACCCGCTGTCCTCTCTGTCCTGTGCTGCTCAGTAACCTTTCTTCCTGTGAAGAAGCGTTTTTCTGAGAATACTGATGCCAGGCCCCGGGTGGGGGTGGGGGTGACACTTTCTAGCAGTCAGTTCTCTTTCCACCACGTGCACTTCTAGGGATCAAACTCGGGTCACCAGTTTTGCAAACGGGCCTTATTCACTAAGCCACCTCAGCAGTTATCATTTCAAAACAGATCTGAGCATATTCTGCTTAAAATCTTTCCAGAGTTGCTCAGTGATGAGCAAGAAGGGGGGGTGCCCCCTACCCCAGGACGCTTGGTGTTCAAACCCATCCTCCCTGGCCCCATGTTTCCATGGATTGCTGCCCCCCCCAGGGTGGGCTCATGGGGCGGGCTGTCTGCTTGCAGGTAGAACACTGGGCATATGGATGTGCTGAGGGCAGATGGAGGGACGGAGAGGTGGGGAAACGGGGACGGAAGGTGTTTTAGTCTAAGCTATTTTGGTGCAGGGAACTGAAGAACCAGATGTCTCCAGGAAAGAGGGAAGTGGTGGGAACAGGTCGGCCAGCAGCAGCGGTGCCCAGGCCTCATGTGGAAGACCTCGAGGTCTCACTACGTGCCCGCCTGCGCACCCCCTGTTCTCCCGGCAGACACTCGAAGACGCTTGCTCTGGCCTCCTGTAAGTTGGGATCTAAGCTCTATCGTGACTGGCCACAGAGCTCTTAGGTTGTGGAAAAAATACACAGTGAGTGAACAATCTTTTTTTTTTTTTTTTTGAAACAAGGTCTTGATGTGCAGTCCAGGTCGATTTTGAACTCACGATCCTCCTGCCTCAGTTTCCCCAAGTGTTAAGATTGTAGGTATACTCACCGCGCTTGGGGGGTCTGCTGCGATGGCCACTGCTGTGGAGGAGGCAGAGTGGGGTGATCAGGGGTGCAGGAGAGTGTTGGGCCGGTGTGTTAACAGGGTGCAAAGAGGGCTGACAGCCTATGTTGGAACACAGAGCTCAAGACCGTGAGTCCTGAAGGCATCTGGGAGGAGAATGTTCTAGAAGGGGCTATGGCAGCCAGCAGCCTTGAGGTGGGTGTGGCTTGTGTCACATGAAGTTGGTGGAGCCGAGATCAGGAAGTCTTATAGTCGTTGGGAATACTTAGAAAGCTGGACGGTGTAGGGTCGTGAGCCGGAAAGAGATGTTATTTCTCCGGCTGCTGCTGACTAGACTGGAGGCAGGAGAGAGGCCAGTGACTGCCGCTGCCTCCCCTAGCATGGGGGGAGGGGGGCAGCGCTGAGACAGGGGAACTCCTGGGGTGGCTGACCGTGTGCTTCGAAGCGGCGTGTTAGGATTTGCTCCCGGGTGCGTTGCTGCTGGGGGGCGGGGGGTGGTGGTGGTGGTGGTGGGAGAGTTTCAGGCCAGGGACACCGCAAAGACATCTGACTGTGGACTGTCAATGTGGGGTTTCCACTTCTGAGAAACGGGAGCTTTTCTTTGGGGGCAGGGACACAGGGTTTAACCGTGGTCACGTTGGGTCAGGAAGCCTTCGAGTGGGGAGGCTAAAGGCGGTTTGGGAGCCTAGAGTTCAGGAAAGAGGTCTGAGCTGCAGTTACAGTTTAGATGCCACCAGCCCTCCCCTGGGGGAGGTGGCCCTGCTCCAACCAGCTGAGGACAAGGCCGGCTTGGCATCCGTCTTGGGTAATGGGGCTGAGTGCAGGGGTGCAGGAGAGAGCAGAAGTCCACGTGGCCTAGTTCCCGGCCGCTGGGGCCCCCACAGCCTGCTCGAAGGCAGAGACCTGCACGGACTGCGTGGACTGCAATGAACCGCTTATGGCTGGCTGGGACAGAACTGGGGCAAGAAGAGAGCAGGACTGATTGGCTGAGCCTGTCGCCAGCCAGAGCCTCTTGTGGACAGTTTTATACCAAGTTAGGTTTCCCTGGTCTGCACGTGCGTGGCAGGTGACTGGATTATGCCTTTTATTGTGAAATATAAATGCAATACAACTGTATAAGCCATTTCATAGCATATATAAACACAGACAGATACATCAAACACACAGTTGCCTTTATTTGGAGACCAACACCTAATTTTAATCAAGGTTGTCAGGAAAGTAGAATTTATTTTACTCGACGCATGATATGACCCGTACATTTTATGCAGAGAGAAATGCTTACAAACATCTGAAGTTACAGACAGGTTGAGTATCCCTAATTCGAAAAGCTTAGATCCACAGTGTTACAAAGTAACTTGTTGTTGTTTTTCAGGCAACAATACAAGTATCAACTTCGTGGATGAGGATTCAGAGTCTTAGGCACATTTGTAAACAATCACTGGTTGAGTTAAGCACCTACGGAACCTGCAGGAGATTGTCTGATTGACAGGCAAGGCCCAGCCCACCGTGGGTGTGGATAAGATGGAAGGAATTGGTGAGGAAATTGGCGTCCTTCTATGTACTTGGTCAGACATGCTGGTCTGGCAAGTGAGGACTGTCCCTCTCAGATCCTGTGGAGTTGGATTTGTTCTCCCAGCCTCTGGATTTGGTGTGGATTCTCCTCCCAAGAAAGACAAACAGCTGTAACCAGACAGCCCTAAGCCAAAACGAAAGTCCTTGCTCTCTTAAGTCCTTTGGGAATTTATCAGCAACGTGCAGGCAAGTTGCGGCAATAACTTTGACCTTCTGATCCTTCGACCTGTGCTTGAGTGCGGGGGGGGGGGGGGTCCCAGACATGCACTACCATGCCTGGCCTACGCGGTGCCGGGGAGCGAACCCAGAGCTTCCTGCATGCTCGGCAAGAGCTTTATCAAGTCCCCAGACAACTCCAAAATCCTAGCGTGTTGATGCGGTGCCACACGTGGGAATTCTATACCCGACTTCCTGTGGCAGGTCAGTCAGTCCTAGGTGCAGGGCTGGGAATGTAACTCGGGGGTACAGCATTTCACATGCAGGAGCCCCTGAGTTCAGCCCCAGCACTCCAAAACCCAGACCAAAACCAGAATAGAAATATTATAAAGTCATGAAGTTTGTTGGGCACAGTGGTTCTTGCCTGTAATCCCAGAACTCAGGAAGTTGAGGCAGGAGGATTGCTGTAATTCAAGGTCAACCTAGGTCATATAGCTAATTTCAGGGCAACTGTCTCAAAAACCAAAAGCAGCAACAAAAGACAACACAGTAAAGGCGCATAAACATATTCGTTTTCGACTTGGGTCCCATCTCTGAGTTATCTTGATAGCTGTAAGCAAATGTTCCAAAACTCTGGGAACGCCGGGCCCCCAGGTGTTTGAGAGTGAGATGCCCACTCAGAGAGAAGGGGTGGCTGATTGGACGTCACGTGGTGGGGGCGTGTTCAAGATGACGGGGCCTCAGGTGGGACTGGAGGCGTGGGCTTCAGGCCGCTGGGCAGAATGTGGGGGCTCATGGCTGCTGGTGGATCCCTGGGGCCAAGGAAGAAGAGAGTCCTTTGAAAAACATCTGCCGGAGGCTCAGTCCAGACCTCTTGGACCCCTGAAGTGTGAGGGAGTTCTGTGCTGCTTCTGGTGGGGGGTTCTGTCCTGGCACCCCGACTTGGACATGGTTAAAGTGGCCTGAGACGGGGAAGGCTCTCTAGACAGGACGATGTGACAGTCTTTGGTTTGGGATCGAAGGCTCACGAAGGGTCTGACGCCTTTGGGAAGGGGAGGATCGTTCATCACTGACTGCTGGACCCCCCTCCCCCTCTTCCCGCTCTCGCGCTTTACCCTAAGAGCTCTGGCTTCCAGGGGGCACTGGCATAGTGCTTTTTGGCAGCGTGGAGGACGTGCTGCCTCACAGGCCACCCAGCAGACTGCCAGGCCACGGGCCGGTGCCCACGGCAGGTCCACCGTCCCCGCTCCCCTAGAGCCGCAGCGTCCCGTTTAGGGGAGCAGGGTGCTCAGCATGAACTCTGACCCTCAGCTAGGGCTGAAAGGACCCAGGAGGCACCTCACCTGGCCATCTGAGGGAGAGGGTAGTGCCAGTCAGTGCTGAAGGTCCAGACGGTTGCTCTGAGCCCTGGTGCCCTCTGCACCTCGGGACACCAGGCGGCTGGCAGCTGCTCCCGCCTGCCTTAGCCTGGGCATCCCACCCAGCCTCTGATGGCCCGGAGCTGCCCCCTGTCCTCCTTGGGTGACCGCAGGTCACGTGTTGGTTCCTTCAGCGGTCGCTGCTCTGGCAAGAAAGACCCCAGTAAGTGCCCCGCTTGTCCCGGTCGCCCCGCTTGTCCCGGGCGCCCTGCTGGGTCTCTTACCGACCTCTTGCCTCAGTGGCTCCTCTGCGACCTGAGAAATGTTAGAGACTCAAAACAGACAAGGCCTGCTGGGCGGTGCCGGGTTCCTGTTCACATGGAAACGCCTCTGGAGTGGGTCCCCGCGTGCCCGGCCTTCTCTCCTTGCCCCTCACTCGCCTCTGTCCTCCTGCCTCACTTCACAGCCAGGTATCCCAAAGTTGCTGATGATCTCCGAGACACCAGATTCTCACGCCATTTTCAGTTTGTTTATCTAATTGTGTGTGTGTGTGCGCGCGTGCGTGTGTGTGTGTGTGTGTGTGTGTGTGTGTGTGTGTGTGTGTGTGTAGAACCACGGATGAACCACCATGGACGCCTCCACCTCCTCCTTGTTTACTCTGCCCCGGGATTCACAGGCTCCTCCCTACCAGGACCAGAAACACAGGTCGCCCCCCTTCCACCTGGTGTCTATATATGCGGTCTAGGATCCGAACTCAGGACCTTCCGCCTGCAAGGCAGAGGCTTAACCCCTCAGCCACCTCTCCAGCCCCCCTTTCATTTTCTTGAGACAAGGGCTTCTGAGGGGCTGGTTTTCCTTTCTTGATTTCTACAACACCCAACATTCCAGAAACTTCCCTTGCTGTGTGTGTCTGTGCATGCGCATAGGTGTGTGTGTGTATGCACGTGTGTGTGCCCACGTACATAATGTAGTGAGGTATGAGTGCGGATCCACCCTCCTCCTAGGGTTACAGCTCAGCCACCATGTCTGGTTTATACAGCGCTGGGCATAGAACCCAGAGCTTCCCGTGCTAGACAAGCAATCTCCCGCAGAGCTGCACCCCCAGCCCAGCGGAGCCTCCTAGGTGTTCTATGGGGTCCCTGCGATCCTTCCCATAGTAGCCTCGGGCTCTGGCTTGTGGGCCTGTCCTCCGGGCTGGCCGGAAGGCTGAGGGCTGGAGGTCCTCAGACAAGCGCGGCTGGGACAGGCCCCTGGGGGCTGGGGCAGAACCTCTGAAGTGTTTAGCATCAAGTTTCAGAAAACAGGGGGTCAGGGTCAGCGGAGCAGCTGTGGAGGCGGCGGCCAGGCTCAGCCAATTTCCTGTAAGCGGGGCCCAGAGGCCCCGGCCCCTCTCGGGCTGGCCGCAGGGGAGGAGATGCCCGGAATGATTCACATTCCTCTGGCTGGGCTGCTCTGAACCTCGAGCCTCGGGAGACCTAGGGGTGCGGGGGAGGGGTGGGGCTGCCGCAGCCCTTCTGGGGCTGTCCAGGCATCTACAGCTCAGCTGCTGAGGCCGAGGACTGGGGAGTCAGGGAGAAAGAAACCTGGCTCCCTGTGAGTCATGAGGTGCATCCCTGAACCCCCAGCCTGTTTGTTTCTTTCGCCCAGGCCTAGATTTCCTAGAAGCCCAGTCGTGGATGAGATGGGTGGCAACTGGGGCGCTTGTGTGTAGGGCTGGTCTGACTGTGACAGGAGAAGGTATGAGGGGCTAAACCAGTGGGGGAGGAAGGGAAAAGGGGGGTCCTCTGTTTCCCCTTCCACCTACAGAAAGCACTTCACATCCTTGTCTGGCCCCAGGAGGGGGTTCCCAGAGCTGTCAGCATGGCTGGGCGGAAGCAGGCAGCAGAACTCCCCTCTGCTCTCCAGCCCGGACACCGAGTCTGGCCTGGTCTGGCTGGGAGAAGGGCGTTCAGGACTCTGTCAGACGCTTGGGTTCAGATCACCCTGGACAAGGTGTGTGGCCGGCCCGAGAGCTCAGGCTCGGCCTGGCATCTCCCTACCTGGCTTTCTTCCGGGGGGCCTTTTCAGGTGCCCCGGCATCAATAACGATCCCCAACTGCTCCCCCCTTCTCTGTCCCCACGACTGGGCCCAGCAGATGCCACCCAAGTCTGTCTGCGTCTCCCCTCTCCACCCACCCGGCTGCCTGCCCTTGAGTCTGGGCAACCTAGGCAGCTGCCAACCTGCCCACCTTCTCTCCGCGTGCCCTCGGCATGCCGTGGCCAGGATGTCTTTCAACACCAGCACAAGCTGGCTTTGTTCTTCCCTCTGCCCTCCTCTACCTCACCTTTGCGCGGCTCCTTAAGATTCAGCGTACATGCTGCTGATCAGGGAGTCTGCGCCCCCCACCCCCAACTTTCCTCTGGCCTCTGCAGGCTCCCGCCCGCCCTGCCCACAACACTCTGGCTGGACTTCCGAGCGCCCTTGCAGCTGTGGACATTGGCCTCTTCGCTTGGTGACAACGAACCGTGTCGGATGATGAACGGTGGGCAGGCGGCATCAGGCTTCCGCGTGACCAGCTCATGTAGAAGAGGCTGGCCACATGCTTGGGGGTAGGGAAAAGGCTGAGAGTTGGGGGACCCTCACAAACCGGGGATCCGCGGAGGAACATGTATTCTGCCTCTACTGGTGATAGGACTCAGTCCCTGCCTGGGTCCAGGCTGGGTGACGGCGACCCCACCTCTACTGCTAACCCAGCTGGTGTTGGGAATCTGCCCCAAAGAGCTGGAAACCCAGGTGTGTCCACCCGTGTGTGTGTGTGTGTGTGTGTGTGTGTGGTGGTCAGAAGATACCTTGTGGGGTCTGTTCTCTCTCCCACTGGGGTTCCAGGGACCAAGAGGCCATCAGGCTTGGCACTGCTTTACCACGGAGCCAGCGCGCGGGTCCTGCAGGCCTTTTACCGTGTTGTTTGTGTGCGTGCTGCAATGTCCACACGTGCGCCCCATATACACGAGCAGGTGTGGTCGCTCGCGCATCCTGGACTGCTGGACTCTGCACAACGGCACTTTATCTGAGATGCTGTATTAGTTTCTTTGTGTTGCTGTAACAAAAATGACTGCAAACACAGGACCCCGTAACAGCACACTGATTATTGTGTGGTTCTGGGGGCCCCAAGTCCAAAATGGGTCTTGATGGGGTGTTGTCAGGGTGCTTCTGTCTTTTTGCTTTTCTAACTTCTGAGGGCATGCATCTTTTTTTGCTCCTGGTTTCCTTCCAACACTCACTTCTTCCTCTTTCCTTCACTTGGGCTAACCTGGGACCTAGCATTCTTCATTCTTCTTTGTGCGTAAGATGACACGGCCACCAGGTCCCAGGGATTAGAAACGTGGAGGGTCACTGGCTTGAGCCCACGGTTCAGACAATTCACTGGGGACAGACCTTTTGCGTGCGCTTCTTGACCCATGGTGACCCACAGTTCTGCTAAGCAACTGCTAGTGTAAGATGAACTGAACGTGCCTCACCCCTGAGCGGCCTAGCTTGGCAAGAGGCCGCGGACCACCAGTGGCGTCCCCTTGGAGGAAGGGATGGAGGGTGGGCTGACTGGGCGATTCACAAGAAGGGCAAGTTTGAGGCTGGCCACAATCTCTCTCCAGGTCCTAGCTGTCAAGTGCTCTGCTGTCACTGGTAAAGCACAGTAACTGGGTGGTGGGCAGGCGACATGCTGTGGCTTGGGGCCCCATTCGTTCAAGTAGGTTCCATTCTACAGTTGACCCCAGAATGGGTTCTAGCTGACGGATAGGAGTTAAACATCTGAAAGCGGTTTCTAGGGATTTGTATTCACATTACTGTAAAGTAAAACCCACACACAAAACCTACACTCTCCCACCAAAAGCAGAAACACACACACACAGACACACACACAAATTGCAAGTCTAAACCAAGACGTGCAAACGTGTAAAATACTCACTGAAGTTTGAGGACTCTGTGTGAACAAAATATTTCATTTTTTGTAATGATTACCCATTGAAATAGTGTTTTGGATGTATTGGGCTATATAAAGTGTTCCATTGAAAATAAGGTCAGGTGTGTGGCTTAGACCTGTAGTGTCACCACGCTGGTGCCTGAGGCAGGGAGAGCACAAGGGTGAGCTAACCTGGGCTACACAGTGAGAATGTCTCAAAACAGAAGCTAACTGCATCTCCTTCTCCCTTTCCTTTCTCTCTTGAGACGTCATCTCCCACATCCCAGACCGGCCTCAAACTTGCTTCTGCCTCCGCCTTCCAAGCCAATGCTGCCGGCTCGGCTGCTGCGCTGTGCATCTGACGCCTGCCAGGGGCCGTCGCATGCTGCTCCGTGGCTTGGTGGGCAGGCCTGACCGCCGTGAAAGGGCGCTGCCAGTCATCAGCTTAGGACCATCAGCTTAGCATGTCTCTGCATGTCTGCGTGAATCAGAGGGCACTGTGTGTGGGGGCCAAGGGTGACTTTGGGAATCACCCTGATTACACTTCCTCCTCTCTGCTTTGCTCTGGGGTTTCTCAGGCTTGTTCAGGTGGCGACTGGCAGTTCCTTTTCCTCCTGACTGAATTTCAGAAAACCAAGGGCTGGCCGCGCACGAGGCCTTAGGCCACATGCACACATGCATGTGTAGAGTGAAGAAATCTGACCTCTAAGAGGACCCTCTGGCTTGCCCGCGAGGGCTCGTGTCCCTCAGAAATGAACAATTCTGAGGTTAGCAGTTCCTTGAAGCAGAAGTCTGAGGCCCAATGAGACTTCACTGTCTTCTGCCTGAAATTTTCAGAAATTGCCGCGCGCCACAGGGTGAGACTGACCCCGAGGCGGGAAGGACTGAACCATGCCACGCAGCTTATTAGAGGGACAGAGAGGACGGCTGCAGGCGTGTCGCATCCAGCGCCTTCCTGAGCAGAGGCACACGTGGGTCCGGCGTTAGATGGACCCTCCTGTCTCCTGTGCGAGTTCTGCGCAATCCCTCTTGCGTGCTGGCAGAATGAACCTCACGCCCCAGTACTCGAGGGAGGCTATCTGAAAAACCAGGATATAGAAATCATATATACATATTTTCTGAAATAATAGTTTGGTATTTAACATATTAACATTTCAAAACAAAAGCAACACTCCACTCCAGCCCCCTGGGGTGGGGTGGGGGCTTGGTGGAGGCTGTTCTTGTTCATTGCAAGTGAACAACATCCTTGGGTTTTAGGCGGAACAAACACAAGGTTATTGTAGTCGGGAGAATCTCAGAACAGTTCTTAAGAAATAAATTTAATTCAGGTGGTTAGCGGTACAAGGCGTGTGATGCCTTCTTGAAAGTTAAGAATCCAGTTACAAAAGAAGCGCTGTGCAGTCGCATGGCTGACAGTACAACGGGCGCTGTATTTTTACAAAGTACAAAATGTATTTCATATACAAAGAAAAATACAAATAATGTGCAAAAACCATTTCACAGGTGGCAAATTTATAAAATGAGTATGATAAAAATCCTTCATTCTTATTCTCCAATTTCTTATATATTAACACAGTTCTATTTTCTAGTGTGCAGATAATTTTAAATTTGAAAATCGGATTTAATCTACAAAGTAGTTTTCATTTTTTTAAAAAAGGGAAATAACCTTTTACTATTGAAATTTTATGAATCAGTTTAGTTAATTTTATATTAAATTATAAGCAGGCTTTCTGAAAAAGCAGGATATAGAAATCATATATACATATTTTTTGAAATATTAGTTTGGTATTTAACATATTAACACTTCAAAACAAAAGGAACACGCCAGCCCCTGGGGTGGGGGGCTCGGGGTGGCTGATGGAGGCCGTTCTGGTTCGCTGCAAGTGAACAACATCCCTGGGCTTTAGGGGGAACACAAGGTGGTTGAAGTCGGGAGAATCTAAGAGCAGGTCTTACGTTTCCTGTGCTGCAGTGTGACCCGCCCGGCCCGTGCGGGTCAGCAGCTGGCTCGGTCTTTCCAATCTTCAGTGATCAGGAGTTCAGTGCGAGTGTTGTGTGGTTAGTGCATTCGGCTTTTGCGTTACTTTGTAGAAGCTGCTGGGGAGCAGAAGAACACCAGCCCTGCGCCCCAGAATGTCTCTGGTCCAGAGGACACACTGCGGGCCATCAGGGTGACCTTGTTTCTCGACACACTTTTGTTCTTCAGAGTCGTCTGTGGGTCCCTCTTTGCCTCCGCGGGGCAATGGCGGCCTCAGAGGCGGCGCAGGAGCGGGCAGCACCTTTTGGCAGCACCAGAAAACAGAGCATCTCCAAGGTCAGGCAGAGCACACGCCGCTGAGGAAACCGAGGAGGAGTGTGACTTTCGCTTGTGAAGAAGCTTCCAGGGATTGTGGCCTGGAGAACGGAAGGATCTTTGGAGGAGGGACTCGGGGGCCCACTTTGCCCAGGGGGAGGGTTCAGAGCGTTCTTCTGACGCCAACCACCAAGACCCTGTCAGAAGGGTCAGTGCGAGACACAGGGAAGGTCTGGGCCCCCCACCGCTTATGTGGTCCAAGACCAGCTCAGGCAGGTAACAGCTGCTGCTCAGGGCACAGGGTGGGCTGGGCAGGAGAACCCCAGGCCCAGGGGAGTCGTCGTGCCCGTCTTGCATCTGGCAGCGCACGTCCTCTCGCGCTCTCCTGCTGGGCTGGCCGTGCGCATCAGGCGTCGGAGATGCAGCTCTGGATCCTGTCCATCCACTGCTGGGCGCTCTGTCCATCCTGGGCACAGAGGTTGTACACGCGTTTGCTGGTCTTGAGCTACAGAACCAAGTGCAGAGAACAGAGATGAGAACAGGATGCTGGTCAAGTGCTGCAGCCCCCGGGAGTCCTTTTGACTCCTCTCCTTCCCACCGCACTGCTGCCGTCATCCGTCACTTTGGAATGAGAAAAGTAAACTCAGGTGGTGACCAGAAGGGAGTGTGGAGAGGGGTCGACGAGAAGAGCTATGCGTCTTCAGCCACCTGAGTCGTGGGGAAGGATGAGGACTGACTGGAGCCTGAGGGTCGGAGCCTGTGGGGAGTTTGAGGGTCGGAGCCTGTGGGGGCCTGAGGGTCGGAGCCTGTGGGGGCCTGAGGGTCGGAGCCTGTGGGGGCCTGAGGGTCGGAGCCTGTGGGGGCCTGAGGGTTGTAGTCTGAGGGTTGGAGCCTGAGGTCGTCTTCACACGAGCCTGGTATCTTTTAATCAGTTGGATTCATAACAGAAGCCCAGAGCCAACAACCGTCCTGCGCAGGCCCAGACGTGACTCCTGGCTCCACATGGAGTCCAGGAAGACACTTCTGATACCGGGCGTCTGTCCTGGAAGGCAAGCGGTGACCGAGGGCACTTTTCACAAGGCACTGAGCTGCCGTGACGAGTCCTCGTGAGAGGCTGGGCAGCCACGAGAAGCCGCACTCGCTGGCACTGGTCCAAGCTCACGGTCTGCAGCGGCGTCCACCGCCAGGGTCTGTGCTCGTCCGTGGTGACGGCCAATCCCCTGAAGACAAGCAGTGTGGGGAAGACGCACTCACATCAAAGAAGGCCTTGTCGCTCGTGTGCTTAGGGGCGCCCATGCTGGGCCCCGCAGGGACGACCGTTTCCACCTCCGCCAGGTCGATGTGGCCTTTACAGCTCGTGTCCTCTCCAGAGTCGTAGTACCTCAACTAGGCCACAAGGAGACACAGAAGAGAAAATGACAAGGCTTCCAAGCTGCACTTGTTCACTTTCCTGTTTCTGTCTGTAATGCGGAACTGTGCCTGGAAGGCGCACAAACATTAGTAGCTGGTCCCCTCCTGGACGGGGAGGCGGAGGGGAGAAGATGGGAATTTGTGTTGCATATAAAAAAAAAATCAGGGACTGGGAAGATAGATCAGGGGATAAAGGGCTTGCTTTGCAAGCACGCGGACCTCAATTTGGGTCCTCAGCACCCACTTAAGAAGGTGGGCGTGGTGGTGCATGTGCAACCCATGCTGAGGCTGGGCTGGGAAGTGCAGGTAGCCGGATCTCTAGCCCGTGCCAGGTGCCAGGTGCCAGGTAGGGGCTCCAGGTAGGGGCTCTCTAGCCAGCCAGTTTAGCTGAAATGGCAAGTTCCAGGTCTTGAAAAATCAGGTGGTGGGCTGGGGAGATGGCTTAATGTTCGTCTTTGTCTTACAAGCAAAGGGGTCTGGGTTTGGATGCCCAACTCAGACATAAAAAGGTCAGGAGGGTGTTGGCAGCTTACTTGCTAATTTTAGCCCTGGAAGGGACCTGAGAATCCCCAAAACAAACTTGCTAGCCAGACCGGCCCTAGTGGCGGTCTGCGTTTTAAGATCTAGGATCACAACAATAAAGTGGAAGAGTGACGGGGATGATTCCAGATAGTGCCCTTGGGCCTCCACAGGTGCACACGCTAAGGTGCACTCATGTACATATGCACTCACATACACGTACATCCACCCACATGCAAAATACATACGGAATGTAAATAATATAATGAGATTTAACTTTTTACTTGACTGAGAAATACTAAAAATGGCTGTTAATATCCAGGAAGACACTAGGGACTCTCAAATGCCGATAGTGGGGATATAGGTTGTTAGAAATTTTTTGGAGAACAAATTATTAAAACCAGATAAAATGAAAAATGCTATGTCTGCTACAACACCTTTCCTACAGAAACAGGAAACAGAGGGGATTCCTTCAGGACATATACATTCAGCAGACTCACACACATGAAGCTCACACACGAAATTCATACACAAACACACACACAGACTCACACACATGCACCCCATACACACATGCACAAAACATATTCACACACACACACAGCAGACTCACACACATGTACACACACACACAGCAGACTCACACACATGTAATCCATACACACATGTAAGAAAAACAGAAAGAAAAATTGGGAGGTGACAGAGGAAAACACTCAGCACTGATACAAGTGCAGGTAAGTACACAAACACACACACACACACACATACACACACACCACACACACACACACACACACACACACACCACATACACATACACACACACCACACACACATACACACACCACATACACACACACACACCACACACACACACACACACACACACACACACACACACCACATACACACACACACACACACACAAATTACTCAACTGACTAAAAAAAGTAAAGTAAAAAAGGGGTTAGTGTTTAGAACTCATCTAGAATTTTTGGAAACTGATAATAAAGAAGATAAATAACTTGGTTGAAAATGCTCAAAGGATCGCAGCAAGCCACAGAAGAAATGCCAATCAGATATAAATGTCTGAAATCTTTCAACCTTGCCCATCAGAGGAATGTACATGAATATAATGAGATTTAACTTTTCAGACTGATAAATACTAAAAATGGCTGTTAATATCCAGGAAGACACTAGGGACTCTCGAATGCCGACAGTGGGGACATAAGTTGTTAGAAATCTTTTGGAGAAAAAACTTATTAAAACCAGATAAAATGAAAAATGCTGTCTGCTACAACACCTTTCCCACAGAGAAGGAAGCGGGACCCTTCAGGACTGACCGCCTTCCAGGAAACAGCTGTTGTGCCACAGTGCAACACGGGGTAGTCGGCGACGGCCGGCTCGTGCGGCTTTTCCTCGAGAAACAAGGTCTCTGAATGAACTGGTGGGATTTTCATTTTATTTTTATGTTTTTATTTATTCAACTGTGTGTATGTGTGTGTGTCTGTGTGTGTGTAGAACCACGGGCGAATTCGTGAACCACCATGGACGCCTCCACCTCCTTCTGCCCCGGGATTCACAGGCTCCGCCCTACCAGGACCAGAAACGCAGGCCGCCCCCCGCTTCCATCTGGCGTCTATATGTGGGGTCTGGGATCCGAACTCAGGACCTTCCGCCTACAAGGCAGAGGCTTAACCCCTGAGCCACCTCTCCAGCCCCAGGATTTTCATTTTAAAAAGTGAGTTGCCAGTCAGCAGACAAAGGATTCTCAAGTGCATCATAAAAGACTCAGCATTTAACTGACTTTGGGACGTTCAGATCTTTGAGATGTTTAAACTGGGTACGAGAACCGTACACTACTTTTGGAATAAGGGAAAAATGACCAAGTGTTTACAAGTCCAAGGGCTTGCTGGCGAAAAGCCCGCGGCCCGTCTGGGTTTCAGTGCACAGGGCAGCCTGCGTGGCTAGACTTGTCCCCCCTCAGACACGGTGCAAGCAGGGAGGAGCACATGGAGAAGCTGTGGGCCTTCACGTTAAAGAAGTCCAGAAGACTGGTTAAGAATGCAAGTGCAACTTGATATTAAATTGCAGCAAGATTATGATATTCTCTTATGTTATATTTAGTGGTTTAATGGAACTTTTCTACATAGCAGAGATTGTGATTTCAGAGACACTGAAAATAAACTCTCAGTATTCTTCCACAAGTGTCTATAACCTTAAAAAAACAATAAAAACAGAACCATCCTTGGCAGAGGAAAAGACTTTCAGATCTAGTATTCATATGGGTCCCACCAGAGCACGGGGGTGTGGGGGTAGACTCAGGTTTCTTAGGCTGACGGGGGGAGGGGGGCACGATTCTCTGCGCTAGATCACAGGAGCAGAGAGCATGATGGGCTCTAGCCTACAGCTGCGCCACAGCAGCGGAGAACCAGGAATGCTGAGGCCAGCAAGGTCCAGATTAGCGCCACTGTGACTCGCAGTGACACACCCATCCTGATGCTTCCATGCTGGGGATAACAGCACCCTGCCTAGCGACCACTGCAGCGACGGCACAGAGACAGTGGGTGAACCTGATCACAGGTGGGCTTTTCTGGTTCCGGCGCCTGTGCACGAGCTCTTTATGCACCAGGCTAAGCGCTCAGGTGCCTCCCGACCTGGTGCTGAGAGCAGACAGCAAGAGACGCTAAGATCAGAAATTCTAGGGCTGCGAGCGCCCGCTTTGGAACTTTATCCCCAGCTCAGTGCCAGGGCTCAGGGCCCTCTGGCCTTGGGTGAGACTCCACCGCATGGGGAGACCCAGGACGGCCGTCTGTCTGCGAGGGGCCGTTAGAGCCATGCAACGGCCAGGAACTGAGACGAGGCTAGACAGCAATTTCTCAGGTCTTCAGCGGTATTACCTGATGTTTTGTTACATCCAAAACGAACCAACGGGGTTTCCAACCTTTCAGCAAAGCCCCTCGTTTGTACAGTGTTCCCTCAAAGGACCTGGAAGAAATGATGATAAAACATCTTATTTTGATTTTTCATTTTAAAATCACTAAACATGATCACTAAAGAACAGTTGGAATTTTCTCTGGAGTTTTGCTGTATGACTTTGAGGGCAGGGGAGAGACCGTCTCTCTGCTGCATTGCCACACCCGCCTGGTTAGGGACTCTTGGGAGTCGTGTTTTGTGCCATGCTAAGGATGTAACACAGAAAGAAAAACCGCTGGAAACAGGAGCCTGAAGATGTATGAGAATCTAGCATGCCTCTGCACTATCTGAGTTTGTGCAAGAGATCCTCTTTCTTTCAGCTAGCATAGGTGGATTTCTGACATGTGCCATTGAACAAGGGTTGATGAAACACGGTCCCTCTAAAGTTCTGGCAGACACGAGAAATAGCCATCAGGAATCAACCACAGATAATGATCTAGTGGTACTATTTTTAGCTGTAATATTTTTTCCTCTTTAAAAGAGTCACCTAAACCAAATATTTAGAAAAGATCCAGACAAGTTAGGCAAACCCATTGTAGTTTGCACAAATCTGTTTTGCATAGGCCTCGTTTACTGAGCTGCCTGGAGTGAACCTTAACCTGACGTGTAGGTTCAGCACGTCACCTGTTTTCATCGTTCTTGGTTGAGTACTGGCTGTAGAGTGTGGCCGCCCTGCGCTCCACCCCGTTGGAAGGGGTGATGGTAGCGTTCTCCTCGCCCGCGGTGCTGCTGTCTGGGAGCTGCAGAACGGGCCTCTTCTGGTAGGAAGGCAGGTTGGGAGAAGCGATTCCTGGAGACCTTGGTAAATATCTTTGAGACTGAAACACAGAACAGGAGCTAGGAAAGCTTTACGGAAATTTAGAGGAACTGACCTGAAAATTTCATTTATGCAAATTTATCTCAAGGTAAAAACTGGACTAGTGAGCCAAGATGGCACTTATCTGGGGGCGGTTTATAATGAAACTGGAAACAACCTAAATATCCATGTTAGGGAACTGGTAAAAAAAAAATAGCAATTTCAATATGATGGAGTTCAGAAGCTATTAGAGTGGTAGAGAGGAAGAGTGTGGCTGCCAACACGAGACCCAAAGATGGCAGTTTATAATCAGCTCAGAGAATAAATTTCTTAAAACGAGTTTGATGGTGTGATTTATCTCTAGATTGCAAATTGTGGTTGATATTCATCTTTCTTTTGACTTTCTCTATATCACTATTTTTTTTTTTTTTTTTTTTTTTTTACTATTTAAACTTCTGTTTAATTTCAAAAATTGTTTAGCTTGGTCATATAGCTTCACGATGATTCATCCTCCCTAAACTTATGTGTTTGTATCCTTTGCTAATGCGAATGTTTGGGACGGCTGTGGCCTGTTAGAGGTGAACTTATCTGGAAGACTTGGCACGACACAAGAGATGGAGCTTGAGACCTGTAGCTTCCCCCTGCTTCCCCTCAGTTTGCTCTTGCTCGCTTTCTGCTTTTCTGGTGTCAGTGGTGACTCGAACCAGCCTCCTGGGTCTGCCTTCTGGTGTGGGATTCCTGGAAGCTTTGGACTGTAGTTTATGAAGACTTCAAGGTTGAAATGAATTCAGTTTGCATTCATGGTGTATTACTATTTTTGAAAGTAGATACACCTTACTTTTATAACAAAAGACCCTGAAACTTCTGGAGAGCAAGATCTGTGTCCCCAGTGAGAAGAGCCCTGGGCTGCTGTGTGCTCCTGGAAGGCTCTTAGGACACTCTTCCATCCTCATTTCCCTCTTGTGTGGGTGCAAGTGGAGGCTACAGCTACTAGTGCTATTTTCTCTGCCTTTCTCCTTATGCACAAGGTTCGACCTACACTGTGGTCTAGATGAGGACAAATGTAGAGCTAGTCTAAGGCACAATCCCTTGTGTATATTATGTCCTTCATAAATGTTTCTAAGTCAGAAAGAGAGAAGTGTGAGCAGCAGAAAGTGATGCATTTTGGCATCTTAAGATTTATTTTTTTCTCTCTTGGCATTCCCCTCCTACCTCATGGTAGGTCAGCTGAAACCACAGAGGCAGAGATAGAAAAGAGCCCAGTAATTTCCCCTGGATTCAGTACTCTGAAACATACATATTATGTCACTGTGGTAAGTGAGACACTCAGGAAGTATTGGGTCAATTGAAACTTTCTGCCCTGGATTCCCAGGGCATTGACTCCTCTCTTTCTACCACAAACCCAGATGCTCCTGTCATCTGTGGCAGCGGGCTCTCCCTGACCTAGCACCCTCAAAGGCTCAGGGGTAGCCTCTCAGGGGACTTTGTCAACTCACATGATCTGATCTTGTCTCTTCCTTAAGCTCCGTGGTTACCTTTTCCCATAGCTGGTGCCATTTCTCGGGAGTTTGGTTCAATTTATGCTCCAATTTTTCAATTTCCTGCAAAGGAATGAAAAGGAGTGTTCCATCAGGTTAGTGCTTCATGGAAGGTCAGGATGTGCCCAGATGAGTGGTGTGGCCAGAGAAAAGTTGGATTTGATGATTTATTAAGATTTATCAGCAATTTTTTTTTCCAGAGACTGGATTACATAGTAAGAAATATATGTGTCTCAACACTTTTGCCCTTGGGCGGCTTGTGGTAAATGTAATGACCAAGGCAAAAGCCCTGGACCTATGTCCCAACCCTAACGGCTGAGGCAGTTGAAAACTCTGTCCTTGACAGCAGAGTCCTTGGGCTCAGGCGACTAAAAGTAGATGAGCAAAGAATGAACCAAGAGACCCCCCCCTCAAATGGATGTCCTCTGTGACAGGTATCTGGGGACACAGTCGCCACTGCAGCATGTTGCACTGGCTAGAAAACCAAAGAGGCCTCTGTAGGGGGGGCTGGCCACGTTGGGCTCCAAGGCCTCCTGCAAGGAGACATGGGGCCACCAACTACTCACACTCTGACCAGAGGAAGCAGAGCGACCACAGAGGCCACAGCCCAGGCCTGACTCAGGCCACTCGGCTGAAACAGCTTGGGAAGTGGCTGCTCAGCTGCTCACTCATAATACTGGAAACTCACTTTTCTTCCCAGCAGTTAGCCTGGCGTGCCTGGTGTCCCGCTGCAGCAGGGGAACAAGTCTGTTTTTTTTTCTTCCTTTTTTCAGACTCCAGAAGTACTAGTTGTACCACAGCCCAGCGAGAGGAGGGCCATGCTGAGAAGCTTATAAGCCTGTCTAGCTTAGCCAGGTTCCAAATGCTCCTGCTCCCACGGAGCCAACAGGTTTGTGCCTGCGCACGGCGGACTTACACTGAAAAGACTGGTGAGCGCGTCAGGCTGAGTGTGGCTGACGTCATCATAGCACGGCCACACTGTTCTCCTCTGGCTCTGGGGCCCAGCTCCTCCTGCCGTGTCAGACTCTTCAGAGGGGAGGTGCTTGGGGGGCAGCATCATCCAGTCGTATGAAGGCCCTGTGGACAGGGTCTCCTCTACGTAGTAATCCCACTTCTTGAGGCTGGAGACATTCACATTGGGCTTCAGAGCCTGTTTATGAGAGAAAACTCTGAAATGCAGCTTCATCATCTTGGCCCCAAAGTACAGACTACTGTGAGAACAGCCCCTGACATTGGCAGAGTTCAGCGGAAGTCCATGAACTCATCTACATATTTAAAACGTTGAGATGGATTATTAAATAAAGTATGCTTATCCTTTTACTTAACAAATGCAACTTTCTAATGATTTGGAATGTCAGTTTCAAATAAAGGATTCTTAGATTCCTTAGAATTTTTCCCTAGGAAGCAGTGCTACTAGAGAGCTGGTCCCAGGTCACAGACTTTCTTCCACTCTGGCCTTGTAGAGACGTGTGGATTCCAAACTGTGTTCACTCCCTGCCAAATGGCTACTTTGCACCTTTAAGCCTTGGGATTCATTATTGGCATGGGAGACAGACTTGGATAAGTATTCTGGAGAGTGGGGTGAATTTGGGCCAGGAATTTAAGAGGTGTCCAGAGCCAGGTTTGGATGAGGGCAGGCACTGAGGCACAAGTCTGTGGTTTCCTGGTGAGGGTGCAGCTGAAGGCCAGATAGAATTCTAAATACAGGGACCCAGGTGGGAGCCTCTGTATCCCCCAAATATAGAAGTCCTGCTTATCAAATCTGCCTGTCCCAGCTCTGGGCCTAGATCACGCATGCACGTAACCAAGCATTGCCACCTCTGAGATATGCCATTCTGCTGAGGCTGAGCCCCAGACACGCCCGTTTCCAGGGTCCTCCGAAGGAGAGCTATGTTAAAGTAATTTAGATTTTTTCAGCTCAGCCTACCTGTTAAGATTTCAAGTTTTATTAGCTTTGTTCCAGTAAAACTGCCTTGGATCGACTTCCTTGACATTATCCCTTCTAAGTTTTAGGGCCCAGCTCCTCTCTGGCAAGTTTTAGTGAACAGTCTCCATTTCATCACAACTCAAATTTATACCATCTCAAACTTTTAAATACCTTTTGGTTATGAAACCTAGTCAGCTATTTAGAAAAAAACTTGAGCAGCTTATATATACTAAGGAAAACTTTTAACATAAAATTCTTAAAAATGAGAAAACTGATTTTTTTTAACTCTACCTCTATTTCTACTGGTGAATATAAATAATTGAAGAAAATGGGACTCCGTTTGTGCATCCTGTCAATACACTCCCAAATACAGACTCCTTTCTTGGTGTGCTTGTCTCCTTTATCATCAAATAAAGTTCCTGTAAATCAAAAAAAATTCAACAAAATGGAAGCTTAATATATTGCAATTTTGTCTAAAAGTATGATGCATGTAGACAATGAAAAACTGAACAATTAATGGCTCTTAAAGCAACAACATATCTGTAGAACCTTAGAAGATAAGTGCAAATGAAGACAAGCAAGCTTTGTAAGTACATGCAAAGTGAAAGGTAAACACAGGCCGGGGTTTCCTGGGCAGTTAGCGTGTACCAGGACCCTCCCCTTGTGGCCTGAACCCACATCTACAGACACAGAGGCCATGCTATGAAACAGGCTTTACAGCTGCGAAGAGCAAGTGGACTTAGCTGACTGGATGTAACAAGATTTAAGATAGAATTCTATGCTTTTTAAAAACTTATGTTTATTGTAAAGCAACTGGAAGCACTTTCCTGGTTAGAAACTTACATCCGACACAAATGAGGGTCTCAGGGACTCTGGGTGACAAAAGGTGTGCTCTGTATCCTTGGGTGACTTAACACCAAAGGGTAATCTAGGAGGCTTTTCTGATATTGTCTCTGCACTTTTCAAAGTCATTCAACTGCTCACGTAAGTCCATGTTAATTTTAATAAGGAGGAAAACACATCAGGGCAAGGCAGAGGAGTTTCTGGAAAGGCAGTGGTGTCTTGAATGAAGTGAAACCATCAAATGTTAGCACTGTTTTACCAGTTCACCAGAAGAGACCGCCTCAAGTCCAAGGCTGTACAAGAGCCTGTAATGTGTATGTCTCAAGACTAATAAATGCTTTCTGTCTTTCTCCTCACCTTCACCCCCTGCCTCTTAACTACAGGACTTCATGTAGCAGTTAATCTTGATCACACATTAGAAAAACCAAAAATTAAAAAGAAATGGCTGGAGAGATGGCTCAGAGGTTAAGATTCTGTCTTGCAAGAGAAGGTCCTGAGTTCAGATCCCAAGTCCCATGTAAAAATGCCAGGCAAAAATGACAGTAGCCTGTACTTCTGGCCCTGGTGGGCGGAACCTGGGAAAACCCAGAGCAAAACAAGGAGGTAGAATAATCCAGGATGATTCCTGAAGTCATCCTTGGTCCTCCAGAGGGACACATGTGCCCTCTCTCTCTCTCTCTCTCTCTCACACACACACACACACACATTGAATGAATGAATAAATAAATTAAAAAAAGAAATCCTCAAGTCCATGTCTCATCTCAAACTATATCAGAATCTCTGGGGATGTACCTAATATATTAGTAATTTTTTTCTTTTTCTTTCACGCATGCGTTGTGTGTGCTTGTGTGTATTCATGGGGGTAAGCACATGTGTGTAGGCAGGTGAAGCTACATGAGTGCACTTTAATGTGTGCACCTGAGGAGGCCCAAGGGTGATGTTAGTAATCATCCTTCGTTGTTCTCCCACCTTACTGCTGTGAGCCTGAGTCTCTATTAAACCCACACCATGCCATTAGACTAGTCACAGTAGTCAGTTTGCTCTGGGATAGAATTACGGGGCCCCATACTCACCTGGCATTTTTACTTAGGATCTGGGGATCTGAACTCAGGTCCCTTTGCTTGTGAGGCAAAGGTTTTACCCACAAGCCATTTCCCCAGACCAAATATTAGCAATTTTAAAGGTTCTAAAGGTTTAAGTTGAGACTCTGTAGGGTTAGTTCCCTCGTTTTTTGCTTTACTTGGGAGGAAACAGGGAGTACACTGAAGTCAGCCCTGTGTGCACTAGGCTCCGGATACCCTTCAGACAGGAGAAGCATGACTAAATCAGCAGAGCAGGTACACGTTGTGATCCCCTCTTCCTCTGGCACACTTCTCAAGAATGATGCATTGTATCTGCACTGCTCAAATGACTGTCTCAGAGCAATATGAACATAAACTGGGAACACTTAAAAACAGTTTACACTATCAGACACGATTACCACTCCTATCTAATGCAATTCTATAATCTATTGTGTAGCAACATACTACTTTTCCAAGATACTGGCAAGTTTCTGGTGTCTATGATTTTCTGATGAAACCTTAAAAATTATGACTAATGGGCTCCACCAGCATGGATGAGATTCGTTTGCTGCTGTCCCTGCTTGATCAGTGCGACACTTGTCCTTGGAAGTGCCATGGGATCGCCTGAGAGCTTTTAAAGTGGTGGCTGCCGGCGCCTCAGAGCAGGTTCTGACTCACGGGGTGAGATGCTGCCTGGAGGTCAGGGTGCACAGCTACGAGAAGCACTGAGCCAGCTGTGCCTGTGTCTCTAACCAGAGCGCCACGGGCCACAGCAGGAACCACATGCTGTCCAGGTCATTTCCTGATCAGCCTAATTTAGCAAAAACGGTTCTACTAAAAAACAGAAAACTGTTTCTGGGACACATCTTATTTCATTCACCCCAATAATTTCAATGTGTTGTACCTTTTAATGACAGAGCTTAGTATGCATCACATATATCATTGGCTCTCACCTACAACATCTTATGAAATTATGTTTCTAATTGTGATGTGAGGAATAAATATTCTATGAATCAACAAAAAAATCTCTAAAATATAAGAAGGGTGGGAAATAGTCTGGTCAGTGTTCTTTCCCTACCAAAAGTGTGGAAAATCATAGCAGACAATTTCTACAGCATGCTGAGAAGCAGCACATCCTCATTTCAGATTTTAAACGGAGTCATGAAATGAGTCCTCTTTATGAATACTCTGTTATATATAATGTATTGAGTATTGCTGTCCTTTCCATTCCTTAGTACTAGGATTACAGGTATGGACTGTCATGCCCAATTTATTTGTGCTAGGGATGGAACACAGGACTTCGTGCATACCAGGAAAGCACTCTATTGACTGAACTACATGCTCAGCAAGTGTGGGCTTTTTTTTTGGGCTTGCCTTCTAAGCAAAAATAGCCATAACATCAAAGAAGAATGTAAAATCCCCTTGGAAAATGTTTTCACAAAGTCTTCTAGAATCTGCTTTTTACAAATAAATTGTAACTTTTAAATTAAGTGTTTACTATGTTCTGGCAACTGTGCTAACGAGTTTATAACTATTTCTCCCTGTGGTCATCATTATCCAAATGGTACAATCACT
Organism: Typhlomys cinereus; assembly: GCA_023101885.1. NCBI lineage: Eukaryota > Metazoa > Chordata > Mammalia > Rodentia > Platacanthomyidae > Typhlomys > Typhlomys cinereus. The sequence continues at coordinate 1,482,381 of JALPQD010000468.1, read as the reverse complement.
GTCCCACTTTGCAGATGAGGGGGCCTGGCTCAGAGAGGCACCAAACACTGCTGGGTAACAGGCAGTACTGGACTTTAACCTTGGATCTGTTTGCTCTAGGGCCTAGCATTAACTGCTACTCAAACTGCCTCAAGGGCAGGCCACCTTACAGAAAGTGAACCAGGAATGGCAATACTATATTAAACATTTCTACTAACACAGTGAATATCATGCAAAGGCATCAAAACAGACAAAAGCGAGCACTTGCTATCCCTAAGCGCCAACACAACCCAGAATCCAAGAACTGGGCCATCGTCCACTTCCACTGGAGTCTCTTGGCTTCTTACTTGAGTGTCATTACATCATTGGAGTTAATCATTAAAAACATGCAAAACCAACCAAAAAAAAAAAAAATAGAAGAAGGGCATATAAATACATACCATGCTCTAATCTTTCATAGTCTGAATCCAGGAGAAATGTTTTAAAGCGATTAGAAACATAATGGAAGGCCAAGAACTTTAGGTAATAGAGATTGAATTCAAATTCAGCTGGATACTGGTTGTGGATCTGAAATATACAAGCAAAGACTAGGATCAAACAGAAGTAAAAGCTGTGCCACTCAATGTTGATCCGAAACATGAAAGAGCCACGTGGTCATTCATCCAACAGGTACTTTTGTACCTCCATCAGTTACTGAGCTTGAATTCAGATACTGGTATGTTAGGGTTTGAATTCTGTACCTCATTCACTGCATTACACTGTGTGAGGAATCGGATAGTTATAAGCTCTTGCTATTAGCGTAACAGTGTGAAACACAAGCACACAAAAGCTGTCAGAAACTTACAGAAGTTTGACAGTCAAAGAATCAGGAATTGCTAGTGGCTTACAGGAGTGATGAGAAACATTTTCTGGGCAAAAAAAAAAAAAAAGTGGGCATATCTAAAGCAATTCAGAAGGAGCCAACAGGAAAAGAACTAAATTTAGATAATGACTAAGAGACTAATGCTCTAGGAAAAGAATGAATGATTGAGACCGAAGTTCAGGATCAGTAATAGCCTTGTAAAGAGGGTGGAACTGTGGATGGAGAACTCTTCTGCTGGGCATGGTGGTGCAGGCACTTAATCCCAGCACTTGGCAGGCAGTCAGGCGGAGTAGGAGTTCAAGGCTAGCCTTGGTTATCTAGCAACATTAGGACAGTGTTGCTTCATGAGACAAGGTTGAAACAAACCAAACAAGGCAAGGAAACTTTGCAAAAGACAAAACCAAAATCAAATTGCATAGGGAAGGTGGAAGGGCTTTTTTTTTTTTTTAAATAAGGCAAGGAAACTTTGCAAAAGACAAAACCAAAATCAAATTGCATAGGGAAGGTGGAAGGGCTTTTTTTTTTTTTAAAAGTCTGAGACCTATTGATCTATCTATCTATCTATCTATCTATCTATCTATCTATCTATCTATCTATCTATCTATCTATCTATCTATCTATCTATCTATCTATCTATCTATCTATCAATCTATCATATCATATCAGAGGGCACTGTGTTATCTATCTATCTATCTATCGTATCAGAAGGCACTGTGTGTCCCTGTGGAGGACCAAGGGTGACTTTGTGAGTCATTCTAGATTGCTTCTACCTCCTTTTTTGCTGCTTTGCTTTGGGATTTTCCAGGCTCCACCCACCAGGGCCAAAAGTACAGGCCACCACCCTTTCCAACTGGCGTTTTTTATGTGGGAGCTGGGATCTGAATTCAGGTCCTTCTGCTTGTGAGGCAGAGTCTTAACCCCTGAGCCATCTCTCCAGGCCCATTTTTTCTTTTAACATTTTTTTCCTGGGTGTTCTGAGATAGAGTCTCAATATAATCCTGTTTGGTTTAGAACTCACTATGTAGTTGAGGCTGGACTTGAACTTGTGGGGATCTTCCTGGCTCAGTCTCCCTTAGTTTTCATCAGTTGATTTCTCAGTAAAGTCACTGGACATCGGACTAAAGATGAGGGGGTGACATGCAAGGAAGGAGCAAGGCGCTCTGTCAACAGCATATTTGAAACAGGCTTGATGCAGACTCTGGGGAACCATGTTATATTGGAACAAGGTGGGCTGAGGACCCTGCGACACTTCTCAGTCCACAAGCAATCTCAGCCCTGTATTGTTCAAACAGTCTCTCATGACCAGCTACAGAATATTGCTTGGATAAGATAAGTTCAGGCCATACTTGTATTTGATTAAAAGCTGAAAGTCAGTTTTGGGGGACAGTGATATGGCTCAGTAAGTAAAATGCTTACTGAACAAATACGATGAGCTGAGTTTGGGTACCCAATATGCATGTAAAAAGTGGTTTTGGCAGTGTATATGCTGGGAGACAGAGAAGGGAAAATCCTCCTGACTTACTGGCCAGCCAGTCTAACTGAAATGGCATACTCCATTCAGTAATAGAGTATGTCTCAAAAAAAATAAGGCGGAGAAGCAATTGAAGAAAGCCTCCTGAATAGTAACGGCCAGCTTCCATACGTGTATGAACAAATACACCCAGACGTACACAACAAAGCTAGCTTCCTCTTTATGTTTAGTTAAGACAGACACATACTTGGTTGGCTAATGTGAACGTTACTTGTTTTTGATTACTCCTAGTACGTCAATGGAAATTTTAAGTCATGGTCTGGATATTAATGTTTACCATTTTATTTAATAACCTGGTTTTCTGAATAAGTGCACTCTCTCTCTCACATACACACAAGTATTGTCTTGTTAACTTGTTCACTGAATTAAAACATTAGCTAGTAAGTAATACAAAACAAACTCGATGGTGCACTGTGAGTCTGAAGCCCGCACTGTGGGTCTGTGCTCTGAATACTGGGCAGTATGGCAGCACCTCAGGGTTTTAGACCCAGAAATATCCGCATTAACATGAGTTTTTTCATTAGTGAAAATGAAGAACTAGATCCCATGAATTTCCTGTGACTATGGTATATGAGCAGCTAATTATAATAATTAAGTGGACTTTGACAGTTCATAGTTACAGTTAAATAAAAATCAATCTGACACAGCTTTGCTTATAATAAGAAATGAATCTGAAACGGAATTTGAAATAATATGAATTTATAGGTCCTTATTTTTTGTCTAGGTGCCATTAAGTTCTTTGTAAAAATTTTAAAAGGTCCATAAAACTATCTACAAATCAGATCCTAGGAAATGTCAACATTTTGGGAATAAATTGAAATAAAATTGGATTCTATTTTCAGATATTATCAATATTAAGTGACAAGAGACATTACATCCAATGGTAACAATATGTAAAAACCTACTGTGTATAGGTAAGACACACTAAAGAAAATCAGTAGATAACTATACATTTTCTTACCTCACACAGTAAGATTTAAAAGAAACTAATTACATATTTTGAATTGTGTCAGACACTTTATATAAGACTTTAAGATTATTTATATGAGTTGGATATCAAGAGAATGCAAAGCTGCTTTGCTTTAAAATAATTTAGATTATATGAAGTTTACCAGTTTTCAGCTGAGTAAGAAGGCAGAACGCTTGGATCTACCATGTGTCCTTCACTTGTAGCTACTTTGCCAATATGAATGGATAAATTTTAGAGGTCATAGGAAGGTACCTATCTTCAAGGAAAAATAGGTTTTTCATTTAGAGTAGGACCTTGTACAGTACTGACATACGGTCATTGGAGGAGAATAGCATCACCCAGTCAAGCCAGAGTGAACCAATGAACAATGTGAATAAACTGTGAAGGCAAAGTTGAAATTTTCTTGAGGTAGAATATATGAAAAACTTCTAGAATGATCTCAGAGATTTACTCTACTGCTGAAATAAAAAAAATCATTTCTCTTTCTACATGTTTTCATTCAGATGACACATTTTTCCCTTGGTATTATGTTTTAAAAATAAATTTTAGGTACAAATTTCATTTTTATATTTGGATATAGTTTCCTTTTGAAAGATTTGGCTCAAATGAAGGAAGCATCCTGTAATGATATCATTTCAGTTAGGCCAATTTATTTTAGAAGCAAAACACACATCTGCCAGATGTTGCTATTATGAAACAGTGATCTAGCATTTACAATTCATCTGACACCTGGATATACTGGCATAAACAATGGCTTTTTATATGATGAGGCATTTCTAATTTAAGATCAACGCTTCATCTGTTTTCTTTGTAACTTTATTAGTACTAATGGACAAGTCTAGGCACATAGCCATGAACTGCCTTTTGGCATTCAGCTTGTTACAAATGGTTAAGACAAGCAGGGAGACACATTCCATCCAGGGAAGGTTTCGTTTGCTGCTGTGTAATTCTGAACTTATTTTGTAAAGCTGTTGGGACTGGTTCTGTTTTGTGTCCCCAAGAGACCAAGACAGCACTAATTCAAATTATTTGGCAAAGTCAGAGACATGTAAAGCACTAGTGTTCACTTAAAAGGCATTTAAAGAAGGCATTTTTTGATGCCTAAAAACCAGTGTGTAGGAGATGATGAAGTACTACCATATAATTAAATCAGCAAGACACAGAAATGCTATTTGTTAACTATAGAGTCCTTAGACTCCTCTGTCTTTGAAAGATAAACAATTCCTCTTCAACTCAAAATAATTTGCTTCATCAAAGCTGCTGCCATCTTAACATCCCCAGCACACTGCAATTACGATTGCAAACTCCCTTTGACATGATTTGTCCACACTCAGGTTATATGGATGAGGTAAAGGTCAAAGGACGGTTCAGACAAATTTAAAACAATTCATATTTCAGTTAAACATTTTTAACATGATAAAGTGAGAATTGAAAACATATTCTAATATTCTAGTTGGCCTCTGAGCAATATTACATGCTACAGTCTGTGAAGCATTTACTTGTAAACAACTGAATTCTCATTAAAAGTAAGCTTCTTTTTTATATTATTTATTATTTATTCAATTGTGCATGCGTGTCTCTCTGTGTGTAGAACCACGGACGAATTCAGGAACCACCATGGACCGCCTCCACTCCTCCTTGTTTACTCTGCCCGGAGATTCACAGGCTCCGCCCTACCAGGACCAGAAACACAGGCTACCCCCGCTTCTGCCTGGCATCTATACGTGGGGTCTAGGATCTGAATTCAGGACCTTCCGCCTGCAAGGCAGAAGCTTAACCCCTGAGCCACCTCTCCAGCCCCTCTATTTTTATTTGGAATCAAATGATTTATCAACATTTGAATTTAACTACTTTTAAAAAATTAATATGAGAAATTATTATTTTATGCCAGGTTGCTTTTTAGCTTTACATCTATTATAATATATACCAAAGACAGCAGAAATGGATCTATACCTCCTGTTAAACTCTTATTCATACTGCTTGAAGAACTCACAGAATACAAGTTATCTCTCATTACTCCATACTTTTTTTTCAATTATTATTTTGTTTTTCTAGTTCTGTAAGTATACTTATCCCTGAGTACTCCATACTTCTCCTCCTGCCTCACCTCCAACAACAAAAAAATTCAAGCGGTACATATTAAAGACTACTGCTGGAGGGATACAGATTTTTCTTCTCTGTGAGGGGAATGTGTTTTACACAGCCACTGATTATGGATTTTAAAAATCTTTTGGAGACATTAATTCTGACAGCTTAATGTAAAAATTTAACAAATTTAGTAAGCTAAATCCAGCTATATAAATTCATTTTTCTAAAATCTCACTCATCCCCACTGGCCTGGAACTTGTTACATAGACTAGACTAACCTGGGAACAACTTAGGGGGATCCTTGGTATTACAGGTGTATACAACCACACTTGGCTGGAAAGGAATTTTAACACTAACCTCCTTCCCCTCCAGTAACGGGGAAAGTAGGGGAGGAATAGTCACAGATGGAAAGCAATTCAGCAAAAATGTCAAAGACAGAACAGTAAGGAAAGTATCAGTGAGTGAGAGCTGAGAAATTTTGGGCCCGTGGTAGGAGGATGATTCCAGAACACAATAATTTGCTATAAAACTCAGAAAAGCTAAGGACACTGAGGTTCAAAAGGGGGGCTGAAATGGAGACCAAGTAGAAATCTATAGGGGCAATGGTTGGGCTCCGAAGTTCTCTCCCACCCAAAACTGTCGTTTTGCTCTCTCAAGAGCAAGAAGATGGAGTTTTTTTCCCTGGAAAACCCAAACTCGAGGACACCAGGCACGACTGGGTTAATGATGAGACTTGACTGAAAACAGCAGGAAAAGTAAAGTTCTTCATCTGAACTGGAAACTCCACTTTGCTGTACTGCTAGTGCGGGCAGCAGGGAGAGCGGGCGGTGGGGAGAGCGGGTGACTAGGTTTCCAAGCACTCTCTGGGCATAGCACTTAGAAATTTTCTAGAGAAATTAGGTAGCTGCTGTTTTCTTTTTTATGGAATTCTAATTTACTGAGATGTTGTATTTATTGGAGAAAATATTTTTCAGGCTTAAGTGTAACATGGAAAATAACATTTCTGTTTTAAGCACAGAGTTTGATTAGTTCGGTCATGTACACAGCTGAGTAACCACCACTGCACTTAGGATAGAGAACAGACCCAGGAAGAGTTCAGAGAAAGAGAGAGAGAGAGAGAGAGAGAGAGAGAGAGAAAGAGAGAGAGCGCTCGCTCGCTCTTCCCCTTGGGCCTTCACTACCAAGCACAACAGTCCAAACTTCTTGAAGTCATGCTTCCCAAAAGGAGTATGAACACGGCAGCATTATAACGTTCAAACAGAAAAAAGTCATCAGGTGCATTTTCAAAGCACAAACTCAAGCCTGTGAACAGAGCTTCAGAAAGACTGAGGTCATCCAGCAGGTCTTTGCTCCAGCAACAGACAGAGCAATTTAAACAGCCTTTCACATGAGTGGTGGGGCGTGCACTGTCAATGGGTACAGAATTTCTTCAGGGATAAATGTGATAATTGTTGCACAACTCTGGGTGCACTAAAATCCATAGAATTTTATACCTTAAGTAGGTGAAGTATGAGATATGCAAATAATAGTTCATAAAGCTATTTTTTTTGCATGTGTAGGTGTGGTTGTGTATGTGTATGTGTAGAAGACAGTACACTGTGTGTAGTTGTGGATGCTCAATGATGACTTCAGAAATCATTCTGGATTGCTCTATCTCCTTACTGTTTGCTCTGGGGTTTCCCAAGTTCTGCTTTCCAGGGTTGGAAGTATAAGACCAAAGTCATTTCCACCTGTTTTTTCTTTTTTTTCTTTTTTTTAACATGGAGACCTGGGATTCAAACTCGGGTCCTTTTGCTTTTGAAGCAAAGGCTTAGCCCCTGAGCCTCCCTCCAGACCCAAAGCTATCATTTTTAGAAGCAAGTGATTATTAATAGAATAAAACCAGAACAAAACATAACCACATGCTACCTTGGCCCTTTAGAAGACCTGGCTTCAATTCTGGTTACTACTCAACATTTTCACCTTCTCCTGCAGTAGCAATTCCAGAGGCTTGCTGTTAGGTTGACATGCCAACACCTGTTCACCCACTGCAAGGTGATGGTGTAGACAGAACAAGGCTGGCAGTACCAACACTGCTTTTATTCCTGACCAATATAACCTTCAAGGTGAAAGCCTAGTGGCATCTAATTGCAAGCCTGATTCTGACCATGGCCCCAATGCGGGTTGGGGGGAGTCTAACTGCTTTACCTGGGAAAACGGGAGAACACTGAGAACACTCATCTGTCTCCTTTGCTCTGGGTAGAAACTGACTGAACTTCATACCTTAGCTGCTATATAGCTTCTTAATTATCTACACAGTAATTGTTATTCGCTATTATTCCATCAGACTGAGCCAGCATTCCCAGGTCCCTAAACCTGAATGGACCCTGATTATTTTTCAAGGGATTAGGTTCTGCCTCTTGTGTTCATAGGCCCGGAGAAGGGCCCGTGGAAACTAGGTAGAAGTGTGTACTGCCATATGTAGAGACACTTGCTGTTCTAGTCCAGATCCTGGAGAACAAGCCCAAGTTTACTACTCTTCCTTGGAAATGGGAGTTAGTGCCGACTCCTTTGCTTGGGGGCTAGCCTAATACCTACCTAGTTCTTTCTCTTGTCCGTTCCCGAGAGTCCACAGTTAGATTCCAGCATGTCTTATGGCTGAATTACTGACAGCAGGTATGAGACAAAGCATTTTCTTGGTTCCAAGTTGCTTTAGACTTTTTTTTTTTTTTTTTTTTTTTTTTTACTTACCTGGTGTACGCAGTCCAAAAACTGTAGGAAGACTGGGGCAAAACCACTGCCCTGACAGTTAAGAGTCAAGTTGCTCCGCTGACTGAATTTATGACCAAAGGAGAGCCACTCTTTTTCCACCAACATCCGGAAGCCTTCAATTGTTCTATAAAAGGGATCACTGAGCAACTGTACCAGGGATGTAACCTAGGGCACAAGCAGGAGGGATGAGTCATTAATTTTAATCCTGAAAAAAGTCTTTTTGGATTTCCTTTGATGACAGCTAATTAATAAACAAAGAACCTGGCAGAAAATTTGCTCAATAACTGCTCCAGAATGATGGTCAATGTTTTCAAAAGCTCAAATTTGTTTTGGCTATGTGCTGTCTTGCAGAGAATTAAGTTTTTAATCTTTAACTGGTCAATTTACTGACTGTAGCTAATGAATGACATTAGGTCATCAGTTCAAACTTATTCTCCTCTTGGCAGGTACAGGTTAATATCTTTTTCCTGCTGGAGTAAACACAGGGCTTAGAGAAAGCTGGAGAAATAGAGAATATCCATCAAGAACAGTCTACGTCCCTTACTATTGGTCAAAGGCTCCATCTGTGTGGTGTATCGGTAGATGGGAGCCTGCGCCCCAGCCAGAGCTCCAGGTCACATAGGGCTGGCCACTCACGGCGCAGAACTCACCATTGGGTTGCCAGATACTGGAAACAGGGGACTTTCTTTGTTCACAATCGTATTAGTTATTACACAAAACAATCACTTGCAGAATTTAAACTAAACTGAAATACAAAAATACAGTGAAATATTGGAAAATAATGGCACAAATTACTTGTGTAGTGATGTCCCAGCCTTCTTCTAAACACACCAAAACTGAAGACCCATTCTCAAGTACTTCTGAGGCAACCACAGCTAGCTGCATTATTCTGTGAAGCTAAAAGAACAGAAAGTGCAATTAGATCAAATCAACTTTTTCTCCCACCCTCCCTCCCTCCCTCCCTCCCTCCCTCCCTCCCTCCCTCCCTCCCTCCCTCTCTCCCTTTCTTTCTGTTTTGGCAGTTTCATCTTTTTAGACCTATTATACATTTTTTCACAATATATCATGAAATACAAGATAATTTTAGATGTAAAGTAATTGCTGTATTGAGTCATGCTCCCCTTCCCTACAAAAAAATACTTTAGAATTAGAAATAGCATTGTTTCATGGAAAGCAGCAGTTTGTGAATTAAATTCGTCAGGGAAGTAGAGGTATAATATCAATATGGAAATAAGTTACTCATTTCTATTACAGACAAATCTGCTTCATGCACAGTAAAGTGCTGATAATTCTCCCAACTATTTTCAAATAATTTATAGATGCAAATAATAATAGAAACCAAGGCCCCAAAGTCAGAGTCCCATTTCTCAGGTTTGCTAGCCTCCACCGAGAGCTAGATCAGAGAGGCTACTTCCTAAAGATCTTGCTTACTAAGATACTAAGTGAAACTCTTCAGTGCTCTTTTAATCCCTCCAGTCCTACTGCAAATATTACCATTTTAGGAAACAGCTTGATAATGATATCCCTATCACCTTTTCCCTTGTTTTGTGAATGATGTACACTTAAATATTTTAATACATCAAATCCAACTAGGAGGTGATTGGTTATTTCTAAGCACTAAAAGCACTTATATAACAGTTTCCTTACTTATAAAGTTAACAAGTACCGTACAGCCTATAATGTAACACTAACTAATCTGATCAAGCACTTTCTGAGCAGGACAGACAGACTTGCTATCAACTTTGAATAATCAAGTAAGTTGCATGATGCACTTGGACAAAAGAACCACATTTTAAATAATTAAGTTCTTATCAAATCAACATGAAGCAATGCTGCATTTTAAATGTAGACACAATTTAAAGCAACATGTTCACTAGAAGATAAGACCTGATTGCTGAGTAAGAGACTACTGAATGTTCAACCATATTCTCTGGTTGTACAGATTATGAGACATTATCTACCTACAAACATGCATATCACTTTTGAAAAAAGAAACTCACTGGGTCCTCTCCTCCCCAATAGAAAAAGACACAAAAGAGGAAGGGGGACTAGTTGGGAAGAGAAAGATTAGTGGGAACAGGAGGGGATAAGGATGCTTGATGACAGGGAGATATGATTAGGAGGGGTGAATATGGTCAACATACTCACATATGAAAAGATCATGAAATCCACTACTATGTATAATACATGTTGCAAAAACTGTATTCAAATGATACATGATAAAATGAACATATATAATTTCTTCAAAAGCAGAAGAGTTATAATTCTATAAAGCAGAGAGCACAGATGTTACCTTGCTTCTGAAATAGTTACTAGACTTCAGATTTGTTTTTCCATAATGTAGTAATTTCTATTGCAGTGTTTTTTATACCATTAGTGCAATATTTATATAACATTAAGAGTACACTAAAAACATTGCACTGTACACTATAAATGGATACATTTTATAGTAAGTGAATTATATGCTTAACTTTACTGTGTATTACACGGGAAAAAAATTCACATTTGTATTCATCTTTTTAAGCCATGTTGATTGACTCAAAAATCCTTAGTGAACAGTTGGGAGTATACACAATAAAAGCAAAATATGTAGTATTCTAATTTTAAAGAATATTTTAGGCATCATATGACATAATTTGCCTTATTTTAAACAAGAGTATGGCTATTTTAAGCATAGGAGCAAGGTACAGAGAAGCTTCCTTCCTTGCTTTTCCTACAACACAATTATTACTAGGCCCAAATTCTCTAAGTGTTAGCATTTGTGCCAACAGCTTATTTTTAAAATACACCATCCTCAGTAAGGTGATTTTATCAATCCTCTTTAGCCTATAATTTCTGGCCCAGGTCCATTTTTCCAGCAAAACAGAGCACAGAATGTATCAGAAACACAAGAGATGGGTGGTAAGACAGTTTGGACTGCTAGGATCAGAACAAAAGTATTTGTGAGCTTTCCTAAGTATCCAAGAGCATCATAGACAATCTTAAGGTTAAAGAACATATCCTGATACATGTATAACTAACTGTATATGTAGCAATGTTTCCATATATTTTAAGTACTATAAGAACACTTGCTTCTGGATACTGACATCATTTTTTGGCGTCTTTACCTTAGTTGAATGCACTATAAAGACAACTCTTTTTTTTTTCTCAAGAGAGCAGGATGGGGGCTGGAGATGAGGCTCAGGGGCAATTTATCTCCCTAGTATACAAAAGGCCCTGGGTATCCCAGAATTGGGAGGAATGACAAGGTACGATGCTTAGAGAGAAACTGTGAAACCTGAAAGCAGGAACTAGGAATTCCTGCAGGGTAAAAGGCATAATGAACATAGCCACCAGGACCTAAAGACACAGCAAATACAGCAGAAAGTTGTAGAGATGTTGCTCTTGGGCAAATGTCTGCATTAGTATCTAAAATGTGCAAGTCATAAAGATCTTTCTTTTTGTGGTTTAGAAGAATATGGGAATATGTGTTGGCACACTGCTTTCCCCTTAATTTCTCCATGAAAGTTCAATTAGAAATATCCTAGGAGTGACTTAGCTGAATGATGGCTCTCTAGTGTTTCTCAGTTCTCAGGTAACTTTAAAGTGCTAATGTACTTCTGGTGGCTAGTATGGGGGTGAATCTAAAAATCTAGAGACATACAGCAGGCAGAAGTAAATAGGTAAGAAAGTGAGAGAAAAGCTTATGGAGCCATAGAAATCTCCTTGATCCTGGCTGTCTTGACAGCAGAGCACAGCTCTATGAATACACACAAACTGAATTTATTGCACCTAAAATTTTTCCATACAATGCACCAAACCTCAAATTATACATAGATGAAACCCAAATGATCAAGAATTCTCCCCCTCACCCTTGTATCCTTCTGTTTCTGGAATAGAAAAGCCTTTACAGAGGGCCAATAATAAAGGAGTAGGATGGGGAGTAATGTGAGAAGAAAATAGTTATTTTGAATGTCAGCTACGTATCTAGAGAGGGCTTCTCTTTGCGTTACAAGACAAATGTCCTTTGACATTACCTGTGGGAACCACTCGGAGTCTCCCAGGGCCTTCAGGAAGGTCACTTCTGAGTCTGTAGGGATGGTGCTTGGGACACAAGCTCTCATTAGCTTCTTAAAACTGGCTTTCACTTGGCGGATTTCATGAAATTCAACAGGCACAAACTCACAATTCAACGCAAATTCTACCTTGAAGTTCTGTGGAAGAAAACGCAGAGAATTAGGAAAAGTGTTAAAGGAAAAAGAGCAAAGCTTCTAACAGGACAGTGATTAATAATATACAGTTTGCGTTGAGTCCAAATAGCTGCAAAGGCTGTATTACACCAAGAAAGTTACCCCCCCCCTTCTTGTGTGTGTGTGTGTGTGTGTGTGAGAGAGAGAGAGAGAGAGAGAGAGAGAGAATGCTGTGATGCACAAGTCAGAAGACAACTCTTTTGGAAGACGGTTCTCTCCTTCCAAGGAGAAAGTCAATTTTATGTGGCCCCTGTATCAGCAGAATAGAAGTTCTAGTGGTTGCTTGGAATGACAATCCAATTTTTTTTAGAAGTAGATTACTTAATTTAGGAATGTTGCAATTCTGAGAACTTGTTGGGCTGAACTTGACGCAGTTCTCATAACACATACAATCCAATTCTAATGTCATGAACTGACTGGCTTAAAAAGCCAGCGACATGGATAGTTGTTTTCCCAAAATGTACACTGCTAACTGAACCAACTAATTTCTGTAGACATACTGTTTCTTTTTGTCAAGTAAAACACACTCATTACAAAAATACAAAAAAAGGATAAACACTGAAAAAGAAACAGGCCTGGCAAGAAGGCTCAGTGGGTAAAAAGTGCTTGTCACACAAGCCTGACAACCTGCGTTTGCTCCACAGAACCCACAAAAAGGTGGGTGTGATGGCTTGCATTTATGCTTCCAGCACTCCAAGGGTGAGATGCGAGGTAGAGATAGAAGAATTAGCCAGAAGCTTGCAGTCTGGGGTACACATAGTGGCAGAAAGAACAGAGAGGGGCTGGAGAGATGGCTCAGAGGTTAAGACTCTGTCTTGTAAGCAGAAGGTCCTGAGTTCAGATCCCAGGTCCCACATAAAAACGCCAAGTGGAAATGGTGGTGACTGGCCTGGCTGGTCGTGATGGGAGGAGCCTGGGAAATCCCAGTACAAAGCAAGGAGATAGAAGCAATCCAGGATGATTCCCAAAGTCACCCTTGGCTCTCCACAGGGAAATACAGTGCCCTCTGATACACACGCACACTAAATAAATAAATAATATATTAAAAAAAAAGAACAGAGAGATCTTGCATCAAAACAAGGTGGAGGGAGACAACTGACTCCTAAAGTACATCCTCTAACCTCCATGGGTGTGCATAAACACACATGCACACACGCACGCACACACTCCAATAAAATTTTCTTTTTGTGTGTGTGTGTGTGTCTGTGTCTGTGTGCATGTGGAGGGGGTATAGAAGAGGGTACTTTCATGCCTATGGAGGTCCAAGGGTGACACGAGGGATCGTCTATCTCCTTAGTGCTTTGCTCTGGGTTTTCCACGCTCTGCCTTCCAGAGCTGGAAGTGTAGAGTGCTGCCATATCCAACAGACATTTTTATGTGGAATCTGGGATCTGAACTCAGATCCTTTTGTTTTTGAAGCAAAGGCTTTAACTCCTGAGCCATCTCTTCAGCTTCACCAATAAATAATTTAAAAAATTAAATAAAATCACTATCTCATTACATTACAGTTACTTTTTAATGCCAATATAAAAATTATCTACAATAAAATGTATAAGTCTTGATTTCTAACTTTGGGATTTTTTTCCTCATTGAATACCTGCATGACTTATATTTATTTTATTATTCTTTCATTGATATCTTTAGTTCACATGGACTTTATTCTGTGACACATGAATTGTTGCACTTATAATTTTTTTTTCCTAGATAGGATTCCATGTATTCCTGGCCTTGAGCTTTCTATAACTGAGGATGACTCTGAGTTTGTTCTTCCATTTTTCATGTGTGTGTATGTGTGTATGGGTGTAGAGGTTCAAAATGGATACTGGGAATCATCCAATGATGAAAAAACATCCGTGGTTTTTTCTACTTGGTCTTTTGAGGTGGGTCTCTCATTGAACTTGGTGCTACTGGTGGGGCTACGTGGGCAGCTGGCTTGTTCTGAGATCCCAGGCTCAGCACGCGGGGCTGGACTTACAGACAGACCGTCACAGCTGCCTGGCATTTTCACATGTGATCTGGCGTCAGAATGCTTTCACTTGTGTGGCAAGCGCTTTAACTGCCCTGGCCTTGAATTTCTGATTTTCCTGCTCTACCTCACCAGTGCTAAGATTGTAGCTGTACTGCCAAGCCCCGTACGTTGTGCTGGGGACTGAACCCAGGACTTCGGGCAGGCCAGTTCAACACTCTACCAGCTGCGCTGTATTTCCAGCACTTACAGTTATTTAAAATATCTTAAATTTATAATTAAAGTTACAATGGCCCAGGAGTACATAACCTGGGTGTGTAGTTCTAAAGATTAAAAAGAACTCTTAACTTCTTGTGTTGTGAATTGACTTTCTCAACTTCTTTCCATTTTCTTCACATTCTACTGAATCAGTCTTTTAAAGAGGAAAACTGTTTTCTGGAGACTGTTGTACAACAATGTAATGTACTTAATGATCCTAAATTATATCCTTAAAGTGTTAGGATAGTAAAGTTAATGTTACTACAATCAAAAATTAAAAACTGCTGCCACTTTAGTTGTGACTAAAGGGTTGGGGGGAAGGATGGTACGGCTTAGTCATGAAAGAACTTGTCTTGCACGAATGAAGACCCAAGTCTGACCCTCAAGTCTGGTGGTTCTTGCTTATAATCCTGTCACTGAGAAGGTGAAGAGGGGGATCCTGAGCCCCCTGGCCAGCCAGGCTGGCCTCCAGGTCAACGAGAGACTATTTCAAAGGAGGTGAACAGGATTCCTGGAATGACACTGTGGTTGTCTTTCAACCTCTATAGGAACACGCATGCTTGCATGCACACGCACCTGCACATGTGCAAACATGCATGTACACGTCAATTTTTAAGAAGAAAACATAAACTCCATGGTACTTTTTAAAATTTTGAAGATAGAGTCTTGCTCTGCAGCTCAGACTGGCTATACATCTTTCAAATGTAGTATTCAGGCATGTACCACGCTGGCTCCTTGTTCATTTAGGAAAGTGTTCTAGCACTGAGGTATATCCCTATTTGGACATATGTGGGGCTCCCAAATAGCATTTCTTTTTTAAAAAGTATTTTATTTATTTTTATGTGTGTGTGTGTGTGTGTGTGTGTGTGTGTGTGTGTCAGAGGCACTGTGTGTTCCTGTGGAGGACCAAAGATGACTTTGAGAATCATTGTGGATTGCTTCTACTGCTTTCTTGCGTCACTCTTGGATTTCCCAGGCTCCACCCATCAGGGCAGGAAGTGTAGGCTGCTGTCTTTTGCCTGGTGTTTTTACATGGGACCTGGAATCCGAATTCAGGACCTTCTGCTGTGAGACAGAATCTTAACTCCTGAGTCATTTAATACATATTAAAGAGAATGTTTCTGTAGCAGTCAGCCTGCATGGTTGCTGATAAATGACCAACAAACGGCTTAAGGGAACAAGGGATTTATTCTCTTACGATTTCTGGTTACAGTTCTCAGTCCAGCTTGACAGGAGAGCACGCACCAACACCAGGGGCAAGGGAACTGGCCACACTATCACTGCATAATGACTGAGAGATGGACAATCCTTACTTGCCAGACCAGCATGTCTGGCCAAGTGAACAGAAGGATGCCAACTCTCTCAACCAGCTCTCTGTGATTTATCCAGGGCCTAATCCCACCCACCATGGGCTGGGTCTTCTCCATCAGCTAGACAATGTCCTTCAGGTTTGCTCTGGGCTTAACTCAACCATTAACTCTCTACACCTGTGCCCAGAGCCCAAACCCTCAACAGTCAAGTTGACACCTGTGCTTTTTTTTTTTATTATATATTCAATTGTGTGTGTGTGCGTGTGTATGTGTGCACACGTATGTGTGTATGTGTATGTGTAGAACCACGGGCGAATTCGGGAACCACTATGGACCGCCTCCACCTCCTCCTTGTTTACTCTGCCCCGGGATTCACAGGCTCCGCCCTACCAGGACCAGAAGCACAGCCCCCCCCCCCCCCCCCCCCCGCCTTCCGCCTGGCGTCTATACATGGGATCTGGGATCCGAACTCAGGACCCTCCGCCTACAAGGCAGAGGCTTAACCCCTGAGCCACCTCTCCAGCCGACACCTGTGCTTAACTATGACAGTTTCTTTGTATGATTAATTCTGTTTTTAGTTAGGGCACTTGCGAAGCTGATGCAGGAGGATTCTGAAGTCACTTGGGTTGCATAGTTTGACATGTATGCAGATTTAAAAACTAAACATTACCTAGAGGTTTCATGCCCTTTACCCTACAGCCTGGTGACCAAGTGATTGTAGGAGTCTAGGCAGTGGGAAGAGTTACCAAGATCAGCTTGTTATAGTGGAGATGACTCAGTCACTGGCATCTTACGGGCAGAACATGTGAGATCCTGTTGAGAGCACCTTTCTTACAGTCTCTGCTTTACAGTTCAGCCAAAGGTCTGTCTAGATTATTCAGTGCTCAACTTTGAAGATATTACCTAATTAACAAATACTTCCATTTCCTAAACACTTGCTAATAGTAGTAACATTATTAAACTCAAGAAATTAATGTTGCTTTTGGAGGCAGACTATTTTATAATTTATGAGATTTCACATAGTGAAGTTCGTTAGCATCTGATATTTTGAATTATCTGATCTTTTTTTTTTTTTCTGCACATATATGTGCGGATTAGAGGGCACTGTGTGGGGGTTGGGGATTTAGCTCAGTGGTAGAGCGTTTGCCTAGCAAGCGCGAGGCCCTGGGTTCGGTCCCCAGCACCTGGAAAAAAAAAAAAAAAAAAAAAAAAAAATAGAGGGCACTGTGTGTCCCTGTGAAGGACCAAAGGTGACTTTGGGAATCATTCTGGATTGTTTCTACCTCCTTCTTGCTTCACTTTGGGATTTCCCAGGCTCTGCCCATCAGGGCTGGAAGTGCAGGCCACTGCTGTTTCTACCTGGTGTTTTTATGTAGGACCTTCTGCTTGTGAGGCAGAATCTTAACTCCTGAGCCATTTCTCCAGCCCATACCCGATCTATCTTGGGACATGTATTTCTACACAGTAATGAAAAGTTTAAGAAACATTAATTAGAAAATCTGGGCTGGGTCTCCCTTGCTGTATGTGCAGTGCCATGCTGCAGCCGGCACCTCCTACCTTCCTACGGCCTCTCTATTAACATGCTTATAAAAACAACAGTCATGTGTTTTGCCACGGTATTGATGACTGGGGAAACTAGATGAAGACAATGGAAAATAGCTTGAAAAAGCCTGTTTTCTTTTTTGTATTTATATTTCCTAATATTTCTGATATGTAGATTTTAAGATTACAATATTTATTTATTTCATGGCTAATAAAATGCATATCCAAACAATACATATGTAAGGATCATATATATAGTCTGTATATATAAACAGAGCTTATTTAAAAAGTAATAAAAACCTTTTTTTCTGTGGGAGGTTTGTGTGAGTGTGACACAAGTATCGTTCCTCAGGAGGTGTCCTTGCCCATGTGTACACGTGTGGTGGCCAGAGTTAGGGTTTAGCTAGACTGGCTGCCCCGTGAGCCCCCAGAACCTGTTTCTACTCCTCCAGTGTAGAATCACAGCTGCGTGCTGCCACCCCTGGCTGGTGTGTAAATTCTGAGGTCTGGACTCAGGTCTTCAAGCTTGTGCCGCTAGCGATTTACTCACTGAGACCTGAAGCTCACTGACTCGCCTAGGCTGGTTTAGTCAACAAGCTCCAGCCATCCTCCTGCCTGTCCCCAGGGCTGGGACGACGTAGGTCAGACTCAGGTCTTACGTTTGTGTGGCGAGTACGTGACTAACTGAACTATCTTTCTGGCATCTTTTTCTGCTTTTATGAAGCAAGGTTCATATAGCCTAGCCTGCTCTTGAACTTGCTATGTGGCTGAGGCTGGTTTAAACTCCTGAACCTTTTATCTTTGCCTTCCGAATACTAGGATTACAGAAATGTGCTACCATGACTAGTTTTGAGTTAAATGTATATTTTTGAGATTACTACTTCTAGGTTAAGAATCATGTTATAAAAAAATTCTGTTGGGGGGCTGGAGAGGTGGCTTAGGGGTTAAGCCTCTGCCTTGCAGGCGGAAGGTCCTGAGTTCGGATCCTAGACCCCACATATAGACGCCAGGCGGAAGCCGAGGCGGCCTGCATTTCTGGTCCTGGTAGGGCGGAGCCTGTGAATCCCCATGGTGGTTCCCGAATTCGCCCGTGGTTCTACACACACACACACACACACACACACACACACACACACACACACACGAGTGAATAAATAATAAAAAAATTAAAAAATTCTGTTGGAAGTTAGTGATAGTTTAATAAGCTATTTTTGTGTTTCTATAAATGAGAGGAAAAAAATCTTACCCTTAGCTGTGACTTTTCACCAAATATATAAAGGGCTGCTTGTCTTTTCAAGAGCTGGTTTTGTAGGTAGGTGCTGTTATTGAAGGCAGCTGAGTGATCCTTGCCTGCCAGTCGTGCGCCAACATCAATGAAGGACGTTGGAGAACTGATCAAGCGGGTGCTAGAGCGAAGACTTGCCCACACGCCTTCACAAAAGTCGAGAAAATTGAGTGAGACGATGTGGAAATATCACTGAATAAGAAGACGCATGCTCTGGAACTAATTTTAGTGATGACAGCAGTTAGCTGATCTAAGCAGTCATGAGTTAGATTGTCATTTTATTTGCAACATAAATATTACTTAGTATAGTACTTTAAAATCACTCAGATTCAGAAAGATCTAAGAAATCACTCATATCCCGTTTTTTTCTACATTGATATGCAGAAGCAGTATTGACAGGTAAATATGCGATCAAAAGTGGAAAGAGCTTGCTGGGACCCGAAACAGTGCACGCAAGAGACAACAAAGGAGTCCAGGAGAACTGAGCAACTCAGTTTCTCAGAGTTTCATGACAGAAGGAATATGCTTCTGCCTATTTAGTCAGTTTGGTAACAAATCTAGATTATGAGAAAAACTGGAAAGTAACTAATAAGGCCATAGGCTGGATTATATATAGCTTATATATATATCATATCAGGTCAAAGTGATGACATTTTAAGTAAAAATTAAATTATAGTTTTTCTAGTATCCATAAAAAGTAAGAAATTATAATTTAGTAAAGTAAGTTTTACTTAGTTTTGGGGTTATTGAAGATGAATAGTCAGAAGTTGACACCTTCTGAAAGAGGCCACGACAAGCAGGCAGAAAGCCTCACGATGCATTGTGTTAGTTTATGTATGTACATACCAGGAATTAGAAAAAATCCAGCATTTCTCTGTGCAGGTGAAATAACTAAACATTAACTCTCCAAGTCTCAAGTTTAACTAACACTGCTGCACATTCAAAACAACAGAATTTCTCATACATGCCTGCAGACCACAGAACTCATCCCACAAGGGGATTACAGGGTGAAGGTTCTCTGAAATTGAGTTTTCTCTCTGGGTCTGAAAAGGCGGTTTCAGAAGCTTTACTCTTTCCTCATTGATAAATAAAGCCACGATTCTAAATGACTAGAGTCATCACCATATTATATTACCTGTTCCCTGTATCAGCATTTAGAGAATAGGTCAGCACAAGACAAGATTTTGTAGGTGATTTCTGCCTAACATAAAGTTATCTTTCTATGTAACCTACAAACTCTTCTTAGATACTATGGCAAGTGATTTTTAAAAAATAGAATCACAGGAAATCCAAAATGTAGATGAAAATAAAGGATATAATTTGACAAACATGAAGTCATTTATAGCATATACTTTCAAATGAACATGGCTTAAAGTGACACACGGGGACACATAATACAGTACCTTCATTATGGACTGTTTCCTTAGCTGAAGATTTGGGATTTGACTGAGTGAAACACTTATCTCTGTACCCATGCACTGGTAGATAAGGTTAAAGACAGAGGAGAAATGAAATGTATACAGCAGCAAACATCAGAGCAGTTGAGTAAGAGAAGAAACGGAATGATTAATTTTTAAGATTAGGTTAACATAGGGAAAAATGTAAATACAAGTAGAAGATTTAATTAACAAAGTTGCACAGCCAAAAATGATGAACTGATTGTTCAATAAATGAAAGTTTTCCATATGTTTATAAATACTATAAGCACAATGAAATGTACTGCGCAGCAGAGGATGCCACAAGAAAATTATACCAAATGGAACAAGCTTTTGAAGACTGCCAGTCAGAAACAAGCTTATACAATGAATTAGAGAATTTGGGGGTATGTGTGTCAATGCTAGGAGTACACTGGCCCTCACAAATGAAGGACACTATCAAACACTATGTGTTGTCCAATACTTTTGTTCTTTGAGCAAGGTGGCCACACAGGAGACAACGAAGCTCTGGCAACCATTTGGGATAACTAACGGTGTGTTTTTGCAAAAAGCACTAAGCATTGCCACACTACCTTCCTTCTCTTTTATGAACTTAGAAATTGCATTCATTTTTTATAAATAAATAAAGCTTTAAGCAGCAAAAATTCATGATCCTGTGACAATACGCAATACCACTAAAACAGTAGCTTGTGATGGCTGAAATAAATGACTTCTCTTAAAATTCTTACTTGCACCAAAATGATAGGCAGTATTTGAGATAATACTTTTGTAATTTGAGTAATATTGTTTTTTCCAATAAATGAGTATTTTATGACTATGGCAAGCTTTACCTGTTAATAACAAAAATGGTGAGTAGTTACATCATTTCCTGAGCAAAGGAACTGTTTGTTTGACTCAATTAAGAATTTTTATATTTATAATCATAAACAATAATAGTAGTGTTGACTTTACAATGAAAAATTACATAAAACGTGACATCATAATATGACGAAGGTATTTTCATTCCTACCTTATTGCTTTGGAAACAAGACCTGAAGGGGACTCATGGTTCTAGTAGCCACAGGACATGAGAGTTCTGCTAACTGCACAGGGAGAATGCAACTGCAGGAGGAACAGGACTGAGGCCTGCATGGAGCAAGGCAGAGGCTCAGGCCTCATGAATGGAGTGGCCTTTTGCTTTCAATCTAAGTTTTGCGCTTTCCAACTGGAATGTGGGTCTATGATTCCACTGAAGTGGAATTACACTATCCTCTCAACAAATCATACTTTGTGTTAGCCTCTCTTCAATTTCCTTATATACTTCTATTTATCCCTTATGCTTCAGATAATGTTAACTCCTCGGAAAGACATTCCTGATCATCTGGAGTTGTGAAGAGCTCTGTGTGAATTCTGTTTGGCCTGCATCATGATTATTTGCACATTATTCTTTCAATAAGACTGTGTGCTTGCTGAGGTGGGGGACCAAATCATGTTCGCATATCCATTTTGACAGTCTGATATGCAGGCGCTTGAAGTATTTGATTTTTCTTTTTGCAAAATCAATACATTATTCTTTCCTAAATCTTCAATTTGATTACTTGTACTGAAAGAATGAAAGAATACTATTAAACAAGACGTTTAGTATGTCCCCAGAGGATCATTAGTGAAAAACTATCAAAGGCTTAGGATGCCACAAAAGAATTATACCAAATAGAACAAGCTTTGAAGACTGCCAGTCAGAAACAAGCTAGAAGCACATTTGCTCTTGCAAGTGAAGGACACTATCAAATACTATGTGTGGTCTAATACGTTTGTTCTTGGAGCAAGGTGGCCACATAGCAAACAACGAAGCTCTAGCAACAATCTGAGATAATTAATGGTGTGTTTTGCAGAAAGCATTAAGCATTGCCACACTACCGTCAATATCAGCAGTGATAAAATGGTGTGTTAGTCTTATGGGGAAGGCTTTGAAAACCAAAGTATCATCTGGATATTTCTCATGCATGGAGTAGCCTTTATCTCATTTTACCAAAGGACTGCTTAGAAAACAAAATCAAACCATCAAACTACTGCAATGGTGCTCATAAGGGGTAGCTGTCTCAAAGCCTAGACAATCTAAAGTAGCTGTCTCAAAGCCTAGACAATCTAAACTAGCAAAGGAGTTGGACTATTTTCCTCCTAAGCTTCAGGACTTTCTTTAGCAGTGTGCGAATCATTTTAGTACATCATATTAGTACTTTTTAGTGGTTTTTTATTAGATCTGCATTTTTCTGGCATGTGAGGTGGAGGTTACAGCTTGACACTGAGATGTCTTCTTCAAATGCTCTCTAGCTTCTTGTTCACTGAACAAGGTCTGTTCATGAAGCTCACTGTTTTGGTGAGTGAGCTCTAGATATGTTCCTAACTTGACTCCTCTGAATTGTGGATACAGATGTTTATCAGATGGGTGCTGGGGATCCCAACTCAGGCTCTCACAACCTGAGCAGCAAACGTTTTACCCATTTCCTTGTTCTAGATCAGTATGTTTTAAAAAGTAGATTAAATTTACAACTTTAAGTATTGTGAGGGCTGGCAAGTTGGTTCAGTAGATAAAAAGGCTTGTTTCACAAGCCTGATGAGCCGAGTTCAATCTCTGGAATCCATATAAAGGTCAATGGAGATTATCCTTTGACTTCCACACCCATATCGTGGCAAGAATGTACTCACGCACATGCGCACACACACACAAATAAATTAGTAATATAAGAAAAATAAAAGTATAGTGTGTTGCATATGAATACTATTTTGTGAAAAAATTTTTAGAATATATTTTGCATTGTGGCTTAGGACTATCTGAATAAAATGAATGTTTGTATAGACAGTCATGAAATGTCCATATTGTGTTATGATCAGAAAAGTTGAAAGTTACTGGTCTGGGTTTAGAGCAGATGCCTTCTACCATCTAGCCTTAAATTAGTGAGCCTCAATGCGTTTAGAAAGATTTAGTAGGCAACAGCTTAATAATTAAATGATTATTATAAACCAATTACTAAGTTAAGAGTTTTATATATGTTATTTCATTTATTCTTCATAACTATCCTTGTTAAGTATTACTTATTAACTGCTATTCTAAAGACAAGGGCACTAATGAAACTTCTTAATTTACTTAAAATCACAAGGTAGTGGGACTGTATTTCAATTTGAATGTAACTGAAATACATTTTTAATTTTTTATTTACATAGAGTTTTATACAGCAGCACAAGCTGACTTAGAACTCCAAGCAATCCTTCTGTCTCAACCTCCCAAGTAAACTAAACTTTTAATACATCATGATTTATTCAGAAGGACCAGCTAGGAGAACTGTCAGTGAAGTGTCTAGTTCATTCTCCAGAGGGTGCAGGGTTACGGTTTAGAGCAAGAGTGTTTCCTAAGCACTGCTGCTATCCTTCCACCTTGTTCATCAACCACAGGAGAGAAGGGAGAGACACTGAGGTTGAATGTGAGTATAGGATATTTTACTTTCAATGTGACTTTAATCTAGCACAGTGCAAAACATACAAGATGCCTTCAGTAGTTGTTGCGCTGAAATGGTACATAGTGAACCAGCTGTATTGCTATTGCTGTGTTAACCTGACAATGACACTTAATCTCTCTTAAAATATCTAATTTTAAAGGAAAACATTCATGTTCTTTTTTTTTTCTAAATTTTTATTATTATTATTTTATTCTATTGTGCATGTGTACGTATGTATGTGCGCACACGCGCGCGCATGTGTGTGTGTGTGTAGAACCACGGACGAATTCGGGAACCACCATGGATGCCTCCACCTCCTTCTGCCCCGGGATTCACAGGCTCCGCCCTACCAGGACTGGAAACGCAGGCCGCCCCCGCTTCCGCCTGGCGTCTATACGTGGGATCTGGGATCCGAACTCAGGACCCTCCGCCTGCAAGGCAGAGGCTTAACCCCTGAGCCACCTCTCCAGCCCAACATTCATGTTCTTAAGTGGTCTTTGTATAAAAAAGGAATACTCTCTTCCTCATGAACTCATCGACCTACATACTAAACACAAAGTGGCTGATTGATCACCAGGGCCAAAAAAAAAAGGTGATGGTCAAGCTCACCAGAGCAGGAAAGGCAAATGATGAAAATAACGTAAGAACTAAACCAGGATTCAAGACTGTATGGTGAAGAAAGGAATGTGACATGGTTAAGAGGGAAAATTAAGAGACAAGACATTCTTCTGGATAGAATAGAGAGGAACTTCTGAAGAAGTGGTCTAGCTCTTTGAAAGAACGAAGAGACCTGTGCTTGTAGGCAGGTCCAAGAAAACAAACTATTTGTAGGACATGGAAGTGTCTGTGCCAAGTCTTGCTTTGGTTCGTCTGAATGTGTGTCTGTTCATCTACATCATGCTACAGGGACTCTTTTGAGACTTCCTAAATTTACTTGTCTGAGACTACTGCTGTTACTTTGTCTGAAGCAAAGATATGTAAGACATAGACAGTAGTTATGAGGGTCACAGAGGACAGATATGAAGCTGTCGTTAAACAGCAGTATTTCTTTTTTCCAGTTAATCACTGGCCCATGGGAAGTTTTGGGGTGTTAAGAATGAAAAGTAAACAGACAAAGAGTGAAGTTTGCATTTCTGGATCCTAGCTTAAGATGCCAAATGATAGATATCTATCTATCTATCTATCTATCTATCTGTCTAGAAGCAAAACAAAACAAAACAAAACTGTAATAAGCAGATATCCTGAGGTTTTTGGAAATTTGTTGCAGAAGATATTTGGCAAGGGAATCAGAAATAATAATTACAATTTTGCATATGAATAAAATGGGTCACAGACAAACTAAAGACTCTTTTCTAACCTAAAATTTACCTTACAGGCTAGCTAGCCAAAAGCAGAAATAGGCAACAAGTTTCTAATAAAATATTCAGAAGCAAAATACAAGAGCAGGTTATTGGTGGGAAAGCTTCCACTAAGGAAGTATCTATTGGAAGTTTATTTCTATTAAAATATGAATGGAAAAAATACTGACTTGTCTTCCTGGCACCTCTATTGTGAAACCTTAAAATCCAAATGCTCCAAAATCTGAAACTTTTGATTTCTGGCATGATGTATCAAAAAATTTCAGGTTGGAAGCATTTTGGAGTCTGAAATTTAAGATAAAGGATGCTTAGCTTAACCTGTTGAAGTCTATGTAAATTTTATAAAAGTTAAAACAACATAAAAACAAAAAACCCCCACCTTAAATCCCTCACCTCCAAAATGGGAAATACAATTGGTGCCAATCACTTGGAATAAAAGATAAACAACCCACATAAACTTTCAGATGCCAATAAAACAGGACAGAGGGCTGGGAATATAACTTAGTGGTAAAGTGTTTGCTTAGCAAGCATGAACAAGGATCAATATGTAAAAGTTACGTGGTAATAGAACTAACTGTAGGTTAACAAGAGAAAGAACTTCTTAACAAAGAGTTGCTTGTATATAAACATAACTAAGAACATCTAGGTGGTAGGGACTTCAATATGATAATGCACTGAATCCTGACTCCTTGGTGAAACAGCACTTTGCAGTCAAGATACCTGGTTTGGAATTTCCTTTGCACAATGAAAGAATCTCAGGTAAACTTGCAGAGACCAGAAAGCACTGCTCCTTATCATAATCTCCTCACGCCAGTCACTACAGTCTTGTGGAAGGGATGGATCGTAATATCATTCTAGCCTATCCTCTGAACTGGTATTTCAGGGAACAATAAATAGTAAATAAGCTTTGGAGTCACAGCCTTGGTCTGGTATTGCTTCTTTTTAACAGATATATTTCTGTGGCATTTCTACCTTGTAAACTCAGAGGAGCATTAAGGGCTGATTCAGTATTTAAACTTAACCTCCCTCTTCTCCCAAGCTTGTCAGTATGTAAGGTGTCATTGATTACACTTACTGTCCCATAAGTCAATTTCTTTTTCATCATACTAGTGATAAATTTGATCATTCATTAGAGAAAGGTAATTAAGAACAATTTGAAATCATAATTAGTTGATTTTAAAAATCTACTATCTAGAAGAATGTTTTCTGCTTTTAAGCTCAGTTATAAAATCGGTCTTACTAACCTCCTCGAGCAAAGCTATTGGATGGGTTTCCATCCAAATGTCCTGGCACTACCTGCTTAAGCACAGTGGACATTCTTGAAGTCCTTCTTTCAGTCCCTAAAGTCGGCCAAAAAGAAGAACAAAAACCATGTTGTTCGGGTTAACATTACTCAAATGACAAAAAGTTACCTTCATGTGCAGCGTGTCTAATTGCTGCCAAACACTGTACTTCTTCAGTATCCAGAGCTTTATTAGTGATACCAAGGCAATGTTATTACTTCATCAGAGATAACACACATTTGAGAGATTACAGAGTTAGGTTTGGCAAGTGCAATCAGAGACTGCAGTGATAAATGAAGCAAGGCATGCGTGGTGTTACTTTACAAGGAAAGCCATTTTCTGCTTAGGTTGAGCTAATTCAAATAGCTGATTAAGCCAAAGAGAGCAACTTCTCAATTCACATGCTCCTGTCTAACAATTAGGGTTACCTCTACATGAACCCTTTGGGGTTCCATCACATGATAACTGAAACAGAATATTAGTACAAGTCTTAATGGCTTCATCCAAATCTATAGAAAATAAACTAATGCAAAAAAAAATCAAAAAAGGCTACAAGAATTTGGGGAATATCACAGTTTATAAATAATTATCTTAATAAATACACTTTAAATAAACATGTTCAATTTACACATTCAACTAATAATACTTCAAAGTTCATATAAAGTAGATTTGGGGGAAAAATCTTAACTCCTGTTCCATTATTATTTTTAAAAGGAAATAATTGAACCTCTATATATAGATACTAATTACTAGATGTTATATTAACAGTGGTTTTCTTATTTTTAAATCAAAGAAATTAATGACCCTATAGTGTAAAATTTTTTAGTGGTCATATTGAAATAACACAAGAGTAACTAACTAAAGCAAAAAACTGAAGAGACTAATTAATCTTAGAAATAGATCCAGTCTTCACAGCTGTGATCAAGAGAACTGTTACCAAATCTTACCTGGGGACAGAGCAAGTGCTGGCCTGACAGTAAGGGTATTGTTGCCTCTGAGTTTCTGATGTACAGTAACTGCATTCAATAAGGCCTGTAAGTACTTTTCTTGTTCTATGCTACTGGAAGATTCTAAAGAGGAGGTAGGAACTAAAAATGGAAATGACATCAAATAAAACAAACTGTTAATAAATAAGCTTACATACATATGCTTATACTTTCTTCATACAGTTTCATGTTACCACACCCAAATAAAACAGCTCTACTTAAAGCCCCAATCAATTAAACAGTTAATATTTTGATGCTGGTTTTACCACTTACTTCTCAATGCTCATCATTCTCCTAGAAAGAGTCAAGTCTGGAAAAGCATCATAGGACTATCCTTTCAAGCACAGGTAGAGTTTCTTGTTAACTGAGTATCTACAGTTTCTCCGTGGTGAACTCCCCACCTCTCTCCACGCTACCATGTGGGAGCAGAGATGATGGTGGTTTCTTTGGCATTCCTGAGCAGGGACAAGTCAGAATTTCTTCAAACCAGAAGCTTTATTCAAATTTTGCCACACAGGCCTAACAGAGGACATAAGCTTGGGGGGCTTTGTCTTGGGAAGGATGGAGAGATAAGGGAAACATACAGCCAGATTCCCTGGTCCTTCCAAAAGAGGGGCAAGAAACAGACACAACTACAGGCACAGTGGTGGGATTGTATGCAGTAAAATAATTAATGAAATGGGCTTAGTGCTTTATTAATTTATTTTTGAAACAAAGTCTCGTTAACAGACGGTCCTTGAACTCACTGCATAGCTATGGCTAACTCTAAAATCTTGATCCTCCTGCCTCTACCTCACAAGTGTTAGCATTACATGTAGGTAATGTGGCCACACCTGGCAGGTCAGGTACTTTAAAGAGGCATCAGAAAGGGACTCATGAGGATAACAGAAAGTCTTAAAGTTGTTTAGAACTTAAACAGAGAAAATTATCACTGCTTTTTAATCTATGCTAAGATGTCATTGTACTTTATACAACTCAAAAATGTCATCATATAATCAATCATATTTTTT
This sequence comes from Typhlomys cinereus, assembly GCA_023101885.1. NCBI lineage: Eukaryota > Metazoa > Chordata > Mammalia > Rodentia > Platacanthomyidae > Typhlomys > Typhlomys cinereus. The sequence continues at coordinate 1,454,064 of JALPQD010000468.1, read as the reverse complement.
TCTAGTCACATCAATAAAGAAGTGCATCTCAATTTCAAAGATAATGAAATGTGAAAGAATGTATTTATTTGAAAAACAATAGAAACAATCTCAGGTGAATGAGAAGTAGTGGAATAACTTTTGCTTTTTTCCTGCGCTCAGCTCAGTGACATGCTGCTGCTGCTTCTGCAGTGACAATTTACTTATGTGCTCACTAGTGCCCGTGCTCTATTACACGTCTTCACGTGCTCACTAGTGCCCGTGCTCTATTACACGTCTTCTTTACGTGCTTGCTAGCGCCTGTGCTCTATTACACGTCTTCTTTACGTGCTCACTAGTGCCCGTGCTCTATTACACGTCTTCTTTACGTGCTCGCTAGTGCCCGTGCTCTATTACACGTCTTTACGTGCTCACTAGTGTTTGTGGTCTGTTACACGTCTTCTTTACGTGCTCACTAGTGCCCGTGCTCTATTACACGTCTTCTGGCCTATAAAGATTTCTCAGAACAGAAAATGGTAAAAGTCAATTTCCCTCAGTTACAACAGTGCCGAACATAGCACTATGTGTGCTGGTGTCAGTCAAGCAAATTATGTGACAAGTGGGACAACTTTCTAGAGGGAAATATATGACGACAAATCTCAAAAATCACATGCTCTATCTGTACCCAAGAAATTTTGCATTTGCCTTAGTTCCCTAAATTACATCTGATACATTAGTGGGCTGAAGTTTAAATTTTAAAATTGGTTATTTATTATTAACTAGAGATCATGAGAGAAAAGTCAGCAAAGTATAGTGCCACTCACAAAGTATAGGCACTGAAAATATTCTCCAGGGACAGTATACAGTAACTTTCTAAAAAACCTCTTTGAGACTTCTTAAAGCAGTATTTTGGTTGAGTTTACTGCTCCTATATGTGTGTATTATAGAAAGGAGATAGGATATTTTCATACCACATGGGTCAAAACTTCTATTTATCTCTGAAGCTATTAAATATATGTGGATGCTTCTCAAAAGAAAGGGAAAAGATTGGTATTGATATGATCTTGTTTCTACCATTGGATATTCTAGTTTTCTGGAATTAAAAAAGTGTAGGAATTTATTATGCTAAAGTAGTAAAGACCAGACATACTAAGTAAGATGGCAAAGTCAAGGTGCAGCCCCACACTGTCAAGTACAATTCCCACTTAAGTACAGTTCTGTATATGTTGTGTGTAGCCCAGAGAAAAAAGGCTTATAAAGCACACAGTTAAACTTTCCCAAGGAAGACACTTTTCCTCCCCTCGCTCACTCTCTTTCCTTTTCTTTGAGATGGGTGGGGTCAATATGGTGTCCAGGATGGTCTCAACCTCCAGGACTCAAGTGATCTTCCTTCCTTAGAATCCCAAAGAAATGAGACTACGGGGCCACCTTACATCCAGGAATACTCAAAAGTAAAGGGATAGTTGTGCTGGGGGGAGCAGCTTACCGGTTTGAGGGGAGTTCTGTGATTTAAAAAGACCGACAACTCCCTTTCCGTGGAATCCTCCAGATCGGAGGAGCAGAGTACCACTTCTTGAGTTCTTCCAACACACAACAGGCAGACGGTTGTGTCGATAGCAGCGGGCTACTCTTGGCAAACTACTGTCCTGTACGGCTTGAGGTATGACCAGAAGGCCAGGATAGCTTCAGCGATGAGGAAGGGAAGAAGGGAGCGATGGAGAGAAGTATGGGAAAGAAATGTGGGGAGAGTATAAAAATATAAACTGAACAGTATCACGCTAGTTTTTGAACCATAAGAAACACATTAGTTTAGAAGTATTTTAAAATATGGAAGCTCTTTTAAACTCCTTTGTTTTTTAGTTGATAAGGCCAAGATAGTAAAAAGAAAAGCCAATTCATTTACTAAATCTGTACTCTTTAGAAATGACCCTTTTCCAGTGATACTGTACACTTCTGCTGAACAATGTGAACTTAGAAAAATAAAAATACATGTAGAATTAATAAAAAGGTATTTGCACTATTTCCCTTGCCTTATACACAAGGATTATAGGATTAGTAAATTAATACCAATATTTTTAAATATGTGTGTGTGTGTGTATCAGAGGGCGCTGTGTGTCCCTGTGGAGGCCCAAGGATGACTCAGGGAATCATCCTGGATTGCTCTACCTCCTTCATGCTTTGCTCTGGGGTGTCCCAGTTTCTGCATCTCAGGGTCGGAAGTGCCGGCTGCTGCCAGTTTCTGCCTGGCTTTTTTACGTGGATTCTGGGATGCTTTCGAGGCAGAGGCTTAACCCCTGAGCCATCTCTCCAGCCCCATTAATGTCATAAGGACAAGTCAAACTCTCAAGAATCAAAGGTCACAACAATGACAGTAGAGAACACAGCGTACAGTATGGACTGTCTGAAAGGGTGAAAGGGTGACACAACATTCAAATAGCAAAACGAGTTTAAATAATTTCCTTATATTCCTACATACTGATGCTGATTTCTGATTTTTGGTTTTGCACAGTATTTTATTTATTTATTTTATGTGTGTGTGTGTGTGTGTGTGCGCGCGCACGCGCGCGTGAGTGTGTGTGAGGGCATTGTGTGCCCCTGTGGAGGCCTAAGGGTGACTTCTAGAATTACCCTGGATTGCTCCAACATCCTTTTGCTTTGCTCTGGGATTTCCCAGGCTCCACCAGGGTTGAAAGTGCAGGCCATGGCACCTGGTTTCCACCTGGAGTTTTTACGTGGGACCTGAGATCGGAACTCAGGACCTTCTGCTTATGAGCCGAGTCTTAACCCCGGAACCATCTCTCCAGCCTGCATAGTATATATTTTTTATATTTATTCTATTCTTTCCATAGGTTTACATTTTTGTACATTAATTATGTGCCTTCAAAGGAGAAGAAAACTTAAACACAATCTTGCTAATCTCTTAGTTGAAGTGTTTAGTCAATTTGTAATTAATTTAATTATTTCTATGTGTGATTTAAATCTGTGATCTTACTGTTTGCATTGTATTTATCCCATCTTTTCTGCTTCCTTTGTTTTGGATTCTTTGTTACTATTTTGTTTCCTTCCAATAATTTGATGAATGAATATTACTTTACTCCACCATAAACATTTTATCTTAAGTGCTCTAATGAGTCATCCATTAAGATTTTACTATTTCCAGTGATAAAATTGGAATGGCTGGAGTGATAAAATTTCTCACTGGTAGGGATAATTCTGCTAGCAAGGTTCCCCTATCAAGATGCTATATCTTGGGCTGGAGAGGTGGCTCAGGGGTTAAGCCTCTGCCTTACAGGCGGAAGGTCCCGAGTTCGGATCCCAGATCCCACCTATAGACGCCAGGGGGAAGCAGGGGTGGCCTGCGCTTCTGGTCCTGGTAGGGCGGAGCCTGTGAATCCCGGGGCAGAAGGAGGAGGAGGCGTCCATGGTGGTTTGCGAATTTGTCCGTGGTTCTACACACACACACACACACACACACACACACACACACACACACACACACAGACGCGCGCGCACATATACACGCACATGCGCACAGTTGAATAAATAATAATAATAATAAAGATGCTATATCTTATACCATTTATACTTATTTACCAAGAGAAGTTAGTGAGGACAGGGAAATCCAGAAAAATTACTACATATTCATAATCCCCATTTTTCAGGACTTCATGCAAAGTGTTTATTTGGTCACAACCTCAAACTATGTTCCCAAGTTGTTTCTCAAGTTTCATAATGGTGTATGTAAATGTGAATTACCATTTAAAAGGACGTATCTACATTTCTTTGGGAACTACAGGGTTGAAACTAATAATTTTCAGACAATAGGATTTGTAATTTGCAAACTGCTTTCAGAGCTACTTAATCAAAGATAAAAATTTATAAATGCGAAGAAATAACTTATCTGGAGATGAAAGTACTACACTTACAGATGGTGGTCAGTTATAGAAAATATATATTTGTAAAATTTTTTTTATTATTTATTCAATTGTGTATGTGTGTGTGTGCATGTGTACATGTGTGTGTGTGTGTGTGTGTGTGTAGAACCACAGACGAATTCAGGAACCACCATGGACGCCTCCACCTCCTCCTTGTTTACTCTGCCCTGGGATTCACAGGCTCCGCCCTACCAAGACCAGAAGCGCAGGCCGCCCCCGCTTCCGCCCGGTGTCTATACGTGGGGTCTAGGATCTGAACTCAGGACCTTCCGTTTGCAAGGCAGAGTCTTAACCCCTAAGCCACCTCTCCAGCCCCAGAAAATATATATTTGTAGAAAGCACTAAATAAAGCTTTACATTGACAAGAAGAGAGAAAAGAAAATGTGGCATTTGTATCTTTAAGTAATACTCCAGGAAAATACTCTGATTAGACACCATAAGAGAGCCCTTGGCTCTTGGGCCAGCAAATTACAGCCTACGTACCAAAGCCTACCACATCGAGTCTTAGTCTGAGCAAATTCCGTTCTTACTTTAAGCCATGGTCACGTTAGCTGCTAGGAAAGAGGCAAACTAGCAGAGAAAAACCAATGAGAGGTTTGTTGGAGTTGTATAAAAAGTATCTCAGATGTACAGAGATTCTTGAGGGCCTTGACTTTTGTTTCTGGAAGATTCAAATGAGACACGAGGAAAGGTCTGTTTTCTGGAACCCACTGACACTTACCTCCGGCACAGTGAATACAGCCTGTTGGACGCAGTAATTCGGAAATACTCCGGTTTTGAACGGGAGGAGGTGCCACTTATGGTTCCCAAACCTAAACGCTGATAGTCTCTGAAACAAGCTCTTTCCACCAACTGTTCCATTGTAGATTTCTCTGAGGCTTTCAGGGTTGTATTTGTGGGGAGTTCACTATCATCTGAAACTGATCGGCAGAGAGAATTTTTGCTGAAATGATTAGCTCAAAGTAAAGGACTCAAAACTCTGAAGAGGGTCTTCATATTAGGGCTTCAGGTACTATGTGTATTATAAATTAAATCCTGAGACATTTGTAAGAGATCATAAATTTCTATTAAGATAGTAACACAGTCAAGAGTTGTATTATTACTAACTAAGATGTATTAACAAGACAGTGAGATGCTTGGTGGTAAAGGCGCTCATTTCCAAGTCTGGTGACCTGAGTTTGAGCCCCAGAACCCAAGGTGGAGGAGAGAACTGACTTCTCCACATTGTCCTCTGATCTCACGCATGTGGTGCTATGTAACCCACCCCAGATAAGTAGTAAATGTAAAAACAAAAGCAGGGACATAATACTATTTAAATGACTTCTAAAAACAAAGCCAGGCACAGAGGTGCACCCCAGCACTCGGGAGGAAGAGGTCAGAGGATCAGAAGTTCAGTGGCAACGTGGGCTATGTGAAACCCTATCTCAAAACCCCCCCAGATTTAACATGGGCTATATGAAACCCTATCTCAAACCCCCCAGATTTAACATGGGCTATGTGAAACCCTATCTCAAACCCCCCCAGATTTAACATGGGCTATATGAAACCCTATCTCAAAAAAACCCCCAAAATTATTTAAAATTATATAATTTGAATTCATTAACCATATATTTCTGTTTCAGTTGGGCATACCTGCTAATACTAAATTCACAAAATTGTGTATGGCATTCCCCATGCATATAATCCTAGCACGCTGGAGAGAGGCAGAGGCAGGAAGCTCAAGGTTATACTCTGCCACATATCAAGTTTGAGGCCAAAAAATTAAAAAATCTTGGGGCTGGAGAGGTGGCTCAGGGTTAAGCCTCCGCCTTGCAGGCAGAAGGTCTTGAGTTCGGATCCTAGACCCCACGTATAGACACACACATGTGCACACACACAATTGAATAAATAAAAAAAAAAATTAAAAAAATTAAAAAATCTTATCCAAACATAGAATATTAGGAAAACATATTTTTTTAGTTCCAAGAAACTGGTAAATATATTTTTTTCACGAGATTTTGTGAATCAAGGTCTAAATGCAACTACACTTTAAGTCTCTTGTTCTCTTACTCAACAGGAATAAACAGAGTCATGAGAAAGGTTCTTGCGTACCAGAGATGTCATCCTCTTCGTTCCACCCTGGGCGATTTGCTCTCTCTTCCACAATTGTTCCTGTCCTCTTCTTCAATAAATACTGTCGCCCGATTGTCATTTTCCCTGCCCTTTTGGCACCTTTCACAATTGTTTTTGAGAAAGTTCTATGAATTACAAAACCAAAAACAATGTCAATTTACTATGAATACACCAATTAACCTTTTTATATGTTTATTTATTTGTGTATGTGTGTGTGTATCTATGTGTATCAGAGGACACTGCGTGTGCCCATGGAGGCCCAAGGGTGACTCTAGGAATCACTCTAGATTGCTTGTCTCCTGATTGCTTTGCTCTGAAGTTTCCCAGGCTCTGTTTTACAGGACTGGAAGTACAGGCTGCAGTCATTTTCTCCTGGCATTTTTTATGTGGGATGTTGGATCCAAACTTGGAACTTTCTGCCGGGCAGAGACTTCATCCCTGAGTCATTTCCCTGGCCCACAAATAATATTTCTGACATCATAGTCTTATGGCCTGTGTATCATTTGCATATTTTTGATAAACTTTTCCTTTAGACCACTTTTCAAGTTATGAAGAACTAGCTTCCACAAGAAGTCATTGCATCTGATGTTGTTTTAGGCACAAAGTACTTATCATTCACATCTTACACTTCTTGGATTAGCTTTTGTGTCAAAAATGCCCAACCCCATTTCAATTACCCACACCACTGCCTCCGCCTCCCCGTAATCACACTTGCCGACTCCACAGAATGGAAAGCTGCCTGTCCCTCTCCATCACTCCCAACTCTTTGAGGCCATTGACAGTGACTGCTGGCAGTACTTTCACTTATTTTGTAAATGCTCCATTTAAGTGTGTATTCGTGGTACTTGGCCTGTAATTACCATAAACTTTTAAGGCAGAGAAAAAAATAACTATTTTTTATTTTTGAGAGGAGAAAAATAAGAACTAAGAAAACTGAATATCTTTTTGAAAATTACTTTTAATTAGTGGAACAGCAAGATTTAAATTACTTAAGAATTAAAAGTACTTTGTTTAAATAGTGAATCCTTTCTTGCTGACAGAAAATCTAGTCACAGAGTGATTACATTCATAGAATTAAAGAAACAAGTTATTTCCTGATTTATCAGCTATAGGTGAAACTTTTTAACTATGTGTGTGTGCGCGCGCGAGTGTGTGTGTGTGTGTGAGAGAACGTGTAGCGTGTGTTGTGTATGTGTGGTGTGTGTATGTGTCCACGAGCATGTATGTTTATTTATGCATGTGTGTATATGTGTGCGTGTGTTTGTGTTGTGCATGTGTATGTTTGTGTGTTATGTGTGTATTTGTGTATGTGTGTGCGAGTGTGTGTATGCGTGTACACACGAGTGTGTGTTGTATGTGTGCGCGCGAGCGTGTTTGTGTTGTGTGTGTGTATATGTGTGCGCGTGTTTGTGTGGTGCGTGTATGTGTCCGAGAGCATGTGTGTTTATTTGTGTGTGTATGTGTGCATGTGTGTTTGTGTGTTATGTGTGTGCGAACGTTTAGTTTGTGTGTGTGTTGTGCGTATGCACAGGCGTGAGCACACCATGGTGACTGTGTGGCGTTCACTCTCCTGCCACACTGTAAGATGCAGAAATCGAGCTCAGTCTGTCAGGCTGCACATGCGCTTTGCTGGCTTGAGCATCTCTTCGGTCTGAGAAAAACCTTTGATTGAGACTGCTGCTTATGCTCTTCTACAGCAGGAAGAATAGCACTCTTTGCTTTCTCCTCGTTCTGTGAGCTGTAACAATTCATTTATTGTCAAACAAAAGATCATTTTTAATTATCTGTAAACTTGAGAGTTATAAGACATGTTTTAATAACTGCTGGGAAACCCAAAACACTGATATTTTCCCAAAAAATCCTATTATAAACCTTCTATGAAATATTTAAAACTAAATGTTATTCTTTTTAATTTCCCAGCTACAGTTATAGTATTTTCATATATTCAAAGCAATTCTTAACAGTTTAAAGTGTTTTATTTCTCTTTAACTTGATATAAAAGGTTGTATACAGATCAATGTTTCTGAAACCAACAGTTTTCTGAGTTTCTAAACCTAAAATGGAATCCAAACTCCTCTTTCACTGAGGGCTGGGATAATAAACCTCAGCAGCTCCAGGACCCAAACCAGCGCAAGGTATGTGCTTAGCTTACTGGTATAAACTCCTAGGTTACTGCTCAAGAATATCTGCCATTTCCTGATATTCATGGTCTCCTCTGCTAACCATGGGATGCAGGTCATCAGCTGTGTGCCCAAGAAATGACATATTGTCTAGAACCTCAGATCTTCTAAAATCTGTAATATACCTCACATCCAGGGAGAAAACCTACAAATATAATTTGTTCTGGCAGATGCTGGTATAGATGATTATGCTAAAGGGATGAAATGGCAGTACCCATGTTATCATTGTTGGAAGAGAAACTTTATTTTATTTTATTTTATTTTTTGATGGTTCTATAAATTTTAATTAGTTTCCAACTTGATTTCAGTTTCAATGTCTTACATTGAAGTCTAGTGTCCCTGAGACTTCTAATTAGGACAAAGGTGTAAGTCAGATTCTGATGCCCAAAAAATTTGATCTATTATCAGAAGAGAAATTTTAAAACAAATATTATTTTATAATAACTGAACTTTAAGCCTCAATCACAGTTCCTAAAAACTTTCATTAGAAAAATGTTTTACAACCAAATGGATTGTCTGATCCTGGAGACGAAAAAAAAAAAAAAGCCAGTCAAAGGAATTTTTAGCAAAATTTGAATATAGAGTACACTATGTAAATTTTATATCAATTAAACATCCCTTTTAATTTATTTTTACTCTTACAATTTCATACATGCAGACAATGCATTTGATCATAGCTACCCCTATCTCCCTCCCACTTCCCCTGGACATTTCCCTAGCATGTCAAACTCCTGCCTTTATATCCTAATTTTTTAAATTGAATAATATAAAATAATATATAAGCAATAAAAGAAAATACATTAAGGATGTAGATAGTTATGATTGAGCTCCTGGCTCCGCATGGTTAAGAATACATGATAAAGCTGAGGAAGAGCAGTTTTGTCCATCTTCTGTGAGACTAAGTCCATGGTGTGAGCACAGGGAGCCCCGGCCCATGGGAGACCATCCCATTTGTGAACACACGGAGCCCCCGGTCCGTCCGTGGGAAACGTCCTATTTTTAACTAATGTACTCAGATGATATAAGACAATGATGCTCTTATCCTTAAAATGTTCATACTGAAGATAAATATAAGGGGGCATTTCATTTTGTATGCAACCCAAGTGGTTCAGAAAACTTGTACACACAGATATACACATAAAAATGGGAGAAGTAGTCACTTATACCGTGAAATAGTCAGCTATGGAGAGACTGAGGTTATCAGATCTTTCTTCTTACCGGAAGGAGGTGTTTTTTTCCTTCTGCTTTGGTAAGATAATCTGCGGGGTCGTTTGCCCAGCAGCAAAGGCAAAGGTGCTGAAAATGGACTGAGGATGACGGAACTTCATCAGCTGTTTCTTGAAGATCTCGACCACTTCTGGACTGACTTCTTCATCAAATGCTACTTTAATCAACTAGAGACCAAAGAGATTAAACACATCAGAAGGACTAAAGATTTCCAATCAGCTTCCACCCATATCACCTTTCAAAAAAAACAACAGGGAAATAGCAATATTAAATAGAAAAAAAACAATATTAGACTTGAGAGCTGAAGGACTCTGGAGGCTGTAGGGACTTTGGATAACATGAAATAAAATTTTTAAAATTTTATAAATGGAAAAGTGGGGCTTAGAAAACTTTACTTGCAATAGACAGCTAGCTAATGAAAAAAATGTGTTCTTGAAGTTGGTTTTCTTTAAGACTGTCTTTTCTATGATGGGATAGGGAATTAACTTGGAGTATATAAAATAGCAAATATGCTCTCTTATTTCTTAACTATTTTATTTAGACAGAATGTGGCCAGAAATACAAACAAATCTAGACACAAAAAGGCTGTTTCACTAGACTCCTGACCAGTCCAGACAGGCAGCTTTCTTTTGGCAGCTGTGGGAAGTCTGTGCTGTCAGTGATGTGAGAAGGTCCACGGCTGAATGGTTGGCAGCTTCTCATTTCACACAGTGGTACAGAAGCTACTGGCCAAGCTCCTTGAGTAAGAAAATAATGGGCCAAAACCTGGAATTCTTAGAAATTTGAAGTTGGAGACAGGAATAAAAAATTCATCATATACGATGGACTTCAAAAAAGGTAAAATGAAGAAAAGGCCACTTCTTTCAGGATATAGTTTGCACTAGTAGTTCAACAAGTTTTGATATGTTTGGAAGCCTCTGGAAAAACCCTTGTTTTATCAGGGGCTTCTCAGTTCATTAGCCCTAGCTATATGTCCTGGAGTTTTACCTCTTCCATAGAAGAGTCATAGCATTTCTTTCTCAAGCAGAGAATTTTTTTTTAAAAAATGCTTCTTGCCTTTCTTTCTTTCCCTCTAACTTTAATTGTGTGTGTGTGTGTGTGTGTGTGTGTGTGTGTGTGTGTGTGTGTGTGTGTAATGTGTGTATCAAAGGGTACTGTGTTCCTGTGGAGGACCAAGGGTGACTTTGGGAATCATCCTGGATTGAGTCTATCTCTTTTTCTGCTTGGCTCAGAGGAAATTTCCCAGGCTCTGCCTACCAGGGCCAGAAGTGCAGGCCATGGCCCTTTCTGCCTGGTGTTTTTTACATGGGACACTGCTTGTGAGCAGTCTTAACCCCTGAATCATCTCTCCAGCCTGAGAATTATTTTTTAATTAAAGGCTTTATTATCAAAAGCAGGAGTTGGGGACTAAGTTGTCAGTGTCATACATCTGGTCGATACTCTGAAGTGGCCACAGGGCTCCTGAAATGGAGGGCTAAATCCAAACCTATTAACATTTTACTTAGCTGAAGATGACTTTCCCAGACACTCATCTTGCTTTGCCCATCTTCTCACTTTGACCCCATGGCCACAGAAAGTAGAATATTAGGAATGTTGAAAAAGCTTAAGTGCAGATTTAACAGGCTAGATCTGGAAATCTCAAATCAGAAACACTGGAACTTTGATGTTCAAGAGCCTTGGATTTCAGAGTGATTTGGAAACAGGTTAAATTGTGAAACTGTGGTTAGGTAGTTCAGACAAGGGATACTGAGCTTGTACCTGAAAAGATGAGGATGTAATCTGCAGTCCTTCCTGCATGTGCTGCTGGAGTTGGTTCTGCATCGTGATCTTCTTCTCCTTGGTGATGGATGCAATGGGAAAGCTCCGCACAACCGTCTGTTCACCGACTGCAGGAAACAGGGTGCAGACTCAGCAATGGCACTGCACAGTCGGGAGCAGAGGACATGCCCAGCAGTGCAGCTGCAGGGACTCCAGAATCTCACTCCTTAGTTTTACTGCATGACCATTTCCCCTGAGACAGACTGCTTTCCTACAGTAAAGGACCTATTACACATACCACTTTTGACTAGTGTGCTCTCTCTCTTTTTTTATTTATTCAATTGTGTGTGTATGTGTGCGAGCGTGTGTATGTATGTGTGTGTGTGTGTGTGTAGAACCACAGGCAATTCGGGAACCACCATGGACGCCTCCACCTCCTCCTTGTTTACTCTGCCCCGGGATTCACGGCTCCGCCCTACCAGGACCAGAAACGCAGGCCACCCCCACTTCCGCCCGGCGTCTATGCATGGCATCTAGGATCCGAACTCTGGACCTTCCGCTTGCAAGGTGGCCTGAGCCACCTCTTCAGCCCCTACTAGTGCTCTCTTTAACCTACTTGAGTCATATCAAATCACCGGATTAAAACAATCATGCAGGAACAGCAGGGACTACACAGAAAAAAATTAAGTACATTCAAATATTGAAAAGACAGCTAATATTTAATGTAAGGATACAACAAAGGAAAAGTTCTGGAAAAGCAGCTCAGTGGGGAGCACGCCTGTTTGCAAACCTGACAACCTGCGTTTCATCCTCAGAAGCCCACATGGTAGAAGTGACTTCTGAAAGTAATCTCACCTCTGCTGTGCACCATGACATGCACAGGTTCTCTCTCTCTTGCAGTTCGCCTGCATGGTTGTTGATAAACCACCATCAAATGGCTTAAGGGAAAAAGGGGTTTATTTTATATTCATTTTTTATTTTATTTTATTTTATTTTTTTGTCTGGTTATAGTTCATAGTCCAGCTTGACAGGAGAGCTCACGCCAATGCCAGGGCCAAGGGAATTGGCCACACCATAATGGCTTGAGAGACGGACAATCCTTACTTGCCAGACCAGCATGTCTGGCCAAGTGTACACAAGGATGCCAACTCTCTCAACCAGCTCTCTATATTTATTCCAGGGCTCAGTCCCACCCACCATGGGCTGGGCCTTCGCTCTCAGCTAGACAATCTCCTGCAGGTTTGCTCTGGGCTTAACTCAATCACTCAACAAATATTCTACAAATATAATAATTCTCTACAAATATGCCCAGAGCTCAAACCCTCAACTGTCAAGTTGACACCTGTGCCTAACTACGATATTCTCTCTCTCTCTTACTGTCTCTCAAATTAACAATATTAAAAGAAAAAAATAATAGATTTTTCGTATTTTAGAGTTAGGATCTCACTATGTAGCCTAGGTGACATGAACTCATGATCCTCCGAGTGCTGGCATTATAAGCATGTGCAACCACAACTGGAAAGAGAACAGATTTCTCCTATTTTTATGTGTATGGTGTGAGTATGGGGAAAGTATGTGCTTACACATGTGTAAAGGTCCAATGTCAACTGAGAATGATTCTTGACTGCTCTCCCCCTTATGGTTTTGAGGCTGGTTCTCTAACCAAACCCAGAGCGCATGGCCAGGGCCATTCAGACTAGCAGTATACGCTGGGGGATTCGCACTCTTCACTTTTGAAGGCCAGAATTACAAGGGCTGTCATGTCCACTGGCATTTTTGTGAGATCTGAATTCTGATCCCTTAGAGTGTGTAACAAGCACTTTCAACAACTAAGCCATTTACCTAGACACAGAACATAACCTCTGGTGGTTTCTATTTTCCCATTCTTGTTTTATATTTAAACTCCTAAAATCTTCTGAAGGCAGGCTAGAAGATACAAAGCGTATCTTATTACACATAGAAGCAAACTTTAAAATCTGTTCTGGGCCTGGGAAGATAACATTTCCCACATGCTAGGTTTACTGTACACCAACTTTTTAAAAAATATTTTATTTATTTTATTTCGTGTGTGTGTGTGTCCCTGTGGAGGACCAAGGATTACTTCAGGATCATCCTGGATTGCTTCTACCTCCTTGCTTTGCTCTGGGATTTCCCAGACTCCACCCACCAGAGCTGGAAGTATAGGCTACTGCCATTTCCACCTGACTTTTTTTTTTTAAATGTGGGACCTGGGCTCTGAACTCAGGACCTTCTGCTTGCCAGGCAGAGTCTTAACCCCTAAGCCATCTCTGCAGCCCCAGATGCACACCAATTTTTATCTGGGTGCTGGATATCCCAATGGATTCTCATGTGTATAAAGCAAGCACCTTATATCACCTTAACCAGATTAGTCATCTTAAAAAAATACTTTGTTTAAGAGAGGGATGGGATGAAGGAAGTTAAGGATGTGGGAGGGAAGGGGAAAGAACATATGCACAGGCATGTTCATGCCATGATGGACCTGTGGAGGTCAGAGGACATCACACTGGAAGTCAGTTCTCTTCTACTCTGTGGGCCCTGGAGATCGAACTCAGAATCTTGAGGTTTATTTACCCTCAGGTGCCTTTACTCACTGAGCTCTCTTGCTGGCCCTGATAAGCTATCTTTTATGACCAATATAGTAAGCTGTTTGGATTCTATCCAGTTCAGAAATAATGTGACTTTTAAGATTCAAGGGAGCATTTGGAAGGTTGAGGCAGTAGGCTCTCCCATTTGAAGTTAGCCTATGCTAATAGTGGGATCTTAGTTTAAAAAAAGAAAAAGGAATGAATGAAAGAAAAAAGGAGATTTAAAGGAGAAAGGGAACTTCAGAGGTTAAAAAAAAAAGGAATGACTGTATCTCACAGATTGCTGGATAAGTAAGATAATACATGTGTCCCTCCCAAAATGTGTATGTTTACACTTTAACCACTAGTATTTCATAATGTAAGGAAATATGTATATGAAAAGATTGGGTCCTTAAAATAGTGTTCAAGTTAGTATTTTTAACACAATACATATTTTACATCTGAATTCCATTGTCCAAGAGATACATTTCATGTAGTACATGCTCATCAAATGCTACTGAATGTATAATTTTAGAAGAGGAAGGAACCTGAGCGCTCATTCGTTCTGACAGTTCTCGGCTGTCAGCATTCATCACAATCACTTGGGGGGCTTAGGATACTCACAGATGCCTGGGTCTCCTGATTTCTATTGTTTAAGACTTTAATTCGACTGTCTGAGGGCTGGATATGGAAATTGGTATGTTTTTAAAAGCTTCACAGACAATTTAAACACACAGCCAAGGTTAAGCACCAATGAATAACTATAATTGATAATCCAATTCCCTAGCTTTATGAAAGAGGAAATATTAAATTCTGAGAGGCCAGGCAATTTTTATCCATCATGACTGATCAATATTTATATAAAACTTGAGTTTTCTGGTTTGAGTCCAATACAATAGTGCTTCTGAAACCATATGCATTTCCCCCATATTATACCCTACATGATAGTCATTTTTAAGAAGACAGGGTAGATTAATTCTCAATGGAGCATACAAGTGATTTCTAATAGGGAAGACAGTGTAGAATCAAATAAAAAAAGAAATAGATGCTATGGGAGCTTAGTGAGAGGAAGAATTGCATCGGAGTGAGAATAACTGAACTTGGATAAGAGGGAAGTAGGTTAGTATTATACAACCCTGTGAGAGTTAGCACATCCTTCCATGAAAAGGATCACATATATGAAAGACCTTAGAGGTCTATAATGATCTGGAGCAAACGAGCAGGGACAAATTTAGAAAGCTAGAGCAATGAATAAGTAGGGGATATACTTAGCAAATGGATATTAGCAAGAACAAAACAAAAAGATATAAAGTGGGATGGGGACCTGTGAGAGAGGGTTACCAGGTGGAGGTATGAGTGGGATAATAAAGAGTGAGGTATAAGTGTGATCAGAATGTGTTAAATACATATATTAAAGGTTAAAGAATAAATGTAAAAATAAAAAATAATCTAAGACATAAATTATTATATACAAAAGTATTTCCTGCATCTGTTAGCCTAAAGCTTCTTCCACACTTGAAATGGTGCACCCATTTCTGTACACAGACTGAACAAAACCCCCATGTACTGTACAGACATACCCATACTCTGCTGGTGTGTGCCCGGCCTTACCTAGCTGATCATGAGGTGTCCCTCTGAAGAGGATTCTGTATGTGGTGAGGAACAAGGCGCCTTCTGCCGGCAGGAGCTGAGGCCCTCCAAGTAGACCTCCAGTGGCTTCCTCCCTCCCGTCAGGATCCAGTAAGACGCGAAGACCTTCACACACAATTTCTTCTCCGGGCAGTAGAGCTGGTCTAAGAATCTTGGGCTAAGAATAGGGAAACTGTTTTAAAAGCGTGGTTACTTTTTCATTTATAGTCCTAAAAACCCTGAGCCAGATTTAACAGGTAACCAGACAAGAAAGCAAACTTGGGAAAAAGCAGAAAAAAAGTTTTTAAGCACAAGGATGAAAAGATTCTTTGCAGCATTACTTACTAACAGTAAAAGTCACTGTGGAATAACTCAAAAGTTCGAGCTGTCCATTGAAACAACCACTGCGTAACTCTTTAAAATGAAGTGTTAAAAATGTTTAAGAGAAACACACGAAGAATATCAACGAATTGAACTAGTGAGATAACTCAGCGAGTAAGGCACGTGCTGCTGAGTCTGATAACCTGAGTTTGATTTCTGGGACCCACATGGTCCAAATACAGAACTGACTTCTGAAAACTGTCTTCTAACCTATGTGCACATACACAGGCATGACTAAATAAATAAACACATGCAAAAAGAAAAGAATATAAATTAATAAGGGTGGTGCTAACGATGGAAATATGGATAGGGAGGGAAGTCATTACTTTGTACAATGCATATTTCTTTCATATTTGAATTTTACATAAAAGAATACTATTGTTTTCTGTAAAATGAAAAAAAACCACTTTTTAAAAAAAAAAACAGCTGTCCTTTTTGACTAAGTAATAAATATTTATACATGAGAAATCTGACTTAATATCCTTTACATAAGGAACAACACAAATAAGAATCCTCTTGGAATTAGAACAAGGAAAAAAAATCAACTCTCCTCAAAGTCTAATGCTTATTTATTTTTTTTACTCAGGAATGAAAACTACATACATTACTATTATTCTTTTATCAGGGTCTAGGAAGCATACAACTAAATGCAAAAATCAAAGTTTTATGATCAATGTGTCTTAAATTTCTGACAGAATTATTCCTATTAGGTTTCTGAACTCTTGTTTAAATCTAGCTTTAACAAACAGTTCTGTTACAGAGCTGAGAAGGTCCTGAATTCTAGTTCAAAAACTGGTTTTAGGTCAACTACATAATCATTGGAGAAGCTTCTTTTTGTGGATATACATTGTGTGCATGTGTGTAGATGCATGTGCACATGTATGTGCAATCATGTGTAGGCCAGAGATTGACACTGGTACTTTCTTTGATTGCTTTCCACCTTACATATTGAGGCAGGGTCTCTAATTTGGACACAGAGCTCACAGATTTGGCTAGTCTACGTAGCCAACTTGCATCCCCAGTGTTGAAATTACAGGTGAGCTGCCACATCTTCTTGATGTTTACAAGGTACTAGGATTACAAACTCTGACCCACCTCCTGAACCCTTGGGTGGCTTCTTAAAATGCAGATTTTGGGGCTGGGGAGGAGCTCAATAGGTTAGGCATCTGCTCACAAACCTGGTGATCTGGTGACCTGAGTTCAACTCCTGGAAGCCCATGGAGTGGGTGGGGAGGACTTCCCAAAGTCATCCTCTGACCTCCACCCATGTGTAGCTAGCAATCATGTGTCCTTCTACCCCCCCCCCGTCTCTCGTAAATAGGTAAAATATTTAAAAAATATACAGATTTCCAGGTTAGGTTCCATGGTATTCAATTCAGGAAGCTAGAGACCCCAAATTTTTAATAACTTCTCAACTGTTTGTCAGGAACAGCCAGATTCAGAACCTAGTACTTTTATGGTAATTGCCTGAAATATCTATTAGAAGAGGTTATATAGGCATAAACCTTGAGATTGGGCTTGGAAGTTGGAATTATTCATAATTTGAGATGGAGAGAAGGCCTGGGGTAAATCTTCACCTTGAAAGCTAAATGACCTGACTTTGGATCCCAGATCCATGAAAAAATGCCAGGAGAAAATGGCAGTAGCCTACATTTCTGGCTCTGGAGGATGGAGCTTGGGAAACCCCAGAGTAAAGCAAAAGGAAGTAGAGAAACCCAAAAATGATTCCCAAAGTCATCCTTGGGTCTCCACAGAAACACATAGTGCCCTTTTCTTCTACACACATCTACATCCACACATATACACGCCTACATCTATTCACACATCTATTCAATTTATGACTTTCCTATAAAAACAGAGTTAACAAAAGGTTATTATTGCTTTTATGTCGAATCCCAAAAAAGATAATGTTCTCACTTCAATTTATAAGATTCTACAAGACAAACTCCATAGCAAAATTGAACGCAGGAGTCTACTGTTACTATTTTGAGATTTGTTATACTCTGAAAACATGCAATGTGGAATATTTACCTTCTGGATAGGTGGAAGTCTTCTACTCTCTCGATGTACTGCTTCTAGGGTCTCAATGTGCATAGCAACAATTCCTAGGAATCAAAATAAAAGAACACAAACTAAGTGGAATAAAAACAAATTCAAATAGTTTGGAATGGAAAACTAATTAAAGTTTGTCAATTTCTTACAAAGTTAAACATACTAATCATACAAACTATAAAATTCTACTCCTAGGTATATATCCCTAAAAAACTGAAAGTACTCAGAAACTTGCATACGAATGTCCATAGTACCATTATTCACAATCTCCCGAAGGTGGAATAATCTGTTCTCATCAACAAATAAAAGAATAGATATATCCACAGAATAGATATTACTGAATCATGAAAACAAAGTTCTGACAGATGAATAACCTTGAAAACACTATGAAAAACTAAATAAGGAAGATATAAAAGGAAAAATAGTTCATGATTCTATTTACATTAAATTATTCAGAATAGAAAAGTTTATGGAGAAAGCAGATTAGATATTTGTTGTACTTTGCCTGCATTGTTGCTGATAAATTCACCATCAAACAATTCAAAGGAGCAAGGGGCTATTATTTTTAGTTTATGATAATCTGATTATAGTTCCTTGTCCAGGTTGGCAGAAGAGCCCACATCAACACCAAGGGCCGAGGGAACTGGACACACCATATCCACATAATACTAAGAGAGGAACGATTGTTGTGTCTGACCAGCATGTCTGGTCAAGTACACAGAAGGATGCCAACTCTTTTAACCAGCTCCCTCCATCTTATTCACCTGCCCAGGGACTAGTCTTGCCTACCACAGACTGGACCTTTCCATAAACTAGACAATCTCTTGGAGGCTAACTTTGGGTTTAACTACTAATTCTCTATGAATGGGCCCAGACCTCAAACCCTCAACTGTTAAGTTGACACCTGTATCTATGACAATATTCTTAGAGGCTAGGACCTCAAGAAAGGATTCATCCTTTCTTTCTTGCAATTTTTTTTATTCAGTTTGCTCTTTCACAATTCATACATGTATATAATGCATCTTGATTATTCTTTCTTATTTCTGTCCTATTTCTGTCAGTCTCCCTCTTTCCTACTAATCCTTTTCCCACATTTGGGTCTTTTTGTTTAGTTTTCTGACCCACTAGGTTTAACCAGGACTGTCTGTGTGACTATGAGTTTGGAACTAACCATTGGAGCTTGATGGGCTCACCAGTGGGAACATAACTGAAGACAACAGCTCCCCTTCCTCTGCCCCCTGGAATCTATCACTGCCAATAGTTCACCAGGGAGTGGTAGGGCTCCATGAGCCCCTCCCATCCATGACTAAATGCCTGCATGGTTAGTTTTGTATAGGTCCAGTTCAGTAATTACAGCTGCTGGAGAAAACAGGATTTCTTAATAGTCACAGAATATCTATTTGAGGTGATTAAATTTTGGAAATAATGGTGATGGCTGAACAACATTTTGAATACGACTAGTGAAATGCTTATGCTATATATTTTACTGCAATTTAATAAAATTGATTTTAAAAACAAATCAGAAGATAAACAAATAGCATGGATAAGTTCTGTTTTTATGCTAGAACTTTATCATCTACAATATTTGCAAAGCGATTACCTGGTATCATACAGTGAAGGCTCTTGATATGATCCTGAGTAACTCCACTCTCCGTACAAACCTTGTCAATGAATCGGGTAATGAACCTCACAACAGAGTTGGCAACGTCATTGTTTTCTGAATCTTCAAACCCACTCTCTGTATCATAGCTCTCAGCTACACTTCCTGCAATACTGAGAGCCAAGGAAACAAACCATGGTCAAGATTGATATAAATCTGATTATAATATCACAGTCAATTTATAGAGCAATGAGTCTTGGTCAAAGAGATGCATACTCAGTAGGAAGAGCTCATTTAACTTCACAGCACCTATAGTAAGTGGCAGTGTTGAAATACAGTGCCCTATTTACCTACTTTCAAATATTATCCTTGGACCAAGATTTATTTTTGTAAGGAATATCTCGTCACATTTCCAAAAAGAACTCAGAAGCCATAGAAAATAAAGTAGAAGACTTTGTCATTCTACCTGAACCTTTTGAAAAATTGTGTCCTCTCAAGTTAATTATTCCAGAGAAATAGAAATATAGCTATTTTTGGTAACCGGAACGTGTACTTTAGTAGGTATAGTAAAAGAACCTCTTTCAGAAATTTGCATGTTCTACGAGATGGAAAAACCAGATTGTTATGACCCTTTCTATTGTCAGCATCTTGCCCTCTCTCCTCTCTCTCTCTGAAGAAATCACAACCTTTTAGGCCGCTGTGAAGCCATCATTCTCATGTAAATGATAAAATCCTGAAAATTGAGGGGATGAATTTAAGATGCGGAAGCCAAAGCTTAGTGTCTGCTCATGTGCTATTTAGCACCCACTATGCAACAAATTGACTTTGGAAAAAATTGATTTATCTTTCTGTTCTAACCTCCTCCTTCTTTCTTCTAAAGTCTGCTATGTTAGCTAACTGAGTGTTAAAGTAATCTAAGAAGATAATATGGCCACCACACCATCCCAAATCATCAAAGAACTAAGTAAGATAGCTCAGTTATTCATTATACTGGCTGAAGAGGGAATGGTCACTGATAAGGACAATTTCAAAAGAAAAGGAAAGATAGCTATTGTAGATATAAAGATAAATGTCAATGACAGTTGGAGACAAAGCTAGTGAAAGATCAAGAAAGATTTTAAAAACAAATAATTATGTGCACAAATGATGAAACAGTTTTGTGAGTTTGTGAGTAGTAAAGACATGTGAAAGCATCATGCAACAGAAAGGATGAAAAACTATGCAACAACAATAACTTGAAGGGATAAGGGTTGTTTAAAGCAAAAGGATGAATGATAAATTCTGCAGGAAGAAATCTGGGCCATTCTTTGGCTTTGTGTGTTAAATTCTTATTTCACATTGCTTAGATTAGCTGCCAGCTGCAGGGCCTTGGGAAATAAATAGGTCTGGGTGGCTGACTTATAATAGGATGGAAGCCGTAAAAAGGAGATGCACCAGTGCTCTGGGAATATCCATTAAAAAGAAGGAATGTAAGGTAGACAGATTGGGAAGTCAGGGCTAAAGCATTATGTTTATCAATGAGTTTTCCAATAGAATATGAAGAAATGTGGCACAGGGATTGAGAAGATGAAGAGGAGCTGCTAGGAGTTTGATAAGAGTTTATGAGTTAAGGGGCTGGAGAGGTGCCTCAGGGGTTAAGCCTTTGCCTTGCAGGCGGAAGGTCCTGAGTTTGGGCGGAAGCGGGGGCAGCCTGCGTTTCTGGTTCTGGTAGGGCGGAGCCTGTGAATCCCGGGGCAGAGTAAATAAGGAGGAGGTGGAGGCGGTCCATGGTGGTTCCCGAATTCATTCATTCATACACACACACACATACACACACGCACGCACGCACGCACACACACACACACGCACGCACACACAACTGAATAAATAATAAAAAAAAGAGTTTATGAGTTAGAACTACTAAGATGTTGTAGCATCTGCACTGAAAAGCTAAAAAAGGGCAGAATTCCTGCTGCTCAGGCTCCTTGTTCATTTATTTTTAAGACTTAAGAAACACTTCCTTTATTTACTTGTTTATACATATTTATTATTTATTTGAGAGAACGATACAGCTATCTACCTATCTGAGATAGAAAAATAGATAGATAGATAGATAGAAAGAATATGCATGTATGTAGAGGTTACATATGATAATTTTAGAAAGTTGGCTCTTTCCTTCCACCATGTAGGTTCTAGGGACTGAACTCATATCACAAGTGTGCACATAGGCACCTTTATCCACTGAGCTGTTTCAAGACCCTCATCTATTTATTCATTTAATTATCTGTGGTTACCACACACCTATTATCTGCAGAAATGCCAAAGATAAAGCCATGAGCAAAGCAAAGGACACAGACAATATGCAAATATCTGAAAATACAATGGGTTATACATGGCATGGTGAGAGAAGCCTATAATCTGAGGTCAGCCATATAGTGAGAACCTGTCTCAAAAACCCCAACCGAAAACAACAAAACCAAAAACAAAAAACAAAGTCAAACCAAAAAAATTAAAAATATAAACAAAGAAAGAAAAGAAAAAGGGAAGCAATTAGGTTACAAGTAAAAGTCAAGGAAGAAAAGATAAGGATGCACAGTAACAGAAATTCTTAAAAGAGAAAAAAGAGAAAAACTTGTCTAAATAAATAACATTTGTAACAGTTGAATAGAAATCTAAAGTCATATGATGCTTTGACCTCTGCAGAGAGAATTCCAGACTGAGGGATGAATCAACACAAAGGCTGTAAAGTAGTACTATGTTTGGAGAATCTTAATATTAGCAGATGCGCCAGGTTAATTATCTTGGGAAACCTGGATAGCTCTGACTAGTCAAAACAGGAGGAAGCTACTACAAAGCCACAATTAGCTCTCAGAAGGGAAGGAGGAGGGCTTCGAGTACCCCCGTTTCAGTACCTGTTTGTGACAATGCTGTTGCTTCCACTTTCCCAGTCTCCTGGTGCTGATGCTCGTAGGAGCTTGTTTTTACTTGTGTCTAGTGGAACTAGCAGATTAACCATCAGGTTTGCAAAGTGAATGGCCTGACTGAAGACAGTGCTTTCCTCGTGTTGTACCAGCTCTTGCTGCGTGGATTTGCTCAGAGTAGGCCAAAGGCGCAGCTGCTCGGCGGCCAGGTCCATTGCTGTCTTCTCTTGGTATTGGTCATCCGGAAACTTATTCTAGAATACAGAACAGAATAAGCCAAGGAAGAACATTCCTTACTTCATTAGCTTAAAAATGAAAGGAGCTGGGGAGAGGGCTCAGTGGTTAAAACGCTTGCCATGCAAGCCAAAAGATCTGAGTTTGAATCCCCAGATCCACATAAAATGACTAGGCGTGCCAGGCTGCACGTGCAGCCTGCCTGTAACTTTAACCTGGGAACATCCAAGCAAGCTGTCTAGTCAGACTAGCCCTGTCAGTGAGCTCCGGGCTTATTAGAGACTCAGCCTCAAAAGAGTGAGGCGGAAGAACAATCAACACACACACACACACACACACACACACACACACACACACACACACACACACATGAAAACACAGCTGGGTGTATCTCATGCACACATAGATAGGGAAATTTTAAAAAAGAAACAAGATGGAAGATACTGTAAGCTATCCATGTTTTATATGTAAGTCTTCTCTTGGAAATTCCATATTGTTTCAGTATATTTTACCAGCATAATCATTATATACTATTTTAAAAAAATGTCAGTAATTAAAAATCTAAAAAATTATTTTCTTTCTCTTGAAATCTTAATCCTTCTGCTTCTACCTCCCAACTTTTGGCATTATAGGTGTGTGCTACCATGCTGGGTTGAATTTCTTGAAAATCATGAAAAACATCTATTAAGTACCTGAATTGCAGAAATGAAAAAAAATGAACAACCACAATAAAACAAAAGCTAGTCTTTTTTTTTTTCCTGGCCCAATATACCTTCATTGGAACCGCTTGACAATTCTAAGGAAACAATATGAAAACACAGACAGACATGTTTCTCATTGCTAACATTTCACTGTATTTACTGATATCTCTTTCAAGTTACTGGTTATAATAATTTTCTAAGCCGAAATACCCATAAATGGTATCCAGAAGCATTTGCTAAAACTCTTGATATATCTTCTCATTCGCTCCTTAAGAGGAAATGGAATAACCAAGGTCATAAAAACACACCAGATTTTCTTGTTAATGTGACAGACAAACATTATCAAACACATGAGTGTGTACGTGACTATGGAATTTTATAGAGGGGTTTCCTAGGTAGGCTGAAGGATTAAGTGGCAGCTGCAACCCATGTCTGCATAAAACTTTATCTAGCTCATGAAGAACTGAATATTATTCATATATCTAATTTAGGGCTTAGAAACAGTTCTTTTTTTAAAAAAAAAATAAGGTAGGACACAGCAACTGTGACACATTTGTTTTACAAATGTCTTTGAGATTTATCAATATTAGCATCAGAGTTGTTCTTAAAAACTATCAAAACCAAAACCCAACAGTCTATTTACTTCTGAGGCATGATCCAGTCCAATAGTCTTTTCATCTGCTACAAGCTACACCTTAAAGTACATTTGGTATTTTGAAAGAAAAACAATCTGAATTTTAATTAAGCAAACAAGCCACACCTGCATAACAACATTTTGGAGCACCAGATACATATCAGTACTATTTGTTACTAAAATTTCTATTCTTACACTTGAATTATATCAATATATGCTTAAAATGAGGCATCTGAATACAGTCACATAGGACAAATATCTTATATAAACACAGTTTAAGAGGGGCATGATGGAAAGAATATGAGTGATACTGAATTTAAAATGACATTCAAGTGACCTTCTCAAGTGGCAACATTGGCCATCAGTCTTTTGGGCTGCTTTGAGCTCAGTAATTTCTAACATTATTACTTAGTAAGTGACAAGTATTTTTAATGAACCTCTCACATATTACACATAAAAATCTTACAATAATAATGTCTATTCATTTTACAATAATGTCTATTCATTTTACCAATGAGGAAGTGTAAGGCACGGAAAGATAATTTGATTAAACTAGAACCAGACATCTAATAAGTGACATTTTAGAAATTTGGAATATTTTAAACTATTTCTTTTCAAATTAAAAGCAATATCTTTAATTATTTCCCTGACATTAAAAATATGTATCAAATGCTATTAGTGTATACAAAAACAAAATGTTCCTCAAAGACCTAACTGGTATATGATTGCTGGCTATTTTTGAGGACTATTGAACTTTATATTTATTTTTATAGTCAGTTAACTTTTTCTTTTTTTCAATGCTGAGATTTGAACTCAGGGCCTTGTACATGCTAGGCAAAGACTATACCACTGAGATACATTTGGCATTTCTTGAAGGAAGCGAATTTGCACCTAGGTATATTTTAGGTTTATTTTTTTCTATTTAATTTCCCATAATCGTTTCCAAGGAATTCTCATTAAAACATAACAAAACAATTATAGTGCTAAATAATTGTAGTAAGAAGTCATTACAGAAAATATAATGTCAGAAGAAAGATGCTCCCTAACACAGGGTTCCCTAACAAACCGCTAACATGAAGGAGTTGTGGCTAGAGTTCTCTTTGCCCTAGGAGCATGTGCATGAGCTTTCCCTTTAGTCAGTCACAGTCAAACACACACAGTACCCTTCTCTCTTACCTTCTGCTTCAGATGTGGGGCATGATTGTCTTCCTTTGCTGAGAGATACAGGGAGCGAACCTGCTCCTGCACTGCATTATAAAATGTTGTCTCCCAAAACTGCTGATTTGTCCAAATGGGGTGGTCCTGTACGCAGGTATAAGCAAACTGGCTGACTCCAGGGGCAAGTTTCTGTAAGAACAAGTATTATCCATCAGTACAGGGTGGCACATTGTGGGGGTTCAGAAGGTCACAGATCTACAGTTAATTCATAGAGGTTATCAAAGGATTTCTAAAAGCTTAGTAATCAGTACTGGACTCATTTTTTAATGGAAACCTTAGGCTTTCTTCGTCTACCAAAATGAGCATTTTTAACAACAATTAGAAAACCAAAGATGTGACTTTATAAATTATAGAGCATGTGAAAAACACCTAGTCCAGTGTATATGTAACGGGTACAGTTTTGACAACTAGGATATATAATAAAATCCATCACAATTTAAACATATTATATAATTTAAAATTTCTTTAACTTGGGTTTAAGAGTTTTTATTTATTGAGACAGTAGTCCTGAAAGGCCTGGAAGTCTTAATTGTTTTGTCTCAATCTTGTACATGCTGAGATTACAGATGCGTACCCCCATGTCTGCCAAGAATGAATTTTTAACTCACTGAATAAAATATGAAAGAACCCACAGTTTGTGTTTATGCAGAATAAGGACATATCTTGAATTTTCAACTTAACAGAACTGCAGCCTCTCTCTTGCTACATCTTACCTATTACCTTTCCTCTGGGAGATAATGCTTAGCTCATATATTCCCAGATAGACTGTCTTGGGCTACAAGGTCATTTTACGGATAAGCAACTCTTGGCAAGGGAAGGTACCACATGATAAATTTCCTTCCTTTCCAAGACCTCCTTCTGGACTTTAGTGTAAGGGTAAACATAAGAAGTAAAAGAGGGAAGGAAAACCAACTGCAGGCATTTGGTAGCTACTTCATACTTCATATATATTTGTATATGTAATATTAAAACCTTGTCAGAGGAACAATGAAACTCACAATTGAAGGAAATGAAAACAAATCTGGGAAGGATTAAGTGATTGCTCAAAACCATCTAATTATTACAAAAGTGTTAGAACTATACTTAGGCCCAAAGTGTGGCTTACGGACCCTGTCCTTTTTACCAAACGATCTCCCAAAAGGACTCAAAGCAAGCCATAAAACAAATTAAATGCCATTTAGCACCATTGGGGTTTTCTTCTTTTTGAGACAGGTTTTGCTGTGTAGACCAGGCTGATCTAGAGCTTACTATGTAGCACAGTTAACTTGCAATCTTCTTGGCTCTGCTCCTTAGCTGGAATGAGCCACTATGTCCAACTTCCATTTAAGATTCTGTCTCTCAAAAGTTAAGATTTTGATTTAAAACTTCTAACAAGATTCTTTTTTTAAAAAATTTTTTAACATTTTTTATTATTATTTCCGCTCATACAAACTTAATAGGTAGACCAGTTCCCCCCCCCCTGCTCCCCTTCCCTCCCATCCCGTCTCCCAGTGCCTCCTCCCCAATTCCCAGAGAGTCCTTTATTGTGAATGCCTAACTCTCCTCTTGGTCCTCCTCTCCGATGATGTACAAGGACCCAGTGGCATTTCCCTGAACTCTTTCTCGTGTTCCCCTTAAGCATAGGAACACTACTGTGGCTGTCAATCCCTTGCCTCCAAGGATCTTGGTGCCTTTAGCCGATGCTAGACTTTGTGAAGTCAATAGTGTGTTGGACATTGCGCAGGGCATGCAAAGTCCTATTATGATTGCTTCAGCCCTAACTAGTGTGGAGAATCTTCAGATCATTGCTCTTCCCATCCTTTTGCTCTTACAATCTTTCCTAACAAGATTCTATGTAAGTTTATAAAATTATCTAATTTTATAAAACTTGAAACAATTTACATGGTCAGATTCTAATGGTTTGAATCCTGTCTTACAGCTGTTGGTTTCATGTCTAGAAGATGAGATGTGTTAAAGAATTTTTAATTTATTATTTCTCAGCAAATAGGTAACATTTTCAAGACAGAGTAAGATTTTTTGGTCCATTTAACTCTGGAAATGTGTTAATCTGTTTTCTGTGATAGGAAATACAGCTTACGATAGATTTTCTTTTGAAGAAATTTAGTAAGCTAAATTCCCTTCTAAAATGTTGGATACTGCAGATTATTAAGATTATAAACATAATTATGCGCAAAAGTTAATCTCTTAGGGATGTATAAGAAATACTAAACTGAAAGCTGGTGCCCACACATACCACAAAATGAAGTAACTGTAGTTAAAAGGCAGGTGACTGATTCTTAGCCTGCAACAATCTTTGTGGAGTGCATGCCTTGTGTAAGTGCCTTTGGAGATAGGACTGTGCACTACTACTAAGTAACTAGCTATAATTGCAATTCTTCCTGTCAGGCGTCTGTAAGTTGGGGTTGACTACGAGACAACGAGAAAACAAGGTGCACGAGGACCATTCTTGGTCTTCCTGATGCTTTGTTTATTCACTTTGAAAACAGTTCTATGGCAAATCATGGACAAAACATGTGTGGCTCTGTTAGCAGAAACTACATACACTGAATCACATGTTCCTTTTCTATTCTGCATGAAGATACATGGTGTTATCGTTACTTTGCATGTTGCCAAAAACTCAAGACCAAAGAGCTCAGGGAAACAAGGAGCTCTGTTCTTGCCATTTGGTCACAGTTCATTTAGTTCAGCTTAAAAGGAGAGTTTCATACCGATAACACAGAAATTACTGAAAGGGTAAAGCTCACTTGCTAGACTGCGAAGTGCCTGTCAAAGTATGCTGTAGCGTGCATCCTCCACCTCCATCTCATCCACCTGCCCTAGAAACGGCCCCGCCCACTATGGACTGCATCTTCCCACACCAATAATTTCCTGATATTTATTCAGAGATCGCCTCAGCTACTAATTCTTCAGAGATGTGCCCAAAACTCCGCCTTCAATTGTCAAGTTGGAGCCTACATATCCAGCTAGCACAAATGGTACATGGATCATGCATTATTTTCCTTTTCATATTTTATTTAGTTCATACTTTACCAGCAGTGCAAAGGCCCATTTTTAAAAGACTTTTAACGATTTTACCATGTTATTTTTGCATATATATATTGCACTTTATTCATACTTGCCCTCTGCTCTTTCCAAATTCCCTTCCTTCCCCAAATACTCCCACTTCTGCTTTTAACACACACACACACAACACCGAGCATGCTTTATTTGTCTGAGACATTTGAAGCATGAAATTAAAATAAGCTAAAAGCACAATTTTCAGTTGCCTTTCCCATGGGATATAATCCTAGGAAAAACCATATCTTCCAAATGCAACACAATGTAACCAACAGCAGCTTTAAGTTACGAAATGACATCATTAATGAGCTCAGAACACTGATCTGTTAATTTTTTAAAATCAGTTTCTCACATAGTAACTTAACTTTACACCAAAAAGCTGTTGATTGTAAAATTTCTGAAGCCTGACGAAGCTCCTCAAGGGTCTTCAGGCTTAGTGAGACCTGCCTCCTCTTCCAGCACTTTCTCGCTGATGCTGTGCATCAGATATCAGCCACTGAAACGATCTTGTTCATGCACAAACTAAAATAAATATGCAAAAGTTGTCTTTTCAACAAATGCATTATATATACTCAAAGGCAGAAAAATGGTGCAGAAGACAGTGAAAGTGGCCTAAAGAGTAAGAACAGTTAGTCTGCTTATTAGGTGAGAACTACAGTAGTTACAATTATTTTTGGTAGCAGCACAGTGACAAACAGCTATGGCATTTGATACATGCATAATAAATTTATGCATTTAAATACTTAAATATTGCTCTTTCTGGAACCCAAACAAACTTTCTTCTTTGTGATTTCTTGGTCTACGTGTTCAAGAGAAAGAAAGGGGCACTGAGTCCTCCCTGTTAGTAAGGACAGGTGTGTTCTCTGAACCAGTAGAGGGCAGTGGAACCTTATTCTGTTCAGAGTCCGCTACAGCTTGAACTAGAAATTGCAAAGTAGAATTCTGCAGTCTGGCTGGGTCAGAAAGTGGGTTCTTACATGTTTTCAACTGTGCAGGTGAGACCCTATGAGAAGAGATTTGCTCAGGGACACTTAGTAAGATGAGCACATGAGACAGAAAGAGAAACAAGCTTTTTCTTTTAAAAAAATATTTTGAAGACAGGCTGGCCTCCTGCCTCAGGCTCCAGATCTTACCACCATGTTTCACCTACCCACACCATTAAGATGTAAAAAGCAACAGGCAAATTAAGGAGAAAAAAGTATAATGAGATTTTTTAGGGTTTCTAATCCTGCATAATCTGTGTTAGTAGCAGTAAGCTTAAATAAGTAACTATAGATAAACCATCTCTTTTTTCTAGTCACTTCTTTGAAGTAAACATTTTTCCAAGGATCCCCTAGCATCACGGCTACACTGAGGGTGAGAAGGTGGTGCAGGGAATGTTGCTGTCAAATGACGCCTGTCTTTCTCTTCAACTCTGACAATATTTCTGCCCTAAATAAATATATTTTGCCATACAAATTTATGAGATGTTTGAGAATGTTTGACTTCCTTCCTTATCTAGAAAAAATAGCCCTGAAGGTACCAGATTAAGCGATGTCATTCATTTTCTATAAAGCTTTCAAAGGAAACCCAGCATGAGACAGGATGCAGAGAATAAACTCAGGGGGCTGACCAAACAGCAGGCCTGATTCAAATCCAAATAAATGGACACAAATCATCTGAGGAGATGGTCGGGGAAGGTTAAGATGTCAGTATAAAGGAACTGTCTGAAGTCTGTCTGGTTAGATATATTTGCTTCCTAGGTTTGCAGCTCTTTAAGGTGCTGAGAGGGAAACTGGATTTCAGGAAAGAAAGCTAGCTGGCAAGACTCATTCCATAAGCATAATCTTAAAGGATAATGCAGAATTCAAAGACACAGTATCTAAAATGCTAAGGATTTCCTTAACATGAAGTATACCTATTAAGGTAGGTACTACTTTTTCTTTTTCTTTTTTTTTTAAAGAATTATTTATTTCATGCGTGCACCGTGTATATCAGAGGGCACTGCGCGTCTCCGTGGGGAGCCGAGGGTGATTGTGGGAACCATTCTTTCTTCCTTCTTGCTTTGAGATTTCCCAGACTCCGGAGGGCGACCTGGCTGGCATTTTTACGTGGGACCTGGGATCTGAACTCAGGACCTTCTGCTTGGGAGACAGAGGCTTACCCCCTGAACCATCTCTCCAGTCCCTACTTTTTCTTTTAAAAGTAAGTTTTAAAAGTAGTTTTAAAACTAAGGCACAAGGAGGTAACCAGCCTATGAGAACATCGCTAGTAAGTAGCAGAGCAAGAGCTAGGTTCACACCCAGGCACTTTGGCTGTAGAACTCAGTTTTTCAACCACTGCACAATTTAACCGATGTATGGGATTCAGTTGTAAGAATATATAGCATTTCCTGGTTAATATCTTTGTGAATGGACATTTGTGCTGTTGCCAGCTTTTTGCTATAATAAATGATAGTATATGAATGTACAGGAATAAAGGAAACAAGAAAGGAAATAACACCAGATCAATAATGCTCATAAAATTTTTGAAGCCCAGAAATAGATGGACAAAAAAAGAAAGAGGCTAACCATAACACATTACATACTGTATGAGTTAGTTTTAACCAGAACAGACCAAAAAAGACAGAAAGGTAAGTGGCTGTTTGTAGGACATGACGGATGACAGTAGACAAAGTATTTCAAATGGATGGCAACACTAGAGAATATGGAATGCCTCATCAACTTGCTGTTTGTTTACTTACTTATTTATGAGACAAAGTTTTGCTACCTAGCCTAGGCCAGCCTCAAACTCACCAAGCAGCCCAGCTGAGCATTTAACTTGTAATCCTCTCTCTTAGTTCCCCAGGTGCTGGGTTTATAGATGTGCTCCACCACTCCCAGCAGTCAGATCACATATACTCTTCAACTTTGTGCATATGATGTATGTGTAAGCATGTATGTTCACACACATGTGTACCACAGTGTGTGTTTAGAAGTGAGAAGGCAATGTCAGGTGTCAGTCTTGCTTTCTACTTTATTTGAGGCGGGGTCTATTTGTAGTTTTTCCACTGAGTCAATCAAGGTAGATGGTCCAAGAAACTTCCTGGAATTCTCCAATCTCTGCTTCCTATTTCCCTACAGAGGTGGGGGACTATGGTTCTCACACTGTATGTCTAGCTTGTGTGGGTTCTAGAGATCTGAGCAGGTTCTCATGCTTGACTGGCAAGTGTTTTCACTCACCAAGTCATCTCACTAACTTGCTTTTTCATATTTTCTCTCTGTGAAGTGAACTGCATATCTGCTGGTTTAGACAGATCTTCCTTCCAGTTTTATTTGGGGATTACTCTACTGATTAAACTACTCTTGAGGATTTAATCCTAGTATCATGTAGTAAGGAGAAATCAAAATACTACTACAACAACATCACATGGTACAAGACAAAGAAAAACACTGAAAATTGATTAAAATTATCACTGACCAATTATAAATGATCTTAAGATAGAAAATGGGCAAACTACTGTAGAATGTGCTATGAAGTTAAAAAATGTCTAAGGTTAATGTGGAAATAGTAAATGAATGGGATAAAAGAGGCAGAAAAAAGAGAAGAAAAATTAGAAAATGAAAAGGAAAAGAAAAGGAGGAGAGGGGAAAAGTGTTCTGGAGGGGGAGTGAAAGAATAAGAAGTTAGAAAAAAAGGAAAAATCATAAAAGATTTCTCAGTAATGATAACGCTCAAACATAAAAGGCATAAATATAAGGACAATAAAAATTAAGCATTTAAAAAAGATAAACAAGGAAAATAAAAAGAACAGTAAATATAAAAACCCAACAAGGTAAAGTAAAATTACCACTGAAATGTAGGAGTGGTGGGGATAGGAGGAAAAAGGGAAACAAGGCAAAAAAATCAAAGGAAAAGAAAAGATTGGATAGTAATGATAAAAATTACTAAAGATCAAATGATTATATGAAGAATTAAAAGATCTCTAAAATGTAAGATAAAATACCAAAATCACAATAAAGAAAAAATGGGGGGCTGAGAGGTGGCTCAGGGGTTAAGCCTCTGCTTTGCAAGTGGAAGGTCCTGAGTTCAGATCCTAGACCCCACGTATAAACGCCGGGTGGAAGCGGGGGCAGCCTGCGTTTCTGGTCCTGGTAGGGCGGAGCCTGTGAATCCCAGGGCAGAGTAAACAAGGAGGAGGTGGAGGCATCCATGGTGGTTCCCGAATTCATCCATGGTTCTACACACACACACATACACATTGATATATATACACACATACATACGCACACACAATTGAATAAATAATAAATAAAAAAAAGAAAAAAAAAAGAAAAAATGGGGACTGCAAAGAGGGGAAATGATAAACTATTGGACCGATTTCAGGGTCCTCAACATGGGAGACTACCAGCATATTTTATGCAAACAGTGGAGGTTACATGCACTTCCACAAACACCTGGGGACGGCCTGAAGTACCTTCACCTCATTTCTCTCCCTTCTTTGCATACCAGAGGCCTCTGCTGGTCACACTGTGCTCTGCAGCCGTGGGCTGGGTAGGTTTTCTCACCCTCCAAAGGCTCCCTAGCTTTTAACTCCTGGGATGACAACTGTTCTGGCTGGCAGTGTCTCCCATTTGTGTTGTGTGAGAGAGGAGCATCCGTATACCAGGACGTCTAGATATTAATCGCCCT
The DNA here is from genome assembly GCA_023101885.1 of Typhlomys cinereus. Taxonomy (NCBI): domain Eukaryota; kingdom Metazoa; phylum Chordata; class Mammalia; order Rodentia; family Platacanthomyidae; genus Typhlomys; species Typhlomys cinereus. The sequence continues at coordinate 1,421,253 of JALPQD010000468.1, read as the reverse complement.
GCTGGAGGGATGCAGCTATGGGTGTCAAAAAGACCATGGCAGTTTTGGTTTTGGCTTCCACAGCAGTGACAGTAGATGGTAGTTCCAGAGGCTCATCTACCCATTGACCCTGGGTTCAGATCTGTCAAACTCCAGGGTCATCTCTGCCCCTGGTGTGGTTTCCATCATCACCCATTGCTTTCTCTGCACTTCCAGGCATCCTATCACTCACTGATTTGGTGAATTTCCCAAGCACTTCCCCTCTTTGGAATAGAATTTCTTTCCTTTCTTATTTTGACCTTTTCCTCACTGGGTCAAACCAGTCTTGATCTATAGTCTTGGATGGCTTTGAAATTGCCATCTTCCCGCCACAGTTTCTGTGTGTTGGCATTACAGCTGTGTGTAACAAGATCAAGACAGCTTTTGTTAAAAGTCTGGTTTTTTTTGACATAGTGTAATTATACATATTTGTGGGTTAGTGTGATATTTCATATATGTACATAATGTGCAGTGTGACCAAATTACAGAGTGTTACCTATCACCTTAGATATTTATCATCTTTTTTTATTAGGAACATTCAAAGTCTTCTCTACTATTTTGAAATATTAATTATCAATCATAGTTATCCTACTGTCTTTAGAACATTTTGAATTAATCCTCCTAAACAAATACATCCTGGCACTCATTGACCATCCTCCTATTTCCAATATCCTTCATACACCTTCATACACCACACTGTGGTGGCTGCTATTCCAAACTTCTTTGAGGTCAATTCTTAGCTTCCACATATAAATGACAGTTTGTACCATTTGTCCTGTACCTCATATATTTTATTTAGCATATCTTCTACTTCCATACATGTTGCTGAACATGATAATATTATTTTTATAGTCAAATGCTATTTCATTGTAGATCCCTCTTGTCTCATGTTTTCATCTGTGATAGACACCTGGCACGATTTCCTATTTTGGTTATTGCTGGAAGACCAATTTCTATGAAGACGCCCATCAACTAAATAGGGGTGATGTCGTGATACTCCTAAACTTATGCTGTCCAGCAAGACATGTAACCTGTCTCCTGGTCCTGTCCATTACTCTGTACACCATCTTCTTTCAGCAATCTTTGAATAAATGTCATAAAACCAGATCTAGAATGGAGGAACTGCACATTTATACTGAGGCTGTATATTAATAAGGACAGGAGAGGCAGCACCCAAACCCCTGTGACTACGAAGACTCCCATGATGGAGCAACAAACAGGGAGAGGTTATGTTACCGCAAGTAACTTTGCTCTAAAAGAACACCTATTTCTCTTCTGAAAAGAACTGAATATTATTCCTCCATAAAAATAATAGATTAGGCACCCTAAAAATGTTCATGGTGATGCTAAAGATTCTTAAATTCTTAAATTCTAAGAAGAAAGAGAAACTGTCTTTCTAGGATGGATGGGCAATTTCAGTGAGCTGAAGCAATAACAGAAAGTGACTTATGGGAAAAGATTTTTGTCAAAGAGGCCTAAAGAAATACGTATGAGTACAGTATAAAGATATTATTTGCAGTCATAAATGGTGGTTTAAGTCAGGCACCGATGTCTGACAATCCAGAAGATACAACACGGAAGCAGAACCAAGCAGATTGGAGTATATTGTGCTACCTTCATTTCAGAGCAGCTCTGTCCCACACAGGCAGAAGATCCAATATGTACAATACAGCACAATACATGATACCTAATATGTGTTTAGAAAGTAGCAGCAGCCAGGGGCTCAAGGAAACAGCAGAGGTAATGCAGTCATACTAGCCATAGTACAACAGCCGAAGACCCATGTTGGATATCATGGCTGTCACTGGAAAACAGAAAGCAGCACCTGCTTGTTAAGCACTGTTAAGAATTTGCCTGGGCAGCTAGGCAGGCAGATGCTTAGCTCCAAATATCCTGTACTTAAGAGGCCACTACTCTCTCAATATGAAAAAGACAACGGCAAATAAACCCCTTGAAAGGGCACAGCTCTTTCCTTTGTGATTAAGTTGCTGCATGCATTAAGTTTGGATGTCTTAGAAGTTATTGTAAGCTATATTTAAGCTTATATAATATACATGAGCTATACCTAAATTTGGATATCTTAGAAGCTATTCTAATGACAAGAAGAGTTTAGAAGGAAAACATGATTAGCAAGCTAAGATTGTAATTTTTAACTTGAATTTTTATTAGCAAGTAAATAATAATGAATTATGAAAAATAAACTCATATCTTTTTTTTTAAGAATTCTCTTTTTTTAAATTAAAAAAAATTTTTTTTTATTCAATTGTGTGTGCGCGCGCATGTGTGTATGTAGGGGTGTGTGTGTGTGTAGAACCACAGACGAATTCGGGAACCACCATGGACAGCCTCCACCTCCTCCTTGTTCACTCTGCCCTGGGATTCACAGGCTCCGCCCTACCGGGACCAGAAACGCTTCTGCCCGGCGTCTATACGTGGGATCTGGGATCCGAACTCAGGACCTTCTGCCTGCAAGGCAGAGGCTTAACCCCTGAGCCACCTCTCCAGCCCCCTAAACTCATATCTTATACTATTTCCCACTACAGCATTATTGAATTATCCTTCCACAGTACATCTCTCTTTTTTTCTTACTTTCCATCTTAACTTCTCCAGAAACTTAAAAAAAAATTACAGAAAACAATGTCTTCAAAGGTTTTTCTATAAACAATGAAATCACTTCTTGTGATCCAAATTCTCAATTTTCACTGATGTTTTGGCTCAAAAACCTAAGACTCTTGTCAATGGCCAAATAAAGACTTGGTTGCACCTGTGGAGCTGTCAACTGTGGTACTTTAAAAATACTGCAAGTGCCACTTCAGTGCCTTGTCCTCTAAAGGTTTTTGTTCTGAAGCTGTGGTCAGCAGAGAACAAGTGATTGACAGCTGGTGATGCCTACGCAAAGGAGGCTACAGAGCAGCCTTGAAAGGATCCTGACTTACAAAACAGTCTGGCCTGTGCATCTCACAGAAGCAGAATAAAACATTTTTAAGAAAAAAAAGATCTTAAGTGTATTTTAAGTTGCTTATATACACCAAAGGGGAAAATCTTTTTCCTAAGAAGAAACGAGCCTATGTTTTTGAGGAAGACAGTACCTTTTAAGTTTTAATTGTAGTGCTTTTAAATTTTTTTAAAGGTTAAAACTGAGCCTATTCTCTAGAATGAGAAATAAACTGTTTATTCAGGAGCCATTTCCCAGAAGAAAGAATTATCTATTGAATTATATAGACTTGGTCAAAATTATCCAATGTTTGCATGTGCAAGTCAACAATTATACCTAGAATCTAGAAAATAAGTAAACATCAGTAATTACCTGGTTGAAAATAACCAAGACAGGTCCAGTGCTAAGAATGAAAGCTATAAAGCTACACTGCCTGTTCCCGGACTGGAGACTGTTTTCAAGTTCCTGGGGATCATTTTTCACTTCTAAAAGGTCTTTGAGAACACCCCCAAAGTGTGCTCCATCTTAACTCCCAGTTCCTTCACCTATCAATGCACAAACGTTTACTATTTGTTTTCTCCTTGTTGCAGTTTGTTTGCATGTCGTTGATAACTTTATTCTGGCCTCTGATTGTCCAGTTTGGCAGGTGAGTTCACACCAACACCAGGAGCTGAGGGGATTGGCAAATACCATATCCCAGGACTGCTGAGAGAGGGGTAACTCTCATTTTCTGGGCAGCAAGACCGTCGAAGTGTGCTGAAGAACGCCATCTTACCGCACCAACTCCCTTCACCTTACCTACACGCCCAGGAAATGGTCCATCCATCATGGGCTGGCCTTCCCATGAGTTAGCTCTCTCCTGCAGGCCTATTCTACCTGTCAGTTTTTCACAGATGTGTCCAAAAGCTCAGCCTTCAATTGCCAAGTTGACGTTTTTATCTAAGTAGCACAAAAATCCCCAAATGTTATTTCAAGCTAGGATAGATCTTTACCCATTGTCCATACTGAATATGAAGAAGGATTTGGGTATAAAAAGAACAGTTAATGATGAGGAAAATTGAAAGTCAAAACCAGGAAAAAGATAGAAGTCCAGCAAAGGTAAGGGAAATGATATATTTTCCCAATTTGGTCAACTGTTGCTGGAAGTTCTAGTTTGGGAGCTTCAAATGGGCCAAACAAGAGTCCAAGTTCAAGGAGGTTGAGGAGGAGTTCAAATGCAACTCAGAGAAGCGACAGCAGATTTTCTTGCCTATTGACGAGCACCAGCAGAAGCTGCATGTCTGCTGGAGAGAGCACTACACTGAAATCATGCACTTACGTGTGATGTATTCAACTTCAGCTACATGTTTTGAACCATAGATGCAGAAGAAACAGGATGAGCTTACTTTTGTTTTCATTGACCGTTGGGAATGCGGAAGTATACAGAAGTAAAGGAACATGGCTATGGTCACAAAGTTAATTACAGCACTGCTGGAGCTAGAAGCACATACTTTATAAGGCACATCCTCTTATGTAGATAGCACCTTGGAAATGAAGGAGCTGAATGCTCTGCATTGAAAAGCCTCTCTTTCTCACTGATATGACATGAATCAATCTCTCCTTCTACCCTGTAATGTAATAGGTAGGTAAGTTCTTACCTATTTCAAAAGGCTTTTTAAAATTCCACTTTTGAAATGTCTTTCCTGGTTACTCCGTCTTTATTTTCTATCATGTTATGGGTTAAATGCTTCTGTTCTTTCCAAATCCAAATACTGAAACTCTTACTCCCAATGTATTTGAAGTAAGGAAACAATTAAGGTTAAATAAAGTCACAATAAAGTCTGATATGATCCAGAGGGGTCAGCACCTTGAGACAGCAGAGGGCGGTGGGTCCCTTTCCTCCCTCTCTATGCACGTGCATAAGGGAAAGTCATATGAAAACACAGTCATAAGGCTGCTATCTCCAAGATGGAACAGAAGGGCCCAGAAACACAAAAGGCTACAATCCTGACCTTAAACATTTAGCCTGCAGAATAAAATGAATTTCCATTGCTTTAGTCACCCAATCTGTGGCATTTAATTACTGTTGACCAGACCAAGACATTTATCTAAGTAGAATGTTGTCTATATTTCTCTAACAATTAACACATGCAATTTTAGAATATATTTGGGACTATTTTGCTCAAGAATGTGCTGAAATGCTACACCACTGAACAGATTTTAGATGTCAATATTAAGATTATAATAATTTTATATTTAAACAAAACAATATATATTATTTCTTATTGTAAAAATGTATTATATGAAACCAGAACACTGTATTTTTCCCATTTTTGTAGGCTCATTAAGAGATAATAATGATATATTAAAAATACAAACAACTTACTAGATTTGTAAACTAAATAAGCAATTAAACATGAATAATGAAAACTGTGTGCATCTGGGGGTCGCGAGATGGTTCAGCAGGTACAGGTGCCTGTCTAGACCTGGTAACCTGAGTCTGGTCCTCAGTTCACATTGTAGGAGGACTTGTCTTCTGGCCTCCAGCCACACAACAGCATACGTGTGTGAGCTCTCTCTCTCTCACGTTCTGTCACCCCAAGTAGGTGACTGAACAGATCAATATCCATTAGTAGCAAGTGTTAAGTGGCATGGCACAAAATTCTGCCCTTTTTTTAACATGCTTACTAGTAATCTGACTTGTCAGAAGCATGATTTTAATTTTAAGTGAAGGAAGAGAACATCTTAAAAAAACTGTGGTGATGAAGCTCAAACCTCGGATCTTGTGTTTGAAAATGTGTTGTACCACTCAGGTACACCAAGCTCAGAAAATCTTTTTAATTTGTTGATGTTCATCCTCAGAGATGTATCTTACTCATTTTACTGCCACAGTTATAAGAGGTCCAAAGAGGGGCTGGAGAGGTGGCTCAGGGGTTAAGCCTCTGCCTTGCAGGCAGAAAGAAGGTCCTGAGTTCAGATCCTAGACCCCACGTATAGACGCCGGGCAGAAGCAGGGGCGGCCTGCGTTTCTGGTCCTGGTGGGGCGGAGCCTGTGAATCCCGGGGCAGAGTAAACAAGGAGGAGGTGGAGGCGGTTCATGGTGGTTCCCGAATTCGTCTGTGGTTCTACATACACACACATACATGCATACACACACGCATACACGCACAATTGAATTAAAAAAAAAAAAGAGGTCCAAAGAAAACAGGTTGAATTATAAAAGATGAATTACATGTTTTTCAGGTTTGCTTCTAAGATGACAATTCTATTTTTGTTAGCTAGAAAGGTGCCTCCCTGAGCACAATAAAACCAGACATTTTCCAGTCCTCCCAGATGGTTCTTCAGACTTCCTTGAGGTAACTCCCCAGCCAATATTGAACAACGTCTATGGCTGAGGGTTCCTTGTTATCATTTTCCTAATGGTTAAAACTGTCTTTGAAAGTGGTTTCTCTAGTTCTCTTACATCATGTGAAAAGTCCATCAGACAAAGACGGCTAAAGAAACTACAAACAAGTCTCATAATTAGGTACAAAGTGTTTGCACTTTCGACATAAAAGGAATTGCTGAGTCACTGAGTAAGGTCTTCATACCAGCACATTAATTCATTTTCTGTTGTAATAATTTCTTCTGTAATTCGGCAGCTCCTCCACAAATCCCAAGTCTATTAGTTCAAAAATGTTAGCAATGCTGACTACTACTACAAGGGAAACAGTGCTGTGTAGGCCAAGTTAACAAGAAGAATAACCTATTTATAAAGTTTACTTTACAGACAAGTAGTTTATAAAATCTATGCTTTTTGTTAGCCATAAAGATGGTCAGAGCTTTTGCATTTATCAACTGTATCAGGTCAGAGTACAAGCCCTATGAGGAAAAAGAATTAATCAAGTGAAAATCAACATTAAGTGTCAAGCAATCACATAACCTGTGACTCCCAAGAAAGATGACCAGAATGACCAGGAGCCCCAAGAAGGTGTGAGACACAGAAAAAGGCAGAAGCCCAAGGAATAGACTAAGTATTTGGAAAGAGAATTCTTTCCCACTGTTCACCTGGTGAAAATGCTTTTTAGGATTGTGAAGTGCAACAGTCTTGCTACTATCACAGCTACTGTAAATACAGAAAAAAAATTTACACAGAGGAAGCTGTAAAGCCTTGAGTTCAATCCCTAGCATCAAATATGAATATATAGAGAATATGTATTTGTATACGGTCAAGAGTTAGGCACAGGTGTCAACTTGACAGTTGAGGGTTTGGAGCTCTGGGCACATTTGTGGAGAATTAGTGGTTGGGTTAAGCCCAGAGCAAACCTGCAGGAGATTGGCTGATGGAGAAGGCCCAGGTGGGTGGGATTAGGTCCTGGAATAAAACACAGAGAGCTGGTTGAGAGAGTTGGCATCCTTGTGTACACTTGGCCAGACATGCTGGTCTGGCAAGTAAGGATCGTCCCTCTCTCAGCCATTATGTAGAGATGGTGAAGCCAGTTCCCTTGGCCCTGATGTTGGTGCATGCTCTCCCATCAAGCTGGACTGAGAACTGTAACCAGTAGTTGTAAGAAAATAATCCCCTTGTTCCCTTAAGCCATTTGATGGTCATTTATCAGCAACCATGCAGACAAACTGCAATATATGAAAGTTACTAAGCTGACCTGAATCAACATGCTTTTGCCCCTGACCAGCTGTAGTTTCTTGACTAAGTTTTGTGAGCATAAGAATTGTATGTCCAGTAGCTGATAAAGCAGACATTTCAGATGACAGCTGAATTCATGACTTGTTTTTCATTCAATAACTGCTCAGTGTATATTTACCATATGCCACACGTTGACAGGTACTTTATATGTATCATTTCATTTCATTTTTAGTTGTCCCCATTTCACACATTTGCTTAAGATATCAAGATGAGCCAAATTCAAATTCAGATCTATTCAAATTTTGGGCGTCCCTTACTAAAATGTGCCTAAAAATTAATGGTCAGAAGCTAAAAGCTAAGAGATGGTGAACTTGGCATCTACTAGCTGCTGCACATGCCTTGTTCTGATGGTCAATGTGTGTGTATGAGTATGTGAGAGAGAGAGAAAGTGTGTGTGTGTGTGTGTGTGTGTGTGTGTGTGTGTGTGCGCGCGCGCGCGCGCGCGTGCGTGTGGAGGTCAGAGGCTGGACTGGGTGCTTTCCTTTATCATTCTCTACCCGGTTTGTGAGATGGAACATCTCGCTGAATCTGGAGCCTGCTATTCCAGATAGACTGTGTAGTCAGTGAGTCTTCTGAATCCATCTGTCTCCACTTCCCCATCCCCAGAGCGGAGACTATAGGGTTATGATCCCACGCCTGCTTTTACATAGGTGCCGGGGACCTGAACTCAGGTCCTCAAACATGCACGCAAGCACTTTACCTGATAAACCATCTTCCTAGCCCCTGGTCTAGGATTTTTTTTTTAAACTAAGGCCAAATGAAGAGACTTTACATGATGTCTGAATTTACAGTTTTTCTTGACACTTTAAAATTCTTTTAGAGAGGGAGAGATTGGTACACACATACCACAGAGGAAAACTTTCAGAACTCAGATTTCTCCCATCATGTAGGCTTCCAGGGACTGAGCTCAGTCTCAGGTTTACAAGTAGCTGAGCTATGGCAATAGCTGTTAAAGCTGAGCACTGGTTGTCCCTCGGACATATCACCTGCTCTTCACTTGACTTCCTGATTCATTTGTAAGCTTTGGTCTACAGGCATCTGTGCTTCTTGCTGCTTCTCTGAATTCTGCCTAAGTCCCCTCATCATACATCTGTATTATGCTAGTCTACTGATGGCCTCTCAATCTCTCACTCTACTGGCTTTCTGATTGCTGTCAGTTTCTGAAATACAAAAACACTACTCAAGACCTGCACATCACATACTCTTTACTGACTAGGGAATAACATGGCATTCTAGGCATTATGGGTTTGATTCCAAATTACTTTTGGCATCATATAAGTGAGAATGATGGGCCCTAAAATAAGGCATCAAGCAGTATACTACAAAATTCTGTTTTTTAAAAAATATTTTTATCAACAGTGTGTGCTGCAAGAAGTTTGATTTTCAAGTTTAAGGAGAAGAAATAGGAATTATGTATGATCTATTTATCTCCATCCCCCCAGAGATGTGTGTCCTAACCCTTTCCCTGCTTAAACAAGTCTTTGGCAAGTATTCACTATGAAAAACAAAAGGTCATGGTTCTAAGATTATATATAAAACTAGATATTGTAGCACATGCTTGTAATCCCACATTGGAGAGGTTGAGGCAGGAGGATTCCAAGTCTGAGTCCAGCCTAAGCTGCATAGTGAGATCTCAAAATAATTTTGTACATAACCAATGATATGCGTGCAGGCCGATGGCTGGCTCTCGCCTGTGTGTGACACAGTAAGTCACTAAAACATTTTCAAACACAGAATCTTGTGGGGTTCTCTTTTTGAGATCAAGAATGACAGATCAAAGCTATAAATGAATTGAAGCTTAAAGAAGATATCTGTGTTTGGATAGATATCTTTTTTTTGTAAAGCACAGGAACCTAGGGATATAACCATGGACATCTGTTTGAGGACCATAGATGTGCAAATTCCAAAAATAATGTCCCATTTAAGGTTGAAAACATTAAAGTGAAGCCACTCAACCAGCATGTGGTTGTCTTGGGAACAACAAGTGACCACTCACTGTTGTACAGTATTGTACACAGTGTATCTCCCCTGTACTACAGCTGTGTCGTAAAAATTTAACATTTATTAACTCCAAATAAGGTGGTATTGTCCAGACAATTTTTTTAAACTCAATCCTTGCAGAGGATTCAAATTCTCTTCTTATTGGATGGGTTCTCACGGTAACACTTCGGCGTGGCACACGCACCTGTCAGCTGCAATGTTCTGCCCAGAAGCCACGTCAGCGTCAGTTAACTTGGGTAGAAAAGTAAAAGACTTTCACATTGGCCAAGTACAGTCTTTACAACTCTCCTCGACTCTCCCAATTAGACAAATAAACTTGTTTTTCTAGAAAAATAATGAAGTGAAAACGTGTTCCCCCTACAGCGTTTTTTTGTAATAGCACATATCTTTGCAACGCATGACTTAAGTCATCAAACATGTAATTGAGAAACCAATTACTTAGCAAATATACAAGAATTTTGTCTCCTTAAGACAGACAGACACAGCCAGCCAGCCAGCTATACACACACACACACACACACACACAATTTTGTTTTCCTGAAATGCTTGCACTAATCAATGAACTGCTCTTCAGTGCAAAGTTAATAGAACAGTAGTGAATTCATGTTGGTATCTTTCCCAAGCACCTATAATAGCTCTGTATTGATAATACCTGTATGCTACAACCTGGCATCAAGTTTGCCATATTGCCAGCAATAGTATTGTCTAATATTTCCTTGGCCCTTACTACATATTAGTATTTCTATTCACATATTACTACATAAAGTAATGCCAAGACATAAAAATAGCAATTTGTTTATCTCTAGTAATATGGATTGAGTGAACATGTGTTTCAAACTTTTAAAAATCTCTTTGATATAGTTTATTAGTTTTTTTAGTTTTCCTAAAATACATATGGTACATATTTACCAGATTTATAATAACTTCATTTCTGGGTGATAGTACTTTTCATTCCAAATGCACTGATTGATTACTGGCATATAGAAGAATGACTGATTTGGTATACTGAAATTTTGCCACAATCACTTATCAGTTTCAAAATTCTTTTTACACATGCTTTTGGGATTTTCTGCACGGACAACTGAATCACTTATGAACAAAGTCAATTTTATTTCCTTGTCCCTAGTTACTTTATCTCTAGTTACCTTTATGGTATCTTTGCATTAGCTAGGAATTCTTACAAAGGCAAGAGTAAACATTCTTTACTTGTTGCTAATCTTAGTGAGGAAGAGTTGAGTTTCTCCTGATTAAGAATGTTAGTCGTAGGGTTTTATTGATGTTATCAAGGTAAAGAAGCATTATCTATCCAAAGTCTTTCTTTTAGTAAGTAAGATTGTACACATTCTTAATTTTGCTATTTTTTACAACAAACAATTGCTGGATTTGTCAAATGCTTCTTCTGCATCTAGGTAATCTATGTATCTTTTCTCCTTTATCCTATCAATATGATGGATTACATGAACTATTTGTAAAACACTGACCCATTCTTTCATACCTGGGATCCTTCCCATTTAGCCATGGTGAGAACTTGATCTTAGCTAAGTAGGCAAGAAGTGACAGTCATGGTGTGCAAATGGATTATCTTGGAGTTTCTTAAATGTAGTTTTAGCTTTTTTTCCCCCCAATGAAATGTTACTTGCAAGTTCAATATGTGTAATAGAAATGAAAAAGAATTGACTTGGGGTATCGACTCCTGTCATGTCACAAGAGATTTTCCACTCTCAGCCACTGACTCTCATTCTGCTTTCTTCTGAGTCTGGGGAGCAGTACTTGCTCCATATTCCACAGTGTGGATTTTACTTTTCTGGAAGGACAATGGAGGACAAGCATTTGTTGCGTATCTGCAAGTGTACGAAACCCTGTACCAATCAAAGTCCTTGGCCACGAGGGTCCCCATCTACTCAGGCCTAGAGGAGGCACTTGGATGGGTGACTACTTTCTGACTTTCCACTTAAGACGCTCTCATATGTTTTCCGAGCTAAATCAAGAAGTAGCCAATTTTCTCCAGTTTTTCAACACTAACGTTCTGGAAAAAGACAAACCTGACAAAAAGTAAGTTACATGTTCAATCATGTAAATACCTTCTAAACATTTTGTGGAATGTAAAGGCCAAAAATGGGCACTACATAATCAAATGCTATAACTACTGAACATGATGCCAATATTCCTGATTGACTCATATTTGAATGACGTTATCTAAAAATTTAAAAATTGTTGTAAATTTAAGGTCAATATTATTTACTATTTTCTTCCAACCACCATGCTTCCTATGAATAAAGCTCTATATAGTCTGTGTCCATATATTTCATATTTTTTATGGTTTTGCATACTGAATCCAGGGCCCTGCACACACTAAGTAAGTGCTCTACAGATTTTTATTTTTGTTCTTACTCATTCTGAGAAAAACCATAGTGTATTTAAGAATTAGACTTGTCAATTTCAGAAGGCATAAACATATTATATTGTACTTTATACACATATACAGTGTACACTGTATGTATATATACACACACACACACACATATATATAGTGAGGGCAAACATAAGATACACACTTTCAAGAAGTCCATTTTTTTGTAGAACATTAAAAACAGCTGTTATCCAGCTCCATAAATTACTATTACTACTACTACTAGTACTAGTACTGCTACTGCTATCAAATTGTTTTGAGACCGAGTCTTACTACATAGTCCAGGCTATCCTCAAACTTGTGACCATCCTGTCTCAAGCTCCTAAGTGCTGGTATTACTGACAATTTAATCATAATGACATCAGGAATGATGTGACTGCCCTGACACAGGCTGCACTCCTGACTCCTGCAAGAGGCTCCCAGATGCTGGTGTGCCAGGGTGAGGCAGACAAGGACCGAGACAGCTTTACAGCCTCTGCTTCTCTGTGACTTTCTAGACAATGGGAAACTTCACCTCACAATTAGGAAGGAGACGACACTGCTTCTTTTGCCAAACATACAGCCCTTAAACCTGTCATAACCTTCTAAAAAAATAACCGTGGAGAGGCCAACAGAATAAATCAAACTCCATGCTACTGTTGAAAAAAAATCAGGAGCCTGGCATCAGCGTACTTCTTTTCTCACTATTTTCTTACCTAATAAATGATCAATTGATTTTTAATACTACTATATAATCTGCTAGAAGAATGGGTAAATCGGCATCTTTCTTTTGACTTATATTCCAAATAGGAGTTTTTCTGTCTTCCTTTCCATTGGTTTTCTTCTGTTTTCTCAATCTTTGATTTTTCTTTCATTCTTCTATTATTCTTCCAAATATCTAGCCTTTATTTCTTTCTTTTGTCTTACAGAATTTAGCAATTATCTCTCTCTAGAAGTATCTCAATTTATATTTTTATGAGATCCATCTTTGAAATTAAAAATCTACAATTTTGTTTTCTCAGTAATTCATGAGGTCTAACCAGAAGCTTACAATTATTTTGTTTTCAATTATACTATTAATAAATTAGAAAATTCTTTAAATAGTAGGTTTTCTTTTAATATAAGGTACTGCTACTACACAGCCTAAGTAAAGCTACCTCCTGAATATCAGTATTAGTCACACAACCCTGTGCTCACAGTTTTTGGTATGTGTGTGTGCACAGGAGGGCACTTGAATGTGTGCTGCTGGAGACTCCAGGGTAACATCCTGAACCATCTTGCATAGTCCTACCTTCTTATTGCTTAGCTCTGAGGTTTCTCAGATTCCACCTTTAGGGCCAGAATTATAGACCGCTGCCATCTCTGCCTGCCAGTTTTTTTTTTTTTTTTTAAATGAGGGATCTGGGATTTGAACTCAGATCCTTTGAGTCATCTCTTCAGACTCTCTGATCTTTTGAAAAGTTAAAGACTTGTCAGCACCTCCCTCCCTTCCTGCCTGCCTCCCTCCCTCCTCTCCTCTCCTCTCTTCTTCCTGTGTGTGTGTGTGTGTGTGAGAGAGAGAGAGAGAGAGAGAGAGAGAGAGAGAGATGTATGTAGGCATATGCATGGGCTGATAGTAACAATTATCCTTGATCACTCTTTCACCTTACTTTTTCTGTTTTATACATGGATATGGTGAATTTATAATATTTTAACACCTTAATCCCCAACCCCACCCCCTCCTTTTCCATTGCAGCACTTCTCCTTGCCATTTTCCCTGCTGTGTTTTTTTTTATTTATTTATTCAATTGTGCGCGTGTATGTGTGTGTGTGCATGTATGTATGTGTGTGTGCATGTATGTATGTGTGTAGAACCACGGATGAATTCGGGAACCACCATGGATCACCTCCACCTCCTCGTTTACTCTGCCCCGGGATTCACAGGCTCCGCCCTACCAGGACCGGAAACGCAGGTGCCCCCGCTTCCGCCCTGCGTCTATACGTGGGGTCTAGGATCCGAACTCAGGACCTTCCGCCTGCAAGGCAGAGGCTTAACCCCTGAGCCACCTCTCCAGCTCCCTTCACTGCTGTTTTTGTGCTCTCTCTTTTCCCAAGTGTGGCCACTGGCCTTCCTCTCGTCTGCCTGCGCACCTGCGGGAGCAGGAACCCTTCAGTGTGTCACTGAAGACAGCGGCTTCCTCCTCCTCTGCCCATCAGTGTTAGCCTTCATCGACCTCCCAGGGTCTTTCCCCTTTGAGGTGAAATGTGGGGAGGCTGTGCCCTGTGCAGGCCTTGTGCAGCCATTTAGCTGCAGTGACTTGAAGCAGCAGCCCTGCCACACCCAGAAGGTAACGTCTGCTTGTGCCCTGCTCCCTTTCAGGCTCGTGCCATCTTACCACGCCCCTTCTTCAATGTTCCCTGAGCCTCTGAGCCTCAGGGTGAGGGGTGGTTTAGATGCCCTGTTTAGGGTTGAACGGTCCACAGTTATTTTCTGCACTTTGGCCAGTTTTTGTGATTTTTCTGTGGTAAACACCTTCCAATGCAGAAGGAAGCTTTTACATTGAGTGTTAAGTGTGCCTTCAATCTATGGGTATAAAGACAAATGTTAAAAGGCAGTTTGATATAGTGTCTTTATAGCTAAACCTTAATATCGTGCACCCCCTTGAAGGCCTATGTCCTGTTCTTTCATAATTACAGTAACACACCTTACTATTTTGAAACAGTTTTGAGTCAAAACTAAAGATCACTGACAGGGCTGGTCTGGCTAGCCAGTCTGCTCTGAGATTTCCCAGCCCTTCCTCCTTCTCCTCCTCCCTCCCTCCCTCCCTTTTTTGTGCGTGCGTGTGTGCGTGCATGCACGTGTGTGTGAATGTGTGTGCATCAGAGGGTACTGTGTGTGCCTGTGGAAGCCCAAGGAATCACCCTGGTTTGCCCTACCTCCTCTTTACTTTGCTCTGGGATTTCCTAGGCTCTGCCCACTAGAGTGGAAAGTGCCGCTGCGATTATCATCTGGTGTTTTTTACATGGGATCCAAGATGTGAACTCAAGACCTTCTGCTTGCGAGGCAGAAGCTTTAATCCTTGAGCCATCTTGGAATTTACAGGTAGGCCACTATACCTACCTAGAATTTTAACTTTTTGTTATTATTTTTTTTTGCATATGTAGGTGTAGGTATATATGAGTATATATAGAAGAGGTTCTGTATATACCTGTGGAGGCACAAGAGTGACTTTGGGAATCATCCTGGATTGCTGTACTTCCTCACTGGTTTGCTTTATGATTTCCTAGGCTGCATTCCAGGGTTGGAAGTGCAGCCTGCTGCCACTTCTATCTGGTATTTTTACATGGGATTTTGGGGCCCCAGATTTCAGTCTTTTGCTTGCCAGGCAAAGGCTTTAAACTTGTGAACCATCTTCCCAGCCCTGTGACAAGTGCTTAGAACTTATAAACGTCGATGCTCTTGTAATGCTGAGAAAACATTCCAGTTCTTTAAAATTTCCAATTCATTTCTATTACTTTTTTGCTTCTTTTAAATATTTGAGTTTGCAATTTTGTTGAAAAGCACTGGAAGAATAGAAAGCTTTGATTCTATCTTTCAGATTCCTGCTGCCTCAAAATATCAAACATTTAGCGACTATCCACTTTTATTTTATTTTATTTTTTATTTCAGCTCATACAAACTTATTAGGTACACCAGTTCCCTCCCTCCCTCCCCCCCCCCCCCGTACACCCTGCTCCCCCTCCCCACTCCTCTCTCTCCCCATCCCCCAGTGCCTCCCGCCCCAATTCCCAGAGAGTCCTTTCTTGTGCACGTCTGATTTTCCTCTGGGCCCTCCTCTCCGATGACGTACAAGGACCCAGTGGCCTTTCCCAAACCCTTTCCTGTGTTCCCCTTAGGTATAGGAACACTGCTGTGGCTGCCAATCCTTTGCCTCCAAGGATCTTAGTGCCTTTGCATGCCCTGCGCATTGTCCAACACACTGTTGACCTCACAAAGACTATCCACTTTTAAACACACATATCTGACATTTACCTTTGGGGAGTTAATCAGACATTTTGTTTGTTTTCAGCTTAAGCAATCAGCATGTGACCTTTCCGTAGGGAATGCACTGGGCAGGGAGCAGACAGAATGAGGAGGAGTGTGTGTGTGTGTCTGTGTATGTGTGTGTGTGTGTGTGAGAGAGAGAGAGAGAGAGGAGTAAATTAATGGAAGAAAGTTTCCACTGAGCAATACCTCCCAGTTGTTCTTTGAGAATTTCTCTTGCCTATTACTAATTGGTCATTGCCATCCAAATTTATTGACTTTTGTTATCAACCTTGTCATGTTTTGAATGTGAGTTGTTCCTGACGTGTGTTTGAATACTTACTTGACACCTGACTATGCCTTAGACATCAATGTAATCTACCTAGTAAAGAGTTTAAAACCAGGAAGACAATCAGAAATTTTTCTATGAAGGAGTAAATTTTTCTATCAAGGAGGGAGAAGTAATTACATTTATAAATAATGTTTCTTCAAGTCTTTTTTTGTGTTGTTGGTTTAAATTTTTGTTTTTAATTGGGAAAGTAGAAGTCCTTAGGTTCTTGTCTTTACATTTGAATCCCTCGAAACGGCACACAGGTCACTCATAGTCTGGCCAGAGTACCTTGTTTTCTGCATCTACTTCCAACAATAATTCCCAGAAAGCAAGTTATGCTTATATAATATTTATATCTTCTTGTTCTTTACTCTTTACTTCAGTCTAAGACAGCACTCGCTTATCTTTCATGGGGACAATTATTCCAATTTCCTTGCAGTGTTCCTTGGTTCGTTAGGAACTATGCATTCTTACAATGCTTTCGTTATGTCTGTTTCAGCTGGGGATGTAGAAGTAATACCACTGAAGCAGTACCACTGAACTGACTGATGGAAGAAAAGTGCTTTTGGAATAGAGAAAGAACCACAGCCCTTGTGGTTTGGTTTTCTGAATGAACAAAAGGGCTCAAACCTTTAACCATCATATGAAAGAAAGACGTGAAACCATACAGGAAAACAGTTCAAATAAAAAAAATGAAATGTTGGGGAGATAGCTCAGAGTTTAACATTTTTGTTGCATGGACAAAAGAACCCAATTTCAGATCTCCAGATCTCATGTGAAATTGAGCTAGGCAATTGAGACAGCTCCTTGTAATTCCAGTTCCAGAAGGCAGAGTTTGGGAATTCCCAGAGCAAGCTGTCTAGCAGGACTAGCTTTATCAGCAAGCTCTGGGTTTAATTAGACAGCCTGTCTCAAAAATAAGATAGAAGAATGATTAAGGGTGATTCCTGATATCAACACTGGGCCTCCACACTTATACACGCTCATGTGCATACACATCTGTGCACATGTGCATACGTATCTGTGCACATGTGTCCACACGCATACATGCATCCCTCCATACACATAAAGATGGAAAAGATAATAAGAAACATATGTAGGTTTAGTAAAACTAAAAATACTGTTAAATACTTGCAGGAAAACCAGTATTTATCCTCATGATTTTATGTAACCCTGTATTTTTTAATGACTAAACATTGGACACAAACTAATTATAATTCAGTTTCTCAGAAGCAGGAGGGTTTTTAGGAACACCATGAAAAAAAAGAATCCTTCAGAACTTGAAAGAAAAAGTGAGACCCAGAAGAGGAACAAGAAGGAAAGTTACTTAAAGAAGAAGAAGAAAATTAAGAGGAGAAAGAAAAGACCTAATTCTTTAGTTATTCTAAGATTATATAATGTTTGGGGTATCTGCTATAATGAACACACATCCTGTCATGCCAAAGCTGGAACTGGCTAACACTGATGCTTGTCCTCACTCCAAAAATCTTCTGATTTTTAATATTTAACTTTATGGTAAAAAAAAACAATACAAGGAGATGTTTTATTATTCTCCCTCCTTGCATTTTTTTTTTGCCAAAAAATACAATAATCTGAAACCTGTTACAGGAGATGAAATGTATCTAGACATGAAGACTGAGAAAAACAAAATTCTTTTTCTATTTTATAGTCTAATTACTAATTTAAAAAGATTGATAAATTACCTATGCTTTTACATTACTGTAAATGGTCGTCTCTAGAAGCAATCTAAATGCCACAAAAGCTGGTTTATTTGGGTTTGTTCAGAATTATCTACAAAATGTATTCACAGTAGGACATCTAGTATCAATATTAACGACTAGATGAGAGACAGAGAGAGAATTCAGGCAATTGCACATCATCACAGAAATAGAAAAATATATTTGGTGTTATTTTAAGCACTTTTTTGTTAGAAATATGTAAAAATTTAAGGCATAAATAATACCATGTGACAATTACTGAAATCATAACATCTAATTAATCAGCATGTCCTGACCTTGCCCTTTCCAAGCCAGAGCTTAATAAAGTGTCTTTGCTAGGCGTACTTATAACATGGCTAGGAAATGCGGAAGACCAATTCAAAACATCTAGGCAACAAGACAAAAACCATTCTCAGAAATATTCTGCACGATTGTGATTCACTTACAATGCACTGTAGAGTTAAAAAAAATGTTAAAAAAGACATGTGAGCTTGGGAACTACACAGAACAGTGTAACTTTCAGCACTAGCATTTACTAGCTGTACGGTGTAGAGTCTTTTTGAACCATGTATCATTTATGTCAAATTGGGAGTGACATTTCATTGAGGTGGGTTAATAGTCAAAGGTTAAATAGAGCATTTTGTATATGTAAGAATTTAATAAAAATCAACTCATATTCCTAACACCCTCTTCTGGATTGCTTTTTTTAAAAAAAACTTTGTTCTATTACATAAATATTCTCTCACAAGGAACAACAGGTTGTGGCACGAAAACTGTGTGTTTTGTAGGCAGGGACTGGGAAGAATCACTGGTAGAGTTTGGCAGTGGCAGGGTGATGACTACTTGAAGACAGCTCGGAACATATGCTTTTTTTAAAAAAAAATTTTATTTGTTTGCATTGTGTGTGTGTGTGTGTGTGTGTGTGTGTGAGAGAGAGAGAGAGAGAGAGAGAGAGAGAGAGAGAGAGAGAGAGGAAATAAATATGTACTGAGTTGCCAAGAGAAGGTGTTAGAACTCTTGGGAGTTGTTCTGAATGTTGACAGCCAATATATTATACAGAAGAGTAATGATGGAGGATGGGTGGGGTGGGGGGTGGTGTCACATTTTGCTAGGGCCTAAGAAACTTTTCATATTACTTGGATTGCTTAGAGTTAAAAGGTAGCCAGCCCTAAGGTACACTGTCACTGAAGAGAAGCATTCAATGCTAGCTGTGGTGAATATGGCCTTCCTGGGTGCTGCTGCTGGGAGGGAATAAAGCAGGTGTATCTTATTTTCGTTTACTTCTGTTCTACTGTATTTACTTTGTACCACAGTTTTCTTCTTCTGAAAAGAGAAACATTTATTTGGGAATTCCTACTTTGACTTTGAGTATATACTTTGACTTTAAAGAAAAAGGACCTAAAGTAAACAAGAACAGTCTGCAGCTAATGATTTTAAATGATCCTCTACCGACAATAGCTGACTAACAGATACAAAAGGCCATTAGATATTTCTTGAAATGCAGGACCATTTGTTTTTGTGACTTTGTATCATAAATAAGCACAGAACTTGGTACATATAATAAATGCCTGCAGAACTGAAAATGAGAGTCACATACAACACTAAGCACAATGTAAACGTAACAGATTATAGTATTTTTTTCGCAGCAAAAAGCACTACTTTAACAGTTTAAAGTGTTTAAGCAGTTTATTATCTCAAAGAAAGGATTCACAACTAACATAACTACATGTACCTTTCTGAAACTGGAGGAATGTGAGATGGAGGTGTAAGCTCTTAAACTAGGGTAAGAAGCCATCAACCTGTGATGCCTGCTGCAATAACAATTCCCAAGACTTAAGATATGCAATATGGTAGAATGTGATAAATGATGAAACCTTTGGCCTCTGTATTCCACACATGTAAGTGTGGGTGAGCTCACTACATATACCCAGCCACTGACAGAGACACGAGAGAGAGAGAGAGAGAGACACGAGAGAGAGAGAGAGAGAGAGAGAGAGAGAGACAAAGAGAGAAAGAGAGAGAGACAAAGAGAGAGGAGAGAGGGAGAGAGAGAAAGAGAGAGACAGAGAAAGACAGAGAAAGTCTGTAAGTTCTTTAAGAGTAGTTAGGAATAAAACCACATTACTATATGATTCCTCTGCAAGGAAATCAGCTGTTTAGAGGAAATGGGGTGGAGCTGGGAAAGACCATTTTTTAAAATTTTATATTTTTCTATAGCATTTGAATATTTAAATCATGAGCATGCATTACTATCATTCAGGAAAATGCCCATCTGCTTGTTCACATTGTAAAGCAGATTAATTTTCTTTAATCATTACTGTATTGAAAAAGACTAGCGGAGTAAGTTTCTTGGGGCCATATTCTTGTATTATTAATGCTGCTGGCAGAGTAATTTTGTATATTAAGATGCTAAATGAACTTTCATGGTATTGGAAAAAGATTATTTAAAAGAAACATTTAAAAACAGGGTTGGGGATTTAGCTCAGTGGTAGAGCGCTTGCCTAGCAAGCGCGAGGCCCTGGGTTCGGTCCCCAGCACTGAAAAAAAAAAAAAAAAGAAATATTTAAAAACAGTAAGCAGCCAAGTCGACTCCCTGAGGTAATGCTGAGGAAGTCCCAAGAGTTCACCCTGGGGAGAAAATATGAGGATGGCTCACTGCAGTTTGTGGCAAGTCAATGCAATTTACATTTGGTTCCTGAATTAAGAAACCTGTTCTGCATAGTTTTCCATAAGATGTAGATTTAGAAAATATCCAAGGATCTGTGTGATTCACTTTTCCTAACCCCTGTCTACCAGTCACCAACACAGCAGCTCTTCCATCTACACTGATCCCTCAGGCTGCACTGTGATCCTGGAAGTGGGCCTTGTAACATCTTTCCAGTGGGCACAATGTTAAGGTCTGTCAAGAATGACACCAAGGGGCTGGAGAGGTGGCTCAGGGGTTAAGCCTCTGCCTTACAGGCGGAAGGTCCTGAGTTCAGATCCTAGATCCCACGTATAGACGCCAGGCGGAAGCAGGGGCGGCCTGCTTTTCTGGTCCTGGTAGGGTGGAGCCTGTGAATCCCGGGGCAGAGTAAACAAGGAGGAGGTGGAGGTGATCCATGGTGGTTCCCGAATTCATCCGTGGTTCTATACACACACACATACATGCACACACAATTGAATAAAAAAAAAAAAAAAAAAAGACACCAAAAGGACACTGCAATATGATGTAATTTCCTTTCCCGATTCTTTGTGATTTTCTTTTTTGTTCCTAGGCATGAGACACCCTGACATGCTCACTCTATGAAGCTTCAAGAATGGTCCAGATGGTGGCTTTTATTATTTCCCCGGAACTCTAGATGCTTCAGTGTCATTCTAGCAGGCAGGTCTCACGAGCACTTAAGTAAGCAGTTTTCTTTTTTCTGGTTGTGGCTGCAGTACCTTGGTGAACTCCGATGATGTCCAAGAGGGTCACGTGAAGAAAGTGCCCACTTGCAAGCCTACTTCTTTCCTGGGCATGCTCCCTGAGCCCAGAGGTAGTAACTCTCAGCAGCACTCTATCCTGCACACTTTAGAATTCTTTTTGTTTCCTAGTAGTTAATGATTACTACTTAATAGCCTTTTATATTAAAACTTCTTTGTTCAAATTACTGGTATAGCTTATGGTTCCTATTTGAACCTTGGTGATTAACCCACAAACCCACAAACAAGAACAAAACGCAAACACAAACAAGAAAAAATGAGCAAGTTTTTTAATTTGTGTGTGTGCGCGTGCACATGCGTGTATCAGAAGGCATGTGTGTCCTTGTGGAGGACCAAGGGTTGTAGGGAATGCTCAAGCCCGAGATCTCCATTTCTTGTAGATGGATGCTGAGGGCATCCCTTGCGGTCTCAGTTGCAGTGTGTCTCCTATGCCAGCTTAGCTAGCCTATGCCAATATAGTCGTAGGCTGACTCCTGTTGACCTTCCTGCAAGGGGCAGGGATGGATCTTGTCCTGTCTCTAACTGGGTTCAAGGGCAGAGGTGTTTTTTACATATTCCTTCCTGTTCTTTGGAAGCCATCTAGACATTGATTAGCATACCTAACGGACAGGCACAGAGCTTTATCATTATAATTCTATTTTTTAAATTTTATTATTATTATTATTTATTCAACCGTGCGCATGTGCGTGTGTATGTGCACGCGCGCGTGTGTGTGTCTGTGTATGTATAGAACCACGGACGAATTCGCGAACCACTATGGACGCCTCCAGCTCCTTCTGCCCCAGGATTCACAGGCTCCGCCCTACCAGGACCAGAAGCGCAGGCCGCCCCCGCTTCCGCCTGGCGTCTATACGTGGGATCTGGGATCTGAACTCAGGACCTTCCGCCTACAAGGCGGAGGCTTAACCCCTGAGCCACCTCTCCAGCCCTATCATTATAATTCTATTACCCTGTTCCTGACCTGTTCTTTTTCCACCCTGTATGGAGCCATTAGGGCCTATTATTAACATATCTAAGAATTGGCAGGGCTGTATTGTTGATGGTGGTCCCACCTGTTGTGAACTTTGCATCTGCAGTCTGTCACTGTTGATGTCATCACTCTGCGCAGTGTACAGACTTCACCACCCTGTTTCATGGTATATAAGGGTCTGGGCTTCATAATAAACTTGACCTGGTTTTTCGGCTTTTCCAAGATCCCCTCTTGAACCAGCCTGACTTAATTCTTGCTAATCCCACTCTGGTAATCTATCAGGATTGCGAGGTAAGCATGCTGGTCACGGGACCCTGCAAAGGGTGACTTCAAAATCATTCCAGATTACTTCCACCTCCTTTTTGCTTCACTCTGGGGTTTCCCAGGCTCCACCTTTCAGAGCCAGAATACAGACTGATGCCATTTTCCCCTGGCATTTTTATGTGGGATCCGGGATCCAAACACAGGTCCTTCTGCTTATGTGGGGGAGAGTCTTAACCCCTGAGTCATTTTTCCAGCCCAAATTTCCTAAATTTACCTCTAAAGCAGAAGTTCTTATCATTTGGCTTAAGAGCATTAGTCAAGCTAAATTTGCTGTTTCTTGAAGCTGAGTGTGCAGATGGCTGAAGAGCAAATCAGCTCGTGGCCACAGACTTGTTGTTTCCCACTGCACACTGCAGAAGGATGTATTAAATGCACGGTGCAGTTAGCTCTTTACAGGAAAAGTGGCAATGAAGAGAACTTGCTACATTTGTTTATCATAAGAACTAACATATTTATAACAAGGCATGAATATTAGAGCTGAATTTCAAAAATCACTTTGAACAGTTCAGAAAATTGACATTCAATTCTATTTTCTGCCCCTATTGATATCATTCACTCATTTGTTCATTCAGTATTTGCTGAACAATAGCAAAGAATACAGACAGTATCCCAGGCTTGTGAATTTACTTTCTATGGTAGGGGGAATATGTCAGTAAGTTAATATATAATATAATGGATGGACTAAATAGGGGATTAGGAGGGGTAGATCGTCATTAGGAGATGATAAATCTGCTTTATTTCAAATTTTTACACATTACATATGATAAATGTTATAATAAATGCAACCACAGGTATGTCTTTGATATACTAAGGAGACAAGAGTCATGTAATTTCAAGTAGAATACACACATGTAAATCTTAACAAATTTATATAGAGACCAATGAAACTTACCCTATAGAAAGCACTGGTCAGAGGGAGCAAGGCTGCAGCAATGTTGTATTCTTCTAAACTTGAACAATCCTTAGGAGAAACAAAGCCAAATGAACAGCATTAGGCTATTTAAAGAACAAAAAAAAAAATCACAAAAATCCCTAAATGTGGAACTGCATAGTTTACATCTCGTGAGATTTTTTTTTAAATTTTTTTATTTATTCAACTGTGCGCATGTTCGTGTGTATGTGCGCGCGTGTGTGTGTCTGTGTATGTGTGTCTGTGTATGTGTAGAACCACGGACGAATTCGCGAACCACCATGGACGCCTCCACCTCCTTCTGCCCCGGGATTCACAGGCTCCGCCCTACCAGGACCAGAAGCGCAGGCCGCCCCCCCGCTTCCGCCTGGCGTCTATACGTGGTATCTGGGATCCGAACTCAGGACCTTCCGCCTGCAAGGCGGAGGCTTAACCCCTGAGCCACCTCTCCAGCCCCATCTCGTGAGATTTTTAAGAGGGCATAGTTGTGAGTTTTTGGGAAAATTACTGTCTCTGAAATGACACGTGCTGTAACATGAATGAATCTTGGGAACATTATGTAGGTGGACAGTTACATGAACCAATCTTTCTGTTCTGGCAGCAGGGCACAAAATGATCCATAGAGAGGCCGGTGCTTGGAACAGTGACCAAAGCCCCAATCTTAAACAAGAAATTATCTCTATCAAAATGAAAATTTTGGAACGGGGAGAGTAAGTGCTTGCTGTGCAAGCATGCACACCTCAGTCTGATCTCTAACACTCACACAGAAGTTAGGATGAAGGTGCATGTTTATGCCCCAGTGCTGGTGAGGAGAGAACATGAAGGTCCCTGGGGGCTTGTTGACCAGCCAGTTTAGCCTCATCAGTGAGCCTCAGGTCTCAATCAATCAATAAAGCAGAGCTGTCTACTTCTGACTCCTGAGGCTTTGCCTTTGCCTTCCACCCACATATGTTCATTCATACGCACCTGGACATGCATTCTATATGCAAATTTTCATTTATTAGCTACTCGTTTTTTGTCAACTGATTTTTTTTAAAAACACACAGAAATGGAACTCAAGACATCAAGTCTTCTAGTGAAATTCTTTTTTCTAGAAAAGAGCAAAGAAGCCTAAAAGCTGCAGAGTCAAGACTGGAATCTAGATTTATCTACAGATCCATATCTTTTTGTCCTAGCTATTCCCTCTTGCATGACTTTGCTTTCTGTTTTTTTGAACTTCTGGTAATAATGTTGGTGAATGAGGTGGGGGAGATGCGGAGAAGGCTGAAAGGAGAGCTGGTGGAGCTGGTGTAGTGGGCTCAAGGACACGGTTCTAGGAAAGGAGGAGGAGTCATAACCATGGAGTAAAACATGATAGGGTTTCAAAATACTGCTGGGGCTTGGCAGGTCCACAGTGAGGACAAAGTGTATAGCACATACCAAAAAGAGGGGAAGAGAGGGGGAGCTGAGAGAATAAGGAGGGGAGGGGAAGGCAGGGGAGAGGGCGAGAAAGAGGAGGAAAGAAGTGTGTGTGGGGGCGGTCTCTCATAAGTCCAGGCCATCTACTCTTAAAGTCAGTTCTGTCTAGCAGGAGCACACTTGTTGCTATAATTTCTAAAAAAAATCTCAGCCGAATGTCAAAAAGCAGTTTTAAAACGCTCTTGAGTATTCAATGCTGAATATCAGAATATGAAATCTCTACAATAAAAGTCATTTTCATATAGCTCCCATTCTGACATAATGAGATAGGCTGAAACTTCTTATACTATATTATGTGTAACACCTCAAATTCACTTATCACATTGACCCATGTTTACAGGACTAGTGAATAAGTGAACAACAAATTAAATGCAAAGAGAACAACTATAGGACAGGAGCTTTACAAAGAACATTCTTATGTATCGAGAAATCAAGATGGGAAAGGGGAAATCCAGGGGAGGAGAAAAATTACTGGTAAAATAAAGTCTCTGACACATGCCTGGCAGTCAGTATTGACTAATTCCAGGATTATTTCTTGGAAACATCTTATTTCCGTAAAAAGCAAGTATTTCTGACAATATCATCAAATGTAGCACGGGAGAAAGAAGTTGGGTTCTACAAGGAAGTTAGACTTGGCCTCCGCCCCTCCCTTGCCCTCCCGTCCCTTGCCCTCCCCTCCCCTCCCCCATGTCCTGGGGTGCGTGGAGGAAGGCTTCTCACACCATTGCACAAGCACCAGTGCTGGAGGGTGCTGAGAGCTGCTGCTTACAGGAACTGGGGAAACGCTGGACAAACAAAGCTAATCAAGCCTTTTCTTTTCTTTCAATCTGCAGGATTTCTCAATTCTATGAGAGAGATTTTAGTAGGCAATATTTTAAAATATAATTTCACTAAGAATTTTCCTTCTCCCCACTTGCCTGACCTTTAACTATTTTGTGAAATGTTCTGCATTTTGGCTGACTAATATTTTGAATTCTTAATTGTACACATGTATAGGGCAGAGTGTGACATTTCAATACACACACCATGTGTGTGGAGGGCAGAGGGTGATCTCTTTTCAATAGCTCTTCTGCACTCCAGTGCCGGGATTCAGGAACACGCCACCCCACCTAGCTTTTACCTGGATGCTGAGCATCGAACTCATGCTTCCCAGCAAGAACTTTATGGACTGTCATAGTTACATATGGTGTCAACATGTCAACCAAAGAAGGCTCTGAGCTCAGGGCACAGTTGTGGAGAAATTAGTCGTTGAGTGAAGCCCTGAGCAAGCCTGTAGGAGATTGTCTGATTGAGGGGAAAGACCAGCCCACGGCGGACAGGACTAGTTCCTTCACCAGTGAATAAAATGGAAGGACTGGATGAGGAAAGTGGCATCCTTTGGTATACTGGACAGATATGCTAATCTGACAAGTGAGGATTACCCCTCCAAGGAGTCCTGTGGAGGTGGTGTGGTCAGTTTCCTTAATCCCCGGGGTTGGTGAGGGCTCTCCTGCCAAGCTGGAGTAAGAATTATAACTGAACAACCATATCGGCAACCAAGCAGGCAAACTGATGCCAACCAATTGAGCCATTCCCCCAAGCCCAAAATACTTCCTGTAACTGTCTGCATTAATATGGAAAAACTGACCTCATTCTAGGTCATAAAATAATTATCAGTAAAATTCAAATGATTCATACCAGTTGGCAGGCCACAATGCAATTAGGTCAGAAATCAATAATTCAATGAAGAGCTTAATACTGTATCTGACAAATAGGAATCAATAATTAGTATTATCAATAAGGCTAGAAAACATTTAGTACCACAGTATATTGTAATAAATCTATTTACCTATCTCCTTATAAGATTATAAACAATTTAACAAAATTTATTTATTTTTGAGCTGGGATCTTTTGATGTCTAGGTTGGTTCTGAACTCCTGGGCTCGTGCATTCCTCTAGTGTAAGGCTCCTGAGCAGCTGGTAGTACAGATGGGTGCCAATATGTTCACAGTATTTTCATTGTAGTGAATAAGAAGTAGTATCAATAGTTATGAAAGATACGATGGCCAAACCCAGCAAAATTTTTTCTTTTCTTTTTTTTTTTTATAAAGATTCTTTTAAAATTTTTTTTATTATTATTATTTATTCAACTGTGTGCATATGCGTGTGTACGTGCGCGAGCGCGTGTGTCTGTGTGTGTGTGTGTATGTGTGTGTAGAACCACGGACGAATTCGCGAACCACCATGGACGCCTCCACCTCCTTCTGCCCCGGGATTCACAGGCTCCGCCCTACCAGGACCAGAAGCGCAGCCCCCCCCCCCCCCCCGCTTCCGCCTGGCGTCTATACATGGGATCTGGGATCCGAACTCAGGTCCTTCCGCCTGCAAGGCGGAGGCTTAACCCGAGCCACCTCTCCAGCCCGCAAAATTTTTTCTTAACATTGATGGAGAAATGAAAATATTCAGAGAAGCACAAGTCAGGCAGTTTATGAGAAGCAAGACAGCACTCAGAAAATTGTTTTGTATGTATGTGTATGTATATGATGAGTAATGGTGGAAGAAGTGACTCCACAAAAATTATCCTCAGTTCTATATACTGTGCTATTGTACATGCATATGTACATATGTGCTCCAATTGCACACACACACACAAATAATAAACAGAAAAGAATCAGTGAGAACTCTTTAAAGAGAATAGTTAAATCAACTAAATGATGACTTTGGTACCTGCCTGGAATGCATGTGAGGCTCTGGGTTCAAACCCAGCAACTCCTCCCGACCCCAGGGGGCACATGCAAAAGAGGATGCTTTCAAAAGTAGCCATCATCTTGGAATCATGTTTAAGTTTTTATTTTAAAATATATTCAGGCTCTGTAGGAAAAAAACCCTACACCTTTTTCCTACACGGTGTTAGTTACAAGGTCTCTATCATAATCTCCACAGACCTTAGGAAAGAATCTAAGAACACTGTAAAAAGTGTGAATTATTTTTCCCCTAACTTATTCTTCAACCCCTCAGGACACTGCTATGTGCAAGAATGTCATCTATGTCCTAGCACATCTGAATTTCTTTAACAAAAATACCTCGCATGTTTCTGAAGGCTGTCATGAGGCCCAAGGCAATAAAGTTCAACAGACTTGAGCTGTAATCTTCTCCCAAGGAAATGGTTGGGATGCCAAGATGCCTTTTGACTTTGATTTCACAGCAGGGCTTCATTTGTAATGCTGTCCAAACTTTAAATGACAACAGCTGTGATATGAAGCCCCATACACTCATTTATAAAAGTTCCCACAAATTAAAAAATTAAACAAAAGAGGATTTCAATTCATGACCAATTAGCAGGGACAAGGCAAGTATAAAACATTTAGGCTAGAAAGAGCTATTTATTATTTTACAAAATGTTTATACTTTGTAGTTCATGTCTAAAACCTGTGCACCAGTTAAATGCTGATTGCAAAACATAAATATGAAATTCTTTGCAAATCACGTTAGAGACATTCTAGGCTAATTAGGTTGAAAGATGGAAAAATTCTAAACCAGCAAGACTACGACTATTGACATAGGAATTGCATTCCAGAATAGTGCAGTTATCTACTGGGGAATTGGTTTGTAAATACACATCCAAGTCCCCCGTGCTTTGGCTACATAATATCACACTGTAGTTACAAACATACCAGGCAATTTATAAACTTGCAAGGACTAGAATACTTATACATGTTTTATTCTGAGCTTTGCTATGCAACTTACTTTCAAATTTCCTGCTACAATTGAAGAGTGAGCCCTGTAATCTTAATTTCCAGCTATATTTAATTAGTTTATACTTTTAACTTACACACCTTCAAACTGTTGTGGCCAACATTCCTATTTCATAAAACTCTGGTATCTTTCAAAATTGTTATATTTAAACATTAAAAAAATGACATTGAAAGTCACCATGTATTATAGAACTGACTTTTAGAGTTGAGTTTAGACAGTTCAAGGAAAAAACAAGGGCTTTCAATTGTCTAAAACAATGAAAATATTTGCATCTTTTAAACAGAGACAAGAATTAAAAACAAAAACACCTCTTTATAGCACAATACCCTCTTGTCCAAAAATCTTAGTTATGTTCTGGCTATTAGAGCAAATGACCAAACTCTTCTGCCAGGCTTGTAAACTTTTCATGATGGCGTCAAGAGATGGCGGGGACTGACCTCGCCACACACGTGATCCATGGCTCCATGCCATGAGCAGTGCTAGTAGGTCAGTTTTAGTCCCATCTACTGTGTAACACACCTATCCCCACCACGTTCTAGGAGACGGTCCATGACTTGCTCTTTCACTGACATTAACTCTGGGTCCTTCCAGGCACAGCCCCATATTTCTCTACCTCTTCCAAGTGCAGTGCTAAGGAAAAATACATTTACTACAGCTTCCACTTCATTACATTTTAATCCTAAATGAATTTATAAAAGCATAGAGGATGGATCACAGTTTTGACTCTACAGACAGAAGTGTAATGCTAGGTTTGACACACCAAGCTTTAAGTTCTTTGAGTGAATGGATAGTCTGTCTGACTTCACTTATCTGAAAACAAAACTAGAACATTACCATTGACACATGGAAATAATAGCTTAACATTTACTGAGTGTCAGCAAGTATCAGACATAAACTCTATAAAATAAAATGATTTCATTTAATCAATATTTCTGTGAGATAAATGCTATAATTATGCTCATTTGCTTGGTGAAAGAATTTATCCCCTAGAGATTAAATTATTTCTTCAGATTACATACCAACAAATGGCAGAGCTAGAGTTTGAACACCAGGTGGCCTTTTATTTTATTATTAAGAATTCTCCTTGTATACAATCATAATGAGGGCGTGGCTCTCCTTTTCCTTTCCTACCTTCCTTCCTTCACCAAGCCATCATTCTCCCTCCTATTTTCTGTCTCTGCTTGTGTGGGCCATCAGAATTCAGGCAGTTTTATTCTAGCAATTTTTGCTTTAATTCTGTGTTCTCTTTTCTCAAATACAGCAAGGTATTAAAACTGAGTATAAAAATGTCATGTGTAGGCAGGTGAGATGGGTAAGAGGGTAAAGGTACTTGTTTGCAAACCTGGCAACCTGAGTTTGCTCCCCGGAGCCCACGTGGCACAAGGAGAGAACTGATTTTTAGTTGTCATCTGCCTTTCAAGTGTGCTATATGGCATGTACTGCTTCCATTTCTGTCTGTCTGTCTCTCTCTCCCTTCCTTTCTTTCCCCACCTCAAATAAATATTTTTACAAAGTTATCAGTGAACACTTATCTGTAATTCAGAAAAAATAGTCCAGTAACTTAAAATTATGTTTAACAGAGTTCAAAATTATATCACATCCATGACAAAGTAATTGAAAATTAAAAAAGCAATTGCCACAATTAAAAGCTAAGAAGGGTTAGAATGTATATTTTTTTCTTGTGACGTTCTATTAATTTTGCCTTTATAATTCAGATACTCAAAAATAAGAAATACAGATAATGAAATGAAAGTTTCAAAACTATGCCCAGTAAGAGCTCTGGAAATAGCAAACAGTGACAGCAGACAGGAGGAAATAAAAGGGCAACAGAAACAATGTGGTCATGGAGGAGAGGAGGCCAGTGAGCGACATGCAAAGGACAGGAGGACCCAGACCCAGACACGAGCCGGTCAGCTTTCCCCATATGAGGGTAAAAATGCTAAAGTCTGTTACACATTAACTAATTAGGTTTTTAAAAAAGAGCTAAACAGTGTTGGATGGTAGTAAATCATCACAATGTTTTCCAAGTTCTCAGAAAAAATGCTATCAAATTTATTTCATAGTTAACACATTTTACGGTCAAGTTGCTTTCTGCTTGTTTGTTATAGAGATTTTAACATACGTATTTATTGACCATTGTAATCCTAAGCAGAATCCTATACAGAATGGTCCCAGTGCCCCCCCCAAATTTCTTGTTGCTATCTCTTTATAATTCTACTCTCCCCCCACTTCCAATCCTTAGTGGTTCTCTCTCTCTCTCTCTCTCTCTCTCTCTCAAAATTGCTATAAATGGAATTGTGTGAATGATAACCTGTTGAAACCCATTTCTCTCAATAAGGACAATATCCTTGGGATTCATCCACATTATGTCATTCAATACTTCATTCTAATTGCTAAGTAATATTACAGTCTAGATAAAACAGTTTAATCCATTCACCTAGGAGCTGTTCCTAGGATAATTATGAACAGAGATACTACTTACATTCATGTACAAGTTTTAACATTAATTTTCCAGGATAAATACTTAGGAATGGGATTGCTAGTTCACATGGTAAATCTACGTTTGGCTTTGTAAGAAATGTTCAGACTATTTGAGGACTTGCTATGCCATTTTATTTGAAAGAAACTGTATTATATTTTTAGATCCTTGCCAGAAGTTGGTATTTTCAGTGCTTCTAATAGGTATGTAGAGATTTCTCTTACAGGTTTAATTAGCATTTTTCCAGTGGTCAGAAATATTGAACACATTTTATTTAATGTGCTTATCTGCCAATTGGATGCAATGTATGTTCAACATTGATTCATTAAAAAAAAAAGAGGCTAGCTTTATTACTGAGTTTATAAGAATTACTACACATTTTGGATCTAAGTCCTTTATTATAATAGATGCATTTTGTTAGCATTTTCTCCTAATGTGGTTTATACCTAATTATCACCAGTATCTTGTAGAAAAAAGTTTTAAATGTTGATGGAATCTAATTTATAAACCTTTTCTTTATGGTCTAAAATCTGCCTATCTCAAAGACACAAAGATTTTCTTTTCTTCTTTTTTTTTAGTTTTTTTTTTTATTTTATTATTTGTGTGTGTGTGTATCAGAGGACATTGTGTATTACTGTGGAGGGACCAAGAATGATTTCAGGAATCATCCTGGATTGCTTCTGCCACCTTTTTCCTTCATTCTGCCCACCAGGGCCAAAAGTGCAAGGCACTGCCCTTTCATGTGGGACCTGGGATCCGGGACTCAGGACCTTCTGCTTTCAAGGCAGAGTCTTAACCCCTGAGACATCTCTCCAGCCCACAAAGATTTTCTTATTCTGAATTTTTACAGAATCGATATTTACATTTAGATCCACAATTTGAGTTTACTTGCACAAATGGTACACAGTAATAAAAGCTGTGTTTTATTTCTCCCATGTGAATATTCTGTTGTTACAGCACAACCTATGGAAAAGGCAATCCCTCTTACAATACCATTGTCAAAAATCAATTATCTCTATACAAACAGGTCTACTTCTCACTCTCTATTCTGATCTTTTCTTCCAACTAAAACCACATCTTGATTATTATACCCTTCATCATAAACTTTGAAATTAGACTTCCAATTTTATTTTTCAAAGTTATTTTGGCTAGTCTAGGCACTATTTTTCCACATAAATTTGTTGCTAGATACACACACAGATACTGAAAAGATTCCCCTCTAATTGTACTATAATGACATTTTAAAAAAAATCATGAATGGAACATAAAACTTTTTATGCCTATTGACTTGGCCATATACTTTTTCTTAGTCTGATAATACAATGAAAATTATATTATTTTTGAAAACAATAATGGCATATTATATATAGCCCAGTTGGTCTGGTATTTAGTATGTAGTTTACACTATCATTGACTTTATAATCCTCCTGCTTCAGTTTCCAAGTGCTGGGACTACAGGAATGTAGTGCCACACCCAATGTGTGAAATTAATTTCAATTGTTAAACCAGAATTGTAATCCTGAGATATATTCCCCTGGATTATGATATGTCTTTTTTTCCCTTAAAACATTCAATTTCAAGACAAATGTTTAACTTTATGGTGTTCATTTAAAGTATTTATATAGTTTCATTTATCTGATCTGGTAAAACTACCTTGGGCAAAAAATAGAACTAATTCATACTGCATAAGATATACAGAACAACTTATGTACCTCAAAAATCTTATTAATGATTCAAAACAACTAGTGTTTACTAAAGGAAAATATTATTACTAATTCCCAACAGGTTCAAGAACATAGTGAAATACTCTGTTCAAACACATTTTGCACAGACATTGAGTATGTTCTGAAGTGTCATGCAAACAGTACTAGAGAAAGTCTTTCCGGAACTTGAGTCCCAGTACACTGTCACCTTGGGACTCTGACAACAATCTGAGACAACATTTCTACAGAGTTTCTACATACATAGTAGTTCAGATCTGAACGTGTGCACTGGATCCCGAAAGTAGAACTGTCCTTCATGCTGTATGTCAGAATATAGTTTTCTATTAGACTTCAAAGTTTCCTTAATATTCACTTATATGAATACAAATTTTATAGTCATCTAAATATCAAGTTTTCTCAGGACTGCTGCCATATAGTAACAGAAAGACAGAGTATAGTATAACTGTATTAGGTTTGTTTTATAAAATGATTGCACTAAGTATGGAAAAATAGCGAGGACGGATTCAACTATTCACCAAAAATTGAGTTGCACATAGGTTCTAGACCTCGGGTAGCGAACAAATCAAAGTCATTGCTATCAAGGAGCTCATGGATTGAGGAGACACTGGGAGAGCATGCTTCTTAGAGCTCAGCGCCTTTGCTGTGACTTTCCTCTGAGACACGTTGCCCTTCATCTCAGGTATCCAAATACTTCCTTTACTTCAGTTTTCAGGACAAATGCAATTTCTTCATGATCTTCAGGTTTTTTACTGTGTTTTACCTTGTGCTGAAGTCATTATTTAATTTCCCCTAATAAACCATATGACCTTTTGAGATCAGTGATCACATCACATAAGTTGTTTTGAAAGTGTATGTCAAATGTTACTACATAAAGATTTGACAAAGGAAAACTAAAGCTGTCATAAGACTACAATTAAAACAAAAGAAAGTGTAAGTTTAAGTTTAATAATACTTTTCTCATGAAATAACTTTTGTTGTGACAAGCTAGCCTGGAACTATGTAAGCCCAGGTTGGCCTTGAACTCAAGGAAATCCTTCTGCTTCCATCTCCTGAATATTGGGGTTCCAGGTATGAGTCATTGTAACCAGCATAATCTTTTCTTTTCTTTACTTTCCCTCCTTCCCTCCCTCTTTACTTCCTTCCCTTCTTTCTTCCTTTCTTTTTGACAACAGAGGGCACTGTGTGTCCCTGTAGAGGACCAAGGGTGACTTCGGGAATTATCCTGGATTGCTTCTACTTTCTTTTTTTTGCTGTGTTCTGGGATTTCCCAGGCTCTGCCCATCAGGGCCAAAAGTGCAGGCGCTGCCATTTCTGCCAGGTGTTTTTTACATGGGATCTGGGATCTAAATTCAGAACCTTCTGCTTACAAGGATAAGTCTTAACCCCTGAGCCATCTCTCCAGCCCCAAATGTCATCATTTCTTAGTGTGTGAGTAAGACAGAGGACAACCTGTGTCAGTTGGTTTCTCTTCTATGATATAGTCTCTGGGGATTAAATTTACAATGCCAGGCTCGGCACTGATGACTCACTGAGCCATCACTCTGACTTACAGGTTACCTTATTAGCAGCTGTAACAGAGAATGTTTGTTAATTATTGGCATAATATCTACATTTAGGAATTTCCAGTAAAAATACTAACATTTTATGATGAAGTAGGTAGCACAACAAACTATGGAAAAAATGATGATTTTAATAAATGATACACAGACTATTGGGGACACATTCAGAAAAGAATTAAAATTGTACTCTATCCCAAATACAAATAAAAACTAGTTCTGGGTATATTAAATAAAAATAAACATATATAACATAAAAATAAAAAACAAACAACATAAAAGAATGTGTTCATGACTTTGGGTTAAGCAGGTATTTCTTAAGATACAAAAAAGCACAGACATAAAGAAAAGTAAATCAACAATACCTAAATTTGTGAATATCATTTTAAAAATCAGCCACTTGACACTAATGCCACATGAGGGCAGAGGTTAATGAAGTAAAAAAAAAAACACTCACAGAAGAATTTGACAAAATCAGAGCAGGTAGAAAGAAAAGATATAATGAAATGTACTTTAAAAAGGAAGATTTAATGTGAAAATATCTTTTTCTTAAGAGTATATTAAAGCAAACAAAGTCTGCTTTTTTTAACTTCTCTAGCAAATGTGCAGGTGCTGCTTGCCACTACAGTCAACACTCCAGACAGTCACAATGTAGCCCCATCCACTCCCACTCAGCTCATCTTTCCAACTGGCATAGGAAATTAGCAAATTTCCAAGTATTTAAAACAAACGTGTGCTTGTTGTGTTACTTGAATTGGCTTAATAACCCTGAGATTTCACGATACAGGAACACAAGCTAGGACATCTGTAGTTTGGGAATGGTGGGTGTTGCAGTTTGCCTGGAACAGAATTTGGTACCCAGAAAGTGGGGTGTTGCTGATAAATCTGGCTATGTGGATTCTGAACGGTTTTGTTGGAGAAACTTTGAATATTTGAAATTTTTGAGCTTGTGGGTTACAAATATCATTCTGCAGAGTTTAATGGGCCATTTGGATAATGAAAATGCTGAGAGAGTTGCGGGCCATTTGTGATGAGGGGGAATGAGGACTTTGGTGGAGTTGAATTTAGAGGTGATGGACTGGTTTGCTTGATAGAAGAGTTGTATTGATGACCATGAAGCTCTGATGTGGAAAGGGCAGGCAGCAGAGCAGCTGCTGTTGTGGGAGTTATGAGTATCGTTGAAAGAAAACCTAGTGCTTTGCATTGGGACAGTGGAAGATATGAACACCACCCTATGGTGAGTCCACGGTTTGAAAACCAGGATTCCTTCAGGGGCTGAAAGCCCAAGTTGAAGCCATTTCTTGCCCTTTGGAAGTTTTGGCTACCTAGAAAGAGGCTTTTCCAGCATCAGCACACTAAAATTGGTACAGCTGCAGCTCGAGTGGACCAAGCTACATTTCAACCTCATTTAGGAATCTGACAGTATCCCCTAGGTGGTACTGGTTTTGATGTATTATTGAAGGGTTCATGAAGACCAGCAAAAGCTTGGCAACAAATAGCAGGCGTAGAGTTCCTGCAAGTTAAGGTGAAGCCTACAGCTGCAGAGGCGAACCCAGAATGGTGTTGGAGATGCCAGAACCATGGGATGTATGCTGAGGACAGCTGCCAGTGGAAATTCAGTTTGGTTCAGAGGAACTCTGCTTCTACAACTGAGCTGTGAACAGGGATTAGGATTGCCTAGAAGTTTTGAGCCACTGTGACTATAAGATGAGCAACAGAAGACAGACACTGAAATACAGGATGCAGTAATTGATTTGCTGGACTTGATTCTAATGTAATGTTTTCTTATTGTGCCATGATACTTCTATTTTGATGTTTTATCTTGTTGAAGTATTTAACATATTTTGATTTGATAGACTTACAGTTAAAAAATTTGAGACTTTTTTAAGACTTTCAGTTCTAACATTTTAATAACTGAACTTTTAATGACAGAACATTTTAAAATTTGTCTGAGAACTTTTAGAGATTTAGGATTAATAAAATTAAATGTATTTATATCTTTAAAAAATTTTTAACACCTATGGGAACAAGGATTGAAGGTTACAGTTTAAAAGTGCTATGCTTTTGTGTCAAGTTGACAAGGGGTGGAGTGTCATAGTAAGGCACAGGTGTCAATTTGACAGTTGAAGGTTTGAGCTCTGGGCACATTTGTGGAGAATTAGTGGTTGAGTTAAGCCCAGAGCAAGCCTGCAGGAGATGGTCTTGCTGATGGAGAGGGCCCAGCCCATGGTGGGAGGGATTAGGCCCTGGAATAAAATACTGAGAGCTGGTTGAGGGAGTTGGCATTCTTCTGTACACTTGGCCAAACATGCTGGTCTGGCAAGTAAGGATCGTTCCTCTCTCAGCCATTATGTAGAGATGGTGTGACCAGTTCCCTAGACTTGGTGTTAGTGTGAGCTCTCCTGTCAAGCTGGACTGAGAATTGTAACCAGACAATCATAAGAGACAATAAACCCCTTGTTCCCTAAGGCTGATGGTCATTTATCAGCAACCATGCAGGTGTACTGCGACAGAGTATGTTACACAGCTGATTCTTATATACCTTTAATTTCTCATTCAGTAAGTATGAGCCAGTGTTACATGGTAAAAATATCCACATGGCTCCTGTTATCAGGACTTATTCTGTTAAGGAGCTTACAAGCTCATGGAATGGACAGACAGACCCACAGATGCAAATCAGAGTGCGTCACATGCCACACTAGAAGTAGAGAAAGACACAAGAGGTAGTGGTTGCATGACAACAATCAGAAAATGCTCGATGAATAGATGGTAGAAGGAGAGAACTGAGTTATGAAAGGTTGTCCTCTGTCTCCCCACTCATGGTATTCTTTCTTTCTCCTCTCAAATAAATAAACAAAATACTAAAAAAAAAAAAAATTAAACAAAAAGGAGAACGAGAAAGAGAGAGAGAGAGCACGAGAGAGAAACCAGACTGGAAGATGAGAATTATTTGAATTTACCTCCTTTCCTTCGCATCATGCTCATTTTAAAAGCCACATACCATGAATTATGGATGCTGTTTTGTATGTAGTTTTCACTGCAGTGTTTTAAAAATACATAACGGTTACAAATGAAAACCAAACTATTTATAAGGACAACCCACTCAAGTACATATTATTATTTTAAAGCTATAAGAATAATGAATTTCAACTTTTACACATATCTTCTATATTAGAAACAAGACTCTAAATTTCAAAAAAAGTTATTTTGAACCTCAATATAGGTTCTAAAATTTAGACAGTTCATCTACTATATGTAATTAAATTTCTGTTCTTTAAATCTGAAGAAATGCTAATCATCAGTTGCTGTTAGAGATGGCTGGATCCCAAGGACTTGAACTTTACCTATAGCCAGACAGACCTTTTGAAGGTAGGATTGAACTGGTGTAAGTCAGTGGGGTGTGACTTTGAAGAGTAGTATCTTGTCCCTACCTCCTCCTGTCAGTAGTCACTTCCTGACACCAAACGAGAAACAATTTTGTTCTGCCAAACCTTTCCCATGATGTTCTGTCCTACCAGGGCCCAGAAACAATGGAGCCAACCATCAAGGGACAAAAACGTGGAAACTGAGAACCAAGACACAACTTTGTTTTCTAAAGTATTTTGTCAACAGCAACAAAAAAAGATTACTATACACAGCAAATATTATTATTTAAAGACCTTCTCTACAGAACATGGGGAAAAGCATAGGACTAGACATCATTAAGACCTATATTCCATTTTTTTCTTCAATTTATTTTTTAGTTTTTGACAGTTTCACACATGAATGAAACTAATTTGTGTATTTCTTAACCCTTAGTACCTGATTGCCTATCAAGAGTTAGGCTGTCAATTCTAGCACGTCACTGTGTGTTCCATGCTGTGATCTGGAGTCAGTTATTTCACTTCCGTGGACTTTGTTTTATTCATCCAGGAAAGAGTTTTATGCTTAATAATCTTTAATGAACTTTATTTTCTAAATCCTTTTGGAGTTCCACTTTTGATTCCAAGTAGTTCCATTAAAAGATCATCAAGAAAGAGAATGCTTCTTTCTGCGGCTGTCTAGGCCGATATCCCTGCAAATATTCTGACTATGAGGTGGATTCCAGACGCTAGTCACATGAAGTTTACAGAACACAATGTTAGGCTCGATATGTACTCGTGATAGACCAAATTAGGAAAGAGTGTCCTTAAAATACATGACTTCATCTCTACAGAGATGTGTCTCAAGAGGCCATAGCAATGGTCAAAATGTTGGCTGAACAACTTTTTGATGTATTACTGACAGAAAATCATTCCTCAAACTGCAAAACCTGTTTTCAGACATACCCTAATAACAACGAAACAGCTGGTCAGAGCTGAGTTACACATCCAAGAGCTCAAGCAACTGAAGCACAATGGAGACTGTAGGGGAAATGAGATTCTGTCAAACATGGCAAGAATATTTCAGTACAAATGTGGTTCTTATTGCCCAGGAACACAATGGTCACTGCTTAAGACATTTATGCAATTATGATCCTGACAAAAGTTGAGTCACTTTAAAAAAATGAAGTTACATAAAAAAGGGAAGTGATTCTACCATAGGTTGTAGATCTTAGAAGATTTTCTAGAGCAAGGACAGTATGCTGCAAATTGGAGGAAACACTCAGGAGGATTAAGGAAGGAAGGAAGGAATATTTAACTGGAACACGCCTGTACTTAACTGCTTCTCTGTATCTTTGTAAGAGTGCATCCCAAAGAAATACCAGCCAAATTCTCTGCAATGAGATCCATGCAGATGGATTTCACTAAGTGTGAGGCACACAAAATTATAGACAAAGAGACTTTGAGCTTGAGTTTAGGTCTATGATTACAAACAATGTTTACACAATTTCTATGAGAGACTGAAGTTTTCACTTGTTCTCCATAAGCTCCATCCCCATAGTTTTCTATCATTAAGTCAGAGAAATGGAGGGAAAGTGAGACAAGAACAGTGTTTCAGTTGACTTCTGCGTATTGGGTCCTAGACAGTGTTAGACTGAAAGGCAATGTGAGCTGTGTACATAATTCAAACGTTTTTAGGAGTCCCATTTTTTAAAAAAAGTAAAAAGAAACAGATGAAACAAAACATGATATATTTTGATTAAAGATATATTGAAATTAATATAAAAATTATTTAATATTTTGTCAGATTAAATCTACAAAACTCAGTGTGCTATCACATACACAGCAAAATTTGCTTTGGATTGGTTACATTTGAAGTAGAATGTAGTTTAAATGTTATTGGAAGCAATATTTTATATCTAAAGCATTTTATGTATTTTAGTCTAAAAATCCCAAAGTTGGGCTGGAGAGATGGCTCAGGGGTAAAGCCTTTGCATCACAAGGAGATGGATTTCACTAAGTGTGAGGCACACACATCTGAGTTCGGATACTGGATCCCACGTAAAAATGCCAGAAGAAAATGGCAGAGGCCTGAACTTCTGATCCTGCAAGGCAGAGCCTGGGAAACTCCAAAGCAAAGCAAAGAGGAGGTAGAACAAGCCAGCGTGATTCTCGAAGTCACATCTGGGTCACCATAGGAATACACAGTGCTCTCTGATACACACAGACATATACACAGAGGCAAGCACACACATGCATGTGCAACACACGATACATGAATGAATGAATGAATGAATGAATGAATGAGTAGATAAATATCTTTAAAATTCCAAAGCTATGAAAACTGCGGTCTTCCTTCACTTTTCTTCCTACAACTGCTCATTCTTTGGTTTTTGGCTACAATCACTGAACTTCAAGCTGTAGCATTAAACTTGAGCAGAAGACATCTCACCATGAAAGGGAGAGAGGCTAATGAGGTACCATCTTCTTGGAATTTTTAGGTTATTTAGAAAATTTACGTCATTGAACATCAACCTGTGTGTGCATATCAGAGGGCACTGTAGTGTCCCTGTGGAGGACCAAGGGTGACTTTGGGAATCATTCTGGATTGCTTCCACCTCCTCCTTGCTTCGCTCTGTGATTTCCCAGGCTCTGCCCACCAGGGCTGGAAGTGTAGGACACCGTCATTTCTGCCTGGAGTTTTTAGGTGGGACCTGGGATCTGAACTCAGGACTTTCTGCTTTCAAGGCAGAGTCTTAACCCCTGAGCCACCTCTCCAGCCCCCACCTAGGGTTTATGCAGGATCTGGGATCTAAACTTAGGTCCTGCTTCTGAGGCAGAGGTTTAACCCCTGACACATCTCTCTAGCACAAGGTGATTTCAACTGACAGGTTATCTAACTAAAAATTAACAAAGCAGCCTCCGAGTTACATTACACCACAGATTGAATTGACTTATCAGATATATATCGAATATTTTGGGTGCAGAATACACAGTCTTTCCAGCAGTCCATGGACGCTTCTCTAAAATGGGCCCCAAATCAAATCTTACACATATAAAAAATCACTTTTATTTTATGAGATCATAGTGAAATGAAACCACAAATTCAGAACAAAAGACACTTTAGAGACAACATAGATACACAGAAACTGAAAAACACTCTTGAATGAGCAATGATTCACTGAAGAAGTCACATAGAAAATGTAAAAGTTCAAAGAAATAAATGTAAATGGAAGCATAACTCAGCAGACATTCTGCTTTTGCCTGTCCGTCAGCAAGATGAAGGGTGCACACACCTGCAGGTGACCCTCTGCCTGTCCGTCAGCAAGATGAGGGTGCACACACCTGCAGGTGACCCTCTGCCTGTCCGTCAGCAAGATGAGGGGTGCACACACCTGCAGGTGACCCTCTGCCTGTCCGTCAGCAAGATGAAGGGTGCGCATCACTGCAGGTGACTGTTGCCCGTCCACCAGCAAGATGAGGGGTGCGCACACCTGCAGGTGACCTCTGCCCGTCCATCAGCAAGATGAGGGGTGCGCACACCTGCAGGTGACCCTCTGCCTGTCCATCAGCAAGATGAGGGGTGCGCATCACTGCAGGTGACTGTGGCCTGGGTGCATCAAGCTCAGGTCCTCGTGCTCGCACAGCAAGCACTCGGCTGACTGAAACATCTCCCCAGCCCTCTAAATGATTTTTTTAACAATTTTTTTATTATTTATTCAATTGTGCATGTATGGTATGTACGCGTGTGTGCATGTATGTGTGTGTGTGTAGAACCACGGATGAATTCGGGAACCACCATGGGACGCCTCCACCTCCTCCTTGTTAGGTAGGCTCCGCCCTACCAGGACCAGAAGAAATGCAGGCCACCCCCGCTTCCACCTGGCGTCTATATGTGGGGTCTAGGATCCGAACTCAGGACCTTCTGCTTGCAAGGCAGAGGCTTAACCCCTGAGCCACCTCTCCAGCCCCCCTCTAAATGATTTTTGTCTGCTCTGACTTTGGATTCATTTAGCTAAAAAGCTTATTGTATTTAACTTCTCAACAAACCAACTGTTTTGTTGATTCTGCCCTCATGTGGCATTAGTTTCGAGTGTCAACTTGACACTTGGTATGTGTGCTTATAGATACACCTATGAAAGCTTACGTAGTTAATGCAAGTCTTTGAGCATATTTGTAGGAGGTTATGCAGCTGACTGCCCACAGTGGGAAGAACCTAAGCATGAACAATAGAGAAAGAAGCAGCTGGAATTCGGCACTTTGGCAAGTGGGCCAGCTAGAAAGTATGCTTTGGTCCTTGTTCCTCCTCAGTTCTTTCTGTAGATATGTGCGGCCAGTTCCCTCAGTTGTTGACTTGGGTATACTCTTCTGCCATCAAAATCAGCTGTAACTTGTAATCATAAGCATGAATAAACCCTTTCTCCCTAAATTGTCTGAATAATGCATTCATTACAACAATGGGAACATGAAACAATGACACCTGTCCTTACTACTTCTGTCTCCTGATTTTGTGTTCTAAGGCCCTAAGGTGCATCTGACAGCTCTCTATAGATTATTTATAACATAAACATCACTCTTGGAGCTGCCTCCATTGTATTGTTCGGGCTCTTGTATGTTCTGTTTTTATTTTTATTCAATTCTAGGAACTTTTAAATTTCTCTTCTGAGATCCTCAATGACTTTTCATTGCTAAAATATGTGTGTTGTTCAGTCTCCACGAGCTTGTATATTTTCTGCAGTTTCTTTTGGTAGTTTCTATTCAATTATAATCAGATGAATTCAATAACTGATTCATTTTTCTTGCATTTGTTAAAATTTGTTTTGACATCCTAAAGTGTGGTCTATTTTAAAGAAAGCTAGTGAGAACAATATGTGTTACACAGTTTGGTGGGACTATTCTGTAGATGCTAAGTCTATTTAATCTATAATGTCACTTAATTTAGATGTTTCTTTGTTGATTTTTTTATGCCAATCTTTTTATTGGCAAGAGTGGGGTACTGAATTTTCACTCATTATTCCTATGTTGAGGTTAATCTCTGCTTTTCCACCTAGTAGTGTTTATTTAGTAAAACTGGGTGCACTGATGTTTGGTGCATATATGTTTAAAATTATAATATCCTTCTGATGGAGCATCCCACTAATTAATGTGAAGTGAAATTCTTTAACTCTGAAGACTAATTATGATTTGAAGATGACGCTGTCACACATTGCTGCTGCTATATATATCTGCTTCCTTTCTAGATCCCTTTGCTTGGAATGCCTTTTTCACCCTTGCACCCTAAGTCTGTGGTTTTGCTTGTAAAGTACTTTTCTTATAGGCAACACATAGGCAGGTCCTAGATTTTAATCAAAATTTTTGTTTAGAGGAGTGAGATCATTAATATTCAACTTGTTATTGAAAGTTATGTATTAATTCCTATCATATTATTATAACATTTGACACTTTCCTAGTCCT
Organism: Typhlomys cinereus; assembly: GCA_023101885.1. NCBI lineage: Eukaryota > Metazoa > Chordata > Mammalia > Rodentia > Platacanthomyidae > Typhlomys > Typhlomys cinereus. The sequence goes on along the minus strand of JALPQD010000468.1, from coordinate 1,377,779 downwards.
CACTTGTTTTCTTACTGTTTTAACAGTTCATCTTTCCCATGACCCCAGGTTCACGCCAGCCTTTCTCATCAGCGTGCTGGCTTCTTCAAGTATCTAGCACAGGAGTCACAAATTCCTTCAGTTTGAGTCTATCACAGAAAGTGTTTCTCCTTCATCATGAAGGAGAGCAGTTATTGTCATTCAGAACTCCTGGCTTTTAAAGTTGTTACTGAGAAATTTGCTGTTACTGATTGGCTTGCCTTTACATGAGAACTGGTACCTTTTCCTTGCACCTTTCAATGTTCTCTGTTCTGTATTCTTAGTGTTTTAACTATAATGTGATGTGGGGAGGTTCTTTTCTGATCTTGATTGTTTGGCACTCCATGTGCCTCCAATAACTGAACAGTGTTCTCTTTCCTTAGATTTGGGAGACATTGTTACCATTCACTGATTTTCTGTTAGTTTTTACTATTCCTTCTCCTATGCCCGACTTGTAAATTTCCTCTTTTAATGATATTTCATAAATCCCAAGGTTTTATTTATACATTCTTACGTATCTGTACTGCTGTTTGAATGCTCTAATTCATCTCCCTTGTGGTCAAGTCCTCACATTTTGTTTTCCACTTGATCCAGTGCATTGGTAAGACTTTCCACTGCATTATATAAATTTTGAGCTTTCCACCTCTAAAATTAAAATTTGATTTTTCAGTATTTTTTAGTGGATTTCTCTTTTGTATCCCATATCAACTTCCTTATTTTGAGCTATTTCTATTTAATTTGTGTTAAGCATTTATTCATGAATTTTCTAACCTATTTATTTATTTATTTATTTGTGTGTGTGTGTGTGTGTGTGTGTGTGTGTGTGTGTGTGTGTGTGTGTGAGACAGCACTGTGTACCCCTTGGAGGACAAAGGGTGACTTCGGGAATCATCTCGGATTGTCTCTACCTCTTTTCTTTTGCTTCGTTTTAGGATTTCCCAGGCTCCTTCCAGTGTAGGTTGCTGCCATTTCCACCTGATGTTTTTATGTGGGACTCCTGATCTGAACTCAGTTCCTTCTGCTTGTGAGCCAGAGTTTAACCCCTGAGCTCTCTCTCCAGTCCCGTTTTTGATCATTCTTATAATTATTGTTGAACACTCTCACACTGATTTTTTTAATTCTTTGTCTGATATGTCACCTAATTCACTTTCACTGTATTTCGCCCTGCAGTACCAAGGAGTCGGCCACTTTCAAAGGCAACACACTGCCTTGATTTTTCATATATTTTGTGCACTGGGACTTGTACATCTGGAGCTAAGTGTTCAGTTGGATTTAAAAAAATTTTTTTTATTCAATTGTGCGTGCATGTGTGTAGAACCACGGGGGAATTCAGGAACCACCATGGACGCCTCCACCTCCTCCTTGTTTACTCTGCCCCGGGATTCACAGGCTCCGCCCTACCAGGACCAGAAAAGCAGGCCGCCCCGGCGTCTATACGTGGGATCTGGGATCCGAACTCAGGACCTTCCGCCTGCAAGGCAGAGACTTAACCCCTGAGCCTCCTCTCCTGCCCCATCAGTTGGATTTTAGATCACCATATTTTTTCGGTTGAATTATTTGTGATGTTGCAAGTATGACTGGGTTGTAGGCATTTTTTTCTTACTGCTGGACTCAAGTACAGCTTAATAGTTAAGTCTTAAACCCCCAATCTCTAGTACCACTCTGAGAGTAGAATAATAACTGAAGTAACCACAAACGATGGACAGACCATTATGAAAACACAGTAAAAGAGAATTGAAAACAACTTCCCCTTTAACTTCAATAATTTTTGAGGAATAAGGGAACAAATATAGCACACTATACTGAAGTATTAGCTACTAAAGAAAGACACACTGTCTACTAAAGTATTAGCTACTAAAGACAGGAATGGAAAAAAATAAAGCAAAGTAAACGTAGCAATTAGTATAGAGCAACAGAGGAAAAACTAAGAGGGAAAGGTAAGAACATAGGAAGGAGATAAGGCAGATAAGTGGATGGGAGTGAATGAAAACAGAAAGAAGGAAAGAAATGCAAACAGACACCTTAAAATAATACAGCATTTATTTGTCAGGTGGAAGCAGAGAAAGTCCACCAAGTTCTTTGAGAAAGCCTATCCTAAAACAAAACAAAACGCACAACAAAATAAATGCAGAAGATAAGACAGGGAAAAGTTGAAATGAGATATTAAAATAAGGTAAGTATAAAATAAGGAGAGAGAAGAGAGGGCTGCAGTCTGTGTCTCTCACTGCACTGACCAGAGTGTTTCTACATAGCCTCCGGTGTAGGTGGGCAGGGCGTCATGGTGCAGGTGCAGATTTTTACCATATGGAACACTGGACATTTCCTCTTCTAGCCAGCAGCATTATGCAGGCAAGGCCTTAAGAGTACAGACCACCAAAGTGGGCTGTGAGAGGCACTTGGACCTCCAGAGATATGAACTCAGCAGGTGGTTTTTTTTTTAATGGCTTTTTGCCACTACTCCAGTTAAGTGCATAAAAGTGAGAATTTTCTAGATAACCCCATATTCCTATTTGATTAGACTAAAAATAAATCTGCTTGTTGATGCATGTATCTAGCAGTTTTTTTAATTCTAATTTTTTGCTTTTGATCATTTTTTGTTTATTTAAATTTTTAATTCATTTAGTGTTACATACATGAACAAATTTATATTTTCAACCCTGAATCCTCAATCTCATCCCCCCACCTACCCTTACAACTCTCTTTTCTCCCTCTGTCTGACTCCCTCCTATTTTCAAATCTTGTTGGTTTTTTGAGGCAAGATTTCATATAGTCCAGGGTGACCTTGAACTACCTTTGTAACTGTAGGTGGCCTTGAACTAGTCTCCTGTCTTCGTCTCCGTGTTGAAATTACAGCCGTGTGCCACCATGCCCAATGAATGTTGAAACATTCATACTAGAAAATTTCTGTGGTATTTCATATTTTTTATTAATTTTTCTACTTTTCCAAGCATATTGAGTATTCATCCTAGCTTCCCTCCCTCCCCCTTTCCTTCTCTTCACCATTCTGTCCCACTCTTTTGCCTGTATGCTTCTATGGACTTCAGGGTTCACTCTGGCTTGTCTACTCCTGTGTGGGGGTTCAGGCCTCCGTAGAATAACAAGTTACCTCTCTTCACACCACCCCACTGGTAAGTGTGTTTCCCTTGACTCATTCCAGCTTTAGACCAACGGTTCCCACTGTGAGTTCCCATTCTATGGGTATAGTAACAGCTGCCTACGGGGCAGTTTGATGACTGTCTTCTTACCTATAGGTTTATTGACTGTCTTTCCTATTCATCTATTTCCTTCCCTTTTTTAGGTTCTAGTTTACAGTAACAGGGGCTGAAGAGATGGCTCAGGGGTTAAGACTCTGTCTTGCAATGAGTTCATATTTTTGAAGATAATCATGACTGCTTAAACTTAAAGACGCATTATTCCAAAAAGGATTTATAATTGCTTCTCCTGGAAGCAACAGTGTGGTAAGTGCCAAGGCCTAAGCCTGCTCTCTTGATTAGATACATTGGCATGTTGTCTGACAGACAGTTGCAGGCGAATACTCTCTCATTAGGGACAGTTTGAATCGCCTCCTGAGATCAGATGTGTCTTTTGTTCTTCCCAGGCCCAGTGATACCAAGATGTTCTTCTACAGTTTCTCCTTGCATATTTTGAGACCATGGGAATATATTAATCTATGGATCACAAGATTATGTATATAGTCACAAGAACTAAGTGTCACATCTACTTTTTCTCGCTAGCCTAGATAGGCTTTACAATGTGTATGTTTAACATGATCCTGTAAAGAATTTGGACATGCTGTTCCCTGGCTTTTCCTTTTAAATACTTGTGCTTGCTGCTAATAAAATCAGCTTGGATGAAAAGACATCCTTGTTCCTTCTGACCCAATCCTGGTTCAATTCCTACAGCTCCCAATTCTGCTTCCCATGTATTGCACCGGTCCACTCTGGATTGCACAGGTCTACTTTGGTTCGTGGGCCTGTGCACAAAAGTGAAGGGTATGTTATTAAATAGGGATCACTTTACTGATCAAAGTTTGGGACTCAACCAACTGACCAATGCTTACAGAGACTAATGCTTAACTGTGCTTGTAAAATTTTGTTTTACCAACTGCTGAATTGCTAAGAGCTTAATTTGTTCTATCTGTCCTGTTAAGAGTGAAGAGTGAAGTATATTTGAAGATTTCCTTTTCTTCTTGTGAGAAACTACGTATTAAAATCTTGATTTATGCTTCATAGTACAGTTTATCAAGATGCTAAAATGGAGAGCTTCACTGAGTTTTCAAATCATAATTTAATGTTAAAAAACATTAGCTAAGATTTTGATACAATAGGAAGCTTTATATCCGGTTAGATCTATGATATTCTGGACAGATTTTTAGTAATATTTGTTCTTTGAAGACATGTGAGCACATGTAGGAACTAACCTGTAACGTGTATAAACAAGTGCTATAAAATTTATTTTGGCTTTGAAAGAACTTGATAAACAAAACAGTTGTTTGGCAATACTCATGTTCCATTTAATTTTCCCTTGAGGGCAAGAGAGAGAATAGTTTCTAGGTCATGAAAAGCCAAGATTGCTAAGTTTTTGAATTGCTAACTAAAATTTAGTTCATTTAGCTAATGTTTCTTTCTTAAAACATCAACACAGATGTTTGGCCTCTATGCTTTGGAATTCCATGCTTTCACAAAAAATTCAGATTATCATGTTAAATCCTTACAAGTATGTTGTTTCAAAAACAGAAACACTGATAAATCCTAAATTGGCAATAATCATTTTAACAGGATATCACGTGTAATCCCATTCATACCCGAAAAGAATTTCTATATGATGTTAAACAACTGGCTAGATGCAACATGACATCTTTTTTTTATTCTTTGACAGTTTTATATGTACATATAATGAATTTTAGTCATTTTCATCCTGTATTCCCCTATCTTATCCCCTCTCCTGCTATTGAAAATCTTTTCCTCCTTTTATGTCTTTATAATATTGGCTACTATTATTTTTATATGTAATTCTGATTACAGAATATTAAGTACTCAGTAATTAAACTATTCAAAAGGAGGAAAAAACATTGCATGCACTTTTTCTTTTGCTAGAAATATGATTATTTAAATGAAGAAGAAAAAAATGTACAATCTAGGGGTTGAGGAGATGACTCCGGGTAAAGTCTCTGTCTTGTAAACAAAATAACCTGAGTTCAGATTCCTAGATCCCATGTAAAAATGTGGATATGGCAGAGAACTGCACTTCTGGCCCTGAAGGTTAAGTCTGGGAAACTCCAGAGCAAAGCAATCCAGAGCAATCCAGAAAGATTCCCAAAGTCACCCTTAGGGTTCCATATGGACAGGACACACACACAAGTGCCTCTTACACACACACACACACACACACACACACACACACACACTACAGTCTGGTACCCTATATATCTATAAGCAGCTTATAACATGCTAAAATTAAGTTTAGAGTGCTGGGGAGATAGCTCAGTACTTTGTTAAGGCAAAAGGACGGAGTTCAGATCTCCAGAGCCCATGTAACACTGGAGTAGTGTGGTGGCATACCTAGGAATTCTCAGATCAAGCTAATCAGTGGGACCTGCCCTACCAGTGAGATCTTGTATAATGAGACCCATCCTCAAAAACAGAGGAAGACTGGTCGAGGATGCTCACGGATATCAACCTTGGACTTCCACAAGCATGTAAACCCCATACACATATACACACACATGAAAAAATGGAGGTAGGGGGATGCAAAAATAGAGAAAGCCTTAAGACTGAAAATTTAAAAACTGAAAGTTTATAAATAATGCAAAAAGTACTAATAGAAAAAAGCTTCTATCAAGTTTTTCCAGCTTTAATATCAGTTATTAGGCAATGAAAGAACTGTAAAACAGGATTTCTGGAGACCTTGGTTTGTTAATCTTACACTTTTTAGTCTCTATAATCATAGATAGAAACAAAATTACTATGGCTAAATAACAAAGGCCATGAGACTTTTAAAAGGGCAAATTCCTTATATACTATTCTCGTATTTTCCTCTAAAATAAGTATATTTCAAAAAATTATAAGAAATATTTTCAACATATGTAGACCCACAGTGAAACTAAGCTGCCTTATTATTTTTGTTCTTAAATTAAAAAAAATTGCTCTTAAAGATTCATCCATAATTACCCCTTATAGTTTCAATATATGAGTTCATATACTGCAGCTTAGTTTCACTATGGGTTTACATAAATTACAGTAAGAAGAAAAATGACTCCACTCGTAAGCTGGGTATTTTGATTTTTCTGTTATTTCAAATAATGCTGCTGTAATATTTTTGTGCATGTCTGTTTGTGTGAGAAAGAATACCTTCAGAAACGAAATCTCAAGGTCATACAACATGAGTCTTCGCAGTTTTACTAGATAGTCATAATTTATATCTTTTCTATTATCTTATTATTATGTCTCATAAATGTTTTTTATTTATTTATCTATTTTTGTGTGTGCATATATGTGTGTGTGTGTATCCGGGGTGCTGTATGTGCCTGTGGAGGCGTAAGGGTGACATCAGGAGTCGTCCTGGTTTTCTTCAACCTCCCTCTCCTGTTTCGCTCTGGGATTTCTAGGCTCTGCCTTCCAAGCAGGAAGTGCAACGCCATTTCTGCCTGCATTTTTGCATGGATTCTGAAATCTGCACTCAGGTTCTTCTGCTTTCAAGGTAGAGTCTTAACCCCTGAGCCATCTCTCCCACCCAAAATTTTCTTTTTTAATTAAAAAAATTTTTAAATAACAGAACTACATCTTTATTTAGTAGCACTGATCAATTTTTAATTCAAATTCAAGTTTCTCCCTCGTGGCTACTGAGAAAATCGGCTATGGAGGAGTTGTCATTGGGTTTTTCTCCGGCCGCGCCCCTGTTCTGTTTGTAGGGGTGCTATGCCCTTTGTGCTCCTGATAGCACGTCACCAAGTAGCACAGCAAGTGACAGACAGGGCCATCGGAGCCTGGCTTCTCCAAGCACTTTGCTCAGACCACAATGCCACAGTTGGGAGACGTCAGGACCTCCCAACTTTATATTTCTTCAATAGTACACACACATGCACAGTACGTTAAGAAGAGTCACTCCTATCCTTCTAATCTCCTGTTTTGTGTCCATCTCCTATCTATGAGTCCCCTAGACAGTTTCACTAGTATTTTTTTATCAGACATTATTTTATGTATTTTATAAAATTCCAGAAATGACAAATGAGAGAGAACATATGAGATTTGTCTTATGAGACTGGCTTAATTCACTTAATACATTTATCTTCAGTTGCATCCATTTTTCTATAAGCAACAAAACTTGGATGTTTATGGCGAAAAAGATCCACTGTGATTATACACATTTTCCTCATCCATTCCTTTGTGGTTGAACACCTAAAGTGGTTCCACAACTTAGCTATTGATAACAGTAATGCAATAAAAACCGATGCACATACCTATGTGATATGCAGGATTGGAATCCTGTGTAAATACCCAGGAGAAGTACCGCTGGGTCAAGTTGTGAATTTATTTTCAATTTTTTGAGAAACCTGCACAGGAACTTGTTGTGTAGTGACTAGTTTATATTCCTACCAACAATATGCAAGGGTCCCTTTCATGCACTACTTTGCCAGCATTATGGCTATTTGTTTTCTTAACGTCTGCCTTTCTGACTAGGTTAAATGTAGCTTTAATTTGCAATTATATGATGGCTAGTGAGATTAAACTTTTTTCATATTATTGGCCATTTGTACTTCATCTTTTGTTTTTTTTCTTGTACTTCATCTTTTGAAGGCTGATCATTTCATTAGTTGATTTATTAATTGGGGTTCTCTGGTTTTTATTTAGTTTTCTGACTTCTTTGTATGTTTTAGAAATTAATCCTGCTACATGTATAATTAGCAAAGATTTTTCTCCTGTTTTGCATGCTGCCTCTTCACTTGATTAGCTGTTCTCTTTGCGATAGAGAAGCTTTTTAATCTCACAAGGTTAAGTTTCTCAAACGTTGTCTTCACTTTCTAACATTAACGCCCTGTTCAGAAAGTCCCTGTGTACAATACATATATCTTCAAGTGTTGATTCTAGTTTTCCTCTACTAGTGTCAGGTTATTCATTAAATTCTTTGACAGATGTGGAATTGATTTTTGGGGGGAGGAGAACAAGAGAAAGGGACTTTTTATTCTTTTACATGTGGATACCCAGTCTTTCCAGTACTATTTTTGGAAAAGGCTGCCCTTTTTCCAAAGTGTTTTGGGCATCTTTGTCAAAAATCTTTGTAGTTGTGCAGGTTTATATTGTGTGTGCGTGTGTGTGTGTGTATGTGTGTGTTTGTGTGTGCCTGTACTGCAAATGTTTTTGTCACTATGGCTCTACAGTGTAACTTGAGATCAGATATAATGATACCACCCATATTATTCTTTTTAAAAGATATTTATTTATTTATTTATTTATTTATTATTTATTTATTTATTTGTGTGTGTGTGTGTGTGTGTGTGTGTGTAAGAGAGAGAGAGAGAGAGAGAGACAGAGAGAGCGAGAGTGAAAGCATACTATACTTTCCTGTGGACCAAAGGTGACTTCAGAATCATCCTGTATTGCTTCTACCTCCTTTTTGCTTCAATTTGGGATTTCCCAGGCTCCACCCACCAGGGCCAGAAGTACACACTGTTGCCATTTCCACCTAGCGTTTTTAAGTGGGACCTGCTTTTGAGGCAGGGTCTTACCTCTGGGCCATCTCTCCAGGCCCCACCAATGTTCTTTTTGCTCAGGAATGTTCTGACTATCCACAGGCTTGTTTGTTTCTATATGAATGTTAAGATTGCCTTTTCTATTTCTATAGGAATGACATTTGAATTTTTATGGGGATTGTAGTGAATCTGTAGAATGCTTTGGTAAGATAGTCATTTCCTTTTTTTTTTTAATTTTTTTTATTTATTATTATTATTATTATTATTTATCCAATTGTGGTGTGTGTGTATGTATGTGCGCGCGCATGTGTGTATGTGTGTGTGTAGAACCACGGACGAATTCGCGAACCACCATGGACGCCTCCACCTCCTTCTGCCCCAGGATTCACAGGCTCCGCCCTACCAGGACCAGAAGCGCAGGCCGCCCCTGCTTCCGCCTGGCGTCTATACGTGGGATCTGGGATCCGAACTCGGGACCTTCCGCCTGCAAGGCGGAGGCTTAACCCCTGAGCCACCTCTCCAGCCCCAAGATAGTCATTTTCACAGTATTAATTCTTCTAGTTCATGAGCATGGGAGGTTCTAGTGTCTTCAAGTTTTTCCTTTAACATTTTAAAGTTTTCAGAATAGAGGCCTTTTACCTCACTGGTTAGGTTTATTCCAAGGTATTTTGTTTTTTGAGGCAATTTCTAAATTACTGATTTATACACTTGAAGACATAGTTTACATATTCTATAACTTTGTTAATATTTGATATAACTTTGATAACATTCCACTACTGAATATGATTTCAGTATGCACTTGTTCAATTATTGACATAGGTTTTTGTAAGACCACTTTTTAAAATACTTATTAGTCAAGTGGATTTCTTTTCATAGTTTCCACACCTAAAAATTAGGTTTCCTTTTTTAATTGATCTTCAGGTGTTATTACAATCACATACAAATCTGTTGGTAGTTATACATTTTATAGAAAACTGTTACTTTGAGATTTGTGTTCATGCTCTTTTAAAAAATTTTTGTGTGCGTGCATGCGTGCGTGTGTGTATCAGAGGGCACTGTGTGTACCCATGAAGGCTCAAGGATGACTTCAGAATTATCCTGGGTTGTACTACCTCCATTTTGCATTGCTCTGGAGTTTCTCTGGTATATTTAGGTGGGATGTGGGATCTGGGATCTGAACTCAGGACCTTCTGCTTATGAGGTAGAGGATTAACCCCTGAGCCATCTCTCTAGCCCTAACACACTCCTATTTTTTTAAAATATGGTGTGTGTGTGTGTGTGTGTGTATGCGTGTGTGTGTGCATGCATGTGAGTGTATGGGTGTCTATGACTATACATACATATGCAGAGGCCAGAGCAGGATTCTGAGTGTCTTTCTTCCTCTATCACTCTCAACGTTATTACCTTGAAATACAGCCTCGCACTGAAATGGATGCTCACTGCTTGACAAAGCTGAATGGTCTGTGAATTCTTGGGCTCTACTTGTCTTTGACCTTTAAAGTTGTTTTGGGCATGTGCAGCCACTGCTTGCAAGTGCTGTTTTCCACTGAGCCATCTTCCTTACCCACTCCCTTGTTTTGCTTTGTAAGACAGAGTCTCACAATGTAACCCAGGCTGGCCTTTGACTGAGTGCTTCCCTGAATAAGCCTGAGTGCTGGGATAGCAGGTACATGCTACCATACCTGGCTTCTCATATTTTTTTCTTACTTTCAACATATTTTTCAAATGAACAAAAGTTCTTAATTTGTTTAAAAATTTCTTTTATTATTATTTATTCAACTGTGCGCATATGCGTGTGTATGTGCGCGCGCGTGTGTCTGTGTGTGTATGTATGTGTGTGTGTAGAATCACGGACGAATCGGGAACCACCATGGACGCCTCCACCTCCTTCTGCCCCGAGATTCACAGGCTCCGCCCTACCAGGACCAGAAGCGCAGGCTGCCCCCGCTTCCGCCTGGCGTCTATACGTGGGATCTGGGATCCGAACTCAGGACCTTCCGGCTGCAAGGCGGAGGCTTGACCCCTGAGCCACCTCTCCAGCCCCAAAAGTTCTTAATTTTATGTAGTCAAATTTATTAATCTTTTAAGACTGACCATATTCATGACATGTGTAAAATCTTTCCATAACCCTGAACTGTTTGAAATATTCTAGGATTTAAGGTTAGCTTTCATGGTCTTTTATATTTAGGTTTTTAATCCATGTGGAATTGATATTTGTGCATGGTCTGAGAAATGTGTACTTTTCTTGGTATTAATGCTATGCTTGTGGGCATCCAAATGTCCCACCACTGTTTATTAAATTGCTCATCATTCTACCACCATTTTAAAATGCCAGTTTTTCTATAAAACACAACCAAATATACATAGGACTCTACACTTTTGTATGGTTCAATGAAATTGTGACTGTGTAAATCATAATCAAATGTGTGATTCTTACTATCTTAATCACTGTGTGTGTGTGTGTGTGTGTGTGTGTGTGCCTGTCACAATGCATGTTTGGATGTCAGAGGAAAACTTTTGTGGGGTTGGTTCTCTCCTTCTACCATGTGAGTTCTGATGATTAAAGTCAAATCATGAGGTTTGGTGGCACTTTAGCCACTGAGTCATCTTTCTGTCCCTACAATCTTATACCAATTTTAAAAATAATTGACAAGGCAAGATTCCATTCTTTACTTTTTTATTGGGATTATGTAATAACAAAGCAACTTTTTACCTTTTACTAGGGATTTTGCTAGGAACTGTATCACCTCTACAGATTATTTTACAGACAACTGGTATCTATATTATATGAAGTCTTCTAATCGAAACATGGTATATCTTATGTATTTCATCTATAGATCATACTCCCAATTATATCCTGTACCCCTTGATTTCTATTATGCGAGTACTTAATGTATACTTTATGCACATTCTCTGGAGAACAACAGCTTTTTTTTAAATTAATTTTTAAATTTTATTATTTATTCAATTGTGTGTGTATGTGTGTATGCACGTGTGTGTATTGTATGTGTCTGTGTGTAGAACAACGGACAAATTTGGAAACCACCATGGACTGCTTCCACCTCCTCCTTGTTTACTTGGCCTGGGGATTCACAGGCTCCGCCCCACCAGGACCAGAAACACAGGTCGCCCCCGCTTCTGCCTGGCGTCTACGTGGGGTCTAGGATCCGAACTCCAGACCATCCACCTGCAAGGCAGAGGGTTAACCCCTGAGCCACCTCTCCAGCCCCTGGAGTACAACAGCTTTTGAATTCTCAATATTTAGAGAATTACTTTGACAGTGTCATAGAACATCTTAACAAGGTTTCCAGATTACTTGCTTCTTATAATCTGAGTCTTCAATTTGTGGAGCATTCTCTCTAAGACTACATACCTATTTTTAAAATAGAAAGTGTTTCTTTCATTTTTATATATGCAAATAATGTATTCGTTTATCACTGTAAATTGCCTACCGTAATAGAACAACTAAAAACAGACGGAAAAGGAACAATGTAATTATAGATATTTAGTGCTATAGAAGTCAGTGTCTTAAATAGCTTGCTTTTATTATAAAATTAGTATGACAAAAGACTTTTCAAGAAAAAGCAAAAGAGAACAGAAAAACATTTATGTTCAATAAAGAATGTTTTTATGGATATCAGCTCTTCATACTATTAGCTGTGGCAGCCTCAAAAACATATTTCAGTAATTAATTCATCCCTAAAAAAAAATTACAGATCTTCTCAAAGAAGAATAATAATCTGAAAGGGCTGAAAATTACCTGTAGCGTGCAATTCATCATCCTTATTATGTAGTCAAACTGATGATGGTCCAGTATTGCCCGGTTTTGCTGGACGTGCAAACCCAGCTCATCAGTGAGGCACTGTCTTGCTGCCCTCCCTTTAAGGGCCCTCAAGGCAGCAGGAAGAGTCTGAGGACAAGAGTTAAAAGTGAGCAAACGGTACTGCCTGGACAATAAAAGTAGCCTTCCAACGACCACAAATGAAAATTCAAATATACCTAACAAAGATACTAAGAGGCATTTTGCATTAATATCAATTTTAAAATAAGTTTGTAAGCCAATCAGAAAAACAAATTCAAGTAGCTTCTATAGTAAATTGAGAAAAAAGTATTCATTTCAACTTATTAGAGCCACATATACTTAGACATCTTCTTTCTAGAACTAAGGAAATTTCCATGGCAAGAATAGAAGAAAAGCTGTAAGGATAATCCCAAAAAAGAACAAATGATTTCATGCATTTAAACTGGGTGGCTGCTTCTTAGTGAAGAAGCAATAATGCCAGAGTAGGAAGTTCCACAATCTTGTCTTTATTTTAATTCACAAAACAATCTTAGAGCAACATAAATATCTTCGTGCATGCACTAAAACTTTTTCATAATAAAAACACTCAAGATGGTCTCCTAGAATTCATATATGGCCTGCTCATTTGTACATAGTTAATAAAAAGCTTATTTAATTCAGAAAACATGAAAGAACAGAACAAAGAACACGTGAGAGAGGAGAAAAACCGTAGAGTAGGAAGGCATAATACCACTAGAAGCAGGTATAAATTGCATGTGGAACCTGGCATAGTGGTGCACACCTGTAATTTGGGAAGATGAAGCAGGAAGATCAAGGGTTCAAGGACAGCCTAGACTATGTAGCAATACTCTATACCCCAAAAGAAACTGTGTGAAAGCTCAAAGCAAGAAACCAACCGGTGATATTTCAACCCTAAGAAAGTATGAAAACAAAACAAAACAAACAAATCAGTATGAAAAGGAGAGGTCATTCAGCATAGGAGTATACAACTGTAAATGCCTGAAATAAACAACTGCAAAATGTTTGAACAAGTCCTTGTAACAGATGCTTAGAACTATGATCAAGAATTGCCAAGAAAAGATATGTTCAGCATGTTTCATGGAGGGCAAGAAATCCAATGTTGCAAAGTTAAATTGATGTTACTTTCTACTATTTATTACACAATATAATTAGATTCCTTGCAATAAATAAAATTATATTTAAAATAATTTTCTAAGCAGTATGTGAAAATAGGACTTAAAGAACCATGTTTAAGTTTGAAGGGAAGTTTGACTACCAAGACTAGACTTGATTTATAGTCTTAAATCTGAAAAACTATTCATTTAAATGACATAAACAATGCAAGGACTTTTTTATTAAGAAAAGGGACAGAGTTAGAAGAGGAGCCATTTGCCAATATCAAGATGCAAATTTGCAAGGGAAATGATAAAAATAAAAAATGGTGTTTTATTACCTTTTCAGTCTCCAAAGTTTTATTCTCAAATATGAATGAGATGCAGTTTCTAACAACTTCCAGTCTCTGTGCACTGTTGAAAACTGTTGTCACCTTATCCATTATTGAAACTAGTTAAGGAATATAATAAAAACATAAGTTAAAACTTTAGCAAATGCACAAGAAAGACAGTAATATTCTAAGTCTGTTAACATAACCAACATTTAGCATTTATTTTTGACTATATTTTCAGGATTTGAGATGTTGGCTAATCAATGGATAATTCCACTGAATATGGGAGAATGACACCCATACTCTTAGGCAAACTAAAGTGTCAAAAGTTTATTAAAAAGGTAATCAACTTTCAAATTTAATTTTAAACAAATTGATATGATAGAAAATGTGTAGAATGCCAGAACATAACCAAAATAGCTAATGCTCACTATGCAAGAGGTCAAAAAAGAAGTTGAAATTTCTAAGGAGTTTACCAAGAAAAAAAACCCCCTGCATACTAAGAATATTAATTACTACAAATTCAATTGGAGGGAATTATAGAGAGGAGAAGCAGTATAAAAATGATTACGGTCAATGTATTGTAATACTGATAAGAAAGTCTCTTTGTAGTTGCTTTTTATTTCCATGAATTTATTGTTTTTAAGCTTATACACCACAGGGCTAGAAAATTCTAGGCTACACAGCATAGGTTACTAACATCTAACTTCTTAAGAGAATTCAAATTGGCTGTGATGTGTACACCTATAATCCTAGCATTCAAGGGGGAGGCAGAAGGATCAAAGTGTTAAAGTGAGACACTATCTCAAAGACAGATACACACATTTATTTTAAAAGGATATCAATAATAGGACTTGTAAAGAAAAGTAAAGTATTTTCGCAAAGAATTATATATTTTATACAAATGAGGTAATAGCTATAATTATTAAGCCAAAAAGAATGTTTACATATGTCTTAATTTGGCTGTTTTCAGTATATAGTTTTATTTATATAAAATGTCTACAATAGGCCAATCTATGAAGATAGGAAGTAGATTACTAGTAATCTGGGAAATTGAGTGGTTCTGGAAGGAAATGGGAAATCACTGCTAAAAGGTACGAAAATATTCCTCAACAAATAGTGATAATGGTTAGTAACTGAATGTATTAAAAGTCATTGAATCATATACTTTACGGGAAAATTTATGGTATGTGAACTATAAATACAGCTATTTTCAAAAAGAAATAGACTCAAGTTATTTATCATTCTTTGAAAAAGGTAGCAAACAGAACAGTCTTTGAATGTTAATAATGTCCTGACTCTGGTTATATAAGTTCATTCACTACAAAGAACCATGAAATTGTATGCTTTTTTTTTTTGTATCTTGCATCTTCATAAAAGGAGTGTGTATAAATACACATAAATACAGTTTTGTTTTCAAGAATCTCACTAACTTTGTTAAACTTACAACAACTGATGTTCCTAGTCTCAAATGCTACAGGCACATGCCACCATGCCCATCTCATTAAAAAGTTTATGTTTTTTTTAAAGCTACTGAGCATGTTTGTGTGTGTGTGAAACATAGCATATGTGTGGAAGTCAGGGGACAACAGCTCAAGAGTCAATTCTCGCCTTTCCGACTGATGAGGCATGGTCTCTCATTGTTTCTGCTGCTCTAATGCTAGTTGGCCAGCTAGTTGGTCTCTGAGCTTCTGGAAGATTCTCCTGTTGTTCTACCACTCATCCACACACAGGGAATGCTCGGATGATAGATGTGGGCCATGACTTCTAGCTTTGAAGGATCACACTCAGGTCTTCAGGTCTGCAGCGAGCACATTTATCATCAGCAAGCACAGAGTCATCTCTCTAGCTTTTGTGTGTGTTTATATACTTTCATTTTCATGCATGTATATGTGCGCAAGTTCACCCGTGTGTGGGGGAGGTGTGAGTTCTAGCATGTGGGTACACATGTAGAGACCTGAGGTTGATGTTTGAATTCTTCCTCAATTGCTCTCTATCTTGGTTTTTGAGGCAGGTCAATCAAATGAACTAAAAATCAGTCAGAAAGGATAGTCTCTTGCTCTAGACATCCTGTTCCACCTCTCAAGACTAGGAGGCTACCATCTGGAATTCGCATTCAGTTCCGGGAATCCAAAGTCTAGTCTTTATTCTTTCACTGCAAGTGCTTACTCACTGAACCATCTCCCTAGACCCAGGTTTATTTTTAAAAAGAACAGACGGACAGACAAATACATACCAACAGGTGGACCTGCTGGCACAACACATTTCTTTTCCACTCGTGTAGCAGGAGGTGCACTCTGGTTCTTAGTAAGATTCTCCTGAATTAATTCCTGAACACGAGCTTCATTAATCTTTGGGAAAGGAAGAATATGAACTCGCAAGTGGGATCCTTCTGTTGGGCGTGGTACTTTCTGGAAAGCCATATGAGGGTTTGGATTCTCCTGCAACATGGGGTATAAATAAAATTATTAAGAAGTTAAATTAACAGTGGAATATAGGAATGAAGCTCAAAGGGACACACTGAAATCAAACGAGTGAGTTGATCACATGTTCATATACAGGTCAAAATGTACAGAACATCAGAATCTCATTTCTTCCATTATGTTTCGGCAGCATCTAAGACAGCTCACTTCCGCTCATTTGTTTAGGGCTTCATGTTAGATCTCTGGCTACATCTTATCTCCCTAAATCTTAACTATGTGAACATCTCAATGCTCAATTCTTAAACCTCTATTCTGTTAACACCTAATTCCTTGGTAAATCACTGCTAGTCTTTATCTGTTAACCATAAAACATCAATGATGTTTTTAATCTCTGGGCTGTCTCCAACTTCTATACCACATTTATGTCTTAAACAACTATATCAACTTATGTCTAAAATGAAGCCTATGAAGAAACCTATCTTCTTCAATTTTCCCCCTCTCCAGTGAATAGTTTTTTTTTCCTTAACTATTTATGTTTAGAAAAGATTTGTCATGTTTAATCTCTTGCTCCCATATCCAAATAGTCATTTCTCTGGCATCCTTATGGATTTAACCTTTAGGATATGCTTATAACCTGACCACTTCTTGCCTTACTTCAAGATAATTCCTATCTTGTTATTTACTACAATACCCAGCTACCTGGTCTCCCTGACTCTATTCTTAGCTACTTCCTCACCAGTAAAGACAGTGATTTCATTAAAAGTATGATATATCACATAACTTTGTTCATTCAAATTATTATAAATTACGGTAAACCCCACAGTTCCTACTTCTAAGACCTTTATAAGATCTAGCCTTTCTACACAACTACAGCTTATATTCACCTGCTTGCCTCAAGGTCTTTGTACTTGTTTCCTGGAATGTCTTCCCGCCCTCTCTGAATCTGTGTGTGTGTGTGTGTGTGTGTGTACACATGCCTGTGCTGCTTGTGTGAGTGGGGGTACATGTGGAATTAAGAGGACAATATTCAGGTATCATTCTTTGCCTTTTTGTCTTATTTGAGATAGAGTCTCTTCTCCACTGAATAAGCTAGACTAGTTTCTAGAGTCTCTGTCTACCATTTCCCATAGCTGTTCATGGATTTTAGACACTTATGCCACTATATCTGGCTTTTTACATATGGTAATGTGAATTCAGGTTGTTAGGTTTGCATGTTAAGTATGTAAACTGCTAAACTATCTTCCTAGACTCAAATCTGCATTTCTCATATCATCGTATATAAAATTCTATCCTTAGTACACTTTTTATCTTCCTTCTATTTGTCTCTCTGGCATTAGCACATGGACTGTTTCTTTTACTTTACTTGTTGTCTCGCTTTCTTTTACTAAAATGAAGCGCCAGGCAGGCGGGTGTTCAGTCAGTCAATAAAGCTTTATTTGTTGTTTTCTGTCCTTTGCTATATGCTGGTTGCAGCTACACTGCTGGACATGCAGAAGGTACTCTTAGTTCCTTCCCACTGCATCTAAATGAGTGGGATACGGTGCTGCATGCATGATATAATGCTGCACACACATTGAAGTTGTAATAATTTTAACTAAATGTTTTGGTTTTTAAAGTTTTCAGTATAGGGGATTTGAACTCAGGTTTTCTGCAAACTACCATTGAACTATACCCCTAGAGTATTTAAAATTATTAGCTGATATATTCTGAAGGCTGGAATTTTTCTCTGGCATCTAGTTAAGTGGATTATATTTCAAGCACTAGCAGAGTGGAATCCATGTCGTCTATAAAATTCTCTAGGGGAGGCTTCTTTACAACCACTCTAGCATTTATTATCCTTCTGCCACCAGCAAATTCCTTATTTCCACTGAACCTCTGCTATTCATAGTATAGACTAAACTCATTAGTATCTTATGTACATGCTTGCCAGTTGAGAATGGCCAAACTGTCATCATCTATTAGAATAGCTCTCCACAACTCTTTTTGGTTATGTGGCTCAAATCCAGAAAAAGAAAAAAGAAAAGAGGGGGGTTAAATCAGAGGATACATTTAGCAACACAGGGGAAAGAGGTGTCAAAATGCCTGGGCTTTCTTTAGCTCTTGCACTACTCATTATGTGATGCTGGATAAATAAGTGTACTAGATACACACTCAGTTACCTTGAGAGGTTCCTGAGAAAGAAAAATGTTGAAAAATGTTCTAGAACTGGAAAGAAGGCTTCGTGGGTAAAACTGCATGACATATAAGCCTGTCCGCTTGAGCTCGAGCCCTGGATCACGTACAGGCAGAGGGAACCTACTCCATAAAGTTGTCCTGACACACATATTCACTCCCTCAAGTTGCAATAATAAATAAAATAAAAAAGTGTTCTAAAATTCTGCCTAGGGTTAAGATTAGAACTACTGTTCTTTCGCATTTATAACCGCTTTCTTTTCAAACTAGTATGTCTGTTCTGTTTTGATCTTTAGCTGTGATTACTACACACATATTGTCAAAATGTATAATCATCGAGGGATCTTGGGCAGACTGCTTTTCTAGGCTGGAGAGGTAACTCATACACACCTTTGATCAAAAATCATTTGAAGTTTATTTACTGCTTCTGTTTCTATTTGTGTTTTTTCTAGTTAAAAAAAAAAAAAAAAAACAACCCTCACATTACACTTTCCATGAAGGAAATTATATTCACTACAACAAATTCTAAAATGTTAAAAAATAAAAGTATAAACCTTAATGATGCAAGTATCTCTTTGAGTTACATTTTAATCTTCTCTTAGTATTTATCTTACATGCTGTTCTAACAAGGACTTAAGATAGTTTAGAGAAATAAGGATACACATATTATTTTTAATTAAAATCTACAATGTGACACGTTTGTCCTACACTTTATAGGAAAGAACAAAGACCCCGAAACAGTTAAGGAAATTCAGAAGAACAGCATGACTTGGATTTTCCATGTCCCTCAATGGCACACATACGAGGCTTGTATCCACTACTGGTGTTAATGGAAGTGCTAGAATCTTCAGGAGGTAGGACTAGTACAAAGTAGTTAGGGTACATGTCCTTGAAGGGGATATTGGGACAGACCCCTTCTTCCCTCTGCTTCCTGGCCATGCTGAATGCTCAGTCGGCTGTGCACTTCTCTTTTGATGAACTATGCCGCTCTCGGTCAAAGGCAACAAGTCTAGTGACAATGGACTAAAACCTCTGAATGAATTCATGGAGCTAAAACAATTTTTTTTCCTCTTAATTGTTTCGAGTATTTTTTGTCCTAGTAATGAACGCATGACTAAAACACAAAAAGTCTGAGAGCTATGCTTTCTAGATGTACCTCAAAGGCATAAAACTGTGTTTTGGTTTCCTAATTTGTACTGAAGATAACAGAATACCTACTTTATAGGGTCTTGTGACTGTCACAGGAAAACTTTCACAACATGAACATACATATTATATACGTTCCCCCAGAATCAGTATAAAGCTATTTTCCAAAAGGCCAAACTACACTCATTTGGAAAAACATTGATCCATTACACATTTCATTGTATGCTACCATGCTTCAAAAGGATATGCATTCCTTTCTTTCCAATATCACATCACCATACTTACAATTTGATGATAATACAAGTTTCACTATAGTAACAATAGTAGGACACATAGGATTTAAATATAAATCCCTTATTAAAGAACAGATATTGGCCTTAGATATTAACAGTCTCTCCATGAGTAATCAAAAATACTGTATACAAATTCACATAACAAGAATTTAAAAAATTATGTTAAAGCAAAGTTCAAAGAAGATGCTGTCTGTGGCTGTACATGCATTCTACATCAACCTGTAGACTATAGGTTAAATTTCCTGAATTATGACATATTGCGTTTAGAAGATGCAAATGTGGCTTTTGGCTTCCTGGCTGTTGTCTGCCCACTGCTGCCCTCTAACGAGAAGCAGAGTAAGTGTAAAGAACCATGCTTGCCACGTGAAACTGCACAGGGGCAGTTGTAAACAGAGCAGTGCTGAGAGGAAGTTTAGATCAGGGTTCATATAATCCAGAAGTATCATCTGCTCTTACTTATAACTGTGCATGAATTTAGACTGGTTCCTTGACCACTGCTGACTTCATTAAAATTACATCCCTGATTTGTTGCTGAAACAGGGAATCCATCTTTTTTCTAATAGTACAAAGAAGTCAAAATTTTACCTTTGTTTGCAGAAATGAGAATAAAGATGTCCAAATATTTAGATAACTAAACACAGTGAATGTGGTAGCAATTTTGATCAAGACCATTAAAATGAACTGCCTCAGAAAGCATGTCTAAATTTACCACTATTTTTAGGAGCAAATTTTGATAATGATTTTCAAGGGATAATCTCTGCACTCCTGATTTGTTTTAAAGTATAATATGCCTAAAGGGAAGGACAATGCTTTTCTCATTGTTGAAAAAATTGCAAACATATATCATATGGCCTGGAAAAATTGATTTTTTTCCCTCTCTTTTTGGTAGGCTAAATGAGAATATGCTTAGAGGTTACATAAAACAAGGCAAAGTCTACATTTTAAATAAAAGCAAAACAAAAATTCAAAATCTCACTCAAAATACAAAATAGGCAATAGTTCACACTAGGGAACAAAATTCTTCCTATACACTGAACTTAGTAAATAACAAATCAATGTGATCCTGATAAAGGTTCTCAAATTTCCCAGATTAATTCTGGGAAGTCAAAATTGCTTAAAGTGCACCAATTAATCTTAGGGATATGGATAACAAGTCCTTTTGATAGGGTTGAAGACATCGCTATCACTGGAGTAAATCACAAACACTTTCAACATGAACTTTTGAGTAGTCTCAGTGGTGATGTACATGATCATGATGGAACTGTCAAGTTTATGGGCCTTTCTATGATCACCTACTTCTACTAACATCTCACACTGAACACTAATAAACTTTGCAGAAGAGATTTTCCATACCTGGAGAGATTTGCTTCTCAACCTTGACACACTGGTGTTTTAAAGTTGATAATTCTTTGTTTGTGGTGAGGCATTTTGTGCACTGTAAGGTGTTTGAAAGCACTACTGGCTTTATTCACTAGATGACAGTAACATAGACCTGGCCATACTTAAAAGCTTGATAGGATTTAGAATCGCCATGGAAACAAATCTCTAAGTATTCTTATAAAGGATTATCTAGATAGTTAACTTAGGCAGGAACACCCACCCTAAATACAGGTGGGACCATTTCAAGGGCTCCCAGACTGAATTAAAAGGAGAAAGCAAGATGAACACAGACACTAATCTCTATCTGCTTCCAAAAACTGTGGTTGCCCTACCTTCCCCACCATGATAGACTGTATGCCCTGGACTATAGGACAAAATAAGCCTTCCTTCGTTAAGCTGTTTTGTTAGGTATTTTGTTGACAAAATGAGACAAACAACTCATATACACACATCCTCTCTAGCTATAACAAACAAAAGTATCTCCAGAAAGGGCCCAATTTGTTAATGTTTATAGACACTGATAAACTTCATAGGGTAGAAAGGATTGATCTTTTTGAGAACTAACACCTGATGACTCCAGCTGCAGAGTCCCTATCCAACAGAAGTACTTTATCAATACCAAGGCAGCATACAGATAAGATCTTCACCTTCACACAACTGCTGAATTTCAAATTAAAGCCCCAAGGAGATACCACCATGTACTTATGAGCATGAGTGCAACAAAAGCAAAAACAACAACAACAACAACAAAAAAAGCCTGACAATACAGTGTTGATGAAGATATGAAGCAAATGGAATTCTCATAGCTTGCTGGTACAAATACAAAATGATATAAGCAGTTTTACAATGTATCCTGGCATCCACTCCTAAATATTTACTTATAATATAAACATTATATTTATTCAAGACCTATGTAAATGTTTAGAATACTTGCAACTGGCAAAAGTATCACACAATTGATCAGTAAAACTTTAGTACATTCAGAGTGGACTATTACTCAGAACTAAAAGGTATCATCTTCAGCTGTATGTGGCAACATGGATACATGTGAAATATTTTCAGGGTGTGAAGTGGTGGATGCCTATAAAGTCTGGGGTGATAGGAATGTTATATGCACTGTTACATGGTGCTGGTAACAATCATGCATTTGGCAAAATGTATACAAGTGTACGCTGTATTTTACTAAAATACAGTATATGTATATATGAAAAAGCAAGGCAGAGAGTTTATGCTGTGAGCTAAAGGCCTTATTTCACATAATAATCACCAAGTTGTTTACATCTACATCTTGATGTTCTAACATCAAAGTCATTTACAATGCTTTATTCCTATAATGAAAAATCTCTTTATTCATGGTAAGCGAACAGCATAAAAATTATTAATGTAAATTAAATTTATACTGTAGTGAAATTATCTTTCTGTAGACCTGTAAAGGATTATAGACATTCTTTGACTACATGATGATACCTGTATTTAAGTTTTGCTTTCCCATTTGGATTTTTATTTTTTATTTATTTATTTTTTGATTTTGTTTTTTTAACGTGGGACCTGGGATCTGAACTCAGAACCTTCTGCTTGTGAGACAGAGTCACAACCCCTGAGCCATCTCTCCAGCCCCATCCCATTTGGATTTTTAACACCCATTTGTTTTAATGCTGGGCAATAAAGTATCAAGAGATATAACTACAAATCTCACTTCATTAAGAAAATCTAAATCTTTTAAATTTCCCTTTATCTTCCAAGAAAACTGCCAAATTATATACTTATGCAAACTATATGTATGACTGCAAATACAAACAGGAAAAATTACACCACATAAAATATATACCCAACTAATTTACTATTCTGGAAGGCAGGTTTTTTGAAGATCTTCTCTTGATGTATATTAACATTTCATTGTGTGCAAACATTGGTTCTGTGTAAGTGTACCTCAAGAATCCCAGAGGTAAGGTGGGTAAGAATAAGCATGCTCTCATGCAGACACTGGGAGCCAGTTGGATGACTCTCAGCATTATCACTTGGGCACAGAAAGAAAAGCTGTATAGATATTTTGATTAAAAAAAATCTTTGTGGTATATAAACCCTATTAATGCTTTTGTATCTTGTCTCTAATGGTTTTAGCCATTTCCTTCTTCTTTAT
Source organism: Typhlomys cinereus (assembly GCA_023101885.1). Taxonomy (NCBI): domain Eukaryota; kingdom Metazoa; phylum Chordata; class Mammalia; order Rodentia; family Platacanthomyidae; genus Typhlomys; species Typhlomys cinereus. Next base: position 1,354,272 of record JALPQD010000468.1, on the reverse strand, counting down.
TATACTTTTCATTGTACTAAATCATCAAATGCTTTTCTTAAATCAAGAAGCACTCCTAAATCCAGTTATAATTCCTTAAACTGATATTTCTAAAATCTCACTAAAGGTCAATATAAAGGAGGGAAGGGAAGAAACTTGAAAATTAAGATGGGTCTTTAAAGGCAAGTGAATAAAGGCAAGATACACATACGAGTAAATAAAGGCAAGATACACATACCAGACGTCAATGAATTGAAGTATTTACAAACATTTGAACAGAATCACCATGTTGACACTAACTCAAGAATAAAGAAACAGTATAATTACTGGTTGGTTTCTACTTATCAAAAGGGAATTTTAGAAATGTGATTCTGAAAACACACACACACACACACACACACACCTACCTCTTACTAGCTAAATATAGCACTATATGATACAACTTCTCTCCTTACCCCCAATTTCCTGCATGACCCAAGAAAGTAACTGTATAAAGACTTTCTACTTCTTAACTTTGTAAATTATTTACATTTCATGAATACTGGGACAGGCTCTCAACAGGCTAAGTATAAATTTAAGTTCCAAAATGATAGGAAAGCATTATTTATTTTGTCTTTTCATAAAAGCGGCGCAGCAAAGTCCCTTTTATATACAGAAGTCTCACATAATAGAAACAAACTTGTCATACTCCAATTCTTGTCACTTCACTGACTATATAATATTTTTCAACTCTGGAGTAGCTTTGAAAAATACCTAAAAGTAAACAATCAGCAGTTAAGGCATCAGTCACATTGGAGTGGTTTTATTTAACGGGTTCCTATTTGACATTTTTTTCATTCTTACACAGAAAAGAAAAAAACTATTTCTTAATCTTCAGTTTCCTCAGTATTCAATGCCAACCCTCTCAATCTCACAGCATTTTTTCCAACTGATAAAGTGTTAAACAATTTCATAAAATATAGTTGAAACGTTAATTTTTGGAATTGAAGATAGAGAGAGCATGGCAGAGTGAGGCTGGGAACTCACTCATGAACTGATAATCTGGATTCTATCACTTAACAACTACATGATTCTGAGCCAGTTATCTCCATAACATAAGAAACTAATGCCTACCTTAAATATGTGGCATGAGGATTAGTGGTTATGTGCATAAAGTGCTTAATGCCATGTTTATCACACTGCACTAACCATTTTTTATACATTTTTATTATTATTTCTACTCATACAAACTTAATAGGTACACCTGTTCCCTCCCTCCCTCCTCCTCCCCCCAACCCCCTGCTCCCCCTCCCCTCACCCCTTCCTTCCCATCCCCCAGTGCCTCCCGCCCCAATTCCCAGAGAGTCCTTTATTGTGCATGCCTGACTCTCCTCTGGGCACCATTTTATTTTTATTATCATTACAGCAGTGTAAAAGAAATTTATCTTAAAACATGCTATACTTTAATTCCACAAAGTCATCATAAATGGCAAAGACTGGCATAGAACTTTTCTTTTAACAAACTTGTTTTGTTTGAGTGGTTTGGCATAGTAACCAAAAAATTCATGTATTATACTGGGCATATTAAGTGAAAATGCGGCCAGTCAATACATGAAAGAAACATTCTGGCAGGAAAGACACCATTCATTTAGATTTTAGCTAAATTGATTATGGCTTAAAATGTAATACATTTAGGTTTATGCAGTATCACTTCTCAGGACGGAGCTAATAATCTACAAGCAATCAACTGAATAAAGTAACACTGTGTTAAATAACTAAAATAGTAAATTAATCTTTTTCTGGGTACAAGAATGCTACGACTAATGATTTCTGTACATGCTAGTCCTACTACTGTTCCTTTTATATGACAAACAAAGCTTGTTGTCAAAACTTATAAAAAGAATCACTAAATTGATAATATAGAATTTAAGAATATATAATCAGTTAGCAAAACTTGGATGAAAATAGTTCAAAAAAGAAATATTGTTCATTTTAATATGAAAAATTTGAAATTTGCTTCCTCTTTCAAAAAGTATTCTTTCTCTCATAATTGAGAGAAAACTAAGATATACAGTGGATATTTATCATGCACAAAGTCCTGGGATTAATCCTTAAAACACACACACACACACGCACGAAATGTAAATATGAAAAAAGAATGACAGCTCAGTATTCTGCTTTTATGCAATGGTTCTCAGATTTCAAATGAATGTGACAAAGCACTGACTCATTGTCCAAAATGGTTTACCCAGTCAAATAACCACATTAATAATTAGTATTCTAGGGGCAGAATACTAATACCAACTCCTTTTATATACTTGTTCCTCAATAAAACATGTCCCTCTTCTTTCCGTGGAAGGCCACATTTCTTACTCAGTTTATGTTTCTTAACAAAAGTAATCAAAAGTTTTATGACTGCCACTCAGCTCAAATCCATTACTGTACAAGCATGTAATCTTTCTGTCATCCTCAGATCACTTGTTCCCTGATATTCAAATGACCAGTTCATTCTTTACCATATCCTAATCTTTTTAATTTTCTACATTTCCTCTACCAGTGTTTTTGCATTTGTGTTTCTGTGGTCATTTGCCAATTATTTTCTTCTAGCTTTTCTCTTCATCTGTTGGAATCAGTGGAATTCACATGACGCTCACCATGTTGCTGATAACCAGTAATCATGTGGAAGCAGAGCACATGCGTCAGCTCTGTCCATGGCGTTGTCCAGCTCCAGAGGTCTCAAATTTATGTCTTACACAGAAGACACATGACACCCAAGTGAAAAATCAGTGGGGGCAAAAGATAAATGAAAAAGATGTGGCTAAGACATTTTCATAGTACACCAATTAACAGGAAAATTACTCTGAACACTGGCATCTATTTTGATATATGTATCAACTGTGATATGGTGTAATTATAACTCAGAGCATATGGATTATGACTAGAATGATTTTTTTAGCTTTGTAAATGAAATATTTTATTATTTTTTTCTTTTCTACTTAAACTGCCACAAAGGCTTAAGCCCCCACTAGTGCAGACAATCTGTATGGAACCAGGAAACTCACAAAAGCAGAGAGGCATGATTTGGACAGACAGAGATGGATGGGGAAGGGAAGGTAGGGAAGGAGAGAAAAGGGGGGAGGGATGAAGAAAAAGAGGGAGGAGAAACAACCACCCAGCATGTTCATATAAAAGGAGAAATCTTTTAAAAAAGTATTTTATTTAAATTTTAACTACTTAAAAATATTTAAATAATAGTGTTTTTTGGGTAGGAGGGATGGAGGGAAGTCAGGGATGAGTACTCAATATTGTTAAACTAGAAAAATAAAATAACTTAAATAAAAAGAAATACTTCATTAATATTTTTTAAATCAATTATCTAAATATACTTACATTTTTGAATAGTTGCTCAGCAAGTTCTCTGATGTGCTTTACCATCTTTGATGGGTTATTTTCTTCAATTTTTATTTTCTCTACTTCAAAAGCTACCAACTTGGAAAAAGAATCAGATGGCAAAACATGAATACTAAAATATGCTGAAATTGAAAACTTATTTCCAAACAATGTGCAAATCAAAAACCATTTAAAACACATATTAACTTTATAAATGAAGTACTTAAGATTTGTACTGGATTTCCCTGAGTTATAGAAGTCTATTCAATCCTTGGGCCTGGTGTTCCTTCCTCAGTGGTTTTTGGAAATGGCCACCTCTGGAGTTCAAGGAAGTCCTGTCACGCTATAAGCTTTGCTTGGAGAATTTGTTTACTCAGAGAATTTCAGAGAGTCAGACATTTCCTTAACTCACAAACATGAACCAAATGTTCACGTCAGGCTGCTCAGACTCAACTCCTGGGCTTCACAGTCCTCATCTCTAAAATAAGATGGAAGAACAAGATGACCTCCAGGATGCGTTAGTTAAATGTCTGTATGTGGCTACATCTCTATGTATTTTCTAGTCTATTTCCCTGTTAACTAATTTACAGACAGAACTGTGTTGGAGGACTGACAGGAAAAGGACTGTGGATGGGCAAAGACAAGAAAGATAAAAAAAGAAGAAACAACAGAGATTCTTCCTTCTAGGAGCAGAGAGAGCCACGGTGCTACCTATTCTATACTCACAGAGACACTTACTCTTCATTTCTAGGATTTCTTTTTTGATGGCAGTGTAAACAGTACAAACTGTCTCTCGAAACTCATAAAACTCCATGTATCAGACTACCACAATGGAAAGAAAGGATCTCTTTCCTAGGAGCAAACATTATTTTCCCAATAAAAGCAGATTCTCAAGTAAATGGCCAAAGAGAGTAAAATGAGAAATTATTTAGGTTTGATGTCTTATTTCTCTTAGGCTGTTTACTGACACACATACTAAGTATCAATTTAGTAAGGTATCAAGTCATTCTTGCAGGTAGAAATGGACAAAGAGTGACAAGAAACCATTAAGAATTTCAGTCCTTGGTTTTATCACCTTTTTAATGTAAGAGAAGCATATGATATGCACAATGAGGTAAGTTGTCATGTAAGGCTGCCTAATGCAGCCTTAAATTCTCAGAGGCAACTACTACTGGAAACATTGAAGAAAGTGCGAGATTTAAGCATGCACAAGGTAAGGTTCTGGGTGGTCTGAAAGTGAAAAGGAAGTCTCTTCAGATAAGGGAAGGATCTCTGAAAAGAGGTGGTGGCAAGCAAATTTGCTGCAAGTAATCAATTTGAATTCAGAAATGATGAAGTTGCCACGAAAAGTTAGCAAGGAAAACTTGGGGTAGAAAGAATGTACATAAACCAATACTACTATTAATAAAGATTCATAGACCAGGAAGATGAAAGTGCTAGAAAAGGACTTTGACTAGCATCTTAATGTAATCTTTTAAGACATTAAGTACAAGTTAATTGAGACTACTGATATAAATGTTAGTATGTCAATGGACAAATTACATTAAATGTCCTCAATAAACAATTAAAGCTCAATAACTTATTAGAAAGAGCTACCCAACTCAAGGTAATCTTCTTTAAATCTGCATATGGTTTGTGTTATTAACTGAAGCATTTGATGTAGCCTTCATATCTGGAATGGGAAGCATGTACATCTTCTTTCTTACCTGTGAGTACTGCACTATCTTTATAAAAAAAAAAAAAAAAGATTTTTCTCTAACAAAGGCCTTAATTCCTTTTTTTTTTTTTTTTACATAAAATAAATTCACCAGTGTGGTGAGATGACCAACAGCACATGCTCCCTTATCTTGGGTTCTAACAGTGTTTTTCTTTCACAGGCATAAATGACCTTTAGATTTATTGGCTCCAATACAGTGTGATCTTTCAGAAATTGAAACATGAATAATATTGATCATTCTACCACCCCCAAATGCACTGTTATGAATACAGACTTAAATGATAAATGGAAAATATGTTTAAAAAAAGAGAAAGCACAATAAATGCAAAATATAATCCATACTGAAAATTGCATTGATTCTATTTTACTTTTTCTGGTCAAATCCTTAAAAAGATAGACTAGATAGATATCTGTTCCACATATTAAATATCTCCTTGAAAACTACAAAATGGTGATAATATTGGTTAGCAAGAATGCTATAAGTTTAAACTATGGTTCTATGACACTGAGAGACTTAATACGACTGAAATTCAAAGTCATCCATATCTATGCACTAAAATTAACCCCACTGTAGATTGATAAAGGAGACACTGAATCACTGTATAAAAATAAGTTTTACTTACACAATCACTGTCAAGTTTTTAAGTATTTTAATTAACTATTTAAATTTGGTTATTCCAAAATTTTATGTTTTGCTGAGGTATCATACAATTTTCTAATCCACATTTAAAAACATAAGATTTGATGAGTATAATATTCAGATTACTTCATATTTAATTTATAACAGGTTTAAGAATTGTAATAAATATTAAAATAATGCTTCTTGATTTTAACTGTTAGTCTATGTCTACAGATTCCATTTATTATGAGAACTATACCTCATCAAAGAGATCACAGGATCTATAGGGAGGACCTCTTTCTGAAACAAAACCTGCAAATGCCATTCCATTGAGTACTTTAATGAGGAAATCATTCTCAACCAAACCACGCTGCCCCAAGAAAGCTGTCTGCAAAAAAAGAAAATGTGAAATGATCATTTAATCACTTGGTAATGGACAAATGATTAAAATAAAAATAGAAAGACTAAAGCCTGTTTAAATGCCTTTAAGTATAACTATTCATTGTTAGGAAATACATTTCTCTCAATCAAAGATTATTTTCTGACACCTGAAATACTACATGTATTGGAAAGAATAAAAATGACTCAATCAGCAAGGCAGGAGGAAAACTCAAAAAGTAATACTCAGTTTTAAAGAAAAACAAATTTAAGGCTAATGTACTCTGAAGAAAACATGTCAGCCCCATAGTATTATTTTGTCATTCATCACACAAAGTAGAAATTTTGAATAATCACATTTGGTAAATTAAGGTCAATAAGGCAGGAAAAAAAAGGGAGTTTATATATGAGAGTCTACTTAGTGGACAGATACACTGTATCTTACTTTGTGAAAGTGTATTACTGGTTCAGCGTGTATTCTTATAAGTTGTAGGCATGATCTGTATCCTTGGAAAAGCTGTGCAAATAATCTAAGGAAAACTGCTCGCACTTCTTTATCCTGAAGAAGAAGAAACACATTAGATAATTTGATTTCTTAAAAAAAAAAAAAAAAAAGACAAAAAAGAAAAAGGTTGAAAGATTAAGTCTATCTGTGCTTCCTATCTCATTGTGTTAGCCTTAAGCAGGAGTTTCTAGTCTACTCTATTGTTGGGCAGTTTAGTTTGGTCTTTCCAATAAACCAAATAAAATTTGCCTTTAGTACATGGAATTTCCCTCTGGGGAAAATAATTAGTATAATCTCCTGCTTCACCATGTTAAAGAAGGGCATATATCCAAATTCCTTTATTTTTATATCTGCCCAAATAATGGTAGTTACAAATATAAAAGGAAAACTATAATATAATTATATCTTAAAAGTATATACAATTCTTACAAAAATTATGTAAATTGTAAACCTATTCTTATTCTAATAAAATGCAGGTTTAAAATATGGTTTCTATAAAATCAGCTTTAAAGCTATTAAGGAAAATTACACATTTATTTGGCCTCCACTTTATTTAATTGATAAGCAAATGATGGTCAAAATACTTATTTTTCTAAGGACTCCCACTCTATTAGGAGGACTAGAAAGATGGCTCAGGGGTTAAGGACTGTCTCCTAAGCAGAAGGTCCTGAGTTCGAATCCCAAGTCCCATGTAAAAATGCCAGGCAGGAAACAGTGGCAGCCTGCACCTCCTGCTCCGGTGGGTGCAGCTTGGGAAATCCCAGAGTGAAGCAGAAAGGAGATAGAAGCAATCCAATCCAGGATGATTTGTGAAGTCACCGTTGGTCTTCCGCAGGGACACACAGTGCCCTCCGATACACACACACACACAAAATTGTGTTGATTATAATTCAAAAAGGAAGCTTTGGCTATCCATACATTCTTTTATGAATTCCAACTAAAACTCTTTAGGAATACTTACACCTCAAATTTGATTCTCCTATAACTGACATTTATTGATTCATTTTTTAAATTATCCACCCTCTTTTTAAAAATCTTTGCCTGTGGTCTGGAGACATAGCTAAGTGACACAGCACATGCCTAGCCTAAGTGAAGTACTAGGTTTGGTACATAGCACCATGAAAGCAGAAAGTCCAAATCCTTATGCTGAGCTTGTCCAAGCTGTATTTGAAGCTCTGATTTTTGTCCTGTATACTTCTTGCCTCTTTGAGAAATAGTCAGAGCCTCTCTCCAGTTCACTGCACTGCCTGTGCTGGCTTCTTGAATAGGATAGAAAGACAGTCAAGCCACTCAGTGAAGTAAGTGCTCTTAACTCTAACTTCGCTCAGCTACTTTATTTGGGATGCTGGAGAGGGGTTAAGCCTCTGCCTCACACAGAAGGTCCTGAGTTTGTATCCTGGATCCCATGTAAAAAGGCCAGGCAGAAATAGTGGTGGCCTGCACTTCCATTTCTGGAAGATGGATCCTGGGAAACTTCAAAGCAAAGAAAAGAAGAGGTGGCACAATAAGGGTGATTCCCAAAGTCACCTTTGGGTCTCCACAGGCACACATAGTGAGTGTCCTGTGATACACATACACACACACACACACACACACACACACACACACACACGCACGCACGCACGCACGCACGCACACGCATGCACAACTAAAAAAATAAAGTATCGTATTTGAGTATTAAAATACTTACCAGCATTTTTGAGTGTGATAAAGCTGTTCTTGGAGGAGGGAAAGCATGATCTGCTACTTCCAAATCAGGGTGTAAAATCTAAAGCAAAGAAATTTTGATGCATAAAATATTCAATATTAATAACACCTCTTCTTTAATTTCTTTGGGGAGCATTAAATGAACTCCCAGTATATGAAATCCATTATGTCCCTGCCATGAAGTATGCTGCAGTTACTTTTCTTTCTGCTGCTGTGCACATACTTAGACACAACTTCAGAATTAAAGGGAGATTTATTTGAGTTGTAATTCCAGAAAGGGTATCCCCACCAGGCAAGAATGGCACAGCAGAAGGCATGGCTGGTGACAGAAGCAGGAGGCTGGTTCAGGTCACTATAGTTAGAAGTGTGTTATCAAACCTCAAAGACTCCTCTGTGACATAATTTCCTCCAGCAATGCATCACCTCCCAAAGGTGACAGCAGCTAAGGATTCAACCACATGAGCCTGTGGGAGACAGCTTACATGTGTAGCTTTGCAGGCACACTACTAGAAAGGTCTCTAAGACAAATTATTTAGTGATAAGAAACTTTCTAGAAAAATCCATATAGTATGATATTTGAAAACAAAATCAAGTAAACCTTAAATAATAAATGAGGACACACACTGGTATATTGATCTATCTATATAAGAATGAAAGAGTATGCATCAAACTATCGAACAGTAGTCACAGTGGGGAGGAATTGGAGACAGAACTATGTGTCTATATAGTTATTCTTAAACGAGATTTGCTTTTATGTCTCTATTATAATTAAAAACTAAACAGAAATGCAGACCAATGGAATAGGAGCTGGAAATAAAACTATACAACTATCAATATGTCATTTTTGACAGAGGTATAAAAAAGATACATTGGAGAAAAGACAACGTATCACTAAATGGTGCTGGGAATGCAAAATATAAAAATCAAAGAATAAACTAGATCCGTATCTCTCACCTATATAAAAATGAGTCAAAATAAATCAAAGACCTTAAGGTAAGACCTGAACCTTTTGAAAGTGTTAGAAAGAGACATAGGAAAAACTCAAGATGCAGACACAGACCATGATTTAATGTAAAGTACTTTGATTGTTTAAGAACTAGTTTTAAGAACTGACAAATGATATTGCGTGAAATTAAAAAGCTTCTGACAACAAGGGCAAAAATAAGCAGAGAGAAGAAAAAGCCTACAGAATATGAAAAAAATCCTTGTCAACCACATATCTGACATAATACATTGATAATATTTGGTGTCATGAGTATTATAGGCCAAAATATACATGATGTATCTCCACCTAGAATCATTATCTTAACTAATATCTTTATATTTGTTAATTTGGATACTTAATTGTTGCATAATTATTAATCATTAACTAATTACATAGGACTTAAGCACTATAAGATTCCTAGAAACTTTGATTTCCTTACATTTTTCACTGATTACTATTGTACAGTCAGAGGACAACTTTATGGAGTCTGTTCTCTCCTTCCACCTTCACGTGGACATGCACTACCCACTGAGCCACTGTGCTGACCCCTACAAGCACACTATTCCCTAATGCACTCAAGAGATTACTTTTTTAGATAATGTTTTATTTTTATGCCATCTATTGGATAACATAGTTAATGTTTTCTTTTAAAGTAAGTCACTGTAAAACAGTCATAGTTGCTTAAACATTATCTCTGTGATCACAGATCTTATGCACTATTGAAAACATGTATTTTTACAAACCCGTAACTATTAAAATTTTTTAAAAATCCTACTTAATTCCACTCTATGCTTCAGCTTGGGAAATAAGCACTAATTTGTCTCTGCATAAAAAAGAATGTTTACCCTATGAAGACTAGAATACAGACTTAATGATGGGATAGGACTTATTCAGTGTCACCCAGTGGCTGAATGTAGACTGAGTCCTGTGTTTATTTCATTTCCACTCTATTATATCTTGTATTCCAGATTGTAAATTATATTATGAAAAGCCAGTTTTTTTCTAAATGTTTAAAGATAACACTAATAATGCAATATAAGAACTAATACAAAACTGAACATTTTCTATAACAAAGCCCAATCCTGACAATCTTACACAGAAGGAGAGGAGAAGACAAAGAGGGAAAGAGAAGGAAAGCAGAGGGGAGAAAGGAAGCAAGCAAAATACTTGTCCATGTCAGCACAGAATGCAATGTTACTAAAGATGAATACAAAGATCTTGATTCTACTAACACCTTCGAAAGGACTATAGAACATTTACAGTTCAGTTTTTAGTTAAAACTAGAGAACTACTGGTAAATAACATGGTTTAGGGCTTGGGAGATGACTCAGTCAATAAAGTGCTTGCCTAACAAACATTAGGAGCCGAGTTCAATCCCCAGTACACATGAAAAAGCTGGACATGGTGGTGTGCACCTGAAATGGCCATGCTGAGGGGGTGGACACAGACAGAGATCCCTGGGGATCTCCAGCCAGTCTAGTCTGCTTGGGGAGATCCAGGCCAAAGAAATACCTGGTCTTGGAGAAAAACAAATAGGGGTGGGGTATAGAGTGTCTGAAAAATGATACCTGGAGGTTGTCCATGATTCTCCACACACATATACATGTACACAATTCTTTTAAATTAACGATGGAAGCCTAACAATATTATGATATCAGCATAAAATGTTGGACATTTAATATTTCAATAGCATACAACTTGGAAACATTGTTTTTTTGTTATAGGTAGCATATCTACTGAAGAAGAATAAAAGACCAATAATGAAGTTAGGGAACAGAAACTAACAACTTCTAAGATAGTATTTGGTTTAGAATAGCTACTATATAAACATGCTCATGCTGAATAAAGAACAAACAGAACACATTTGACTAGAACGCAAAGTATATTCTTTAATAAATACTAGTAAGTGAAGGACTCTACTCTGAATACTGTAAGAGAATATATTTGTTTCAAACACAGGACTCTTTAAAATAATTACACTGACAAGGATTTTTAATGCCAATTATCTTGGTTTCAGATTTAAGTAAAAAAAAAAAAAAAAATTCCTATTGAAAAAACAAGTCATACCAAAGAAAGTGCTGCTTGAGTCTGCTGAAGAAGTGGCTCCGGAAGGGAAGACAGGTGAAGACATTCAGGAATTTTAATGGTGCCTCCATCCAAATCTGCTATGATTACATCTAGCTAAAAAAGATTAAAAAAAAAAAAGCTAAAACTAAAATGCATTTGTTGTTGAACAAATTAACTTGACCCTGAGTAACTCAAACTGAGAAAAAACAACTGAAGAAGAGATTCTCTATAGTAGCAGAGCTCTGGGCTCATGGCTTGCCAGTTACCTTACACTTCCTAGCTTCCCTTGAAACTGGACATTGCATGTGATGACATCCTTGTCAACGGAGCATGGAAAATGATGGGCACATTTCTAGCCCTTCAGGGCTCTTTTATGCTTTTTTTTTTTCTCATCCCATAGGAAATAATGTGAGTTGGTGGCAGCCTGGCATTAACCATTCAGATTATAGTCACTGCAGGACTGTTGTTAACAACTACAGCAATAAACATGAAACCAGACAAACCAGGTAAAGGAGGAGAAGGACAGCTTGCATGTGAAATGACTTCATGAAGCAAAGTCATCTAATACAATGGAACATTTCTATGGACTGCTATATAATTGTTCAATAAAATTCCATGTTAAACAAATCACTGCATTTTGGATCTAAATGAATTAATATGTATTATAAGAAGCAATAAACATACCAATATACATCAAAATAGTACTGTTTAGGTGCTTAAGAAATAAATTAACCTATCATGGTGATGTTTTCCTGTAATCCCAGCACTTGGGAGGCAGGAGGATCAGAACTGAAGGCAATCCTCAGTTATATGAGTTCAAGTTTGTGACCAGTCTGGGGAACATGTTAGAATCTTTCAAAAGTCAACAACAAACCAAGACAACAAAAATCCTCCAAAACTCAAATAAGATTTTTAAAAATTTAAAATAACTTACATATACAGAAAGTAGACATGATTGGTGAGAAGTTGCTACACTGGCATGTGTTATAAAACTCATTGTAATTTATTCATTAAATGTTAAGAAATCTACATTTGGTAATTTGTTTTTCTTCAGTAATTGTTATATCTGCCAGGAAACTCAAGTCTTCCAGGTATCCAGGCCCTAAGCAGACAGAGCTATGAGTAGAATAGGAACCCAGGTTCTAAGCAGCCTATGGGCTGTCGTGTTCTAAGGTAACACATTAACTAAGCACCCTCCCCTACCAGCATCTCTGTGACCCTGAGACTGTTTTTAATGGTACAAGGACCTCTTCCTCCCTTTAGATCTTCACCACACTGCCTCTGGTGTTAATACCTTAAAGTTCATACTTGAAGGACAATTTTTCTTTCCTTTCCCTCCTCAAAACCTAGCAATATTTAGCAGTAATCAAATTATTTATGAGCTACATGAGAACTACAATTTATTAAGTATATTCACTACCTTACATAATTTATATGGTAATACCAAAGTTAATAGAACTAAATATTAACTAGAATGATTAATGAAGATCTTGTTTATAATTGTATTGAGTTATTTTGTGTTAGTTTAAATGACAGCTCTGATTTGGTTAAAACCGCAGTTATTGTGTAAGTACCAAAACAAATTAATTCCTTATTGACAGTTAAAACAACAGAAGCAAACTGTAAAGTCTTAAATATCTGTGGGTGAAATCATCACACAATTTCATCTTTTTCAATAAAGTTTTCCCTACACTCACTGAAAAGTGCTACATAATTGCTCCTTGTGCTTTATTTACAGTGCTTCAGAATATACTTTTCATCTCACATTAAAAACTGCTCTGTTCCTAGGTAGTTCTGACAGGTGAAAGCATTTACACTGAACAGTAATTTGTTTCTGTATCCATTTACTCACTGATTCTAGTTCAGACTGTTATAGCTCTCAAAAAGAAAAAATCTTGCCCTTTACCCCTATGATTAACTTAAATATTAATCTTTGGCTATCAAACAGTATCAGATTATTAACTGAGGAAACTTCTTCAGAGCACAGCAGAATCCAAACTCCAGATGATTTTGGATGCACTCAAAGTACTTAATTTTGTTATAGTCTCCTGAGAGCATGACACCCAATACAAAAATTTGGTATGTGTAAGGGTCATACTGAACTCGTGTTTCACTAAAACTAAACTCCCTGAAAACATTATTAACAGGTGTCACTTTAAAATAGGAACAAATTAAGCACTAGTAAGAAAAATATTAACAAAATAGTAATTAATGGATCATCAACTTCTTTCTCATATACAGAATGAAGAATACAGAAAGTTAAACTTAATCTGCCAAACAAGGGATATTTAAAAGCTAGGTATGGTGGCACATGCCTACAGTTCCAGCTGTTTGGAAGGTTAAGGTAGAGGATTGTTCTGAGCTAGCCTGGACAACACAGCAAGACTCTGACTCTTGTTTTATACTCCCCTGTTTTTTAGAAGGGAAAATTGAATATATTTACACTTTTCATTGCTGTTTTATTCTAGTCAATCTAGAAAGCAATGATCTGAAAATAATAATTAGGTGAAATCTGATAAGACTCAAAGAAACATGAAAAACTTAATAACTGTAAATTTTAAAGATAAGTACTTACAAGTTCATGAATATCAGTTTTAAAGATGGAATGTACCCCAATAATGAAAGGTGTTGGGGAACTTAGAACTTCCAGTAACTGAGCTGGGAGAATGGGAATATAAGGATAACTGGAAATAATAAAAATATGTGTCACATAAATATGCAATGTTTTCCCACAATACAAACATATTATCATTTATGTTGTATGCAGTATGAATCTTATTTTATTTAGAAATTCACAATTATATTGCCATGATTGTTAGCATAAAATTTTTTAAAGGAATGATTTGAAAGCTCTTCATGTTCAAATATCACAAAGTGCAAAGTCTTCCTCCTGAGCAAATTACTTTAAATCGTCAAATAGTGATTGAAAGCATTTTGTCCTATGTAGAACTTGAAATCAAACAGACCTCCTCTTGTGAAGACAAAGCAATGATTGGTCTAAATAATACAATGGTTTAACTTCCATTTTCTGTACTTGATGTTTGCATTCAATAAGAAGAACAATAAAAAATTTAAGGCCAAAACTACTCTACTTTATCTAAAAGGTAAATAAAGCACAGATTTAAAAAATTAAAGAAATTGTAGAGATGGTATAAACTTCTATGTGGTATGTATAAACTCGTTTCTGTGATGTTATGATTAACAAACTATATGCTAGAGTGAAATATCCAACTTACAGCATTGTCATCTTCATTGCTTACTTTTGTCTTTTATTATATTATGTAAAATATACTCCTTAAAAAATAAGTAGGACAAATTATAATGAAGCCCCACATATCTAATCCAGGTTAGACAATTTATAAATTTTTCTACCTACTTATGTTCTCTATATTATTTTGAAAAAAGTCCCAGAAATTTTGTCCTTTACATATAAATATTTCAGTGGATATATTAAAAAGATAAGGATTCTTTTAATTAACAAGAACATAATAACTTAAATATTAATAATTTCTTAATATCAAATAGCACTGACAACAAATTTTATTATTAACTACACAGAAAAGTAATTAAATGTTGCTGACAAACTTTCCAAAATAAGTCAAATATTTTTTATTAATTTAACACTCAGCGATGTATTACTTGGAACTAGGAACAATTGGTCCTAAATTCTAGCCAGATTTCATTACAATCATGACTCTTACAATAGCCTAACTTTGCATAATACAACTAGGGCCATACTATTTGCATGATTTGGGAGTAAATAAAATTACCAAGTAAAAAACCTCACCTGTATTTAAGAGGAAACATCAAAGATTCCAGGGCTCTACAGGCATCACTAAGTCTCTGGAAACTTGCAGAATGGAAGAGAACTTTATTTTCCGTAAGGACTGCACAAAAGAGGCTGAGGACATTTTGAATTCCTGAAAACACAAATTTAGTAAATGCTTGCCTAAATTGTATTTGCAATTGTAATTTTCTTTGTCAGTCACAGATTTACAATCACATAGAAAAATCTGGCTAATATTTTTGGATCTTTAAAATAAAAACAGGGCTGGAGAGATGGCTCAGGGGTTAAGCCTCTGCCTCACAGCAGAAGGTCCTAAGTGTGGATCCTAGGTCCCACGTAAAAATGCCAGGAGGAAATGGCAGTGGCCTGAATTTCAGACCCTGGAAGGCAGAGCCTGGGAAACTTCAGAATAAAGCAAAGAGGAGGTAGAGTAATACAGAGTGATTCCTGAAATCGCTCCTGGACCTCCACAGGCTCACATAGTAGCCTCTATTACACTTACACACACACACACACACACAAAATTAAAAATAAAATAAAAACAGAGTTAAGTTATAAATTCTATATAAACTATGGATATTTATCTTTCTAGACTTTTTAAATTCCTGTTACAGATGCTGGCATTTTTATTTCTTCCCCTTTAACGTTTATTTGCCTAATGTTAATACAGTCATGTATAAGTGACATTTCAGTCAAGTATCACATCCACAATAGTGGTACGTACCATCAGATTATAACATAAGTGAAAAATTCCTATCATCTGATAACAAAGTAGCTATCCTAGTATTATATATTTATAAGGCAAAAAACCAGCACTGCTAGTTGTATGAATATGCGGCATAAACAGTTAGATACAATGAGAGAATAAAAGACTGTATAACTGTATAACAAGATATTTATTGTATGTTTTGTGCGCAGAGTGAACTCACAAAGAAAACACTAAGCAGTATTATTTTGGGAGCAGTCTCACAAGTTTATATTCACATACATATATCTGACATATAACACTTGTGCTTCTTGACTGTATTGTTTTCTCTTCTACCTCATTCAATCTCATGTTGTTTGGCACAGTGCGAGAGGCTATGCTATCTGTTTGTCTCAGATGTACAACCTAGACTTGCAGCAGGCTGATGCAATCTGTGTAAGCACATCTATGGATGTCTGTGTAATGACAAAATTGCCTCGTTTCTCAAAACATATTCTTGCCATATGGCAATGCACGAGCACTGATTTGACAATAGTACTCTCTAAATAATGTAAAACTGACAGGAAAGAAACAAGAATAAAAGTGACACAGAATATATAAATAATCAATTATCGTGAATGACATTAAAATTCTGCCCCATTTCCTGGAATGTTTGTGCTTATGTGCCACAATGCTCATAATGGGTATTTTCATACTCTGCACATACACTATATTTTTCCTGAGCTTTTTGAGTGTATATTGTATGTATCATGACATCTACCCCTAAAAGCCTTGGTGTGCTTTCCTAAGACTAAAAATGTGATGTTTTATAACCACAGTACAGTTACCACCTGTGACAAATTTAACACCAAAAAATATTTAAATCTAATTTTCCATCAATATTTGAGCTCCACCTGCTAACCCAGCAATATTCCTTTTCCCTTTTGTCAAGACTCACTCTAGGACCATAAGTTCTGTTTGGTTTTCAGTTTTCTTTAGTTTCATTCAATGTGGAACATTTCTACAACAGACAATGCTGTCAGAGACAGAAATCTTTTTCTAGGTTTTCTTTCAGTGTGCTGAGTATGTCACACATCTGTGCTCTCTCCACTGCTTCAGGGAAGAAATCAGTCATAGTCATGTAACTGTTCTTTTGATTCAAAGTGATTACTATATTGTCCTTGCCATTTATATTAGTTACTTTTCTCTGTTGCTAGGAGACACCACTCAAACTCAAGCAACTTAAGGGATAAAGGGAGATTTATTTGGCTTATGGTTCCAGAGGGAAGAAACAGCGCTTCATGGTGGAAAAGGCAAGGCTGGCTGGCAGTAGTGGAGGCTGTCTAAGTCACTTCCATCGAGGAAGCTGAGAGCTACAAAACTGCAACTGCTGGAGCAGACCTCTCCCTGGAGGAGGGTGGGGCTAATCAGCCCCAAGGCCCACCTCCTGTCACATGCCTTCCTCCAGCAAGGCTCCACCATTTAAAGGTGCCATAACTTTCTAAAGATTAAACACATGAGTCTGGGAAACAACTCACATTTCAATCCATAATACCGCAGTTTTGCAATTTATGTGGGTACTGTTTACTGTTTACTTGGGCTTTACAAAGCTTTCTGAACCTATGGATTAACTGTTCTCATAATTTTACAAGTTTTAGTCTAGAATGTTACTTCTTCAAGTAGTTTTTGTTCATCACCCCTCTGTTCATCCATTGAACATATACAGCATACATATGCTATTATGAAACAAAGGATTTTAATTTCAATATTTTCTGTTCTTCAAACTGATTTTTTTCTTTTTTTTGAATTTTTTCTATTTATTTTTCACCCAATTTCATCAAATATAACCTCTTCCAAGCTCAGCTACTGAAGTTTTGATTTCAGTTATTTTACATTTTGATTCTATCATTTCTTTTTTTTAAATTTTTTTTATTTATTCAATTGTGGGTGTGTGCGTATGTATGTGCGCGCGCGCGTGTGTGTGTGTGTGTGTGTGTAGAACCACGGACGAATTCGGGAACCACCATGGACGCCTCCCCCTCCTTCTGCCCCGGGATTCACAGGCTCCGCCCTACCAGGACCAGAAGCGCAGGCTGCCCCCGCTTCCGCCTGGCGTCTATACGTGGGATCTGGGATCCGAACTCAGGACCTTCCGCCTGCAAGGCAGAGGCTTAACCCCTGAGCCACCTCTCCAGCCCCTGATTCTATCATTTCTATTCGGCATCTTTCTCAGATTTTATTTCACCTTTGGGGTCACCTTAGTGCTAAGTCATTGTCACATTTAAATTTTTCCAACACAGCCTATGCTAATTCTTTTAATTTGGTATTATTTATAAATAAGAGTCTTCCTATATTGATTAGGACCTCAAACTTCTGAATAAGTAAGTATCCTTAAACAGCCTTTTGACTAGCCTGCAGAGGCACTGCCACCAGGCGTTGACATTTTCTGCCTATAGTCAAAGACATGAACACAGACACATACACACTCTTTCTCTCTCTCTCGCATAAAAGCAAATATACTTGATAACTTTTGAGTCTATACCAATACTTTCAATTCCAATCTGTCTCTAGTTTCTTCTACTTCAAGTCATTTATCCGTTCCTCCTTCAAGAATGCTGAATCCTAACAACGCTGACACATCTCATTTACTAAATTCTATTCTATTACATAGAAAATCATTTCAGAATTGTTTCAGAAACTGAAGTTCAACAAAAGACAAAAGAGAAAGTTGGAGCTCATTATCTACCGTACTATCCGAAACTGAGCCTGTGTAGTCAAATTCTGAGTGTTACGGTTTAAATATTGGTTTGGGTATCAAAGATCTAAGAGTATAGAAGTCAAAACTATCATGAAGAAGTAAAAATATTCCCTCTCTTAATTAATAGCATTTTGCCAATGTCAATCCTACTTGGTGTGTGTGTACACACGTGCATGTGGAAGCCAGAGGAAAACTTTAGGTGTTGTTCTTCAAGAGTCACGCACAGGGCTTTGCACTGAATTGGAGACTGTCAAATAGGCTCAGTGAATTTGAAGGATCTGTCTCTGCCTTCCAGCACTAGATTACAAGTGCACATCATTATACCTGACATTTTAAAGTGTGTTCTGGGGATCAAACTTAGGTCCTCATGCACGTACAAGAAGTACTTTATTGTTATCTCTAATTAGATTGGAGATAACTCTCCAAGTTCCCTAATTCCTGCATTTTAGAATGTACTAGGATTATATACAATATTGTTGAAAGATAATTGTATATATTATGAATCAAACTGTTTATAAAAAGTATGCACCCACACACACACACACACACACACACACACACACACACACACATGTCTATGGCTACGCACACAGTGGGACTCTCTTGTAATTCTACATAAGGGATAAGACAGGAGAATTACAAGCTTGAAGCTACCCTGGACAACTTACTCGTTAGATCCTGTCTCAAAGTAAGAAAAACGATGGTACAGCTACTGCTCAGTGAACAAGAGTTTGTCTAGCTCACGTGAAACTCTGGGTTCGCTTCTCAGTACAGTAAAGCACATACAGTCTGCTGATGTGTTGGTTTCTGTGGCTGTCATATACTACTACAGACTTGGAAGTTTAAATAACACAAATGGATTATCACAGTTCTGGAGACCAGAAGTACTACCTTGGAGTTCTACTTTCTAATTATCTCCCACACTTTTAGTCTCAGGATGACCTTCCTCGAAGCTGGATTAATTAGGGTAATCATTTATAGTTGAATGCTTACCTTTTTCACAATTTATATGACAGTATCGGTTTTATTTTGTAACCCAAGTATTTGTGAATAGAGAGGTGTGTGTGTGTGTGTGTGTGTGTGTGTGTGTGTGTGTGCAGACAGTTCAAGTAGGGACAAGTTCTTTTCTAGAGTCTTCGATGAAGTCTTGTCTCCCAAATAATTCTCGTAAATTGAGCATTTCATATAATGTAACAAATGGAGGATACCAACTCCTGTTTTGCTCTTCCATCTGATAAAGGCTCTTGTCATTCTATTAGGCCCACCTGAGGTGGGAGCTACCTAAAGGAACTGACCATGAGCTGAATTTAAAGAACGAGACCAGAAACGTAGACCACCCCCGCTTCCGCCCAGAGTCTATACATGGGGTCTAGGATCTGAAGTCAGGACCTTCCGCCTGCAAAGCTGAGACTTAACACCTGAGCCACCTCTCCAGTCCCCGTAAATCCATATTCTTAACATCAAATATTTTAAGTTTTACATAACTAGTAATCTCAAATTTTAAGATGCTATTTTTGATCTCAAGTACCAATGTTTGTTGGTGTGCTCATAGCAGCAGCTCTTTAGAAATTTATTTTTTAAATTTATGATCTGATTTCTATTTAACCTTGAATTGTTCCTAGTCTTCTACAGTCTACATGGGTCTAAAGCTGCACAAAAACAGAACAGACACTCTGTAAATGTTCCTGTGATTAATTTCTGCTGATTTCACTACAATGATATACACATATCCTGTTGATTCCTCAAACAGTAAATGGGGTGAAAAATTACTTCCTGGTCTCAATTTTCTTGAGGGGCTAGATTCTAAAATTCATTGCCTAGCCTATTAACAAATGCATTTGTTTCCTGTTTTTAAACAACAAACCTTTTCTCCAGGATTCTCCACTGAATAACTATCTTTCAATGACAGCTTCCAAAGGGTATATTGAGGAATAAAGGCCCAGGGAGCTGACGGCCACTGTGAAGCCAATGACATCTCACCTTCCCCACAGTGGTGGACTGTACCCCTCAAACTGTGAGCCGCTTTCTTCCTCTAAGTTGCTTCTCGTCTGGTTTAACTATGGCAATGAGAAAAGTAACTACCACAGTCACTGTGTGAGAAGGTCAGCACCAGGAGGACTGCAGAGTGGACTCTTGTGTTGGTTACTACCGAGAATTAGACTCAGCTATTGCACCAGGAGGACTGCAGAGTGGACTCTTGTGTTGGTTACTACAGAGAATTAGACTCAGCTATTTCAGATGCCCTCAGGCCACTGCAGTAGAGAATACATGCTACTCGGAATCATCTGCAAAGTGCTTTAGAACAGACTTGTGAGATTTTTATTTTGCTTCAACTATCTAATAAAAAAAAAACAAAAAAACTGACGTCTGTTAAAAAAATCACAGATATAATAAAATCAAAATTTGTTATTTCCTTTGTTTCCATCTAGGATGCAATGTGCCATTTATGGTAATGAACTCTTAAATATAAAAATTCTTAAATCTGTCCTTTAAAACAATGAAGAACTAAAAAAGAACAAGGCTACTTTACTTTTTCTCATTATTAGTGAGAATAAAACTATAATGAATCATATGGTACATAAATCAACTGAGAAAATTTAGTGAAGACAAAAATCCTGCTAAAATCACTAGATTTTGACCACATAAGGCTAAGGTATAAAAAACATTCTATGATTGATACGTTTATAAATTTACCAATCAACATATGCTTCTTAAAAGTGCTCCCTTTTAACTAAATAACTTTATGTATCTCAAATCTTCAATTTTTTTTATTTTCAAAATGTTAAATGTATTGTTTTTACATTAAGAGAACTGAGACGGAAATATACATCTGTACTGCCAGTACACGCGAGGCTGACAAGAGCACAGCTGTGAATGCAAGTTTAGCCTTGGCTATCGAGTGACTACGAAGTAGGTCAGGCTACAGAACAAAACCCCAAGAAGAAAAAGAAAGGAGGCAGAGGGAAAGAGAAGGGACTGGGAGAAAGAGCGTTGATACAATATTTTAATTTCTTCAGCTAATTAGCATGTTAAGAAAGTCCAGCTTTTAAATTGGTTTTCCTATGCCACAGAGATTCCAGAATCTTGTATATATGCCTGTCACTTGAGCTCATCTGGATTAATGTGAATTTCACAGGTTACCAGTCAATTCAGTCTTTGCAGACACTGGAAATAATGTGTTTTATAATTGTAACATAATTATACATAACAGAGTAGACACATCATAACACAGAATCATCTTCAACCACTGGTGTTTACAATGGGGCAAATGGACTGGTATTAATGTTCTAGACACAGATAAACTTTCATTTTTAATCTATGGCACTTTTTCATCTTTGTATTTTATGAATATAAACTTCTTATAACGTTCCTACAAATGTTTATTACTCAAAAATTATTAGATATTTTAACAGAAAACAAAGTGAACATATCAAAGATTTTTTTCATTAAACAATTTAAAAACAGAAATAACTTTTTGAATAATGAAGTTGAGCTACAATCAACATTTTAAGAGTTTTATGGGCAAAATAAGAATAACGTTTGAAGATGAACTGAAAAAACTTCAGGTATCTTAATACGCTAAAAAATCTAAATTAAATATATAAGGATTAGAGAAATGCTGACCTAGGAGTAGCTAATGAAAGACTGGCTAAAGTTAGATGTGGCTCAACAGAAAGGTACAAGCTGAAGGTGATTACAGGAAGCTATGGAGGGTGAGTATGGCCAGAAGTGCGCACAGCTTCTACAGGCAAATTCAGAAACCTTCCAAACTGAAAAACAAATCATTCTTATATGAATTCTTAGAAGAACAAAGGAAGTGCTATCATTTATGCCTTGCACAGGAAAACTAGTCAAGGCTACAAAAGAATTTTACAGTCGTTATCTGTTTCCTCTGTGTTCTGTAAAATCCACTATACTATCTAGAGTCCTGGAGGGAACTCTGAGAAGGGTCTAATGTTGGCCTTTAACAAAGTCTGATCAAAATGCTTGATGATAGCAGAATGCCAGACACAATTATCACTACCAGATGTTTTGTAAATGGAGTTCTACAAACAGAAATACATCTACTTTTTTTCATTTGACAGTAAAGAGTCAACCTATTAAACATTTTTTTTGTTTTCCTTCATTGGTTTTTTCCTGATTCTTCCTCTGAAAAACTGAATTTAGAACATGTAAACAAAGGATAATTAAAACACACTCAAAATGCCAGAGAGTAAAATAACAAAATTGCATTATAAAATGACCAATCATCTTCAACTTTGACATACTTCATCAGTAAAATGAAAATTTTAAAACGAGACACACAAATTACCATTTTCTTAAATGTACGTAGCTTCTGTACCTGGGTACTGTGCCAGACACAGAGTTCACAAAAGCAGCACAATACTTCAGTTTCCCAAGGAAAATGCTCTACAAGCAGAAAGGGCATTTAGCTAGGACAGTAGTTCCAGCATCTCAAAGACATTTCAAAGCCAGTATAACTAGCCCTGGAGTATATAACTTCAGACACTAATTATATAGGAAGGATAAAATGTCTAATTTGTTCAAGACATTGTCTTGTCTAAGGTTTTCTTTCTTTTTTTCCTTTTGAGGAGTTGGATATGCACATAAATAATGGAACAGTTTTATAAGCTAAAAATTATTTTCATTGAAAGATAAAAGAGATGCTTAATATATATTACCTTACAATTACCATGTATACCAAGAAACAGCACCTTGGGACTCATGAAGTAGCTCAGTGGACACTTACAACCAAGTCTGAGAACCTTGGTTTTGATCTCCTGACCCCACATAGTAGAAGGTGAGAAGTGACTCCTGCAAGTTGTTCTCTGACTCCACATACATACTGTGGTATGCACACATTCACCACCACACAAAGACCATGGTATGCACACATTCATTTAATACACATGAATGGATGAATGGCTTAAAAAAAGAAAAAAAGACAAAGAGCAGGACTGCCAGCAATCCCAAAAGCCTCACTCATTCTTATGTTCTACAAATCCTCTCTATTACCATAAGCAAGTATCTCGATTTTATACAAACCGCTTTCCAATATTTTCTATAGGCAGTTTTATCATCCAAAAGGACTTAAAATATTTTTAAGTATTTTAAAGATTTTTCTTCCATACTTGTTCTTTATTTATAATTTTTGCTAAAGAACTTGAGACAGTTGAATGACAGATTCTCAATGCCTGGATTTTGGTAATGATTACAATTTCTTGATGCAATTCATGTGTTCTATCTTTTGTATTTACTAACTTGAGATTTTGGTAGAACTAGGAGTCATTTTTCATAAGGCTGAGCACCTAATGTCATTCGAAAAGCTTTCTCATGTTCCTTTGCAATCTGTTTCTTCCTATCACAATGCAGCCAGATATTTCTTCTTTTTTATGAGAGCTTTAAGTGTGAAAACAATGACTTGAAGTCACTTTACCCCATATTACCCAATCCCAATCCCCTTCCCTCTCTCAATGAAAACCTACTTCCCAATCAACCCCCCCATTTATTTTCTTTTTTTAAAATTTTTTAAAATTATTATTCATTCAGCCGTGCGTGTGTGTATGTGCGCGCGCGCGCGCACGCATGCGCATGTCTGTGTGTGTGTAGAAACATGGACGAATTCGGGAACCACCATGGACGCCTCCACCTCCTTCTGCCCTGGGATTCACAGGCTCCGCCCTACCAGGACCAGAAGCGCAGGCCGCCCCCGCTTCCGCCTGGCGTCTATACGTGGGATCTGGGATCCGAGCTCAGGACCTTCCGCCTGCAAGGCGGAGGCTTAACCCCTGAGCCACCTCTCCAGCCCCCCATTTATTTTCTTAAAAAAAAAAAAAAACTTTCATTTGTTTGTTTGTTTAGAGTGTGTGTGTGTGTGCGTGCGTGCGTGCGTGCGCGTGTGTGTGTGTCTGTGTATGTCCCTGTGGAGGCCCAAGGGTGACTTCAGGAATCATCCTGGATGGCTTCTACCTTCTTTGCTTCCTTCTAGGATCTCCCAGGTTCCACTCACCAGAGTTGGGAATTCTGGCTGCCATTGTTTCTGCCTGGTGCTTTTTTAAAATGTGACATAGGAACTCAGGACCTTCTGTTTGGGAGATAGAGTCTTAATCCCTGAGCATCACTCCAACCCATATTTTCATATCTTTGTGTGTGTGTCCCCTTAGTTTTCATTTGGACTGCCAGTACTGGAGCGTGGCCCTTATATTGGTGGTACACAGTTAAAGAAAGTAGCTTCCCTCTCCACTTCCATCGCAAACTCACAATAGTCCAGGGGTTTGTTCTTTTTTTTGAATTGTTCTGTTTGTTTTAATTTTTCTCCCCCCAATTTAACATTTTTTATTATTATTTCCACTCATACAAACTTAATAGGTACACTGGTTCCCTCCCTCTCTCCTCCCCCCCCCCACCTCCCTGCTCCCCCTCCCCTTACCCCAGTGCCTCTCTCCCCAATCCCCGAGAATCCTTTAATGTGCATGCAAGACTCTCCTCTGGGCCCTCCTCTCTGATGAGGTACAAGGACCCCCGTGGCATTTCCCTGAACCTTTCCTGTGTTCCCCTTAAGCATAGGAACACTACTGTGGTTGTCAATCCAGGGGTTTGTTCTTATCAGTACAGGTTAGAGTAAATTTTTTTTAGAATTTATAGAAATTCAACCATGGGGTAAGAATTCTTTTTCATATGGTGGTGTTCTTTTCTTTTCCTTTTTTTTTTCTTTTGCTTTCTTTTTTTTTCTGTGTGGGTGTAGGTACATGTGGGTGTGTGTGGGTCTATATTGGTGTAGAAAAGGGCACTGTGTGTGCCTGTGAAGGCCCAAGGGTGACTTCGGGAATTATCCTGGATTACTTGCCCTCTTAACTGCTTTGCTCCGAAATTACCTAGGCTCCACCTTCTAGGGACAGAAGTGCAGGTGACTACTGTTTCCACCAGGTGTTTTGTTTTTTTTTAATTTTTTTATTTATTCAGGTGTGTGTGTGTGTGTGTGTGTTGGAACATTGGAAATTTTATTCTGTGCTATAGAACTATAGAAGTTACTCCTATTACATTTTCACCCTTGTAAAAAAGTGTGTGTGTGTGTGTGTGTGTAACCACGGGCGAATTCGGGAACCACCATGGATCGCCTCCACCTTCTCATTTACTCTGGCCCAGGACTCACAGGCTCCGCCCTACCAGGACCAGAAATGCAGGCTGCCCTCGATATGTGGGGTCTGGGATCCGAACTCAGGACCTTCTTCCTGCAAGGCAGATGCTTAACCCCTGAGCCACCTCTCCAGCCCCTCCACCAGGTGTTTTTATGTGGTATCTGGGATCTGAATTCAGGTCTTTTTGTTTGTGAGGCAAAAACTGAATTTTTGAGCCATCTCTCCAGCTCCCATGTGGTGGTTTTCATTTGACACAGTTGTTACGTTCAAGTGAATCAATGCATATATAAGCAAATTATTTTTTATATTACACATATCCAATTGTATGGATATAACACAGAATTTTATCCATTTCCATCATCAATTACCTTTGGTGACCACTAATACCATTTCCATTTTTTTCTACCACAAAATAGCTATGAATTTTAACATCCAAACACTTTCATGGTTATATGCCATTTATTTTCCTTGGGTAACTTCCCTAGGAGTAGATTGGTTGGATTGTATATAGTATGCTTATTTCTAAAAAACAAATAGAATCATCATAATTAGACATAAATTTAGAACTTGATGGATGAGGGTTCAAGCTCTGGCCACATTTGTAAAGAATCAGTGGTTAAGCCTGAAGCAATTCTGTAAGACACTGTCCAGTGACATGGAGGCCCAGAGCACTGTGGGTAAGGCTGGTTCCTGGGAAGTGACAAGACAAAGGAAGCTACTGAGGAAACTAGCTTTCTCTGGTATATTCAGTGTCCTGGTTTGGAATGTGTCCCCCACAGTCTCGTGTGTTTGGCAAGGTCATGGCACCTTGAGAGGTGGAGCCTAGCTGGAGGCAGTCACAAGGGGTGGGCCTTGAGGTGGACTAGTCCCACCCTACCTCCAGGAGAAGTCTGCTTTGCTGCAAGCAATCTGGCAGCTCTCAGCCTCCAAGATGTCTGCAGTGACCTAGCCTCCTCCAGCTCTGGCCAGCCAGCCATGCCACCTCCTCCATGAAGACTGCCTCTCCCCTCTGGAACCGTAAGTCAAATAAACCTCCTTTCTTCCTTAAGTTGCTTGACTTTGGGTGTTCTCTCACAGCAACAGGAAAGAGTAACCATTACACTTGGCCAGACATGCTGGTCTGGTAAGTGAGGATTGTTTCTCTGAGCACTACTGTGGATTTGGTGTGGTCTGTTCTCTTGACCCTTGGTGTTGGTATGAGCTCTCCTACCAAGCAAGGAATTATAACCAAGAACAGTAAGCCAAAACAAAATTCCTTGTTCTCTTAAACCATTTGGTTAATGCAGAGTAACTACTACAACAGTCAAACTATGGTCCAAGGTAGCTGTAAATGAACAATGGTTCTAATTTCTTTATATCTTTTCATACATTCAGATATGCAGAATTCTGAAAAAACTAACTCATAATAACCATAACTCATAATAATCATACCAAGCTACAAATAACAACAAGTGTCTAATAGTCCCCCCCTCTTTTTTTCTGGTTTTAAGTTTCCCCTAGACATCCAAACTATGCCATAGGCCAGTGAGGTGACACAGGAATAGGTCCCTCAGGAAGCCTGCTAAGTACAACAACTTATGCACAAGTTCCTCTCCACTCTCCTCCTGACCTGTGCTTGTAGAGATATTAGACGGTTCATTTACTTTTTCTTTATCATGTTAAGAGATTAAAAACTTAAATTCTTTTTCCACAGACTTCTATGAAAGGACACTGAAAAATTCAAGACATGACATACCCAACTGCTGAAAGAGAAGAGCCACACTAGTGCCTGTGACAGGAAGACTGTCGTACAAAGGTGTTTGGATCAGCTGTCTGTCTCCAGCGCCCAAAGAGAACAGCTTCTACAGAATGACAAACATATGGAAAGGTATTTTTTAAAACTAAAATTCCCTTTGAAATTCAACTTTAAAGTAACTGTTTTAACAGAGCCAATTAATGAGCAGTAACATACAACCCAAAACACTTAAGTTTTTATTTTGTGTACAACAGAAAATGATACAAGAAAATTCGGCAGTTGAAAACTGAAAATTTAGTAGGCAAGAGACAAAAATCACTGATAACCGTAGTTGGCTAAAACAGTAATAATAATAATAATAATAAAGCATTAACACCAACAACTTTAGAATGGTTATTAATACCACCATTCTATTCTTTAAAATATGGGCCCAACTGTGATCAAGTGGACATTTAAAATTTTGCCTTTGGAGCACAGGCCAAGAAGAGAGCATCAGTAAACACACACAACACAAAAAAGAAAAAAAAAGATGAAAAAGAAGAAATTTTAAAACACTAATCTTCCTACACGTAACATTTTTTAAATGTAACATCTTTGACTGACAAGTGGTGTGAACTTTGGAGAGCTGAACCTCTTCTAAGGTAACCGTCAACTAACTGCTTTTTCACATTGAAGTAAGAGAGTCCTGGGACCCCCGCCCACCCTGCACCCATCTCCCATACTCCTGAACCCAGAGCCTCGACTACACTGAACGTGCGCGTTTACTGAACTATCCCCAGCCCTGGTCCGTGCTCTCTAAAGTGTGGTTGCTCAAGAAACATCAGATAAACCAAAGCAGCAAACATTTTTATTTTTTTACTTCAGAGACAAATTTGAAAACTCAAGGTATACAGAATAAAGCAATATACTAATATAAACAACTATAATAAAAAGAAATTCATTAAGAGTTTTCTTAATGCTGGACATTTTTTACCTAACTTTATTATATACTCTATACAGGGGTATATAAGACAAAAGGAATATATTTTAAAATTCACCCTAAAAATAGTTAAGTCCAAAAAAGTCTAAACAAGAGTTCAAGTTATACTAAATATGTCTTGTAATTGTTATATGAAAAGGGAACTCTGTACTAAAATTAGCCTCTTGACCCAAGAAAAGAATAAATCTTAGGCGTCTAGAAGGCAGATCATAGGGACACAGCTTAACTAAAGCAGGAACAAAAATATTTAAAGAATTCTCTCTTTTTCCTGAATTAATTGGAAGAACAGCCCCTCTCCAGCGCCCCTGCACTGTATTACCTGAGAGCCCCCAGCTGCTGGGACGAGGCAGGCGCAGAGGTTTGCAATGAGACTTTCCAAGGACACACTCAGGCTGTCCACATACACGGTGTAGATCAAACCCAAGCAAGCCTGCCAAGAGAGACACAAACAGTTGGTTAATGAAAAAAGCACTAAATAAATGTGGCATCTGCTTCTGAGAAAATTTCTCTTTGAACCATGTAAATTATATTCTACGGTAAACATAAAATAAATTTGAGACAGCAAATAATATTAAGCTTATTAAATTTTTCTCTAGGACCAGGACCTCCAAAAAAGATTCCAAGGTGAGTTTACAGAAAGCAGAAAGCTGTAATCTGTAAAACAGGTACCTCTGTTTAGATAACTACTCCAGTTAATTTGCAGGGCTAAAATTGATTCTGACCTACTGTTTTGTCTTGATTCAACTTACTTTGCAAAACTCTCAATTTCAAGATAAAAATTTGGAGAACATGTCTTAAAATTTTTATAAATCCGTAATATTTATTTGGCACAAAATTTAACATTCAAGATTATAATGAAGGGTAATAAATAGATAATAAGTTTTTAGCATTTTGAGCTCAGAAGCAGGCAAGTGGTAAATCAGAAAATAAAATGCAGTGTGCGTGGCATATGTGCATATACATGTTCGTGTCTACAAGCACACAGAGGCCAGAAGTTGACACTGGCTGTCTTCGTCAACAGCACTTCATCTTATTAATCTGAGCAAGGGTCTGTCCAAAGGGACCCTGAAGACTATGGACTGGCTAGACTGGCTGCCAGCAGACTCCTCCCAGGGTCCTCTTGTCCTGGCAATAATATGATTAGAATTATCTGAAGTATCCAGTAGACCTATTCACTAAAACCTGATACCAAGCCTAATAAATATAAACATACACGTTGAATGGTTATGCATTTTAAATTTGTTGCAAATAAACTCTTTATGATTTGTAAACTTTAGAATCAACGAACGTGAAACCTACTTTAAAAGAAATAGTACATTCTTAAGAAATGTCATCAGATTAACTTATTCAGGTATTGTTTTCACAAAATGAATTTATTCTGGTCATACTACTTTTATTCTCTTGGTGAATCGTTAAATCAATCTAACAATATTTTCAATAGAAAAAAAACTTTTCATCCTATTTTACTTGAAGCATATTTTTACAATACATATTAAAAGTGATAATTGAGTTTTTTTACCCTAAAAATGTCTGGGTAGTCTAATCTGGACACCAACACCAGGCTTTTGGGAGCAAACACTTCTGCAGGCTGAATTAAACCTGACACTTCTTCTTCACCGTCAATCTCTTCCTTCTTTGTACCCTGGAAAAAGGTGATATTGCAATCAATGCAAATTCACAAGATATTCAAACTGCATTTTCAATAATCTGTAAGAATCCTGAATTCTCATAGGCAAAGAAATGATGACGTAAAGAATAGTTGTTTCATCTTTGAAAAGCTCCTTGTGCTCCAGATACGTACACTAACTTCGAACATTTTGTTCTGAGTGAGGCACCAAAGGTGAAAAAGACACGCTGAAATTAATTTAAGCAGTGATCTAAACAATGAAAACCAAGGCTCAATTACATGGAAAGTCAGCTTTCTAAAGACGAAAATGATGTTTATAGAAATGAGACACTGACTTGACCTCTGGTTTTTTGTGCTTGTCCGTCTTTCCTATGAGGATTCTAAGGTCTGAAGACTACTGCTTGATGCTCTTGGAAGCCAAGCATGTGTTGAGTGTGTAATAGTTTCTTTACTTCATCATGGGAGTCCTAACCGTCAGGCTTGTTATCAAGTGCCTTTACCCCTTTTGAGCCATCTCACTGGTTAATAAACAACTTAAAATTTTAGTTAAAAAAATTTAGTTGTTTACCTATTTATTAGCTCACAAGCAAGTAATGCTGACGATTTTAGAGAGAACATTTTAAATTTTTAAAAAATATTTATTTATGGTGTGTGCATGTATTGTGTTAGGAGAAAAGAATGTGTTGAGTGTGTAATAGTTTCTTTACTTCATCATGGGAGTCCTAACCGTCAGGCTTGTTACCAAGTGCCTTTACCCCTTTTGAGCGATTTCACTGGTTAATAAACAACTTAAAATTTTAGTTAAAAAAATTCAGTTGTTTACCAATTTATTTTGCATGGTGTGTGTGGGGGGGAGATGTGGCACACATACTGAGGCCAGAGGACAACTTTTGGAAGTTTCTTCTCTCCTATAACATGGGTTTTGGAGATCAAACTCAGATTGCCAGTTTTGCACAAGGTCTGTTAAGTCATTTCCCTATCTTACCAGTCCATGAAAAAAACATCTTTATGTGCAAAAAATATATTTCACACATCATTAATATAATAAATGAAATATATGCTTATTAAGTGGTTAAAATGGTTCATTTTAGTATATTTTACGGCAATAAAAAGTCTTAACAAAGGTTCAATTAAATACAAGCTAATAAGCCTGAAAAAATTATTACTGTCTATGAGTTTAAAATATTTTCTATTCAACTACTGTATGCCAATTTGTGACATACAAAGTTTTAAGAAGGGATGAGGAACAAAGGAATTTATCATTCAGGTTTGATTCTAGATAGCAAGTAACAAAAGTTCCTATTTAAAGCTCATTTTTCTCCTTGAAGCTTTTCCTTCCTAAGATTTTCTCTTATATTCCATTGTGGCTCACGAATATATTAGATTTGTTTTATGTTCCCACCTACCAGCCTATAAACTTTTCTTTTGTTCTTGTACTAGAAATGATCTTTACACAGATCTCCTAATGGTGATCTCCTCATTTTCTTCCTGCGCTTACAACTTGTGCTGACCACTCTTCCCTGGAACTGTAGTGCCCACTATTTTTCTCCATGACTGTCACTATTCACCTGTTTTTTCTCCCTTGACTATAATATGTTACATAAAGGTGGGGATTTCTGTTTTGTTCTGTGGTGATTTCCCAGTTCTTTTTAATTTTTCATTTGTGTGTGTGTGTGAGAGAGAGAGAGAGAGAGAGAGAGAGAAAGAAGAGAGAGAGAGAGAGAGAGAACTGTATATCCCTGTGGAGGCCCAAGGTTGACTTTGGAATCATCCTGGATAGCTTCCACCTCCTTTTTGCTTCGCTGTGGAGTTTCCCAGGCTCCGATGACCAGGGTGGGAAGTATAGACCCCTGCCATTTCCCCCTGGCCTTTTTATATGGGACCTGGAATCCAAACTCAGGTCTTTCTGCTTGTGAGGCAGAGTTTCAGTGCAATAGTTCTTAAAATAGGGGCTGACACATGGTTGGTACCTAATTATATTTTTTGGAAGGATTTTCTGGGTATTTTATCAAAGCAAATCTTTTCCCCTACTAATGGGGACAAGCAACTATATTTTCAAATCCCTTAGAGGCTGTTTAGTTTCTACTGTACTGTAATATAATCAAGAATTAGTTGCTCATGGGATATACACATCCAAAGAGAACTATCTGCATTTTTTTACAAGATCCATATATTCTTGAAAGATTTCACTTGTAACAAAGGAAAGAAAACACAAAATTAGGTGAAATCCTTAGAAATGACTGGAATGTAATGACTTTTAATTCATCAAAATTTCCACACTTTAATGAATCATATTCTTCATGAAATATTAAAAAATTCAGAGTAAGAAAAAAAAATTACTGAATTCCTGGAAGAGATAAACCTACCCACATTATTATGAGATTGTGATAAATGCCCTAGAGTACCATTAAAAAACAGCTTGAAAAACCAAATAGCCACTTCACATAAATGACCATTATCCTACTTTTCTATTTTTAAGGCAAAATGTACACCAAAAGTTGTTAGGCAAAATAAAGCTTTTTCTAAGAAAAAGTAATGTCATGCTTTGGATCAAGCTTTCCTAGAAATAATTTATTGGCCAAGGGAAATACTGCTGCTCTATTTAATATAGAAACAAAACACATTTATTTGTTTGGAGACAGGTTTTCACTCCATGTCAGGACAGTATGGAACTCACTATGTAGTACAGGCTGGCCTCAAACTTAAAGTAACCTTCTTGCCTTGATTCTGGAGTGCTGGAATTACAGGTGTCAACCACTATGTACAGTTTTTATGTTTTATATGTTTTACATGTTTACATGTTTATATGTTTTACAATGACAGATTTTCACATACACTAAAAAAAATAAGAAACTTAAAAA
Organism: Typhlomys cinereus; assembly: GCA_023101885.1. NCBI lineage: Eukaryota > Metazoa > Chordata > Mammalia > Rodentia > Platacanthomyidae > Typhlomys > Typhlomys cinereus. The sequence goes on along the minus strand of JALPQD010000468.1, from coordinate 1,321,375 downwards.
TAAGTAGGAAATTCAAGGATTCTGTCAGATTTTACTATGCTTCTAAATCTAATATTTTTTTAAATCTAATATTTTTTACAATATAAAATACTTTCATGTTGGACTGAAGAGATGGCTGAAGAGAAGACTCTGCCTTGCAAATAAAAGGTCCTGAGTTCTGATCCCAGGTCCTATGTAAGAATGGCAGGCAGAAACAGCAGTGGCCTGAACTTCTGGCTCTGGTGGACTGGCCCTGGGAAACCAGAGTGAAACAAAAAAGAGAGAGAAACAATCCAGAATGATTCCCAAAGTCACTCTTGGTCCTGCACAAGGACACACAGTAAGTATCTTCTGATATATACACACACACACACACACACACACACACACACACACACACACACACACAAATAGTTTTTTAAAAAATACTTCCATGTTATCTAACTCAACAACATTCAGAACTCTTCCTCTAACCTAAAATGATTTAGTATTTTTTGTAGGTTTTATTAAATATGCAAATTAACTTACATATTATATATGGAAGTATCTCAATTGACCAAGAAGGTCACCTTGTTTCTTATTCATAGCAAAATTACATGCTATGCATGCCTTATTGTTTATAGGTATTTTGTCTAGTAGCTATTATGATGAACTGTGGGAACCGGTTCCCACTCACGCACTCATTCACTCACTCACACACACACACAGCTGCTGGCTGTGATGAAAGCAGATTCCAGGCTTCCCTACCTCCGCCTCTATCCCCAGAGACTCAGCACGGGACAGGGAGATTGTCAGAAGCAGATCTCTCTTTACTGGGGGAGGGGGGAGAAAAGGAACTTTTATAGACAAAGGCCACCAAGGCGCAAAACAGGCATCCAATTGTGTCACAAGGTCAAGACATCCTACAGGTGCTAATGGTCAAGTTCAATGTCACTCAGCACAGGGGGCAGGTAGATACCTGAAAGCCAATTAGGGCTCTCTGTAAAGTGGTCAGGTTACGCCCAAGACCCTTGCCCTCAGCGCCATCTTTAGTCCCATGTGCTCGGCCATGCCCTGGGGCAAATCCTGGGCGGGCCCAACAATGAACCACATTTACTGGTGAGATTCCTTACTTCAGAAGTTTCTGCTGTGTGTAGCTGATAGTCCCCATACTTCAGTATGGGACAAATTATCATCTACTACATCTATTTCCCGCAAAGTACTACTGTCCATTAAACAGACCCTGAAATACAATGTTACAATACATGGAATGGCTGACTTACCTAAGAGTCTTAGAACAGAAAGGCTCTAGAGTTGGGGGCCTTATTTTAGGGTTCCAATCCAACACTTTAGACTTTCACATAAACACAAATGCCAAGTGTTCTTACTTCTACCTTGAAAAGAAGTGCTACATCAAACAATTTCTGTGTACTATGTTCATTTCCAGCAATATGTCACACTAAAAACTTTATAAAATGTTCAACTTTTTTTTATTCAATTGTGTGTGCGTGCGCATGTGTATGTGTGTGTGTGTGTGTAGAACCACCATGGACCGCCTCCACCTCCTCCTTGTTTACTCTGCCCCAGGATTCACAGGCTCCGCCCTACCAGGACCAGAAACGCAGGCCACCACCGCTTCTGCCCAGCATCTATACGTGGGGTCTAGGATCTGAACTCAGGATCTTCCGCCTGCAAGGCAGAGGCTTAACCCCTGAGCCACCTCTCCAGACCCCAAAATGTTCAACTTTTTATAAAGAAGAAAAAAGAAATTTTCAAGTTAAAAAAAATTCTTATTGGAATGAATTTTATTACGTGTATCATTACATAGTGTTTCTTAAATGAAACAAGATAAGGACTTTCAACTTTCCAGAATTAGAAGCAGAGACTATCAAGTAGTTGTGAAATTCTAGTCTAAAATTCTCCCTGAAAACCTTGTTCATTTCCTGCCGTATGATTTTTTCATTACATTGGCATGTTTATATGACAAAACTTGGTCTATTCTGAAATTTGTCTGAAAAAGACTCAATTTAGGAATAATAGAATTGCATTAGTTTTGGCAAAGGCAATATACTACAGTCCTGCTCCTTAATGGTATAGCTCCTGGGCTCTATAGGACTTGGAAAGCAGGACAAATCCAATTGTAGAGACACTATATATTACCCACAAAATTTAATCTTAGTGGTATACAGTCCACAATAAAGCACACAGATGCTTTATTGTTTGTGGAAAAAATATTTCCAAAAATCATTTTTCAAAGTATTTTTCCCTGGGAAGTAGTTAACTAAAGAATTTTCTAAACAAAGAATTTTGGAAACAAAAAATAAGTCAAAATTTAAAAGGCATCTTTACAGCAAGGAATCTCAGATTTGATATATGCAATTCCAAGCAAAGGTGGCATAATGTACAATGTTTGCCAAATGTACTGGATCTATCCATAGACAATCTAGTATCTTATGGAACACATATTTAGAAAGGGATAAATAAACTACATGAAATGTGTGAAACAATTCATACGCCCTAATTCTCAGAAGATTAGATACTTAGAATGCTAATTTTCATGAATAGATCACTCTAGTTGGTATCTGTTCTGTTCTCACATTTCACAAAACAAGCTGTCCTAGGCACATTGTGTACCTTCATTCCTACTCAATAAAGTAAAAACTTCAATTCTTAACCTGTCGTTCTCAAGCTTTAGTGTGTATGAAAATCATGCTTGAAAGTTTGGTAACAAAGATTCCTGGGTCCCACCAACAGTTAAGTCTGAGAATCGACATTTGCAACAGACTGTGTCTTTGTGTCCAGTGGCCACATATTTGGAATCACTGCTCTGAGAATAAAGAAAATGAGGACAGCTAACATACTTTTGCAGGCCAGATGCTATGATAAGCTATGTGAAAATGCTAATAACTCACTTATAAATAAAGATGTATTAAATATTGCTTCCCAGTAACAGAAACTAGGAGTCTATGAAGATCACTGTCAGAAATGTACAGAATAAGCTACAGTACTCAGGATGGGGAGATGAGGCTAAAGCAATTGCAATGCAAGCCTGACAAACTGAGTTCAGATGTTTGGGACCCACATAAAAGTCAGAGGCAGAAGAGCAAATGTCTGTAATCCCAGCATGCTGACTAGAAATGGGATGCAGTAAGTGGAAAATCCAGAAGCAGACAGGAAAGCTAGCTTGGCTTATAAGTGGTAAAAAGACCCTGTCTCAAACAAGGTGGAAAGACAGAAAGCAACACCAGAAGATGGCCCTCTGATTTGCACATTGTGCAGTGGTACACATACATTGACAACTACAAACGTGCATGCACACACGAAAAATAAGTTATAATGTTCACCTTGTGGTTTCAAAAAGTAAAGAATCTTTCAAACACTGTCAAAATAAATAAAAATCACAGTTCATCAATACTCAAAAAATATACAAAAATTCATTTGTTTATGATGATAATTTTAAGTGGTCAATGACAAAGGTAGGGCTTATTTACTTATTTACTTAAATTCAACAATAAAAATCCCAGAGTGGGGTGTGGGCTGTGGGGGAGGGCCAAAACAGAAAGCCTTAAGTTAAGCAAGAAGCCCTGTTTTAAGGCAATAAGGTAAAGAGTGTTACAGTAAGACCTCCTGTGGCCTCTCCACATATACAATGTTCATGTGCACCCACATGCACATGTGTGTAACTCACACACACATAGTACTGCATAATCTTTGAGGCAATCTCAGTTTTAAAACTGAATCTAAACAAACCTCTTGAGTTCATTACATTTTTATAGAAACTATATATAAAGTTAAATTAGCAGCGAAATCCAGAATAGAGGATATTCCATACAACAAATAACCCAACTTCTCTACCATATCTTATTAGAGAAGAAATAAAAAAAAAAAGTCAACCAAATGTATGTGAGGTTCTTATTTGAATCCTGATTTGTGCATGCCTTTTTTTAGATAAAATTTTTTATGTGTGCATATATGGGGGAGTGCACATGTGTGTGGACATGCACGTGGAGACCAAGGCTGACTCTGGGTGTCTTACTCCATTGATCTCCACCTCATATATTGAGGCAGGGTCTTTTGCTTGAATCCTGCTCATGTAGCTAACTTGCATGCTTCAGAGATCATCTGTTTTCACTTTCAAGGACTAGGGTTACAGGGTGGCCACCATACCTGCCCAGCATTCACACTGGGAGTGGTGCACCAAACTGGTGTTTGTACTTGTGCTACACCACTCAGTCATCTCTCAGGCCCTTTTGAAACAAAATTTTTTAAATTAAAGAATACAGATTAGATAATTTGATTATATTAACAAAGTATTTAAGAGTAAAATTCCGTTAAATATTAAAATGATAGAGTAGGAATATAAAAATAGTCTTTAACAGAGATATATACTAAAATTTCTGCAGGTGAAATGATATAATATTTATGTTTTGCTTTAAACTGTTCCACCCTCCCTCCAAAACCAGGGGATTATTTTGCAAAGTCTAAAAATCTGGTAATTTTCAAATCTAAGTAATGTATAAAGGGGTTTACTAAAAAGTTAAATCAAATAAAATCTCATGGAACACCTGTGCCAGACATTATTTTAGGTCACTGTTATTCAAGAAACCTGCATTCAAGTGTACTACCTCATTTAATCCTTCAACCCTCTGAAGCTGGCATACAGGAAAAAACTAAAGTATGTAAAGTCTATGTACTTTGACCAGTATGAAGAAAGTTTAGAATGAAAGTACAATATTAAAGGACTTTTGAAAAGCACCTAATTCATCTTTCTCATTTTAACAGAAATCCCAGAGGTTATGAGGTTTGATGTGAAAGCTCTAAAAGATGATTAAAGGCATATGTAAAAGCTTCATTTAACATAGTTAAGTGCTTATCTAGCCTTTTATTGAAAAAAGAAACTAGTGAAGAAAACTAGGGAGGAATGGAAGAATGAGGAGCAGCAGAAGGCAGGGATGTTATATATGTTAAAGAGTCAATAAATGAGTTCCATTCCTTTTTCAACCAGTGTTTTTTTAAATAGTGTAAAAATAAGAAGCAAGGAGAAGAAACTATATAAAGAAGCTATAAAAACAATTTAAATGTAATCATAAATAGATCAACATAAGAATATACCACACATAAACACAAAATTTTAAAGAACTATCTCTATAGAAAGTACATATGGCATGTGTATTTGCATTACATATAGTAACATTTTTAATATAAAGGAAAAAGTCTGGAAGTTTTCATTTCAAATGTGTTTAAGCCATAGGATTGTAGTTAATATGTATTACATGAAAATATATATACAATCAGAGAAAAATAATGTTCTAAAATGTTTACACTTGTATTATTTTTAAAGCAAAAAATCTAAAATTGTTTTTAAAGTAAACAGTAATGTATTATGTGCTTATTTATTAAATTACTACCAGGTTAACCATGCAGTGCCTGTCACAGAAGGATAGGGTAGAGCTCCCACAGCCAGGAAATTTACTCTGTCTTAAATGCTAAGAGCAACACAGGTGAAAAAACAGTCATTAGGGTAAAACAATTTTGTAACAGAGTTTGAAGTTAAAAGCCTGAGAAATTTTGAGAAAGGAAATCAGTGAGGCCCATAGCAGTGGACTAGGTGTTAAAAAGATAAATATATAATCAGAACATAAAAGATAATCACAACAACAAGAGTGAAAAAAAAAAAAGAAATCAAACAAAAAGAGAAGCCAAAGAGTGATAAGCTTTAAACACAAAACAGGAGAAAAAAAAATAAGAAAAAAATCATCATGCTTTGTACTGGTAACTGATGTAAATTGGAAAGTATATTCACCTGCCCGTTTACTAACTGTTTTACACTTCATATGCTGAACTAAAATTCATTGCCTATTGTGCTATTTTGTTAGTAAAACAGATTATTCAGGGCTGGGGAAATGGCTCTGGAGTATTTGCCAGATAAGCAAAAGAAACTGAGTTCAGATTCCCAGACCCCATGTAAAATGCTAAGTGGATATGGCATTGGCTTGTAATTCTAGCCCGGAAAGGTGGAACCTGGGAAACTCCAGAGCAAAGCAGTAAGGATGTAGAGCAAGTCAGGATTATTCCTGATTCACCCTTGGGTCTCTACAGGCACACACATTCAAGTGCTCTTTTACACACACACCACCACCACCATCACCACTACCACCAAAAAACATTGAAAATAGATTATTTAGTATAAAATATTAATATAAGGATATAATGGTGATTTGTGGATGCTCTCAACTTTTGGCATCATCTATTCTAATAATTCCTACTAAATGGCTAAAATATCTTTTACTTTCCAATTAATTGTTTTTTTTTAACGGTTTTTACAAATATTGTTTATTTTAATGAAGCTGGTACAGATAATGTCCATTGAAAACCCAAGTCCTGGACCAAAAAGTACAAATAAAATCAAAAGGAGCAGTGTTCTGTTGCATACACTTCTGCATGAATAACTTTATTAACTGCTAACAAAAATTAGAACTTTTCTGGGATCATCTGACAAGATTTTTTTTAATCTTAAAATGCTTTCTCTTCAGTGAGCCATCTTTGGAGTTAGTCATTACTTTCATCTTGACTCCAAACCTGATCTTCTTTTGGTTCAGACCCTCAGATTTTAAAAGTAGCTTCAAGTTAAGGAAAGGTCATTTTTCCAGAAGTTCAGTTCTCTGAAAAACTTCCATCTCCCACTGAAAATCATAGTCCAGGAGTGAAGCAATCCCATGCTAAAACTTCAGGGCCAATTGGAAGGTCATTATGAACACTCACATTGATTGATCTTATTTATCACCACAAACCTAAATTGCACAGTCCTGACAAAGGTAGCCTCTCTGTGCACATGTAAAAATCTTTAAAAAGGAGAGGGTGTGAAGGGGCTGAGGTCTGATTACCAAAAATCGGTACAATGACAACAACTGATAATGAATGCTGAACACTAGAATTCAAATGAGCAGATGTTTTAAGAGGTGGGGTGCCGGTATTCCATTTTCATTTTGAACACCACATTCCAAAAGAACTATTTTTAAAAATAAAAAAGGATTGAGGGAAAGAGAAAAATAAAATAAAAAGAATATCTAAACTGTTGAATGACCCCCTGTTTGTTCCTGATAAACTTCAATCACATCTTCTTCCTCCATTCCCAGTTCTTTTGGAGTATGATTCTCAGCAATTCTCTGGCCTTCAAAGAGAAACCTAAGTGAATTCATTGGAACTCCCTGTCTTTGACAGTATGATTCTTTAAGTTTCTTGAGATGTGTTGTCATTTTCACTTTGAAGTGAATCTCACTGCTATCCTGTCCAATGACTTTGAGTTTAATGTATTCTCTTTCCTTCTTATCCCCTAAGTTCTCAGTTGAAGGTTTTGCCTCCTGGTCAGACATGGCAATGGTGGCTTCCACCTGGACTCTCCACACAGCAGGGGGCTCGGGTCCGCAGAACCTCGCTCCAGGGTTTACCTCCAATTAATAGTTAAAGAATAAATCAAAATAAATTAATCACTGTAAGCTAGGGAACATAGCAACAAGCACTGAGAAATGTCTCTCTGCTCATCGTTCATCCCCCAATGTAACTGACGCATTTTTCAGCTGCTCAGTTACTCAAGAACATTTTAGCTTATCCTGTGAAATTATTAAGAAAATCTGGTACTGACTTTAAAATGTCAAAATTAGGAGAAATACTATTGGGCTAATCTTTACCTTTTGAGGAAAAGAAACAACAAGAACAAACTCTATTAGAAATAAATCAACAGTACATAAAGTTCACGTTTATTTCCTTGCAAACATAGTTAATCGTCTCAAAATTAGTTCCTTATAAATTCAAGAATATTGCTTTGTGAGCCACTATAGTTAGTAAACTTTTAAAAAGCAATTTGGGTATATAGGATATTAGTAAAATGCTATAAAGAATGTAATGTGTTTTTTTTTTCATGCTTTTTATAGGGCTTTTGAAGTGCCCTCAAAGATCATGATTTCGCCTTAATTTTGGTTAAGCACATACATCATCATGGTTTGAAGGAGAGTTGTCCCCACAGGCTCTTGGGTTTGATCTTAATTGTCTGGAAGGTCATGGTTCCTTCAGGAGGTGGAGCCTTGCTGGAGGAAGGCAGCACAGGGGCTGGGCCTTGAGGTTGGTGAGCCCTACCCTGCTTCAGTGAGTGAGTCGCTCTTGCAGTTTAGCAGCTCTTGGCCTCCACCATGTCTTAGGACTTAGGCCGCCTACAGTTTCTGCCAGCCAGCCATGCCTTTTCCACCACTAAGGATTGCACCGCTCCTCTGGAACTGTAAGCTGAATAAATCTCTCTTTTTCCTTAACATTGCTTGACTTTCAGTGGTGTCTCACAGCATCGGAAAAGAGTAATGTACATAATACATCAAAATCTTATTTAGTGACAAGCAAACATGGCAAACATTCCTTAAAGAAACAGTGTTTCTGTCTACAAACACATACCATACAGTAGAGTCAACAATGAACACTTGCCTGAACACTACATCATAGTCAGAGGGTACTACAGGAACAGTGTTCTGGGGTCATTCGAGTGAAAATTAAAGTGTGTCTACTATGAACATTAAAATACATATTTCAAATCATGATAGGATAACAAAAATAATGCAAAAGCAGGTACTTTAAAATCTACATATTTATTTACTTCTACAAATTAATAGTCATGGCTGGAGAAACTAAATGACCTGCTAATGCTATACAGCTCATTAAAGGTATTTCTGAAATTACAAACCAAGTCTTACAATTTAGGCTAGCTGTCTTTCTATTCTTTTATATTCTTTCACGGAACTTTTACAAAAAGTAAAATAATAAGGTACTAATTTGTTCAGCAAGCAGTTTAAAGAAGCCATTTCAGAGAGAGACAGTATCTCAGAAGTGAAACTGTCAGTTTGAAAATATATTAGATTTCTTTTTCCTTAATGATAGTAATATTTCTGGTGTTTAAATAAAATAGCAATAAAAACATACAATTTTTACTCTAGCTCTTGCTAGTCTGCAGTATTTAAAAAATTTTAAAAGACATGATATTGAAGGATTTTGGAAACATTTCAAAATCTTTTATTCTAATACTTCATAGATCGCACCCATTTTAATCAGAGTTAGGAAGGTTAAGACAAGAAAAGTTTAACCCCAGCCTAAGCTACAATAAGTGACTTTTTTTGCAAAAACAAAACAACCAAACAAGCTAAAACTGAAATTATAGATTCCACCCATACTGTAGTGCTTTCATCATTGGAAAATGATATATCCTGTACACTAGAATATGCTTGTATATTCTTTTCTAGTCCCATAATAGGTCTTATTCTTGAATCAATAATATTCTGATAATAATATTTGCAGTATTGTAGCATATGTTTAAGTATTTGGCTCTCAAGACAGGCACTCAAGCTTTTCAACTTGTCTCAATCTTTTAGCCTTATCTGTAAAACATGACTGTTGAATAAAACAGGACTGTTACTGTGAAAATACAATGAGATTAAATGCATATGAGTTGAAAAAACAGAGTAAGATAAAGTACTTTAAAACTTTTACCACATGCACCCAAGAAATCACTGCAGAGATATCTATTTCCACAAGATCTGCACAATATTTGCCTACGGCATTTCACCAAGGAAAGGGAAAGATCTCAAGAGACACTATACCCCCCTAAGAGACTACTGAAGGTTACTGTTAATGGTAGACACAAGGGGAACTACTTTCATCAATGATTTACTCACTGACAAGTCATCCATGGAACAACAGATGCTCAGGCCTTGCCAACATAGACATCCCGGATGAAATCCACACATGCATGTGTGTGCATGCACAGGCAGAGAGAGAGAGAGAGAGAGAGAGAGAGAGAGAGAGAGAGAGAGAGAGAGAGAGAGAGAGAGAGAGAGAGAGAGAGAGGAGAGAGAGAGGAGAGGAGAGAGGAGAGAGAGGGAGGGAGGGAGGAGAGAGGGAGAGAGAGAGGGAGGGAGGGAGGGAGGGAGAGAGGAGAAAAGGGGAGAGAGAGGAGAGAAGGGGGGAGAGAAACTGGCTACCAGGACCAGAAGCGCAGGCCGCCCCCGCTTCCGCCTGGTATCTATACTGTGGGATCCAGGATCCGAACTCAGGACCTTCCACCTGGAAGGCAGAGGCTTAACCCCCCGAGGCACCTCTCCAGCCCTGTCTACTTATTTTTTTAAACTCAGACTATCTCCTGTTGTTCAGTGTAGGGTACGCTCAAGCCCGAGATCTCCATTTCTTGAAGCCAATGCCAAGGGCATCCTTTACAGTCTCAGCTGCAGTGTGCCTCCTATTTCAGCATAGCTCTGTGCCTATGTCAGCACAGATGCCAGCCTATGTGGTACAGTCGTAGGCTGACTCCTGTTGACCTTCCCACAAGAGGCAGGAATGGATCTTGTCCTGTCTCCAAAAAGGTCCAGGAGCAGAAGTGTTTTTTACATATTCCTTCCTGTTCTTTGGAAGCCATCTAGACATTGATTAGCATATCTAAAGGACAGGCATAGAGCTTTATCATTGTAATTGCAGCCTGCTCTTTTTCCACCCTGTATGGAGCCCTTAGGGCCTGTAACATGTCTAAGGACTGGCAGGGTTGTAGTCTGTGGTGGTCCCACCTATTGGACTCTGCATCTGCAGTCTGTCATTACTGATGCCATCATCTACTACAAACTCCACTCCCTCCCCAGTTTCATGGTATATAAGAGATTAGGTTCCATAATAAACTTGACTTGGTTTTCCCGCTTTTCCACGATCCCCTCTTGACCCAGCCTGACTTAATTCTTGCTGATCCCCCTCTGGTATCCATCAGGATTTCGAGGTAATCATGCTGGTCAAGGACCCTGCAGTTCAGTCTTGAAAATCATTATCTGTTGCAAGGAATATTACTTATTACATGATACTTTGGGGTGTTTTGGGCGTAAATTTTAGTTTTGCCTTCAAATTTAAGAAAAGCTTATCTCTCCTATGTTTCTTTCCAATTTATTGATCATCTTCCCAAATTATTCTCATTCATCTCCTATTTTCTTTGATGGCAATTAATTTTCTGATATGCCAAATGTCTTCACTAAGAATTTCATAATTATCATTTATTTAGCAATGCATATATAAACATTAAAGGATATTAAAACACATAAAACCGAACAAAATACTTGGGTAGATGTGCATTTTACAAATTACTTTAAAAAAAAAAAATCAAGGTTCACAATGTCTAGTTGAATAATTTTAAAACATGTTATCAAAAGCCAAAGCTTTACATGTGATTACTGAGAATGTTACTGTATCTTGAAAAAGGTAATGGAGCCAGTATTTTTAAAGTTGCACAATTTTAGTTTGGTACATGTCCCTAAGCTCTTCTTCTCTGAGTTCCAAATAATGTGTCATAGTACACTTGGTATGAGTAATTCACACCAAATGAAAATTAAAGGATCTATTTTGAACTGATGATATGATCCAAAAATCTTTTAAAAGAAAAACACATTTGTTAAAAAGGATATAAACAGTTCATGTCCAAAATGAGAACAACCTTACTAATGACCTAGAAAGAAGTATCTTTTATGTTTTTCCTCTTTTCTTTTCAAGTTTTATCTCACTATTTGTACCCTCATTTAGAATAAACCTAAATGACAATAACTTTTCCAACACAGAAAAGGAATCTTAAAATTCTGACTAGTACCTAGTACCTATGTACCATTACACAGAAGATAGAATCCTGACAACTGATTTACATTTTCAGGATGGAAAAACGCACAGAAAGCAGACTTTAAACTTTCTAAAGTTAAGAACGAAAACTAAATAATAATAAATTTTGCTCCATTTAAATTGGTACTTAAATATCTGACCTAAGGAAAAAATAAGTTTTAAAGCTGATTTAAATGTTCAGAACCTGGATCTTGGCTTCCAGTATTATTCCCGACTCAAAGGATTTAGGATTCTTTGCGGAAACAGCTAACTCAAGGCTGAGGTTGGGATGGAGTAAATAAGAGCTTAGATCAGATGGTTATGACAAAAAGTTTTTAAATGCTTAAAATATAATCAGCTATTTCTTCAAGATCTCTGAGCAAATCTAAGAATTGCCTGTGGTTTGGATATGAGACAACATGTGTGTGAAAATAATGGAAACCTTTAGTGAATTATATGCTTCTAAAGAAAAGAACAAACATGAGCCCATAAGTCACAGAGACAAACTAATAACTCTGTTAAGAATATGGAAATAAAGAATACTAGATTCTCCAAGCTATCTTAATATCTAAATGTCAACATTAAAAGAAAAGTTTGCCTGAAAAATACAGTGTCACATGGATTAGAAAACACATTCTAACTCATTTTTGACTGAAATGATAAAGCAGGAATTTGATCACCTGTTCACTGGCAATTTCCTCCACCCTATGACACAAAAGGAGCTATACTCATAAACTCATAAATTGTCTGTCTTTGCTGACAACATAATCCCTAACTCTGAGCAGAGGCAATATCCTGACATTTAATAAGTATTTTATAGCAAGGGGCCATCAAAATAGGTCAGTAGGCAAGTCACCTTTGCTTATGAACCTGGCAACCTAAATTCAATGCCTAGAAGTCCACATGATACAAGTTGTCCTCTGACCTCTTCCGGTACATCATTACATGCATGCATGCATGTTCTCATTCTTTCTCCTGTCTCAAATAAATAAATATAAAAATATTTTACATCAAATATTTTTTGTTTTAATCTCATAATCAAAAGGCTTTACAGATTGATATGACTTCCCACAAAGATCAGACAAGAAGAAAACAATAATAAGGCAGATAATGCATATTTTGCTACTACAATATAGATAATATAATTTTCCTCCTATGTAACAATGTGACCTTTAACTGAAATAATAAATTAGTATGTAGGTTTTAATACTCATGCCTGATAAATTTGGACAGTGTTAAGTTTGCATTGATGGGTAATTCTTTCCTCTTATTGAAAAATGAGACCTTGCACCCAGAAAAATCAAGACTTTGGTGTTTTCGAAACAGTATAAAAGGTTGAGGAGGATGGTTCAGTAATTAACACCTTTGCCTCACAAGCAAAAGGACCCGACTCAGATACCCTGGTCACACATAAAAATGCTGGGTAAGTGTGGTAGACTGTAATTCTAGCCCTGGAGGCAGAGCTTGGAAATCCCCAAATTCACATCAATACGGTAGAAGAATGAGAGGATGATTCCTAATCACCCTTGGGCCTCCTAAAGGCACTCACCCTCAAACGAATCCCATACACACATGCATCAAAGAAAGAAAAAGAAACATAAAAACTATAAATGCTCATATATGAAGCTATTTCAGAAAATGAGTCATGGTGATAGTCTTCTACATATAGTAGAAAATATAGCAATTAATGTCAACTAGTTCACTAATATCAACCAAGACCCTTTACAGTTTCTTTCTTGTCATATAAAAAGGAAGACAAGCCAAGACATCATTACCACTACAATCAACTAAATACCCTTTCATGACTGCCTTTCACTGGGATGAGTTCTGCAACCACCTGATTTTACAAGGAAGCACCATTTAAAACTTAAAAGCAGAGTCAACATGGTGAGACAGTTGTTCAACAGGGGAGATGGCAAATTCTAAAGCAACTGGGTACAGGGACACTGTCTTTTAGTCAGTCCCAGTAGTGCCCAGTAGTAAAAAAGAAATGTGGCTTTTATGAGAATACTCCCAAGCTAGACTTTTTCACACTCAGGATTGATTCCAGGCTTATCTCTCACCCCTGAAATTATTTCTGCTTCAACTAGAGAAAGCAGATCTAGTTTAAGAAATATGAACAAGGAGGTGCTTTATTTTCTCAAGTTCTAGCCTATGAATTTTAGACTGCCCATTTATAGTGACCAATTTATAATAACCAATTTAATAGTTTTAGACTGACCAATTTTAGACTGACTGCTACTAATATAAATGAGTTAACATTTACTTGGTGTCTTAATAATAATAATATAAAGTATTGTGATAAATGATTCATGCTATTATGATTAAATATTCTATGGGCTGTCAAAGATCTCTTGCGATAACTTGCAGGGAAAAAAAATCACAGTTTCACTACAAAAGGAAATGAATCTTAAACCTACTAATGGCAATGCTATACTTAGACATACTCAGATTATGACCAATATTTTCAATGAGGATAATTAATATGTTAACTAACATTTATTTAGCTGCTCTCCTCTCAACACTAAACACAAAATCAAAAATTCCGCATGCTTTTCAAAGGCATCTGTAAGATTTACAATTTTAACAAAAACAAGTACAGCATTAAAAAAGAATCTTAAATGTTATCTCTGTGACTGTTCTTTGGGTAGAAAGATTTCTGTACCTGGAGATTGATTTCTGCCTCATAGAAGGTTAGACATGAACAGTAATGTCGATCGGAGTCAATATCTGTCAGGACCACCACAAAGAATGTTGGCTGTTTCCGCTCTCTGGACAGGTGCCATCCACCAGGCTGACAAAACTAAATAGGATAGAAAAAAAAGTGTCACATTTTGAAAGCAAAAATAAAATTTTATTTTTCATTAATATTTTAAGATCTTAACACTTCCTTTAAAACTGTCTACTCGGGGAACTAGAGAAATAGCTCTGGGTAAAGAGCTTGCTGCTCAAGCATGAAGCCGGCACCTGGGTGGCGCACCTGTAATCCAGCACTAAGAGGCTCAGATGAGAGGATCCCGGGGTTCACTAGCCATGTGCAGAGTGACAGAGGAAGCCAACCCATGTCCACTGCAGCCTCCACACGCAGATGGACAGATGCAGGCACCTGTACCCACACATGTGCTTTCATGTCCTCCCAAGACACACTTGTACCTGACCACTTGATATGGTTTGCTGCAACATCCAGTGTTTAAAAAAGTCACATATATGGAAGGAGGGAGGAGACTAGGGTACCTATTAAGTTTGTATGAATGGGAAAAAATTTTAAAATAATAAAATAAAAATAAAAACTTCACATATAGATCCACAGTTTTGAAAACACTCATGGACATATATATTTATTTTATGAGGTCAGCCAAGATTTTCTACATATACCACTTTAAGATGCCATTACTCAGTGTAATTTTCGAGTGTATCAGCACAGCACCAAGATGAGAAAGTCTTACCCTAACTTTGAGATTAAATCACAGGATAAACTGCAAATAAAGTACGACGTCTACATCATTGATAGAACACTTCATTATCCCTGCAAGGAGGAGTCTAAGAAATGTCAGAGCAAAGCAATGTAATGTAAGAGTAATCCAGGATGATTCCTAGAATCACCTTTGGGTCTCTGTAAGCACACACTCAGTGCCCTCTTGTACATACACACTAATTAAAGACACACTCTTTATGAACACAAGGAATCGTCAGTTCATTACAGGAAAAGACATTGTAATGGTAGTATCAACTGCCAACTTACCAGGATAGAGAATCACCTAGAAGATAAACTACTGGGCATGTCTGTGAGGGATAATCTACAGTAGATTAATATGTGGAGATGCCACTGAGGCAGCACTTACATTAGGTTAATAGGGATGGGATGGTCCAACTTAACTGTATGTGGCCTTATCCCAAGGGCTGGCTGGACTGTACGAAAAGGAGAAAATGAGCTAAGCAGCATCATTTATCTCCTTTTGCTTTCCTACAGCAGATGCAAATACGATGTGATTTGATACCTCAAGCACCTACTGCAGCAACTTCTTTGACACGATGGACCAGAATATCTAACTCTGAGCCAAAGCAAGCCTGCTCTCCGTTAGGATGCTTGACGTGTGTTTTACCGCAGCAACAGAGAAAGTAACTAGTACAGATATTTTCTTTACAAAGAGACCACAGTCGGGGTTATAAGGCATATTTTAAGGAATCTGAAAAAAAAAAACAAAATTATATGTCCACTCTGAGACATAACTGAACTAAAAAAGAAATCAGAAATAGCTAACAGTTTCTAAATATTAAGAAGCTAAAAAAAGTTTTAAATAACATAAAATTCAAAGATGAAAACTAAAGAGAATCCTTTAATGATAAAAATTAAAATGGAATTTATCAAAATCTGTGGAAGGCAGTAAAAGTAGTGCTTGGCAGGTAATTTATGGCACTGAATGCGAACATGTATTAAAAAGGAAAAATCTAAAAATCAGTATGCTAAACTTTGACTTTATTAAACTGGACATGGAAAAGCAAATTAAATGCAAAATAAACAAAAGAAAAATAATAAAAATCAGTGACACTGAAAATAGAAAATGAATAAAATCAAATGCTAATCCTTTGAAAAGATTAAGCTTTCAGACATTGAAAAAAGAAAAGGAACACAATTAATAATCAAAAATGAAAGGTGTTATGGACATTTTAAAAGGTAACCAAGGAGTATTCTATACCTACGAATTTGGTAATGGAAATGAACCACTTCCTAGAAGATGCGATCTGTAAACCAATAATCAAAATGGACTCATATTACTTCAGAGATTTAATCAATAATAATTTTTTCCAAATAAACTATAACTTGTCTAACCAAACCTCTTTGAAAAACTATTGAAGATCAATGCCAGGTGGAGGAAGGGAAGCCACTGTCACAGTCACTGATGTACCATCTATGTCCGGGCAAGTGTTCAGGCACACGCCAGCACAAGCTGCCCGCATGAAACACAATGAGCCACATTTGCAAAGAGACAGGGAAGCACAAAGGACACTGGCTGGGAAGGTTTGCAGTAGGAAAAGGAAAGGGGTAGGATCAAGTAATAAGGAGTGAAAACAACATAACTGAACGGTATTCACATATAAAACTGTCAAAGAATTAAAATAAATTTAAAATCAGAAGATACTTGGCCTCCAGATGAGTTACATCAAACATTTGGAGAATAAACGTTAACCCTGTACAACCTTTCTCTGAAGATGGAAGGAACACCATCCAGCCCATTCTATAAGGATAATCTTACCCCAATTTTAAAATCAAAGAAATTATCAGAAAAGAAGCTACAGAAAATATCTCTCATGACCCTGAGAGTAAAATATCCCCAACAAAATGTTAGCAAAGAAATTAGCCTGGTTCTTGAATAAGGACGGCAAGCAAATTCATATAATATTCATTAAAAGAGATTAGCACAGTGAAATCAACTATATATAAAAGAATGGCAAGCCAATCGGAATTTATTTCAGGTATACAGGGCTAACTTAGTTAACCTTCAAAAATCAATTAAAGCATATATCAGGACTGGGGAGGCCAAGACTGAAGGATCTGAAGTTCAGGACCAATCAGTACTGCATAAACAAGAACTATCTCCAAAACAGTCTATTGTATCAACAGACTAAAGAGGAAAACAATAAAAAATCAAGTGAATAAGTATTTTTAAAAGTCACTGTAAATATGTAAATAGAATATGTAAGCAAATAAAGCATATAACTAAATGGTAATCTTTTATAGTTCTTAATAAGCTATAAGAGCACAGAATACTGAGACTAGCAAGTGTGAAACTGAAGTTTCAGTGAGAATAGATGTTAACATATAACTAATTTTGGCTTATACTATTTGGGTAGGAGAAATAGTCTGTGATAGAACCAGATTATGACCAACCCAGAAATGTCTTTCAAAATCCTTCCATTTTCTTTCTATAAACTTGTTTACCTGAATTGGGTTCATTATCTTCTAAACCGAGTCTCAGAATCAGGAACAAAGTCTCTGAAGTTGGACTGTGAGTAATATATTTAGTTATACAGCCAAACACCAGGTTTACTATCTATCACCATTTACTCAACAAAGTACTCTGATAGGAAGTGCATTGGTTGTGTGAATACTGCATTTTCATAAAGGTCTGCCATGCAGGATCCCCTGCTGACTGTTAGGTTTGGTAAATGGTATTAAAATCTATGCTCTGAAGAATGACAGATGACCACTTTTTAAAAAGATTTATTTATTGCGTGCATGTGTGTGTGTGTGTATATATATCAGAGGGCACTATGTGGGACTGTGCAGGCCCAGAATTGACTTCAAGAATCACCTCTTTTCTTTGCTCTGGAGTTTCCCAGTCTTCATCTTTCAAGATCAAAGTACGGTCACTGCCATTTCCTCCTGGCATTTTTATGTGAGATCCAGGATCTGAACTCAGACCTTCTTCTTCAAAGAAGAGACTTAACTCCCGAGGCATCTTTCCAGCTCTATGACCATTGCTTTCACAAAATTTTAAATGAAACTATGGCTTTAAAAATGAAAAACTAAATTTATTACAGTTCTAATTCTTCAAATGTTTCACTATCACAGAAAATAGTTCATAAGTAACAAGGTGACTTGTTTTTATAAGCAAATAGATCTGGTAAATAAGCAATTGGATATTTTGCTACCTAAAATTAGAAAAGCAACTCTTATTGAGTCCAATTTTCTCAATGATTGGCACATATAGTAAATTAAGAAAAATCTAACAGATTACAAAAGACTTCATAGTACTATTTGAACTAAATTGAATAATCTCTCAAAGGTAACATATAGAAAAAAGGATCTTAGTATAGGAGCCACCCTTACTATTTCTACTTTAAAATAAAATGTCAAATGTGTCCCTTTTAAAAAAAAAAGTATGTGGGGCTGGAGAGGTGGCTCAGCAGTTAAGCCTCTGCCTTGCAGGCGAAAGTCCTGAGTTCGGATCCTAGACCCCACTATAGACGCCTGACACTGGGCGGAAGCGGGGGCAGCCTGTGTTTCTGGTCCTGGGAGGGCGGAGCCTGTGAATCCCTGAGCAGAGTAAACAAGGAGGAGGTGGAGGCGGTCCATGGTGGTTCCCAAACTCGCCCATGGTTCTACACACACACACACACACACACACACGCACGCACGCACGCACGCACGCACGCACGCACGCACACACGCACAATTGAAAAAAAAAAAAAAGAGTATGTAAGAGAATCCTTCTTGTAACAGACCCTGGAGAAAACTGCAAAAGAGTAGATAGTAAAATTTCCTTAGTTACTGATACAGCCTCATTTCCTTTGCTTTACAATAGAAATGGAATTCTGAGTTTAAAAGGCAATAAACAACCTTCTAACTTCTGGAAAATTCCAAAGATCATTTTTCAAATTCAGTATTTCATTATTACTCTACTGAATGCAACCAGAACTAAGAGCAATAATAATTCATGGTTGTTCAGTTAGATAGTTTTATTAAGTGTTCCATGAAAAGCTGTCAGTAGAGTTACCTACACTGACAATATGTGAGATATTTCATATATAAAAGAGTAACTAGGGCTGGAGAGATGGCTCAGAGGTTAAGACTGCCTCTCAAGCAGAAAGTCCTGAGTTCGGATCCCAGATCCCATGTAAAAAACACTAGG
Source organism: Typhlomys cinereus (assembly GCA_023101885.1). Classification (NCBI taxonomy): domain Eukaryota; kingdom Metazoa; phylum Chordata; class Mammalia; order Rodentia; family Platacanthomyidae; genus Typhlomys; species Typhlomys cinereus. The sequence continues at coordinate 1,302,128 of JALPQD010000468.1, read as the reverse complement.
TGGAAATGGCAGTGGCCTATACCTCCAGCCATGGCAGGTGAAGCCTGGGAAATCCCAGAGTGAAGCAAAAAGTAGGTAGAAGCAATGCAGTATAATTTCTGAAGTCACCTTTAATTCTCCACAAGGACACACAGTACTCTCTGATATACATACAATACACATGCGTACATGTGCAAAATAAAAAAAGAGTAACTATACAAGGAGTTAAAGTATGTATTTAAAAATATCATCAGAGTTAAACTTTACAGGAAAATCTGAATTCTCACATGAAGCACATTAATATTAAAATATTCCATCAATAGACTTAATAGTTCATAACTGAGTTAATAAAAAGTACTGCTAAATAAGTGTGAATGAAGTTATAAATCCTTACTTTCTAATTTCGTTATAATCCAGATGAGCAATTATAGAACAGGGGTATCAAGATAGAACCCCAATATCTAATGAAAAGTATTCATAGGATTTGGATTTGACGGTAAATGTTAGCTGGTCCGTGTCAATTCGTAACTAAATGTGTGTTAGGAAATAATAAACAATTAGTAAATATTACAATTCTTGAACCTGGGCTTCAGTCACATTTCTGACAGGAATGTAAGAGAATGTTTAGACAGCTGGGAACAGAGTAGTCACAAAAAGACAATAAGCAGAATGATAAGCATTAGACAAATAGAAGAAATTGATGATTTTGTGCTCCCTGGTGTCTTTACTGGCAGACAGGAAAAATAATTGCTATCACAGGTGCAAAGCCTAAACTATTTGGAACTGACTCTCATAATTGATGGACTTACACTGTGGCCTTCTTGAATAACCAAGAAAGCATATCTACCTGAATAATATTCAATGAACATAATGAACATACTACGTAAAACTATTTTCAAACATACACGGATAAGCGACAACTTGTGTTTCTGACCACTCCCTTCTATCCTGATCATATCATTTTGTACAATTCATGTACAACACATCCAGGAATAGTCAAGCCGGGGGATTTCTTTTCAGGATGTCCCATGTTTTTGTAAATCTTCTCTTTTCTTTAAGACATTGGCATAACTTTGTAAGTGGCACTTCAATATTGAAGGTTAGGAATGCTCAGTGCTATTGTGTTCCGGACACCAACTTCTTGATAAGTTTTTCAAATGTATGACGTAAAACATATACAGTCCAATTATATATAAACTAAAGTGAAAATATAAAAGGCCCTTATGTTTGTAAAACATGATATATTATCATATCTCATAAGGCTATTCGAGATCATGTGGCTAGTTTGAGACAAAGAAAGGTCTAGAATTCAAGCCTCTGTATCTTTAGGAACTATGTTCTATTAGCTGCTAAATTACAATTACAAATCAACTTATGGATATTATTTTATGCTCATATAAACTCATGAATGAAACAATATAATAAGGGGAAACAGACTTTGTAATATAACACATTTCTTTACAACTATTTATGTGTGGTTTGCATGCATGTGTTCTCTGTTTATATAAAAGACCTATTATTCAGATGTTTATTAACTTCTTTTTTCTTTACTTTTAGTAACATGCTTTTGTGTTTTTATAAAGATAAGGTCTTGCAAGCTACAGAGATGGCTCAGGGGTTAAGACTGCCTCACAAGCAGAAGGGCCTGAGTTCAGATCCCAGGTCCCACCTTAAAAAGGCCAGGTAGAAATGGAGATCCTAGTGGGCAGAGCATGAAAGATCCCAGAATGAAGCAAAAAGGAGGTATAAGCAATCCAGGATGATTCCTGAGGTCACCCTTGGCCCTCCACAGGGATACACAGTGCCCTCTGTTACACACACACACACACACACACACACACACACACACACTCTTTAAAAATAGGGTCTTGCTATGGAGCTCAAGACGTCTCTAATCTGAGGTTTTCCTGCTACTGTCTCCCAAATGGTGAGATTTCAGGCATGTACCACTGTGCTTAGCAACAAAATTATTTTTAATGACTATAATACCACTTCATGCAAACACACACACACACACATTTGTATTGACCAATGATTACATGGATTCTCTACTGCTGATTTTTAGGATGGCTATCTTTTTAAATAATGCTGAAATAAGCATAGCATTCTATAAATCTTTATAGGCATGTTTCAATATACTTTTAGGGAAACATAGCTGTTGGTTTTGTAGAGTATGTATATGTCAATCACAAAATATTTAAATTACCTTTGAATTCCTTTTTGAAGACTGGACAAACCAAGAATATTTTTGTCTTTCAGGCAGATTCCTAAAGAGGATTTTAAAAGAGATTTTAAAAAATAAAGAACTGTTGTTATGAATTGTATCCTGACCAATTAAGAATTGATTTGTTAAGTAAACTAACAAAAACTTTTAGGAGATTGAACTCTATTGCCAAAGCAAGACAGAGAAGTGTCATATGTGTTCTGTCCTTTGTATACATATTTTTCAAAGTTTAGAAAAAAATACGGTAGTTTTTTTTTAAGTCAACTTAAGACTTTGGAGACTCACAAATATTTTGTTACTGTAAAATAATGAGTGTCCATGTGTTCAATTTTAGTGGGGGGGGCATTTTGATAAACTATTCTCAAAGAAACTATTCAAGCCTGTTCACTTGAAATGAAGCTTAAATGGGTAGCCTATTTTGCTCTTCATAAAAATTTAAGCTAGGTGCTGGGGAGATGACTCAATGGATAAAACTTCTGTCTCACAAGCAAAGGGATCTGAGTTCAGATCCCCATATCCCATGTAAAGTTGTTGAGTGGATATGGTGGTGACTTGTAATCCAGGAAGGCAGAGCCCAGGAAACCCCAAGGCAAAGCAGTAAGGAAACAGAGCGATCCAAGATGCGTCCTGATGTCACCCTTGGATCTCCACAGGAATACATGCTCATGTGCCCTCTTATACACATGCACGGTCACCCACAGGTGACATACACACACGCATGCACGCACACACGCAAACTTTTAAAAGTCAGATTTTTGCTACCGAACACCTAAGCAGCATTGCATGGCCTTCACAATTATGTGTGAGATAATATGATCATATGCGTAAGCTTTAATCAAACTGATTAAACACTGATAAGATTTTATTTTAATGAAGTAAGCACACACAAAAATGTATGAAAATTAATAGTTTTCTTTGATAATAGCAATAAGCAGTTAGAAAAAAAAGAAGCCTATTCACAATTCAAAAACATAGGATAAGCCAAACTTAACCTCTCAAGTTTTGGACATTCTAGTATATTACTCTCAAGATAGCTCCCAACACAAATCTTTAAACATAAACTTTTCAAGAGACAACTCTGAGAAAAAGATAAACATTTAGAATAGCTTTTGACATTTGAACTCTGAAACAAAACAAAACATAAAAGTGCAAATCAATTATAAATCTGATGTAATTCCAAGATGAACAAAATAAAAAAGAGGTAATTAGCGATTTATGATTAAACATGAAACAAATGCTTTAATCTTAAAAACCTCCCTCACAAAAAAACCAAAATTACAGGCTAGAGAGATGGCTCAGGGGTTATACTCTATCTCCCAAGCAGAAGATCCTGAGTTTGAATCCCAGGTCCCACGTAAAAACATGAGGCTGAAATAGCAGTGGCCTGTACTTCCGACCCTGGTAGGCAGAGCCTGAGAAATCCCAGGAGGTAGAAGCAATCCAGGATGATTCTTTAAGTTACCCTTGTTCTTCCACAGGAACACACAGTGCCCTCCGATACACACATACACATACACACACACACACACACACACAAGTATTAAAAAATTGCAGTTCAAAATGTAAATGGCAAGCAAACAGGAAAGGAAATGATAATGGACTTAAAGTACAAACATATTTTAGATATTTTAGACATCAGAAAACCATCTTACATCACAAATTCCTTAAAAACACAGAAATAGAGGTAAAGTGTATATGTAAATGGCAACATGAGGGAAAGACCAAAGTAAGTGAATAAACAAGAGGACACTCAGTAGCCTTAAGACAACTCAGGGAAAGAGGAGGGGATTTTAATACAGGAGAATGAAAAAGAAATTAAAAATAAGAAGAGACGTTTACATAAGCAGAGAGGCAGATGTCAATAACACCATTGCTTCTTAGGAGGCTGAGGCAAGATTATGAGCTGGGCTACACAGTGAGAGCCTGTCTACATATGAAACCTAGGGGTGGAGGAAGGCAGACAGACAGCAAGCACTGTGATCAATCAATCAATCAATAACAGTTACGTATCATAGGCAAAAGATACGAAGTGAGGAAGGAGCATCACCATAAGGTGATCATCTAGGTCATCATCTAACATCATCACAAAGCATCCGACCATTCCCCTTAGGACTCTTGGTCATTATGAAAGCTTATGGGTCTCCTGCCAAACATGCACACATTTACTTACATGTGTACATAAGTATATACATTATCCAGGTTCAATGTGAATAGTACAATGAGACCTATCTGCTTTTATTTAGATTCACTACTTGTCAACCTTTCACCATGTAAAAAATAGTACACTTTTACTTTTAAAATAGTTATGTCACAAATTTTACTGAAGTTACTAAAGTCAAAATGGTAAAAACATGAATCATGTCACCTAAGCTATGTACTTGATGAAAAAACTAAATTTGTACAGAGGATTGACATTTTATAATCAACAAACCTACTATAACTTCTTGAACCTTGCTATCTTAAGAATCAGAAACAAATGGCTCAAAACACAATTAAAAATACATTTTTAATAAAAAACTAAAATTAACAGTAGTCATACACACTTCTTGGTTCTTGAAAAAATTTTAAATTGCTTGCATAAATAAAGGAAATAAGGTGAGTTCTGTTTTAATACCTCTTCCTGTCTGAAAAGTTTTAAACAATGGAATCTCACTAATTTCCTGAATAACATAGAATATTATCATTTGGGACTTTTCCATCCATATTTCCATTACCACAATCTCAAATAAACAAAAAAAATCACTATAATATTTTCAAATGACTCCTTTATGACTACACAAAATGTGTATAAGAACTCAGTAGATCTAGTTCAGTGATATAGTATTTGCCCAGTATGGGCATGGTACAATCCCAAGAACCACTTACAAAATAAAATGATCTAAGTGACTGTGGTTACACTGTTATATGTAGTGTTCGTGCTATCGTTAACAGTTACTCCGAATACAAAAATGCTCACAGAAGCACCTCCCACATAGTAAGTGTTCAATAAGGTTAAGAGAATTAAGAAATAAAATAAGTTTTATATATATTCATGCATGTTTTCTGTATTTTTCACACAGAGAGAACTAAAAGGATCTAAAATATTTTATTTTTAATGAAATCATTAAGTTCCTTATTAAGTGGAAATTAAGAAAGATCAGTTTCTTTAACAAATGACTTACGAGGACAATCATAGAAATAAAAATAAGCTACAGATATTTAAAAAAATTTAAAAGACCTATCAGTCAATTGAACATATAGTCACTGTTTAGATGATAATTCAAACAAACCAACTATAAAAAGACAATGAAGAACAATATACACAGACATAGAGGACAGTAACATGTGAAGACCATGAATGCATGGTGATTTAATGAATTGTTATTTGTAGCTATGATGCCGACACTGTGCTTGTGGTTTTGAAAACTGTACCATTCAGAAATATATACTGATGCTATGTGTGGTAGTACACATTTGTAATCCAAGCACTCAGGTAGAAGCAGAAGGATAACTGAGTTTCACGTCAGCCCTGGCTACACAATGAGACTCTGCCTCAAATCTCTCTCTCTCTCTTTCATATATGCATGTGTACGTGCACTTACGTGAAAAAATGCATACTGAAATATATATGAGTAAAATGATAAAGTTTAATTTTACAGAGTTATTTTGAGGCAGGAGGATCACAAATTCAAGGACAGCCTTGGCCTCAGAAAAATAATCAATGTTTCCTTAATATTAAGGATAACTAACCACCTCATTGATAGGTTTGTTGGTTGACTGAAATCAACTTGTTAGATTTAGCTCTAGGGAACTTCATAAAAATGACTGGGTATTGAGGAATGAGAATTTTTCCAAATGAGAATTCAGAACCAAAGTATCAGTTTTTATATGAGAGAATATTAAGTGATGATGAGCCTGAAGATGAAAATATTTAATTCAATTAGTTGACTAGACAATTATTATGTGCCAAATTCAGTCTTAAGGACTGAAAACTACAGTAAAACTGATGAAACTCTCCCCCTCCAGCTCTTTACTATCTGGCATTTCTGCTGATAACAATGAGGCTTAATTGTTATCTAAACCTAAAATAATTAAAAAAATATCTAGCCTTAACATACAAGGCAAATAGTAGCTACCTGTCTGTGAAGTCAAGTAAGGAGTTTTCTGAAAATGGCCACGTCTGTTAGACCTCTGGTTTCTTTTTTGGTACCTGACTTACAAACCATCTAGATATGAAATACATAAACCTCACAAAATACCTGTAACAAAATTATTCTTTGGAAGCTAGATACCAAGTAAAATGAATTTCCTAAATATAATTCAAACCATGGATGAGATTTCAGTAGCAAAAATAAATTAAGCTTTACCATAAACACTGATCAGAATACTAAACAATGGCTATCATTATTCAAAACACAGGATACAGTATTACTTGTGATTTGGAAATGAATCAAAGTATACATCTAAAGAAGATGACAAATATGATTCGTGCAGTTCAAACTTTGTTATGTTTAGCTCATGAGCTTCATAAAAATGTTAGATATGAAATGTTAACATTGTTTTTGATAAGGCCTATCTAAACAAGATGAGTATTTTTTTTAACCAAAACAGAAAAACAAGGTTGTAGCCTGATATGGGCAGTTAGATAACTAAATTAGATCATCCATCAGTCACCACAATATTCCTGCTTGCTTACTTAATGGGGCCTTTCTGAGAAAGACACTAGCAGAATATCCATTGGCTGCTAACTATTATTGTTAGAAGCAGCAACTAAAGATGGTTATCTGTTTAAGCTGTTTATCTTTGTCCTTTGAAAAAAATTATAGTAAGCAGAACAAAATGTTCTACTGCAAAAGCTCAGTCTAAATGCATCTGGATAATAGCAAAATAGGTGTTTCCTAGAACTTCAGAGAAAACAATATTTGAAAAACAGCCTGGAAAAAGAATTATCAATAATTGTCAATAATTACATTATGAAAAATACAACAAAAAATTTCCTTTGAACCAACAATGTTAAAATCACTTGTTCAAAAAAGAAACTGCTGCAGTATATAAGAAGAGTATCGCAAGCCAAACATCAAGACTCAAAAGAATAAAGATTTAATAGCAAGATTAAAAACTACGTAATAACAAAAGGCGAGAAAAGCCAAGTAGTCCCCAGTCACATTTGCTCTAAAGTAAACCGGTGACACAGCACTTTCATGAATCACAGGGCTCTAGATGACAATGGTTCCTCAGTAGGGGCTTACTCATTTCTTAAGGTACAAACTGCTCCTTTGGAGAAGAAAAAGGCCCTTTAAATTCATTTTTTACACCTGCGTATAAGCATTTATCAAAGTCCACATAGTACATCTTTATTATAGAGCAACAAAAGAGCTGTGATTTATCCAGTTTTCATTTCTTTGGAACTTAATATTTCTCTTTTCAAACTGATGCTAGGCAAAATTTGGTTGAATTTTATTCTTCTGCTGTCCACAATTCTCTACAATAATCTCATGAACTGGTGTAAATTATCTGATTTATAAAAGAGGAAACTCAACTACAGATCAGTTTTCCCAATACTTTTAATATTTATTTATTTATATATTTATGTGTAACAGAGAAAGACACACGTACCATGTTTGTACCATGTGGACTTTCAGGACTGCCAGCAGATACCATCTCATCACCCCAGATCATTTTTTTGTTTATGCAAATTCACCCAGATAGGTGCCCAGAATCTCAGACTTATATACCAATGATTCTTCCTTATAAGACTTGGGAGTAGGAATTCAGAGAGAATTTATAGAATTTAAAATGGAATCAAGCAATCACAAGTTAGGAATCCTTACTAAAAAAAAAAAAAAAACCTCTCATATATGTACAGAGGACCAGTAAAAGAATAATGCTAGATTTGTAATCCTGAGTATTTCTTGACTTTCCTTGCCCAACTGGAATCAGGAATTAAGACAGATCTATTTATTCTAAAATCTATTAGTCTAGAAATAAAATTTCAAATCAGGTTGCCATGATGGTTAACTATCAATTAGTTTCTATTCACCAAATATATGGTCAAGATCTATAAAAATAATCTCAAAAATACAAGTCAAAGCTAAGTTCAAAAATAAGATAAACATCTCCAATACCCACTAATAAAACAGAAAAAAAATAAAAGGAAACCTGGCTGAAGACTCGGGCCTGCTGATTATAGATTGTAAACAGAAATGACAGGCAGCATTCAGTGCCTTGCCATCCCTGCAATGAACTGGCTTGAGAAAGACGGTTGCAAAAAATACACAGGCCATCTTCATCCAGGACTTTTAGAAACCTGCCTACATGTGGGGTGGCAATATGCCTATTGACCTTTTCTGGGAAAACTGGACCAAAGTCCATATCTAAGATATCTGTAAAAAGAACTGGCCATATACAATATACTTGTTGATTAAATCACTTAATTCTGAAATAGTGGGTTCTGATTTACATATACAGGTGGGAGAATGTCAAAATTAAAGAACTGAATACACAAAGACACATAGATGTAAGTATAGAGGGAGGTAAGGGAAAGGAAACAACAAACGAAAACAAATCTCAAGTTAATATGTGCTAGAAAACAAGTATTCCAAAATCATATGGGGATGTAGGGGCTTGTAGTTTAGTGGTATACCAATTACTAGGTATACAGGAGGCCCTGGATTTCATCCCCAACACTGACGGGAAGGGGGGGAGGTGAGGGGAGAAGTAGGTGAAAGAAGGGGAAAAGGACAAAAGGAAGGTTGGAAAAGAAGGCAGGAGGAGGGGAGAGGGAAGAAAGGAAGAAGGACGGGAAGAAGGGAGGAAGGAGGGAGGAAGGAAAGGAGGGAAGAAGACAGGGAGGGAGGAGGGAGGGGAAGGGGAAGAAAAAAACAGTAATTAAAATTTTTAAAAAAGAGTGACATAGGGCTGGAGAGATGAGTCAGGGGTTAAGACTCTGTCTCACAAACAGAAGGTCCTGAGTTCAGATCCCAGGTCCCACATAAAAAAACGCCAGGCAGAAAAAGAGTGACATAAACTTTTTTGTAGATACAGCTGAAGAGAGAAATCTTGAATTAGAAGATAATCCTGATACATTTAACAAAACCTCAACAAGGAGTCAGAAAACAGTGTAGATGTAATTCACTGTCTCAACTCACCATTTGTGACCAGGCCTAATGATCTAAACTTGAGTTCTAGAACCTATTCTAACAGAAGAAGAGAACTAACTCCCACAAGTGGTTTTCGATGTCCACATGCATGTGCACACATATGTAAAGGCAAATAAATGTTTCTTCTTTTTCTGACTGTATGTGAGGGCCAGTGTGTACATGTGGAGAGAGGAAAGAGAGGGAGAGAAAGGAAGAGGGAGAGAGGAGGACACTGTGTGTCCCTGTGGTGGCCCTGGAGTGACTTCGGGTATCACCCTGAATTGCTCCACCTCCTCACTGCTTTGCGCCGGGGTTGTCCAGGCTCTGCCTCCAGGGCTGGAAGTGCAGGCTACTGTCGTTTCTGACCGGTGTATGAGGGATCTGGGATCTAAACTCAGGTTCTTCTGTTTGAGCTGCCTCTCTAGCCCCCAGAATGTCAAATAGTTATTATAAAGACTATTCTAGAAAACAATAAGAAAAATGCGCTATAATTTAATTTTTTAAGATGAGTTTTGCCTTGAGGCCAAAACCAGAGGATGTTACAAAGAAATTAAAGAATAATTTGTTCATAGATGAAAATACACAAAATATTCCCAAAATATTAGCAAACTTTGATTAGCAATAAACTCCAAGTCAGTTTTAGGAATGCAATGCCAGAGAGAATATTTGAAAACTGGTCAATATAAGTCACTATATTCAGAAACTAAAGGAAAAATCCCATATGATCACTGCAAAAGGTATAGCAAAAAGTATAACTATTGTGTGATTACAAACTCTGAGAAAACCTTGAGGAAACTTAAACCTAAAAAAAAAGTTAGAGATACTATCAAGAATAACAGTTACTAGATTATGGACCTTCAGTTTCCTTCCTACTGAGACTGTAATATTTTTTTAATTATTACAATAGCAAAATATGAATGTTTTGGTCCTTGAAAGTGGGATGGAGAGGTACAAACACTAGTCATACATATGTGCGATATGTACAAAAAGATATGAGAAGAACAAGTGGCACATACTTTTGAAAAGAAGAAACAAAACTGCCTCTGCTATTTTCAGATAACATGATTTATGGACAACTAAAAAAACTAAGAAGTGAACTCAGCGAAACTGCAGAACACACAACAGTATTTTAATAATAACATTTACGAGGGTAGCAGAAAATATGAATTATTTAGGAATGGATATAAATAATGAAAGATATATACAGAAAGCTAAAAAGCAATAAACAACAAAATACGAGTATTGACTAAAAGATATACACAAAAAACTATGCACGAGAATATGGAAAAACACTTATTTCTTTGAACTTTTGCATTAACATCTATTAGATGTGCAAAGCCACCTTCCTGGAAAAAATCCTTATTTTATGCAAACGTCAGATAGATATGCATGCATACCTGTTAAGGTAAGATCATAAAGCACCTGCTCTTTATCCAGAGCAAAGGAACTTTAAATCATATTGTCCTGCCTAAATTCAGACACCTCGATTCCCAGTGCTGAAGAAATGGGGCTGGGAAGAGTCTGCATTATTTTATTTATATTAAATATTGTAGAAACTGCAAAAAAAAATTTAGACAAGAGAAAGTGTAAGAAGATAAGGCAGAGAAAAGAGAAAAGAAAAATTTTCTTCTGGATTGTGGTAAAGATTTCATGTACGTACATGTACGCTAAAACTCAAATTGAACACTTGAAATTTGCAAAAATGGAAATGAGAAAAATGCTTATGTTTTAGAACATGTTTCTCTTAAATGGTGAAATTAAACAGCATTTTGATTTTTATACACTAAACTGCAAAAAATTTTAATAACTTTTCTCTAAATAAAGTTTAAGCCGGGGCTGGAGAGGTGGCTCAGGGGTTAAGCCTCCGCCTTGCAGGCAGAAGGTCCTGAGTTCGGATCCCAGATCCCACATATAGACGCCAGGCGGAAGGCGGGGGGGGGGGGCTGTGTTTCTGGTCCTGGTAGGGTGGAGCCTGTGAATCCCGGGGCAGAAGGAGCTGGAGGCGTCCATGGTGGTTCGCGAATTCGTCCGTGGTTCTACACATACACAGACACACACACACAGACACACACGCGAGCGCACATACACACGCATATGCACACAGTTGAATAAATAATAATAATAATAATAAAAATATTTTTAAAAAATTAAGTTTAAGCCACAATGTAAAAATTTCTTTTTTAAAAAAGTAAAACTATGGGGTGGCTAGGGAAGGGGTTGGGATAACAATATAAATTCATTTTGTTTGTATATGGCAAATTCTTAATAAAAAATAAAAATAAAACTATGTCCCCAGCACCACAAAATAAATAAATAAGAAGGAGTGGCTAATTGGTGTTTTCATCACCTGAAAACTTTTACCCATAAACCTTTTAAGGAATTAACCTATAAAAATATCAAGAAATCTATTTATAAGGCAAAATCCTAAACAGTAAATTATGTTTTACTTTAATAGTGACCCTTCTCTCTTGGATGCTGCTTGGAATATAGGAAATCAAAAGTCTATTCAGCTAGTTACTTTGTTGACTGAAATCACTTTCTGCTCCCTTCACGCTTTACCGGCAAGGCCTGAAGTTAAGACAACTATAGTGACAAACAATCATCTCCAATTGAGCAAATGAAATTCTCTTCCTTCTTAGCTCCCACAGCACATCTTAAAAGATAAATCCAATTCATAATGCCTGCCAGTCTTTGGCCTTTCCCTCACAAACTTCATTATTCATTCTAGATCATCACATAATAAAAGAAACTATATTCCATTGTCCAACACTCAAAGACTTTCATAATGCAACATATTTTCCAAACTCTTTTTTTATTTGCCTAAACTAACCTGTCAAAATAACTTTGTTTCTTGTCTTTCAAAATATTTTTCTTTCAATGACTGCTTATTCTTCAATTATTCTCACACTACTATAAATCTCTCAAGTCTTAGCTCAATCATACTCTATGCCCTAATTTACCCTAATTAAAAAATCTGATTAAAACCATGTCCACAGATACCCAGAGAAGAGTGTTTAATAACAGTCCTTGAATACAGAGAACAATTAGCAAAATTATTGCCTCACTTCCCCACAAAAAAAAAAAAATCTTGGATTTGAAATAATAAGATTGCTATCTAGATTTTTACACTAAACAAATCAATGTATGTTTTTATAGAATAAAGTCAGCTTCTGACTTTGGTTATTGTTCTCTTTCTCACAAAATATTACCTAAATACTTTAATCTGAATAGATCACTATAGGATACAATAAGAATTCATGTAGGTTTGTTATTCCAACATCTATGAACTAATAGAACGTACCTACTGCTGCTTAGTGTAATTTCATATGTAAAGACAGCATTCTATTATAAAGACCCAATGAAGGGAAATGAACATTTCCAAATAAGATGGGCATTCAGGAATAGAGCTCGTGGGTATAAGAACTACAGTTAATTACTATTTAATGTTTGTAAGCCAGAACTTGGGATTATGGTATAAGAAATGATTATCCTGGTTTTTTCCTTTCAAAAAGCTATTAATATTATGGATATAGTAGGCTTTTTGCTGCTTTTAGTTCAAATAATTCTATATTTTCTAGGTGATCTGGTGCATACTTTTGTGTTTTGTTGCAGAAAGAGATATATCAGATGAAGCGTGAAAACATCCAAAATAAATAAAACCATCAATTAGGATGAAATTTCAGTCCTCAGCAGATTTCCAGGGACTTTTAGGATTTGGCTTCCATAGCTTCTCTTACTGGAAGCAGTCCAGAGGGCAAAAACCAACATGGGGCAATAAAGTTTAACTCGGCATATTTTGTAGCATAAATGGCAGTCACTGTAAACCAATTTCAAGAAATTGACAAGATGGGGAGATGTTTTAGCAATTCAAGTACGTGCCATGCAAGCATGAGAACCAGATTTAGATCCCCAAAACGCACATGGGATAGTCTCACATGTCAACCTGAAGCCTAGAAGATGAGCCACGGGACATACCTATGAGGTATTACCTAGTCAAAGCAGGCCTCTGGACATGTCTACAGGAGTGTCTTGATTCCATAACTGATGTGGAAAGACCCAGCACACAGTGGCCAGGACCACTGTCTAGACAAGTGAATAAAGACAGAGAGAGATAACTGAATGCTTGGCAGATGGGCATGAAAGCATGTACACGCATTGTCCTGCTTCCTGCTCTTGCTGTGGAGTCATGTGACCAGTTTTTGGCTCCTGGCAGATCTGACTCTCCTGCCACAATGCACTGTAACTTGGAATTGTCAGCTGAATAAAATTTCTTTCTCTGCTAGGTTGTTTGGATCTAGTAGTTATTGCAGCAATTAGTTATGAAACTAACATACAACATAATGTGGGAATGGTGGGCTGCCTTTAATTCTATCCTTGGAAGGTAAAAGACAGGGGATCCCAGAGCAAGATACTAGAGAGACTAGTATCTTGAGTTTTGGGTTTGACTGAGAGACACTGCTCTAAGAATAAGTGAAAGAACTGTTGAGGACTGTTACTGACATCAATCTCAAGCCTCCACATGCACACATACACATGCGTACTATACATACATGTGAAAAATAAATAGCTAAAGACAATTAAATTCAATTATAGAGAAAACTGATTTCAAATATGATCTTCAAACAATATATAGTAAATACATAAGAAAACATTTTCAGTCATCTACAAAGCAGAATAAAAGCAAAACTAGCAATTTCAAGAAATATAAACTTTAAAAAGTTTATTATGTATGTTTCAACTTCCAAATTCCACAGGCCTTCCTCTCTCTGCCCTGAGAAACCAGGAAGCTGGTTGACTTGGATTTAGATTCACCTGCTATGTTCACCGGGGTAGACAGTATCTGTCACATAACAGAGGGAAGCAGAGGGAAGTACAAACCCGCAGTCTAAGCCCATCAGCCAAGAGGAATATGAAGGACACAGCAGTGGTCTTCAGGCTGATTCCATCGGTACAGGCTGCTTTAGTCTAAATTACTTTGCAATCTCAGAGGGCCTCAAGGACTTGGTGGAAACACACTGCTCCAGCATTTCCTGTGGTAAGCAGAAACTGACAAAGCACATCTGATGCAAGGGGACATGCAACTTGGGGTTCCTCAGGCGCAGGTAGCAAGAAAAAATTTGAAAGGTGGGCACTGTACTCTTTGTGTTGGCAGGCTTGCATACAGAAAAACATGAAGAGGAAATTTAGCCAGCAACTGGCACAGCAGCACACTCTACAAGGAATGGCAGGACAAGGACTCACCTTGCAAGCAGACCATTTTGGCCTAAGCTGCCTGGTTTCACTAAGGAAAAGGCTCAAAAAGCCCCAGACCATCACACCAAGTCCAGGCAAAAAGACAAACCTGAGAGGTTGAGACCAAAATAAAGTATCTCAATTCTTTAACAAGGATAGCTATTAACCAACTGGGTGGTTCTTGTCAGCTGGTTTTCTTGTTTTTGTTCTTTTTTTTTTTTTAATCATTTTTGTCTTTCTCAGTATTTGTTTTTATTATGTTTTCCCCTCATGATTAATTCTTTGTTTTTGTGTGTGTCGTTGTGGTGTGGGAGGTTTATTAGATGGCACTTGAGTGTGTGTACCTACAGGTGCCCAAGGTACCTTTGGGAATCACCCTGATTTGCCATACCTCCTTATTGTTTTGCTTTGGGGTCTCCCAGACTCTGCCTTCTAGGGTCAGAATTATAGGCTCCCATCCTTCCCACCAGGCATTTTTATGTGGTATCTGGGGATCTGAACTCAGGTCCTTTTGCTAGTGAGGCAAAGGCTTTAACCCCTGAGCCATTTCTCTGGCCCCTCATTATTAGTTCTTACACGTTCAGCCCATATGCTTTTACTCTTTTATTTTTTTCCTTTCCTTGAATCCACTATGCTTTTATTACTTAGTTATCAATACATTTAAAACTTTAATAATTTTAATTCATATTTTAAACTGCATATGAACTTTCTTTTTTAACTTTATAAGTCTCATAGTCTATGTTTTAAGTGTCTTTCACTAATTTAAATGATTGTTTTTAACTGTTGATTTTGTTTTGTTCATTTTCTCCTTTATAAGTGACAGCACGGTTCACAATGACTTCTCAGTCGAAACAGTAAAAGCAAGAAGAGCTTGGAGAGACATACTTCAAGTATTGAATGAGCAAAAATGTGAACCCAGGCTGATTTACCCTGCAAAACTATCTGTCATGATCGAGGGAGAAAGAAAAATTTTCCAGCACAAAGACAACTTTAAGGGATACATGTCCGCCAAACCAGGCCTTCAAAAAATGCTAGAAATGATACTCAAGCGTGAAGAAAAAAACAGGCATATCCAGGAGAACAGAAGGCAAATATAACACCATTAAAAGTGAAGCAATATACTTATAAAAGCTACTAAACATAATAAATGTCTGGAATTAATAGTTTCTCCATTATAACACTAAATATTAATGGACTTAATTCACCGATCAAGAGACACAGATTACAAACTTGGATTAAAAATCACAATCCATCAATCTGCTGCCTGTAGGAAACACATCTCATCACAAAAGATAGGCACGCTCTAAAAATAAAAGGCTGGTCAACAATTCTACAAGCAAATGGAAGCAGAAAACAGGCAGGGGTAGCCATTATGCTATCAGACAAAGTGGATTTCAAACCAAAGAAAATTATAAGAGACACGGATGGATACTACATTTTAGTCACAGGTACAATTCACCAGGAAGACTTCACAATACTGAGCATATATGCACCCAATACGGGCCCCTCCACATTCATTAAGAAAACCCTACAGCGTCTAAAGCAAGAAATCAACCCCCAAACGATAATTCTTGAGGACTTCAACACCGCCCTCTCAACATGGGATAGATCAACAGGTCAAAAGCTTAACAGAGACACTTTGGAACTTAATCAAACCCTGAAAGAAATGGACCTTAAAGATCTCTATCGAACTTTTCACCCACGCATCACAGAATACACATTTTTCTCAGCAGCACACGGAACTTTCTCCAAAACAGATCACATATTGGGCCACAAAATGAATCTACACATATAAAAGAAAGTTGAAATTCTAACCTGTGCCCTATCAGACCACCACGGCCTAAAGCTGGACATCCACAACACATCAAACAAGAGAAAATACACTAACTCCTGGAAACTTAACACTATGATGCTGAATGAGAACTGGATTCAGGAAGAAATTAAAAAGGAAATTCAAGATTTCCTGAAAGTGAATGATAACGAAAATACAACTTACCAAAATCTCTGGGACACAATGAAAGCTGTTCTAAGAGGTAAGTTCATAGCTCTTAATGCCTACATCAAAAAAATGGAAACATCAGAAATAAACAACTTAACAATGCAGCTTAAAGCTTTAGAGAAACTAGAGCAATCTGATCCCAAAAGTAGTAGAAGAGAGGAGATTAGCAAAATAAGGGGAGAAATATCTGAAATCGAGATTAAGAAAACGATAGAAAAAATCAACCAGTCAAAAAGCTGGTTCTTTGAAAAAATCAATAAGATTGATACACCCCTAGCTAAACTAACCAAAAGCAAGAGAGAGAAAACCCAAATTAACAAAATTAGAAATGAACATGGAGTTATCACTACTGATACTCAAGAAATCCAGAGAATTATTAAATCATATTTCAAAAACTTATACTCTGTGAAGTTTGACAACACAAAAGAGATGGATGAATTTCTAAGTAAACACAACTTACCTAAATTGAATCAGGAAGTTGTGAATTATTTAAATAGTCCTATAACATATAAGGAAATTGAGGAAGTAATCTCGAATCTTCCCACCAAAAAATGTCCTGGACCAGATGGATTCGGCACAGAGTTCTACCAGACATTTAAGGAGTTAATAACACCAATACTCCTTAAACTGTTCCATCAAATAGCAAAGGAAGGAACACTACCAAATTCCTTCTATGAAGCTAATATCGTTTTAATCCCAAAACCTAATAAAGATTCACTTAAAAAAGAAAATTATAGGCCGATCTCCCTGATGAATACAGATGCAAAGATTCTCAACAAAGTCTTAGCAAATCGGATTCAAAAACATATTAAAAAGATCATTCACGGGGACCAAGTAGGCTTCATCCCCGGCACACACGGTTGGTTCAACATACGCAAATCAATAAATGTAATTCATCATGTAAACCAGTCCAAAGTCCAAGACCACATGATACTCTCGATAGATGCAGAAAAAGCTTTTGACAAGATCCAACAGCCTTTTATGATCAAAACGCTAGAGACAGTGGGAATGGAAGGAACTTTATCAATATAATAAAAGCTATATACAACAAGCCCACAGCAAGGATTATGCTCAATGGGGAACAATTGGAAGCATTCCCACTTCGATCAGGAACTAGACAAGGCTGTCCACTCTCACCACTTCTATTCAATATTGTACTTGAAGTCTTAGCTGAAGCCATAAGACAAGAAAGGGACCTAAGAGGGATTCAAATCGGCAAGGAAGAAGTCAAGCTATCCCTATTTGCAGATGACATGATCTTATACCTGAGGGATCCCAAAAACTCCACCAGGAAGCTCCTGGAACTAATTGAGAAGTTCAGCAGGGTGGCAGGATACAAAATAAATGTGCAAAAATCAGAGGCCTTCCTATATGCCCAGAATGAAAGAAGTGAAAAAGCCTTGAGAGAAACAATCCCATTTACTATAGCCCCTAAAAAAATGAAATACCTTGGTATAAACCTAACTAAGGAGGTAAAAGACCTTTACAATGAAAACTTTAAAACCCTAAAGAAAGAAATAGCAGAAGACACCATAAGGTGGAAAGACCTCCCTTGTTCCTGGATTGGCAGAATCAACATCGTAAAAATGACCATCCTACCAAAGGCAATATACAGATTCAATGTTATACCAATCAAAATCGCAAAGCAATTCTTCAAAGAACTTGACCAAACAATCTCAAAGTTCATATGGAGGCACAAAAGACCCAGGATAGCAAAAACAATCCTGAGTAACAAAAACACAGCTGGAGGTATTGCCATACCAAACCTTAGTCTATACTACAAATCCATAGTTATAAAGACAACCTGGTACTGGCTCCAAAATAGACACACAGATCAATGGATAAGGATTGAAGACCCAGATATAAGCCCACAAAGTTACAGCCATTTGGTCTTTGACAAAGGGGCCCAAAGAATCCAATGGAAAAAGAACAGCATCTTCAACAAATGGTGCTGGCAAAACTGGATCTCCACATGCAGAAGATTAAAGCTGGACCCGTACTTGTCACCATGTACAAGACTTAATTCCAAATGGATCAAGGACCTTGATATCAGGCCAGATACTATAAAAACCATAGTTGAAAGGATAGGGAACTCCCTCGAGCTGATTGGGCTAGGCCAACAGTTCCTAAACAGACATCCAATGGCACAGTCACTGCTACCAACTTTCAACAGTTGGGATCTTGTGAAATTAAAGAGCTTCTGTTCAGATAAAGAGATTATAACACGAGCTCAAAGGCAACCCACAGAATGGGAGAAAAATCTTCACTAACCACACATCTGATAGAACTCTGCTGTCCAGAGTGCACAAAGAACTTAGAAAACTAAACACCAAGGAAACCAATGGCCCAATTAAAAAATGGGCCCTGGAACTTAAAAGAAACTTTACCAGGGATGAAATTAAAATGTCTAACAAATATCTGAAAAAATGCTCCACTTCCTTAGCCATCAGGGAAATGCAAATCAAAACTTCCCTGAGATATCATCTCACCCCGGTCAGGATGGCAAAAATCCACAATACAAACAACAACAAATGTTGGAGAGGATGTGGAAAGAGGGGAACTCTCCTACATTGCTGGTGGGAATGCAGGCTCATACAGCCACTCTGGCGAGCCGTCTGGAGATTCTTAAAGAAATTAAAGATTGAAATGCCATATGACCCTGCTATTCCACTTTTGGGAATAACCCCCCATACAGCAGAGATTCACCTTGATAGCACAAGCACGACCATGTTCATAGCAGCACTGTTTACAATAGCAAAGTCATGGAATCAGCCCAAATGTCCAACAGTTGACGAGTGGATAAGGAAACTGTGGTACATCTATACAATGGAGTACTACTCAGCCATCAAAAATGATGAAGTACTGGAATTTGCCGGGAAATGGATGTCATTAGAAACAATTATATTAAGTGAAGTATCCCAGACCCAGAAAATTAAGTGCCGTATGTACTCCCTAATAGGTGGCTCCTAGTACCAAACCCACCCAGCCCACCTAGAGACAGTAATTGCAAGGATTATGAACAGGAGGGATGGGGTAGGAGGGCCCACCAGAAACAAGGAGAGAAGGGACCATGTTACAGCAGGGAAAATAGGCCTCCACCAAGGACCCAAATAAGTAATGAGACATCTGATTAAGTTCACAGACTTTTGTTCCTGACCATTTACTACTGAGGGGGTGTGATCTCACCAGAAGAGGAGGGCATATAGTCTGACAGATAAAAAGTAACAATTTTGCAAATGGGTGATAGACCCCTCCCTTACTGTGGTTTCCCACTTTTATTACATCTACCTTTGAATGTGCTTTTATCACAAGACTCTAACAGCTTTTTGTCTCTGGCCAGGGGGTAACATACAATGCCCACCAGGATGGAGTGAAGGGCATTGCAGGAGCAGCAAAACTGCAAAAGAAAATCAACAAACCACAATCCAGAACTTCAGAGACTCTATATCAACCACCTAGAACTAGGCCAGCTTAGTCTCTCCCCATCTTGAAGCTCAGGGAAATTTGCGGAAGAGGGGGCGGTAAGAGTGTAAGAGCAAAAGGATGGGAGGAGCAATGATATATAAGATACTCTATACTAGTTAGGGCTGAAGCAATCATAATTGGACTTTGCATGCCCTGCGCATTGTCCAACCCACTGTGGACCTCACAAAGTCTAGCATCTGCTAAAGGCACCAAGAGCCTTGGAGGTAAAGGATTGACAGCCACAGCAGTGTTCCTATACCTAAGGGGAACACCGGAAAGGGTTCAGGGAAAGGCCACAGGGTCCTTGTACGTCATCGGAGAGGAGGGCCCAGAGGAAAATCAGACATGCACAAGAAAGGACTCTCTGGGAATTGGGGCGGGAGGCACTGGGGGATGGGGAGGGAGAGGGATGGGGAGGGGGAGCAGGGGGTACGGGGGGAAGGAGGAGGAAGGGAGGGAACTGGTATACCTAATAAGTTTGTATGAGCTGAAATAAAACAAAAAAAAGAGTATGTGGATCAAGTATAAGTTTTCAAAGGTACTTCTTGGCATTTCATAAAATAACTTGCAAATATTTTAACTTATTCAAAATTCAAATTTCTCATTTTGCCTAGAAAAAATCTCTATACACAGCTATCTATTTAAAAGAATTAAATTCAAATCCCTGTGGTGATTATTTATAAGTCTACAGATATTAGCTACATGGATTAATTTTTCCATTTCAAAAATGAATACAGATACTGGCATCATCACATGGGTTTTCAGGGGTGGCGATGGGAACTGTGTGAGGTAAAACAGCATCATAAGCTTTGTAATAATCTTATCTTTCATCAAAAAGAAAAAAAATTGCCCTAGTATAAGTTGCTGAAGACTGGATTTTTCCTATAAACTAACATTTTTAAACAACATATATACACAGTTGAGAAGTAAGAGAACCACCATTGTCAAAGCTGTTACAATTTTTAGGTAGTACAATAGTAACTCTTTTAAATTACTGTGCACATTTAAACATCAAGAAAACATTAAAAATGAAGAAAATCTATACTAGTAGTAAAATGACAATTCCTGAAATAAAAAGAGGGCTAACTATGTGCACAGAATTTAAGATACCATTAAACCAAAACACAAAAATAGCTTAATAAAAAGAGATGTTGACACCTAATTCGACACTTTCACAGCCAATTATGACAGTACTGCATACATTTATGTCCCAAATAAAAGGAACATCACTTAATTCCACAAACTTATATTTAAGATATTATCTCCTACTAGAGCCCATAAAATGGCATGGAATAAGAAAATCAAAGCTCATGACATAGTTTATGAGTCATGTTTCACAGCAGATAATCACTTTTGCTAATAGTATAAAAGACAGTTGCATGAATAGGATGCAAATTCTTATCTCACAGAATGCAGCAATGGTCACAAAGATTGAAAAACATGTTAATGTTATCTGATTCTAAGCGTAAAGAACAGCTGAACAAAACATCCCCAATAAAACTGTTATATAAAATCTAAAAAATGAAGTACAGGCCAAGATCAAAAGTAAATAAATACCTGAACAAATAAGTCTTATCTTTATTTTAATCTACCATTGTTGAACTTACTTTAAATAGTGAACTCCTGGGCTAGGGAGCTCAGGGTTTGGAGCCCTTGCCTCTAAACTAAAAGGACCCCTGGATATCACGTAGAAATGGTGGCAGATATGGTGTAGGCATGCAACTGGGGCCAAAGAAGGCAGAGTCTAGGGAACCCCCAGAGCAAAGCAATAAAGACAATAATCCAGGATGATTCCTAATGTCACCCTTAAGCCTCCATAGGCACACATGCTCAAATGCCCTGTTGTGTACACACACACACACACACACACACACACACACACACACACACACACACACAGGTGAACTATTTCAAAAGTAAACCAAACCATCGTTATACAATGGTCTAACACCTGGCAATCACAACACCATACTGATTCAACAACAAAGTTGACCTTTATAAGACAATCTCACTTATATATTTTTAACCATTTTAAAATATTTTAAATAAATACAAAAGTTATCTAAAACTGGATAAATTACATCTTTTCCTATATGTCAACTAATTTATCTTAGCTATAAACAAAGCTTTCAAATTGAAATTCCTTATACCTTAATGAAACTTCAAGTGAGGCAGAATTTTCCTTTTTTAATTCATGGTTTGGTATATTAAAGGGGGGGGACTAACAAGATTGAAGAGTAGATGAATCGCTTGCTGCATAACATTAAAATCACAGTTAAGATCCCCTGAACCCAAATTAAAGCCAAGCACATGCCTATAATCCAGGATTCAGGAGGTAAAAACAGGATAATCCTAGGGTAAATTGGTAAACTAGATTAGATAATCCACGGTACCCCAAACTGGAAGGTAAAACATCCTATGTCAGCTCCAAACTTTCACAAGCTCTCCATACCCAAGGAGAGGGAGAGGGAGAGGGAAGGGGAGGGGAAAGGGGAGGGGGAGGGAGATGGGGAGAGGGGAGAGGGAGAGGGGGGAGAGGGAGAGGGGAGAGGGGAGGAGAGGGGAGAGGGGAGAGGGGGAGGGAGAGGGGGAGGGGGAGAAGGGGGTGGGGAAAGGAGAGAAGGAAGAAGGAGGAGAGGGGGAGAGGGGGGAGAGGGGGCGATGGAGAGGGAGAGTGGGCGAGGGGGGAGAGGGAGAGAGGGGGAGAAGGGGAGACAGGGAGAGGGAGACAGGGGGAGAGGGGGGGAGGGAGAGAGGGAGAGGGGGAGGGACAGGGGGAGGGGGGGGGTAGGGGAGAGCGGGAGAGCGGGAGAGGGGGCAGGGAGAGGGAGAGGGGGAGAGGGAGAGAGAAGTCTCCTGGGAATACATATTTTCAATTATTTAATTTGATTAGTTTGAAATCACCATTAGTTCTATTCACCATATCCATTATTTTCCATACATTTCCATATATTTTCCACATATTTCACCATATCCATTGATTTTTATTACTTTTTGTTAGTTATTTAAATCTAAATTGCTGGTTATTTATCCTACAAGGCACTTCAAACTGCTGTTATTATAATACTTTCACTAGCTTCATAATAATACTTAGAAGTCACAAAATAACAAAACTGTTAAAGACTTGGAGTAAAGTATTCACAGACCTTCCACAAGGATTAAATCATTTAAGAGCATTGCTTTCCTGACAGGATGAAAAGAGGTCAATAATGCACTTTAGTAATGTTGAACTCTTTAAAAATTACCAAGCAATGACAATTATTATTTTTTCTCTTAAAGTCTAAGGAAAATAATAAAATTATAAAGTATCAAATAATTTGCTTTCTATCACATACAGTTTATATAAGATTCATTGCTGTTGCTGTTTTCTGATGTTGACCATAGGCAGGACTAATTAAAAATGGAAAAAACAGACACTGAATTAAAGATGCCGAGGATGAAGAAGGGAGAAGCAGACCAAAGCATTATCAGCATTCAGTTACTAGCACTCCTTCTAGACCCCACTGTTCTACTATGGTCCCAAAGTCCCCCAAATTCAAACGTTGAAATTTAATCACTAATGTATAACAGCATCAATAAGAGTTGACTTTTAGGAAGTGATTGGGTCATATAGTCAGGGCTTAATCATGAATGGGATTAGCAATCCTAAAAAGAAGTTGAGGGGGCAAGTTTAACCCTTCAGTTCCTTTCACCCTTGTGAGGACATAATTTACACACCGCCCCCTTAAGGAACCATATCTTCAAAACACAGCCTTTTGTTGTCATTAGACAATAAACCTATTGCTATCTTGATGAATTAGGAAAATTGATTACTCTTAAGTATTTAGTAGGATTTAACACTTGCTTCTTTTTGTAACATTTCATTCTCCAGTCTTCCCTACGTCACAACTTACCTGATCATAGATCAATGATAATTCCTTGTCCTCTTGAAGTACACTAAAACTGTATGCTTGAGACATTCATTCCTCAAATGCTTATTGTCTAAAAGACCACTTAGTACCAACACCAAAGAGAATCCCTTTGTACTTCTGTCTTTGTGTGTTGTGGAATGCTCTGTGATGTTGCCTTTTTGTCTAGGGTTTAGGAATTTTGTTTTCTATACATGCTGTGAAGTCTATTTCTATTTTAAGTTTTTCTTGAAGTAATAAAATTTTTTAAAAATGAGAATCTTAAAAGCATGTATTTACTGGGCTGGGGAGACGACTCAGGAATTAAAGCCTTTGATTCACAAGCAAAAGGACTTGAGTTCTGATTGTAAGATTCCACATAAAAATGCCAACCAGATATAACAGCAGTTTGCAACTCCAGCCCTGGAAGATGGAATCTGATTAGAACAAAGCAATAAGGAGGGAGAGCAATCCAGGAAAATTCTCCATGTTACCCTTGAGCCTCCACAGGTATACATACTCAAACGCCTTCTTGTACATACACCTGAAAACACATGTACACTCACCCTCATGCAAATCCATGCATTTATACATGCATGCACACACACAAAAAAGTATATAAATCTAATACTTTTTTCCTATTTAAATCTGTACTTGGAATTCCTTTTAGTATTTTAATTTGGCATAGTCAAAACAAAAACACAAATTGTGTCCTTAACTTGAAAATACCCCCCCTGAGAAAAAGACATTAGAGTCCTTCGTTTCTCTAACAGGCAACATCAACCGTACTAGGCAGATGTTACTAATACTGCTTTAGCAAAACAAAATTCAAATTTAAGTTCATGTTAACATCTATAACTGCTATAAAGTATTTTTATATGTGGCTTTGATATAAATGAGCACATATTTTTGTATATATACATATATCAAGTACTGAAACGCTTAGGTGACAGAGAATATACGTTAAGTGCTCACGCATTTCTTAGATGGATTTCCACTTTCACTAAGACAAGGTCTCATTTTAAAACAAAGCTAGGCTAACTAGCCAGCTTGCTCTGGGAATCCCCTGTCTTCTTAGCTTTCTGAGTGCTAGAATTACGGGTGGCTTCCATGTGAGTTCTGAGAATCCAAACTGCAACTTTCACGCTGGTGAGGGAAAGACCATTATGCATTGAGCAATATCCCTACCCCTAATAGCTTTCTATTTTATTCAGCTATCATTTTTGTGATTTTTCTCCATTTTTTTCCTTTAACTATTCTATTTCAACATGTGTAACACAGTTATTTTAATATCTTTGTTTAGTATATGTATCATTTAGGTCTTTCTCAAGAAAAGCTTCTATTGAATTGTCTTTCCTTTGACTATTCCATGTTTTCCGATTTTTTGGTATGCCTTGCAGGTTTTTCTTTTTCTGTGGGGGTATAGGTGTGGTTGTATACATGTGTGGTGATGTATACAGGAAGGCACTTGAGTGTGTGCCTGTGGAGGTCGAAGGATGACATGGGGAATCATCTTGAATTGCTCTACCTCCTTATCCCTTTGCTCTGGGGTTTCCCAGGCTCAGCCTTTTACAGGGCCAGAAGTGCAGGCCACCCAGCATTTTTACATGGAATCTGGCCCCAAAAGGCTTTTATTTCTGAGGCATCTCTCCAGTCCCTAGTTGTTTGTTTTTGATTGTTGAAAAGTGGATGTTAAAATCCAGTAGTATGGTAATCTAAAAATAACTATATCCACAGAGTCTGAAAGATTTGTTGCTTTTATTTTCTGTATTTTTACTGTTGTAAACTGTCTCTGCTCTATGGATCAGTTTAAGGGGACTCTTAGGAGCTTCTTACTAGATTTTCAGAACCTGTGCTTTTTGCAACAATGATCTTACCCAGTCATTCCACTACTTGAATTTTACCTAACAGAAAAGAAATCTATCTATAAATAGAATTGTAAATGGTCATAGTCACTTTAAATATGTATAATAATCAAAAACTAAAAACCAATATATGTATTTTCCACTGTGTAAATAAATAAGCCAATTATAGTTTGCATACAATAAATGAACAAACTTCTAATAATATGACCTAAAATGGGTAAATCTTAAAATAGTTACACTGAGTGAAATAAGCCAGACAAAAGAGGATATAATTTATGATTACAATTTACATAAAACTACAAATGCAATCTAACCTAAAGTGATATGAAGTACATCAACGAAGAATGCCTGGTAGAAGATGGTTTCTGCACCCATGCTCTTACATCTTGAGAAGTTAGAAGTCTATGATTAAGAAGCTAGCTCACAGGTGGCATGGGTCTTTATGCTAAGGTGGCAAGAAAAAGGGTATCAAACTTGACTTCTCATAAAACCAATCCTATGATGACAGATTAATCTATCCATAAGTAGGCCAGAACATACACTGTTCTACCCCCTCTAAAAATCCCAGTCTCTTAACATATCAATATAGTTGCATGTGGGAATTATTTTTCTGAACATATGCTTTTTTTGGTGTGTGGGGGATACATTCAAAGCACAGAAAATAAGGAAGGCACACCCAAGGCCAAAAAGAAATTATTAGAGATGAATTATATTCATCACCTTTACTATGGCAGTTTCTTAGTTATATATCTATATCAAACCTTTAAAAATGTGTACTTTTTAATGTGTGTATCTTAGTATGTATAAATAACATCTCATTACCTTTTGAAAAATTTAAAATGAAAGTTAGACAATAATCCTTTTATATAAATACCTATTTAAAAGCCATTAGTTTAAAAATTGATAAACTACTAAAATCTAAAGCTCACCTCTTCAAAATACACTGAGAAAAAAATTATATGACGTGAAGTCAAATGGAATTTTTTAATCTTTAAACTTGAACATAAAACAAAAGCATAAAATTTTAAATGTATTTAAGATTTGAATAGATATGTACATCATACCAAATAAGACATAAAAATGGAAAATGAGCTGATGAAAATATGCATATTATGTTATTAGAGAACTTAAAAGTAAGACCATAATGAAATATCCCTATATACTAATCCAATGCTGAGATTAAAGTGATCCTATCAAGAAATGAGTATACATGGGGGCAACGGAAATCCAGTGTACTATAAGGGAATCAAGATGGCACAGTTATTTGAAAAATATTTTGGCAGCTCTTGAAAAAGTTAAATATGGAGCTGACAGGTTGCTCAGTTGGTGTAGTGCTTGTCTGGCATGTAGGAAGTCCTGGGTTATATCCAGGCATTTCATTAACCAGTATGGTGGAAAACGTGTGTAATCCCAGCACTCAGGATGTAGAGGCAAGAGAATTGGAAGTACAAGGTCATCTCTAGCCAACCAGGAGTTTGAGGCTGGCCTGGACAACCTACATGAGATCCTTTTACAAAACCAAAAAGCATACAAGAAGACAGTCTTCTCTTTGACTGTCACTTGTCACTTGTCACTAACTGTACAGCTCATGCCAGGATGACCTCTGAGAACCTGAATTATATCTGCAAAGATGCTTATGGTCCATTTATAGGTTATATACAGATGTATTTTTTGAGAGTCACCACTCAACTTATTATGAATCTTTAGTGACAGAAACAAACTGGTGGTTTTTAAAAATACAGAATGATTAGAAGGAAAGATTAGCAAATTGAATAAAAAAGTTTGTTATCTTGGCTAAAACACTAGGTTAGTAGATATAAGCATATATTAAAAGTTATTGCAGTATTAATACCATCATTTCCCACACTGGAATCGCAAAAGACAACTATGAATAACAACCATGAGAAACTGATTTGAACTCAATCCAAGAAGGCAAAAATAGAGTTCCAAGATGAATAGAAGCCAGGTGTGCTAAGTACATTTCTATGGCCTAGTGTTATTTTTTTAACATTTTTTATTATTATTTCCGCTCATACAAACTTAGTAGGTACACTGGTTCCCTCCCTCCCTCCTCCTCCTCCTCCCAACCCCCCTGCTCCCCCTCCCCTCACCCCTCCTTCCCCATCCCTTAGTGCCCCCACCCCCAATCCCTGGAGAGTCCTTTAATGTGCATGCCTGACTCTCCTCTGGGCCCTCCTCTCCGATGATGTACACGGACCCAGTGGCATTTCCCTGAACCCTTTCCTGTGTTCCCCTTAAGCATAGGAACACTACTGTGGCTGTCAATCCCTTGCCTCCAAGGATCTTGGTGCCTTTAGCAAATGCTAGACTTTGTGAGGTCAATAGTGTGTTGGACATTGTGCAGGGCATGCAAAGTCCAATTATGATTGCTTCGCCCTAACTTGTGTGGAGTATCTTGCATATCATTGCTCCTCCCATCCTTGTGCTCTTACAATCTTACCACCTCCTCTTCTGCAAATTTCCCGGAGCTTCAGGATGGGGAGAGATTAGACTGGCCTAGTTCTAGGTGGTTGATATAGAGTCTCTGAAGTTCTGGGTTGTGGTTTGTTGATTTTCTTTTGCAGTTTTGCTGCTCCTGCAATGCCCTTCACTCCATCCTGATGGGCATTGTATGTCACCCCCTGACCAGAGACAAAAAGCTGTTAAACTAGAGTCTTGTTATAAGAGCACATTCAAAGGTAGATGTAATAAAAGTAGGAAACCACAGTGAGATCATACCCCTCAGTTGTAAATGATCAGGAACGAAAGTCTGTGAACTTAACCAGATGTCTCATTACTTACTTGCAGTCCTTGTTGGAGGCCTATTTTCTCTGTTGTCAACATGGTCCCCTCCTCGCTAGTGTTATTTTTTTAACTTAAGTAAAATTTAAAGTAGGAGTAGGCTTCACAAGCTTGTATAGGAAACAAAATTCCCAAACCATAAACAGAAATACAACAGCACAGTGCATTCCACAACACAAAGGCAGAAATTCAAAGGGACCCCACTCCATTCAAAAAACCACACCACCACACAAGTCTTCTAACAGAACAGGCAGAACTCATCATCCAGCTATGCACATCGTCATACTACACCAAATATGTGGCTGTCTCTGTTGTGATCACACCAATATGCCCAACCCTACCTCTGAATCCCACACAACAGAATTTGCCAGCTGACCCAAGCATCTCAGACCCCCGAGTAATTATAATAAATTAAGCATGTACAGTAAGTTCCATAAAGTACATCAGAATTCCAAGTCAAATAATCCACCAAAGACTTTAATGTTAACATCCACATATAAAAGAGAACACATGGTGTTTATCCTTCTGTGTCTGTGATAACTCACTTAATATTATACTTTCTAGATCCATCCATTTGCCAGCAAATTCTGCAATTTGCTCTTAAGGCTCAGGATCAATAATTCAAAGATGACAGTTTGAACTGGAGAGCAAACTCCCCTAACCCCCCTCAAAAAAATCAGAACTCAGAAAGATGAGAACAATTTATCTTAGTTATAATCTTAATAAGTTAAAGAGGCCAAGAAGAATGAGATCTGCTACCCCAAAGGGAAAAAAATGCAAATCAGAAAGCTTAATGCTACTTCTCATTGTAGTCTTCTACACAGCCCTCAATAAACACTTGTGGAGTCAGTTTGTGAGTCAAGGCCAATGCTAAGTACCAAGTCACATTTATAGAGTGAGGAGGAGAGAAAAGAGTGTGATTCTTGTATCAAAGAACATCAAGGAAGGCTGCAAAAGCAAACAGGTATATTTTTAAAGAATGACACCCATGATCAATACAGCAAATCAGACACAAACGAGCAAGTAAATAAAGATTTCCACCTTAATTCTCATTTTCCAAGAATAAAATTTTGTCTGGTTCTTACTAACAGGAGAGGAAAGACTGGAAGTAAAATAAAGGACAATGAAGTAAAAACCCTCACAGGATGTCATCTTCTAAGATTCTTAGTTAAGATTTAGCAATGCACTGGAAAATCTACTCAAACACAAAAATTCCTGCTATACTGTTCAGAAACCACTAAATTAAACACAAATGCAAAATACATTTTTCCTATTCCATTGAAAGCTCAAAGTTAAACTTAGTAAAGCAAACAGATGTAGATTCATGTTTTGGTAAACTTTATAACATTACATGGGAAACATCACATACTAAAGGACCAAAAAACTGTGCTTGAGAAAGATCAAACATCTTCTTTAATGAATAAAGTTTATTAAGCAACACTCATTCGTTCTAGGGTATCAAGTTTAAATCATGTGACTAGAAGTTTGATTTGACAATCTCAATACATATGGCAAATAATTTATAAATGTCTGCCAAAATTATTTTTAGTTCACATGTTTGCTGGATGGAGGCCATGCCATAAATGCTTCTACTTTATGCAACTCCAGGGACTGACTCCATTCAAGCAGAAATACATTTGTCAGCCATTGTGACAGTGAGAAAAGGTACTTGGTGCAAAATCAAGCACCTCATTTGGGAAGACATTTGGGACACAATGATTTAAAAAAAAAAAAAAAAGACTTGCTGCTTTAAGGGTGATGGTGCAGTTCAGAGTACACACTGTGTATGAGAAGTAAATTTCTGAAATAGTATGGGTATCAATGACCATGACCTGAATTAAATGATTTCACCATAAAACGATGTTGAGAATGGTCAACTAAAACATCTGGTCGAATATAAAGTTTTTTCTTAAATTATTATTTTTCTAGTTTTACAAGCATATTGAGTACTTATCCCTGCTTCCCTCTATTCCCCCTCCCTTCCATCCCTTCATCAATCCATCCCACTCCCTCCGACCTTCCTGCCTGTCTGCTTCTATGGACCCCAGGGTTCCCTCTGGCTTATCTACTTATGTGGGGGTTCGGGACTCTGTGGCATACCAAGTGGCCTCTCTTCAGGCCACCCCACTTATAGGGAAATTTCCTTTCACTCATTCAGCTTTAGTCCCAAAGGTTTCCACTGTGCAGGTTTTTTTTTTTTTTTTTTTTTTTTTTTTTTTTGAGGATTAAGGTAGAGTTTATTAGAGAAGCAGAAATGAAATAGAGCTCATGGCATGAGAGTGCCATGAGGGGCTAGGGAGCCCACTGTGCATTATTTCTCTTGAGTTCCTATGAGGATATATTGGTATGTCCTTACCACACCATTCCGCAGGTGTGGTAAGGACAAGTCTCCTTGCAGTGAGTTTCTAGATGTAGTAATCCTGCCCTGAATGGAATGTCTTGTCCAACAGTACACCTTTCCATCTTTAGGTTCTTATAAACTCACCACCCCCTTCTTCTGCAAGATGCCCAAAGCCTTAAGATGGGGAGAAATTAGGTTGGCCTTATTCTGGGTGAGCCTTGTTGAATTGCTGGTACTCTGCATTATAGCTGCTGTTGCCTCACTGCTCTTCTATTATTGCCCTAGGCTGCATCCTGTCAGGGTGTTGAAATCCTCTACCTCTGATAAACAGATTTTTACATGTACTTTGATTATATTACGAAGCACAAAATGCTTTATTTTTAATGAGGAGGAAATATATCTAAAATTAGAACAAAAACATCTGAATCAATTGTTTCCCCCCCCAACTACTTCCAAACAAAATATTTCAAATTCCACACAAGATTCTGCAAACCCATGAGTACAAATTTTAATCTTGCACTGAATTTGGATCATTTCCATGGAGGAAATCCATGAACCAGATGTGAATTTATTCTTCCAGATGCATTTTATAAATATGAAGGAAAATAAAACATTTCTCTACTGCCGATGAGGCCATTTAAAAATACACCAGATAGAAATAGCAAAAAGGAAATCCTACAAATCTTCAGTCTTCCACTAGTAAAAGAAATCCTTACTGGATTATTACTGAGTAAATAAAATTACATATAGGTGCTATAGTATCAGTAAACAGCAAAGTAACAATGTTTATAATTCACCATTTTTCTGTATTTAATAGCCATTCCAATCACAGTAGAAATTATTTAAAACAACTCATCTCTATTATATAGAAATTATCAAGAAAAACACATCTTCAGTTTTAATTCAAATGTGATGACTTCAAGAGTTAAGATAAATTTCTATACATAAAAAATAATGGATTTACAATGGTAAATTGATGTACAAAACAAGAAAATTAGTAATTCACTTGGTTCTAAATGATGTCAAGGTTTCATATAATTTTGAAATTTCAATGGTACAAGTTCCCAAATTAGAAATTAAATACCATAAAAAACAACTTCCATCACATTAAGAATTTAAATTAACAAACAAAAATGATTCTTTGGGCACATATATTTCATTTGCTAACTACCAGAGATGTTTCCAAACATTCAGCAAACAGTTATTATACATTAAACAAAGACAAATAAGGAGAAGCTAGTTTTATTGAAACATTTAGCTTATACATATAAGCCCCATTACACTCACTTGATTTTATACAACTGTTTTCAAGTTTGTATAAAGAATCTGAAAATTACTCTATCTCAAACTAGAATGAACATTTTAAATGTAATAGTCTACTTTAATCCAATATGATCTCAAAGAAATACTTAATGGTTATTTTGACAATTTAAATTCTAAATAAAAAACTTAAAAAAAATTTTTTTAATTCCATTGTGCGTGTGTGTGCGTGTATGTATGTGTGTGTGTGCAGAACCACAGGTGAATTCGGGAACCACCATGGACCACCTCCACCTCCTCGTTTACTCTGCCCCAGGATTCACAGGCTGCGCCCTACCAGGACCAGAAATGCAGGCCGCCCCCGCTTCTGCCCGGTGTCTATAGTGGGGTCTAGGAACCGAACTCAGGACCTTCCGCCTGCAAGGCAGAGGCTTAACCCCTGAGCCACCTCTCCAGCCCCCAAAAGTAGAAACTTTTACAGGTAGGAAATAATTCATAAATAATTACTTCTTAATCTGAAAGAATGGAGATGATTTCTTATACATTCAGAAGTAATTATAAAGTGATAAGCAGGAATTAATGTTTGGATATTAATAAAACTATACAGTACTCAAATTATAGAGCTAGAGTTTGTTTTCCAAATCATAAGGAACCAGAAATGGTTTATTTTATATTCATACATACTTATTTAATTAGCAATAATCGCGCCTCGGATAAACCTCATTGGCTACAATACTGCCACTGCTCAAAGCTGATACATACTTATTTAATATATAATTTTTTTCTGTTGTGCCAATAACTCTTGAGTTTTGCTAAGAAGTATTCTGTGGAAATACATAACTGTGGTCAGATTTTAAATACAAATAAGAACAAAATTTATTTCAAGAACTCTGTTACAGATTTTTTTCAACTATCAAAAAATTCTACAAGGACAAAATTTTTCTATTTATTTAAGAAGAACCAGCTACAAGTTTTATTTAAACTCACTTGAATTTGAAGGACAAAAGGTTACTCTGGTATAAAGATGAGGTTTCTAACTTTAAGACTCAAAAATTTAAAAAAAGAATCAAAAGTTAATGAGACCAACCATGAATGAAAATGTCACATTCCATACAGGATAAGACTGACTTCTTAATTTCTAAGAACCATCTGGCTTTTTTCTTTATTTATACTCATGAAAGATAAAAAGCTGAACATAAACCACGAGTTCATCATCGGATAAAGCATATCTATACTCCAACGTAAATCAGTGAGCACATATTATAATTGGGGAAAATAAAATTTGTAAGGCTCAAAAACAAGATATGTAAGTAAAAAGAAGAAACAGAGGAGGTGAAATCAGAGAAAGCAAAATTATATATCTGATATAAAAATAAGGTGTAGTAAAAAATATGAGACTTTCTTACAATAAAAGACAAGTTGGAAGCAAGATGAAAAAATATAAAAAAACACATTAAATTTGTAACTTATAAGAGAGAACAGAAATGAAGACAGCTTTCTCTTCCTGTATGTACCATCATTATTTGATTTGACGATGCTAAGGATTCTCTTGCATCACTGAACAGTATCACCAGTCACTTCTAAATTATTTGCAGGAGTTGCAAAGCACTGCTGTTTCTATACAGATCATTCTCTAATGATGTTCATAAGTAATTGCAGAGAATAAATCATAAAATATAAATTTCTCCATAGGAATTATAAGACAAATAATACAGGCTACAAATAAAAAATTTTAAAAACATCAATTAAAATATTATTTGATTTACTTTGTTGCCAAATATTTCACGAGCACCTCCACTGAACAGGCACTTCAGCAAAGGCTAGATGCAGGAAGTAAAACAAGGTAAGACATGTTCTTTGCCTTCATGAAGGCCACTTTTTTGTGAGGCAGGGAGAAAGAGAGTGAGTTGAATTGTGAAAAGTGACTTTTTTTGTTTTTCATGTTCTAGAACATTTCATCTAAGATGCTACTGAATTACGAGGAGTTTTTGTAAAATTCATAAATATCTTTCAGTAGTGCTTCTCTTACACAGTCCTTAAAAAACAACAACAACAACAACAACAACAAAAAACTGAACCTCCAATATGTTTGCAGTGAACTAGGCTTCCGCCAGCTTCTGACAGTCAACTATGCCATGTCTGCCATGAAAGCCTGTATCTCCCCCCAGGAACTGTGATGAAAAGGCTGTTCTTCCCCTTATGTTCCCATTGTCCATCCTCTTTTCAAGCGGTGCACTCATCTAATCTCAGTACTGGAGAGACAGAGGTGGAAAGATCAGGATTTCAAGGTCATCATCATCAGCTACATAAAACAAGGACCTGGAATGGGGTGACACGCTGGACTTCCTCACTGTCTGTCACATTCCTGACAGCAGCTTGGCAACCTCCACTGCTGAAATTACCTGCTTCCTGGTGCCCTAAAGTAAAAAGGCATCATTGTCTCTCTTCCTTGTCTCCTTTTGGTGGCAGCCAAGATACAGCTTGCATGCCCTGCTGTTTTCCCCCCAAACTTTAATAAAATTGCCCTCAAGCTTCCAAAAAAAAAAAAAAAAACTAGCTATTTTAAAGTGTATCCAAAATCTTCCTATTATTAAAATGAATTTTTTAATTTTTAAAATCTCAATTATGTATCCTTCACGTTCCTGACATTAATATTTTTCTCAACTGTTGATTACTTATGTTCAGGAAATTGTCTTACAATTTCAAACAATTTAAGCCACACCTAGTGGCTCAAGCCTGTCACCCCAACTATCCAAGCAGTGGGTCTGCTGGGGTAAGGGGTTTGTTTTTAAACTCAGCTATAGCGGTAGAGCACTAGGAGGGAGGGAAAGAGGGCCTTTAAGTACTAGTTGGAAAGCCTTAGGTAACTTAACCTTTATGACCCTTTAGCCCGGTCTACTTTGAAACAGGACTAACTACAATGTTTTCCCTAAAGGATTACTGCAGCCAATACTTATAAAGTACTTTGAACATGCCTACACTTAAAAAACATATAATAAACATGAGCTATTATTAAGTAAAGATTTATTTTTATTTATCTGCTTTGAATCTCCATTGGGAGTACTCACTTTTTTCTTAGATATTTCTCTTAGAAATACTTAGAAATATTTGATTTTCTCTTAGCAACTATTCTTTTTGTTGCTCCTGGTTAATTTCAGTTAAATTCTTACTGCTTAAATTATTAATATGTACTACTAATTGGATTTCTATTCTACTTGTTACATGATACCATTAAAGGCAGTTATGAAAACATGCAATTCTAAAATAGAATTTTCACTTTGATTTTTTTACAATCAGGAAAGATCTTCCAATTTAATGCCAAAAGAAACCTTTGTATCAAGTAGAAAAACTTAGGACATCACAATAAACACAACGGCTTTTAACTATTAGAACTAAACAGCTGCCAGTGTCTCTGAAAAGTCCTAATCAGTCTTCAAGGTCAATTCAAGTTTTAATTGATTTCACTTTGAATTCCTGTAACAGCTCCAGGCACAACACATCGTTTTTTTTTTGTTTCTGTTTTTGTTTTTAAGAGGAATAAGAAAAGAGAAAAGAATACTGATTAGTAGTGAGATAGATTCGTTAATTCTTGAAAGATTATATAAAAAAGAGGCACTACTTAAAGACATATACCTTACAAATTTTATAAAACTCCTAATAATAATTGCCAAGGACATATATCTATTTATTTCTAAACTACTAATTTTTATTAATAGATCTTAAAAGCCTAAGACTAACAAAGAAATAAAGTGAAATCTTCAAATTAGGGGAAATGGCTCAGCATTAAAAACACCCAGCCTCCCCCTTCCTCTGGCCCTGAACACACGTTTGCTCTCGCGGTCTAGGGGGTGACATCCAATACCTATCAGGATGGAGCCAAGGGCGGTGCAAGAGCAGCAAAAACTGAAAAAAAAAAAAAATCAACAAACCATAATTTGGAAAATCAGAGACTCTACATCAACCACCTGGAACCAGGCCAACCTAATCTCTCCCCATCCCAAAGCTCAGGGAAATTTGCGGAAGAGGGGATGGTAAGATTCTAAGAGCCTAAAGATGGGGAGGAGCAATGACATGCAAGATACTCCATACAAGTTAGGGCCAAAGTAATCATAATAGGACTTTGCATGACCTGCGCAATTGCCAACATATTGAATCCCCAAAGTCGAGCCTGGATGACAGGCACTAGGATTCTTAGAGACAAGGGATTAACAGCCACAACAGTGTCCTATACTAGAGGGGAACACAAAAAAGAGCTCTAGGCAATTCCACTGAGTCTTTACACCTCATCAGAGAGGAGGAGCCAGAGGGAAGTCTGACATTTACACTAAAGGATGCTCCAGGAATGGGGGGGGGGGGGGAGGAAAGGGAAAAGAGGGGAAGAAGCAAGGGAATCCAGGGAGGGGTGGAGGGAAGGAGGGGAATGGGGTAGGTATCAACTTTGTATGAGTGGAATAAATAAATAAAGAACACCCAGGCAAGCCCAACAATGTGAGTTCAATCCCCAGGAGAGAATCGACTCCCACAAGCCGTGGGTACCTCCATACCTACATGTGTGTGCACAAGCACATACACACACACACACACAGTAAATACATAAATAAGTAGATGCTAAAAGTTGCTTTGAATCCTCAAATCAATGAGTCAAATGATAATTCAAGTGACTCGAAAGTCCAGTTTAGCAAGTATCTTCAAAATATTGACATATGAACAAACAAAAGAAATGAACCAAAACATATGTATTACTTTGTTTTTCAACTTCATATAAAAATTAAACTAAAATCACAAACAGGGCCTAATTACACAGTTCTGGTTTTTTGCACTTTAACCCATTACATCCCACTTTCTGGATTACACTGAAACTTTACAAACTTTGAAATTCCAATGCCAATTAGGTATGCATATTGAAAGGGGACATCTAGGAAAGTGTTAGCTATGGCTTAGACATAAATGAAGTGTTTGAACTTGGTAACATAGCCTGAAGAGAGACTCTGTTCTGTTTACAATTTTTTTCTTAACTATAGCCATGCAATGTGATTCCATTTGGGACTTCAAGAAAAGCCAGATATTATATTCTATTCTCTAAAGAATGAAGGCTGTTTAGTTTAAAAGGGGCACAGAGGGGGTAATGTGATATTTCTGGTCAAAAGTTCTCTTTCTGGAATTCATGATAAATGAAAAGAATTTTGGCAGTTTCTACAATGTCATCTGCATCTCAGAAGCAACATGCAGTTCCTCACGTCACTACAAAAAGAGTCATGCACTGAAACAACTTATGTTATTACAAAACAAGTTAAAGCAACAAACAAAGCCTCTTTCAGTTCCTGCCTTGATTCATGATTAGAATTCACCTTTCCTTTCACCTCAACCACAATCCCAGATACTGAATGCCAAAAGTTGGTCACACTAAAAGACAGGACATTAGACAATTTAAACATGGGCAAATTGAATTCAGCTATCCTTAGTCACTGACTGATGACTCTATTCCTATTTGTACATTTTTAAAGTAAGACTTATATCCTTCCTGGAAGTTCTTTTTGCATTCCTGATTACAACAGGGACCCAAGTACAACAAAGAAAAAATGCAAAAAGTCAAGCGCCAGGAGGACAAGACTTAGAAGCCGCTACACACATGTAGGTAAACCTGGGTCAGATTTCCCTCAATGAACTATTAATCTTTATTTTAAAAATTTTTTAAAACTCCCTAATTTAGCCTAGTGAAACTTGGTTCTGCTTTATAATCAAACACTGAAATATAATAAAAAAGTATATTTTCTTTATTTTACAGAAGTATTTGGATATACCACATAGCTAATGTCTTTCTAATGTCATGTTGTCATTGGGCAAATATAAGAAATACCACTTCCAATTTTCATCTCCTGAAACACTTCAGAAAACAAACTAAAAATATATATATCCCACCCCCCAAAATTAGATATGACAGAGCTGGGCAAGTTAAAATTTATTTCTAGAACAGTAGAAAATGCCTTTTTAAAGGGGATTTCATTATTACTACCCAAGATGACCTCAAACTCAAAATCATACACACCTCAACTACCCAAGTTAAACAGTTACACAATTTCTATCTGAATTAATCAAAATTACTTCAACAAATGACTATGTTTTTATTTTTTATTATCATTACTATTATTTATTTTTGCTTGTGTGTGTGTGTGTGTGTGTGTGTGTGTGTGTGTGTCCCTGTGGAGGACCAAGGGTGACCTTGGAATCCATCTTGGATTGCTTCTATCTCCTTTTTTGCTTGCTCTGGGATTCCTCAAGGTTCTGCCCACTAGGACAGGAAGTACAGACCTCTGCCGGTTCTGCCTGGGATTTGAACTCTGGCTCTTCTGTTTGTGAGGCAGAGTCTTTACTTCTACTATTGATATATATACTACTAATGCTAATATTAATAAATACTAATACTACCCACACAAACACGTACAAGCATCTTCCCTTATTAAAGTCACATCTGCAGAAAAAGGCTACTTAAAAAAAAAGTCCACTCTTTCCAAGTTTATATCCTGTTAGCAGATATTTTGCAATGTCTTAAAGGGATACTTTATATATTAATATATTTAAAGTAGAAATTCTACATTCAAAATGAAAATAGGTGTATTAATATATTTTACTAAAAAAAAAAAAAACAGTAATTTTGCCTGAGTCTCTGACTTGCATGTTTTCTAAAGCTTAATATAACAAAATTGAGTCCTACTAGCTTCCCTCGTCTTTTGTATTGCATATATCTTCATTTATTCCCAACTGAATATATTTGCTGTTTATGGTTGTGCCCCCCCCCCATGCATAAATACCCATACAGGTTAAACACCTCAGTTCAAAGACCTGAACAACAAAGGTGAAAATGTTTCAGATTTTTGGAGTATTTCACACTTCAGGTTTTCAGATTAGGAGTGCACAATACAGTCAATGTGAATATACCAAAATCTGAAAAACACTGAAATCTGAAAATCTCTAGTTCCCAGCATTTGTATTAAAGATAATTCACCTTGTATAAGAAGCATACTAAAGTTTCATTTAGAAAAAAAATCCAGGAAGAACTTAGAAATTATATAAAGGAAAATGATAGCGGCACAAGTAACAACCTCAACTGTATAATCAACTGAGTAGCTCACTCTTGTAATCCCAAAATTCAGGAGGCTGAAGCGAGAGAGTCACTTAGAACCACGTAATGATTTTCAGGGTAGTGGGTAGAGTGAGGCCTTAGCAAGGTAAGTAAATTTCATCCAACTATACCTATGCCATGCAAAACTAAATTTAGTATGCTGTGAAAAGAATGAAAATTCACACACTTTTTCAATTTAAAGAAAAAGTTACAAGGATCATCTGATTTTAGGTCTGATGGCTAAATTAACAAATGTTAATAACTGCATGGTTAAAAAAAAAAAAAAGTTTAATAGTGGGCTGAAGAGATGGCCCAGGAGTTAAACCTTTGCTTCACAAGAAGGTCCTCAGTTCGGATCTCAGATCCCACCTAAAAACACCAGTACAACCAGTCCTGAAAGGGGGAGCCTGGGAAACTCCAGAGCAAAGCAAAGAGGAGGTAGCACAATCCAGGGAGAGCCTGAAGTCACCCGTGGGCCTCTACAGGGACACACAGTGCCCTCTGACAGACACAAACATATACATATACATATAGAACACACACATTAAAAAAAAAAAAGTTTAGGGGCTGGAGAGGTGGCTCAGGGGTTAAGCCTCCGCCTTGCAGGCGGAAGGTCCTGAGTTCGGTTCCCAGATCCCACGTATAGACGCCAGGCGGAAGCGGGGGCGGCCTGCGCTTCTGGTCCTGGTAGGGCGGAGCCTGTGAATCCCTGGGCAGAAGGAGGTGGAGGCGTCCATGGTGGTTCGCGAATTCGTCCATGTTTCTACACACACACAGACACACACACACACACACACACACACACACACACACACACACACACACACACGTGCGCGCACATGCGCACAGTTAAATCAATAATAATAATAATAATAATAAAAAATTTAAAATCATGCATTTAAAAAGGTGCATTTAAAAAAAAAAGTTTAATAGCAAGTGAATTACAGATATTTAATCTTCAAGAATGCAATTACTTACAGGACAATTTACTTCCCTGTTCCTGTTGCCATGGTGAAGACCCTGACAAAATCAACTTAAGGGAGAAAAGGTTGACTTCGTCCGCAGTGCCAGGTTACTGTACATCAAGTGTAGCAGGTAACAGCCAGAAAAGCTTGAAGCAGCTGATCACATCCCATCCAAGGTCCAGTAGCAGAGCCGAAATGAGTGCAGGCATGCTGGTGTCATGGTTTGAAATGTGTCCCCCACATCTCCTGTGTTTGGCAAGGTCATGGCACCTTGAGAGGTGGAGTCTTGCTGCAGGAAGGCAGTCACAAGGGGTGGGCCTTGAGGTGACTTCTCTAGGAGAAGGCTGCCTTTGCAGCAAGCAGTCTGCAGCTCTCAGCTTCCAAGATGTCTGCAGTGACGTAGCCTCCTCCAGCTTTGGCCAGCCAGCCAGGCGCCTCTACCTTGAGAGACTGTTTTTCCCCTCTGGAACCGTAAGCTGAATAAATCTCCCTTTCTCCCTTAAGTTGCTTGACTTTGGGTGTTCTCTTACAGCAATATTTAAGAGTAACTGTTACAGCTGGCCAGCACTAGATGGCTGTATCTACACAGTCCAAGGAATGGTCCACATACCAGTCTAGACAGTCCTTCACAGGCATGCTCAGAGCCTTCTCCCAGTCCTCATCAGGCATGCTCAGAGCCTTCTCCCAGTCCTCATCAGGCATGCTCAGAGCCCTTCTCCCAGGAGATTCTAGACACTGCCAAGTTGACAACTAAAGCTAACCATTAGAGAAAAACGAGATAAAACCATCTACCAATACCTTGCTTTGTGTTTTGTTTTGTTCTTATGTATACCTCAAAAGTGCTTCAGTCCTGACTCTTCTGTGCTTTCTGAATTTCAGTTGTCCGCTCAAATCACCATAAATCAACGTATTGTGGCAATTGGGCCACGGCAGCAATACTGTAGAACTTTTTTATTGTTATAAAAAGATAAAAACCATCTGAACTAATTTAAATGCTTCAATAGGGCTGTATTTAAACAGATCTCTACATTTTGTAAAACTCAAACTCTACACCTAGGGAACAGCAGTCCCCTATTCTCATCTTCCTATAGCCCTTGATTTTTCCTCACCAAAAAAAAGAAAAAAAACACTGGCTGTCACTAATTGGATTGGATTGTCTTATACAACATTTTAGCAAATTTAATTAATTGCCTCTCCAGTCTACAACAAATACATTTACATTGGGTTAAAGGTGGAGACAGGAAAGTCTCTGCATGAACCAGTAGTCTAGTTCAGTCCTTCACACTCTATACTTATTAGCATCACTTGTTAACAGCGGATGACAAGAAGGGATATTTCTGTAAAATAGTGTTAATCATCCAACAAAGACTAAATTCTGTTAGTATGCACTTTTAGTATGTACACCTTGTAAAATGTATACTTTATCAGTATATTCTCTCTCTCTATCTCTCTCTCTCTCTCTCTCACACACACACACACACACACACACACACACACACACACACACACACCCGCTCTGCTTTGCTATGTCTTAGTCTTTCATGAGTCACCACATAAGCAGCTCAAAACTATGGCTTTAGCCCTCTCGCCTAGCTTTACCACCCCAACCGTATGACTCACCTGCTTTAAAAAAAAAAAAACTCCATTTTCCCTATTGAAATCCAAAGATACCGCAGGGTCACAAGTATCAAAAAATACTAAAAATCTGAGTCTATTCATGTTCATCTTTGAAAAAGACAGTCAAGAAAAAAGAATTTTAGGTAAGAAAGAAAGGATGAGCCCCAACTCACAAATACATGCAATATATTTGAATATTCATTCCTCCTTCTTAAGTAGTTTATTCGCTAAGCAGTTGCAAGTATTTGTTATACGTTTTCCTTTAGGAGGAGTGAGCATGCACCTTCCTGACACTATGCCAACACCTGAGAAATAAAGTAACTAAGTCAAGAGAAAAGTGACCAGTGGCCGCAGTCCCGTGGCCTGGTTCCTGCTTCCCACCTGGACTTTGCCCAGCAGTGAGCCGAGCCCCACAGGCAGGACCCAGCAGAGCAGAGCGAGAAGCAAAAAGGAGAAAGAGATGAGGGTCAAGTCCACTCCCAGGGCACACGGCCACTGCCAGACCTCCACTCTGCTGCTCACAGTTCAAGGGTCTCCCACCTCCCCACACCGCCGCTCCAGACACAAGTTACAGCTGTAGGGAAATGGAAAGAGTTCCTACTATCTGGGTAGTTTTACAATATTCCATGGTAGGAAATCTCTCCAGAGAATGTGATATTTACGTTTTATACTTACGTGAAAAAAACCTGAAAAAATATAGACACTGTAATCATATTTAAGTAAGGATACATACTTACAAAAGTTTCCTTATCTCACTAACAAACTGTCCCATATTCTTCAGACACAACCACACAAACAGTATTCTAAAATACAAATTTTCATTTTTATATCTCGCTTTTCTCATTTAACAAAATCTTTCCACACATATGAAAACTAGTATATACACCTCAACTTAAGATCAATGAGAACGTTTCAAGTGTTTGGTTAATATAAGGAACTTCGATGAACACACTAATGGCTTCCACGAAGCCCGGCGACCACGCAGGTACCCACTCAGCCTCATACATCTGCGGGCATGACCAACCTGATAACCAACATCTTAAGTGACTGTTATTTTGCTTTGCTTTTTAAAGTTATGACTGACTGGCTCACTATAGAGTACGTGCTTAGGCTGTACAAGACCCTGGGATTAATCTAGCAGCACACACAAACAAAAATACAAAATTGTAAATGAAAACGGATAACAACATAATCTTTCAATATCATACTGAGGAACTAATTTAACAAACCCACCAATACACATAGACTGGAGCCCTGACACTGTAAGGCTTGATGTAGTAGTACATCCCATTCTGGAAAAAGAAAAAACCTTACTATGGTTTTATAACTTTATAGGAAACCAACCAGATTTGTATTACATCACACTTATTCTTAAGATGCCCTTTTGAAAATGTCTTTCCTCTGGATACAGACTCTACTCTGCAAATGCTCCGATATCTAGCTTCTTGGGTCTTATTGATTTCTGACTTAATAAAAGTTGAATGAGCCTTTGCTATATCTAGTGTTTTACATATGACAGTCACGTGTTAACTGAACATTTATCTATTGTCATTTGTTTACCTTTAAACTTTCCAGTTTTTCTCATCTGCTAAGGGAAGCTACCTCCATTTGAACATCATAAAAGTAAACAAAAATGTGATTTTTACATTTTCATAATTAAAATTTCCTTACATTTCAACATGAATACTATGCTTATACAGTTTCAGTTTGTGATACCTATTGGAAAGGTTTACGTACATAGTGAAAACGTACATAAATGAAATTTCTAATGAAACAGACATATTCCATTTTTTAAGTTTACTTATTTATGTTGGGGAAAAAACCCTAACATGTAGGGATAGAGATTCACTTTTAGAAGTCAGGTCTCTCCTTCTCCCATGCAGGTGCCAAATATCAAGTTCAGGACGTCAGGTTCAGGCACAGGTGCCTTAAACCATCATCTTGCCTGCCCAATATATTTTATTAAGATGAAACATCTTACATTTCCAAAATAGAAACAACATAGACTATCACTGTCAACTCATTACTAGATTCAGTTTTCTAATATTTTTAAAGGATTTATCATTGCTACGTTTTCTATGCTAAAACAACACAGCAATCATGTAATAAACTGCATTGCTTTCTATGTTTTCAATATTTTGAAACTGCTTAACAAAGAATTTTCAATTGTTTGTCAATGGGATACATTAGTAAAAGTAGTCAGCCTAGACCTATAGAACCATATGGGCCCATTGCCCCTTTTGTGACA
The DNA here is from genome assembly GCA_023101885.1 of Typhlomys cinereus. NCBI lineage: Eukaryota > Metazoa > Chordata > Mammalia > Rodentia > Platacanthomyidae > Typhlomys > Typhlomys cinereus. The sequence continues at coordinate 1,258,006 of JALPQD010000468.1, read as the reverse complement.
GATCTTTTAACAACTGTGTTCTGAATTATTTAAATAAAATTTTTATGTTATGATAACTTTAGATTTACATAAATATTATAAATATAGGACAGGTTTCTGTGTATCCTTCACCTAGTTTCCTTTCATTTTAACATACTTTCTATACAGGATACATTTGTCTCTGTCAGTTAGCACTGGAATAATACTATTAAGCTATCCATTTTATCCAAACGTCCCAGTTATTTCACTAATGGCCCTTTTTTTTCAAACGCCATACTGAGTTGTGTCCTCTGTGAAGCTTCTTGATTTTTTTTTTCTTTCCATATATTTAACAATTTTGAAAATTTCTACTCAGAAATCTTAAAGACTATTCTACAATTAAGATCTGTTTGGTTACAACTAGTGCCTGCACTGCATTTCAGGCTTCAGGTGCACACCACAGAGACAAGGGACCTTCTCACCCACTCTCTGGGAGTGGCCGTCTGCCAATGTGGCTTAGAGGTGGAGGGTGACCTTGATCACTGATTGGTAATAGCTTTTCCAACTTCATACATTGCTATCAAGTCTCCATCTATCTCCTTTTGAATTTCATTGAGATAATTTGTATTTTGCTTTAACCGTGTTATCAGTAGGGAGCTGATATGGGGCACTATAATACTTTCAAATAACAAGTCTATCTCAGTTTTCTATACAAGAGCTCTTCAATGTCAGAGTGCACCATCTGACTATAATTTTAGAAGTGGAATAATATCCTCTAAAGGTACAATATTCACTATCTGCTATCCTAAGGTTGAAAGCACCTGCAGACAGTGGTTTATACTTTGTTTCCTCATATCCCTGAATGGATTGGCAAACTACTAAATAAAGCAGACAGAGAACAAAATGGCCAAGAGTACAGGCTCCATGCTACTAACAGTACAAAAGCAATTCTACTGTTAAACAGTTTGTATGATTACATGAACATCATTTTCCTACTTTCAAATTAGAAAAAGAAAAATCTGCACCATTTTAAATTATGGAAGGATTAAATAAAATGTTAAAGGAACAAGTCAGTACAGGTTAACTTTCAGCATTACTACTAGAGGTGCCTGATACTATTTAGGATAATGATGTCAAACAAATTTCTAGTTAAGCAACTTTCAGTTGCCTATAGCACATAGATAAAAAATCAAAATAACATGTAGTTTAGTTTCATGTTTCCATTGCTATAGTGAATATCTGACCCAAACAATTTATGGGAACAAGAGGTTTATTCATGCTCGAAATTTCATTTTATATTCCATTATAACAGAAGAATGAGCAGCAGAGGGAAAGAGTCACATCAAATTCACAGTAAGAATAGAAGAGGGTAAGGACTCATGCTGCATGTTTGCTTTCTATTCCTGGCATGCAAGCCTGCCAAATCCAGTCACCTCTCTCTCTATTTTATCCATCTTCCTAAGAAATAGTCCAACCCACTATGGACTGGTCTTCCCACATCATGAAAAGCTGGGCTGGGGAAATGGCTTAAAAATTAAATCAAATCAAGTCTTTGCCTCACAAGCCAAAGTGCCTGACTTCAGATCCCATGTAAACAATGTCATGCAGAAACGGGAGGAGGAACCTGGGAAACCTCAAGGAAAAATAATAAGGCAGAGCAGTCCGTGATGGTTCCCAATGTCACCCGTGGGCCTCCACAAGTGCCCTCTTGTGTACACAGGAACACATGCAGGCCCGTGGGGGAAGACATGGAAAGTCAAAGCCACACTTTTACAATGGTTTACCACCAACTATGAATTATTTCAACTTTTGCCTATTATACAACATTCTCCAATCCAGAGAACGCATGTTACACTGGGTAACAACTTCAATGGCTGTGGCATGAGACCCAGTCACCGGCAGTCACGAACATCAAAATCCTAAATGAACTACTGTTTATAGAATGAAAAGCAGAAATAATGTGTTTTATCAATTTTATTAATTTATAAACTCGATTTATAGGAAAGCATGGTTAACAAAACAAGAAGATAGTGAATCTAGAAAGTTGTAAACATTCCTAAGGTATGTTAAAGGTAAGTAAACATTTCTAAGGTATGTTAGAGTAAATGTAAGAGGTAGGGAAAATAACTGTGTTATCTTTCAAACTATAATTATTTTACATGAACAAATGTTTTACCTTCCTGCTTTCTTTCCTACCTAATTTAATTTGGCTATAAAAACAGAATTCCTCTGTACTTAAACAATGCAGACCTTATCCAACCAAGTTGAACACCCATGAAATACTTTCTCTCCTTTGCTACATTTTTCTTCAAAGTAGAAGTCTTGAGAAAAATGGATTTATTGTTATTTGGATGCAATTTCTCTCTACACTTCAAAGGAACCAACAGGTATTAGCTACAAAAACATGTAACTACTGAAAAAAATTAAAATGGCTCACATCTAATTAGGTCCTCCTTAATTTTCTTGAAAGCAATTAGAATTCATCTGACCTTCAAAAGGACCTATAATCCAGACTAAGAACTTTTTAGTTTTTAATGTTCTGAGAAGTATACCAAAATAACTTTTCAAAATATATTTTATGAATAAATAATAATAATAATAAATTCCTGCCACTTTTAAACCTTCAAACAACTTTTTTTTATAATCGAATATAATGAAAGGAAACTAGAAAATTTGGCTAGTGTCAATTTTCAATAAAATTCTGGTAAAAACATTTTTATTTATTTTGAAATAACTATAGAAAGTTATATCCCATTATCAAAGACAGTGGGTGTAGTGACACCATCCTGCACTCTTCACTCAGCTCCTCCACTGGAGGAATTACTTTTCACATAACTATAAAGTCAAGCAGAAAACTGAACAATGTGTCGTTGCATGTCATTTCATCACTTGCATATATTTGTAAATCACCTTCACAATAAAAATGCAACTGTTCTGTCACCATAAAACTCTGTCTTATATTACATTTTTATAGTTTCAGTCAACTTCCTTCATCACCACAATCCCCTGGCAGTTATTAGTTTGATGACTTTTGTGACTTTGCTATTCAGAAAATGGGTTACAAATAGTATGGAACCAAACGGTATGTATCCTTTTGAGAATTTAAAATGTCCTTTAAGATTCATATATAAATTGCTGAGTATATCAAGAATTCATTACTTTCTATTCTTGGGAAGTATGCCACAGTATAGATGTATCATTCAAACTAATGTAGGCTGTTTTGCTCCTTAGTCTGTTACAGGGCAAAACCAGACAGAAAGCAGGTCTCAAAGTGTGCTCTGGGACAGCACTGCCGGGCACGTTAATCACAGGCACTCTCTGACAGCACAATAACATGAAGCTTTCAACATTCTCTCGCACAGGAATAATCACAGGAATCCCTTTAGGACACCTGTCACAGTGAACTCCTTTCACTAACAATATCTATCTCTACACCTGGGTGTTTGGGCTGCTCAAATATGTCTACTGAAATTTTACCACTTCAGAAAAGAACAAGAATAGATTAAAAATGAACTCAATCTAAGTTTGCACATTATGTCCACTATGTGGCCCATACCAAAATACCTAGCCTCCTTTGCCCTGCACAGACCTGAATCTGTAACTGTGAGCGCAAGCACAGAGCGTCTGCGACAGCTGCACAATCACACTCCACCTTCAAAGAGGCGTGAAGCGGCAGTTCCCACCAGGTAGGAAAGAACAGAAAGCTAGGTTACTGCAAGTTTCTAAGGCTACTACAACTCTAATTCAGTGAAGACTGTTCCCGGGTTGGAGACAATTGGAGAAGCATCAGCTTTAAAGAAAGGTGCTCCCGCATACCTACATTCAACTGATCTTTAACACAGGAGCCAAAAAAACACAGAAAAAAGAGCAGCATCTTCAATAAATGAATAGTGTTGGTAAAATTGGATTTTTACATGCAGAAGATGAAACTGAACCCTTTTATGTCTCCTTGCATTAAAAAACAACTCCAAATGGACTAAAGACCTCAATGTTAGACCAGAGACATAAAACTCCTAGAAGAAAAAAATAGGGATACCGTTGGATTGATTGGCCTTGTCCATTTCCTCAATAGGATCCCAAAGACACAGAGAGTAAGTCCAACATTAAACAAGTGGGATTATGTGAAATTAAAAAGTTTTTGCTCAGCAAAAGAGACTGAATTGAGCCAAATGGCAACCTACAGAATGGGAGAGTATCTTCATTAACCATACATCTGATAGAGGACTAATATCCAGAGTATATAAAGAACTCAAAAAATTAATACCAAAGAAGTAAACAACCCCATTAAAAATGGATTATAGAACTGAAAAGAAACTTGTCAGAAGATGAAATTTAAATGTACAACAAATTTCTTTAAAAATGTTCTACCTCCCTAATCATTAGAGAATGCAAATTAAAACCATTCTGAGTTGTCATCTCACTCCAGTTAGAATGGCTAAGATACAAAACACAAACAGCAGTAAATGCTGGCGTGGATACAGGGAGAAAGGAGACCCTCACACATTGCTGGTAGGATTGTAAACTTACATAATCCCTCTGAGATCAGTTTGGAGGTTCGTAAAAAAAATTTACAATACTACAAGACCCAGGTATACCACTCCTGGAATGTTCCCAAAAAACAATGCATCCTGCAAAAGAGACACATGTCCAACCATGCTGCTTTCACAGTAGCAAAGAAATGGAACCAACCTAGATGTCCAATCGTTGACAACTAGTTAATGAAAATGTGGTTCATATATACAACAGAATACTATTCAGTTAAGAAAGATGAACTAATGAAATTTGCCAATATATGGATAGAACTGGACGATATACTGAATGAAATATCCCAGATGGAGAAAGACAAATGCCATATATTCTCCCTTGTCAGTGAATCTTAGTTATATTAAGTCTTCAGTTTGATATAATCAAACAGGAACTCTTACAACACCTACAAATGCACAGGAACACAAGCCAGAAGGGTGGAAGAAGATCCCCCCAAAAATGGGCAAACAGTTAAAAGGCTTTTATGTAGAAGTCTTAAAGGGGAAGAATAGGACAGAATAAGAAGTGGGATTAGCCTCCAGGTAACCAACCACTTGCTTACCAGCCCCTAACCTCCACATCTTATCAGCTCCTAACCTCGTCTCCCCCAAAGACAGAGAACAGATGCTCAGTAATGTAAACCAGTCTATACAACAGTGGGTGGGGAGAAAAATGACTTTAGACAGGATCTATGGCCTCAATACTAATCCTAGTGAAGTTATCCCTCTGTTAGAAATCCTGTGGACACAGTGTGTTTAGTTCTCTTGACCCCCAATACTCCCAGTGTTGGTGTGAGTTCTCCTGCTAAGTTGGACTGAGAACTATAACTGAACCATCAGAAGCGAAAATAAAACCATTTGGTCATAAATTTATCAGCAGCATGTAGGGGAACTACTACAGATACACACATACATGTATACCTGCACACACATTCAAAAGAAAAGTAAATCATCGTACCAACACACCAGTTCAACAAGATTCCTGGCTGATGTATCATCTCAAATACAACCTTAAAAGGGAGTCAGCAGCACCCTATAGGAACTCATCAAGAAAGTATGTCATGGGCTGGAGAGATGGCTCAGGGGTTAAGACTCTGCCTCACAAGCAAAAGGACTGGAATTCCTATCCCTGGCAGAAATGGTGGCAGCTTGCACTTCTGGTCTTAGTGGGTGAAGTCCGGGAAATCCCAGAGCCAAGCAGTTCTCCACAGGAACATACAATGCCTCTCTCTCTCTCTCTCTCTCTCTCTCTCTCTCTCTCTCTCTCTCTCACACACACACACACACACACACACACACACACATAAAAGTTTTTTTAAGTATGCTGCAAGTGTCTATGCCTCAGAGTGCTCAACTCTTACTTTTTGAACATTAGATATAACATTACACCAGTCAGAAGAGAAGAGTCACCCATCCTCTTTAAGTAAGTTTACAGCTGTACTTTTTTCAGAAACATCAATCTTTAAGATTTCAGTAGAAAATTCTTTCAGAATTAATACTGAAATTCTGAGAACCAAATAACCAAAATATTTATTAGCAAGAGTATTCTGTGTCACATGTATGACGCCATTTCTGAACATTTCTCTTAGTAAAAAGATTGGCTATAACCAAATCTAGAACATGAAATAAGATGAATTCCTTATTGTGTATCTGCCATTTACATATAAATTAACTTCCATACTTAGGGAATAACTGTGATTCTCAAAGTTAATGCATAGATAACTACCTCTATGATAAATAGATCTTAAATACATATTCAAACTTAAAATATCCTATCTGCAAAATCAGAAGGCTTATAGACCATTCTTAATTTGTAATTCTATTCGCTCTTGGTCACTTCATAAAATCTTAATATACTGGGACCCCCATCTTCTCTACTGTCTTTTAATTAAGCATTGTTAACTTTGTTAACTATACATATTTACTCCTTATTGCAATTCATCTGCAAGGTTGCTGATAAATCACAATCAAGCAGCTTAAGGGAACAAAGGGTTTATTTTCTCTTAGGATTGTCTGGTTACAGTTCTCAGTCCAACTTGACAGGAGAGCTTACACCAACACCAGGACTGAGGGAAGTGGTCACACCATCTCTACATAATGGCTGAGAGAGGGATGATCCTTACTTGTCAGACCAGCATGTCTGGCCAAGTGTATTCAAGGATGCCAATTTTCTCAATTAGCTCTATGTATTTTATTCCAGGGCCTAGTTCCATCCACCATGGGCTGGGCCTTCCCCCTCAGCTAGATAATCTCTTGCAGGTTTGCTCTGGGCTTAACTCAACCACTAATCCTCTACAAATGTGTCCAGAGTTCCAACCCTCAACTGTCAAGTTGACACCTGTGCCTAACTATGACACTCTACCCCTTGTCAACTTGACACAAAAACAGAGTACCTTTAAACTGTAACCTTCAATTCTTGTCCCCATAGGTATTAAAAATTATGTTAAAAATATAAATACATTTCAAAGACAATTTTAAAATGTTCTCATTAAAACTTCAGTTCCAACATTTTAAAAGTTCAAAGTGTTTTAACCTTAAGAGTGTATTAAATCAGGGGGCTGGAGAGGTGGCTCAGAAGTTAAGCCTCTGCCTTGCAGGCGGAAGGTTCTGAGTTCAGATCCTAGACCCCACCTGATGCCAAGCAAAAGTGGTAGCAGCCTGCATTTCTGGTCCTGGTAGGGCAGAGCCTGTGAATCCCAGGGCAGAGTAAACAAGGAGGAGGTGGAGGCGTCCATGGTGGTTCCCGAATTTGCCCATGGTTCTACACACACATGCACACATACACACGCACGCACACATACACACACACGCACACACGCATAAATGAATTTTTAAAAAATTTTAAAAGAGAGTGTATTAAATCAGAGTAAGTTCAATACTTAAAAGCAGATAAAACTTTAAAACAGAAGGATCTTGAATAATAAGAAAACATTAAGAGATCAAAGTCCAGCAAATCAAATACTGCATCCTTTACTTCAATGTCCATCTTCTGTTGCTCATCACATAGTCAAGGTGACTCAGAGATTCTAGGCATTCCCAGTCCCTGTTTGTGGCTCAAAGTTGTAGAAACAGAGTTCCTCTGAATCAGGCTGAATCTCTACTCACAGCCATTCTCAGCATACATCCCACGGTTCTGGCATCTCAAACAACACTCTGGGTTCGCCTCTGCAGCTTTAAGCTTCACCTTTCCTTGCAGGAACTCTACACCTGCCACTTGGTGCCAAGCTTTTGCTGTTCTCCATGAACCCCATAATTGTACATCAAAATCAGTACCCACCTGGGGGATGCTGCCAGATTCCGAAGACAGATTGAAATGTAGCTTGGTCCTCTCAAGTCACAGCTGTACCAACTTTAATGTGCTGACTCTGAAAAAGCCCCTTTCTAAACAGTAAAACTTCAAAGGGCAAGAAACAGCTTCAACTTGGGGTTTTGGCCCTGAAGGAATCTGGGTTTTCAACCCATGAAATCACCATGTGGTGGTATTCATGTTTTCCACCATCCCAGTGAAAGTAGCTAGGTTTTCCTTCATTGATGCTCATTTCTCTAACAATGACAGCTATTCGGCTGCCTGCCCTTTCCACATCCAGAGCTTCACAGCCATCAACACAACAGCTCTGCTCTATCAAGCAAACCAGTCTACTGTCTTTAAATTCAACTTCACCAAAGTCCTTGTTCTCTTCCTCACAAATTGGGTCCAAACAATTCATAACTCTTTCAACATTTTCATTTCCCATTAAATTCTACAGAACAGTATTTATAATTCACCAAGTCAACATCTTCAAACATTTCAAACTCTGTCCAGCAAAACTGTTCAAAAGCACAAAATCCACATATTCAGATTCATCAGCAACACCCCACTTCCCAGGTACCAAATTCTATTGCAGTTCACCTGCATGGTTGCTGATAAATCACCATCAGACAGCTTAAGGGAACAAGGTTTATTTCCTTACGATAGCCCAGTTAACAGTCTGTTCCAGCTTGATGAGAGAGCACGCACCAACACCAGGGCCGAGGGAACTGGCCACACCATCTCTACGTAACAGCTGAGAGAGGGATGATCCTTACTTGCCAGACCAGCATGTCTGGCCAAGTGTACAGAAGGATGCCAACTCTCTCAACCAGCTCTCTGTATTTTATCCATCTGTTTAGGCCTAGTCCCATCCACCATGGGCTGGGCCTTCCCCATCAGGTAGACAGTCTCTAACAGGTTTGCTCTGGGCTTAACTCAACCACTAATTTCCTACAAATGTGTCCAGAGCTCCAACCCTCAACTGTCAAGTTGACACCTGTGGCTAACTATAAGACCCCTAAAATGAAGTGAAAGAAAAGCACAGCAGAGAAAAATCTGCTGTTCCCTAATATAAAAACATGTTTGTTTAATGCTAAAACAAACATGTTATTTTTCAAATTATAATGTTTTCTACATAATAGTATTTAGTTTTATATCTCCCTTAAAAAACACTGCTAAATCGAACATAACTTAGATATTTAGATTATATTGCCTTTAAGGAAAAGCTTACAAAACCTTTGGAGCCCAATTTTTTTTTAAAGAAATGGTGAGAAACCAGAAATAGCAGATAAATAAAAGAGTAGCTTAAGCATGGAAGCACATGCCTGTAATCCCAACTAATTGGGAGGTAGCTGGCAGGAGTTCCAGTACCAAGAGTTCACACTCAACCACTGTTTCAAAAATTAAAAAAACCCAAAAAACTAAAAGACAAAAATCATATTCTCAGTTTTTATACAAAACATTACTTTTACACACAATAAAATTAAAGACCATATACTAACTGAGTTGACACAGTCATAAACATGCTGTTATTACTTGAAAACTTCAATTTTCTAGATAATAATGAAACTTACCAAATAAATAGTGAGGACAAAGACAATGAAACAAGTTCATACAATTTAATAAGTGACTCTAGTGAAGTCACAAAATATCTACAAAGCATCTAAAAACCAGACATCTAAATAAACAGAGAAGTTTCTGTTCTTATGAACTGAGAGGTGAATTAAGATTTCAAATCTCCCTAAACTGACCTGTTGATTAATACAATCCTCATCAAATTCCCAGCAGAATTTTTTAAAGATAGTGACAACTGTATTTTAATAAATGTATATAGATACATCTCCATCTAAATAACATTTCCTGATCTTGAGTTAATCTTCAAGTTTTTTGTACATTTAATCTCTGCCAGTTCAGTATGACTACATAATATATAGCCAAGAGAATTTTAAGCATCCTAAAGATATAAATTAATGTTATGACTGTCAAATGTTTCATTTGACCCTTGCTCTAAATTATATATGATTTCATGAAGAAACAAGCAGCTGTCTCACTTTACAAGAACTATACATACTCATGACAGAAAGTATATGTGAGTCAAATATTTGCTAACTGAACACATAAGCATAAATGAACTTAAAACATCCAGGAAATTAATATGAAATAGAAAAAGGTTTGATAAAATTCCATAATGATGTTCTGCATGATCTTCTATGTTAAAAGAACTATGGTCACAAAACAAATAGAAAATATCTGATCAAGCCTCTTTATCAAATCTAATGGGCATAACAGGGATATATCCATTTATATTTCAATTACTGATAGTACATAAATTAACCCAAAATATCATAACTCAAATTAAGCACCACTTTATTAAGCTTGTAGAGTCTATAAACTGGCAATTCATAGAGCAGAAAGGAGACAGTTTGATTTTGTCCTACAATGTCTAGGGTCTCAGCTATGAAAATTTAGTGGTTGGAGATGGACTCATCAATGGGGGACTAAAATCACCACCTCTTAAGCTAGGAAATGCTGTGATTGCCATCCAAAAAGCTGACCTTTAGCCTCTCTTCACTGCTTGACTTTCTCAAAGAATGATGGCCTTGAAACAATGAAACTTCTTAGGCACAGTTTTGGTTCAGACGTAAAATGCCCCCTCAGGCTCAAGTGATTGAACACTTGGGACCCTGCTACTGGCAGTGCTGGGGGAGGCTGTGGCAACTTTCATGTGTACAGCCTACCTGACAGGCGCAGCACTAGGAGCAGGCCTTGAGCCTCGTCCTGCTTCTGTGCTTGGTCTCCACTTCTGGTCAATCGGTGTCAGCAGGCCACAGCCTTCTGTCATAGAGCGTGACATCCCTGCATGGACCGCGGTCTCTGAAACCCTGAGTCAAAATGAATCCTTCCTCTCTGAAATGGCTTCTGTCCGGCTTCCATTTAAAGGAGTGACATACAGATCACTACTTATGAACCCACATGTTTGTTAAGATCAGTTACAAGATCACCCAGATTCAAAACAAGAAAGAGATTTATACCTTGATGAGAAAAGTTTCATGGAACTTCAGGCCTTTTTGTTTGCTTGTTCGTTTTTTAAAGAAAACTCAACTTATCTTACCCAATGATGAGGCAGTTTTATTCCAAGAAAAAGCTCTATAAATTCTTCCTTGCCAGACTTAAGTTATCTCACCTTACTCAGTATCTAACAGTTATTCTCACCACAGAATTTGATCAAATCTTTCATTTGACTTGGAGTTATTAGAAAACTTAATGATTTGTATAGTCCCTTACAGCATCTAGTTTAGTACTCCATGAGCATGTCATTGGTACAGTTGTTCAGTATTTAGTCTGTGATTAGTACAGACTATATTAGTAATTTACAAGTCAATTATGGTAGATTTTTCTTTCTACAATAATAGTCCATCAGACTAATCATAAAATTATATTTAACTTATTATAGTAAAATAACCCAATAAATAGCAACTAATGAAACAAGTTAATTATAAATGTTCTAAGTTTTAGACTCCTAATCTTTAAAATAAGGACGAAAACATTTACTTACAGTGTAGTAAGGAAGGGTAAAGGATAAATACAGTTCACCTGCATGGTTGCTGATAAATCACTATCAAATGGTTTAAGGAAACAAGGGGTTTATTTTCTTACAATTACTGGTTACAGTTCTTAGTCCAGCTTGACAGGACAGTATATACCAACAAACACCACGGGCCGAGGGAACTGGTCACACCATCTCTACATAACGGCTGAGAGAGGGACGATCCTTACTTGCCAGACCAGCATGCCTGGCCAAGTGTACAGAAGGATGCTGACTCAACCAGTTCTCTGTCTTTTAGTCCAAGACCTAATCCCACCCACCATAGGATGGACCTTCCCCATCAGCCAGACAATCTCTTGCAAGTTTGTTCTGGGCTTAATTCAACCACTGATTCTCTACAAATGTGCCCAGAGCTCAAACCCTCAACTGTCAAGTTGACACACCTGTGCCTAATTATGATACTGGGGTTGAGAAGTTGCCCTCTTGCCCTTCTACCCAAAGATGACTTTTAAAGCTCATTGAACAGCCACTGACTAAGTTCACTAACAACAAAATTCCACCAAAACTATAACAGATTTCTAGTAAGATCCATGTGTCAAAAACCAAATCCAAATTTATTTGTTGTTCTTTTTAATTCAATTGTGTGTGTATGCGCACACGCACGCGTGTGTGTGTAGAACCACAGACGAACGTGTGTGTGTGCGCGCATGTGTAGAACAACAGGCGAATTCGGGAACCACCATGGACAGCCTCCATCTCCTTTTGTTTACTTTGCCCTGGGATTCCCACGTTCCGCCCTACCAGAAACGCAGTGCGCGCTCCCCCCCCCGCCCCCTTCCACTGGGCGTCTATAGGTGAGGTCTAGGATCCAAACTCGGGACCTTCCACCTGTAAGGCAGGGTGGCTTAACCCTTGAGCCACCTCTCCAGCCCCTCTATATTGTTCTTAAATGTGTTTATTTTTTTCTTTGCTTCTTTTTCTAGTTCCTCATCTATCTTTATTTTAGTGGCATCAACTTTAACTTCTTGAATTTGGGAAGAATATCATTGCCTTAAACTGATCTTTTCAGCAATATAGGGATACTTTCTTCAACTAAGAAGTGCTACAGTCTTCTTTGTGTAAAGCATTTTAAAGTCCTACCTTTTGTGTTTTGAATTCAAAGGTCACTTTTTCCAACCTTATAAGGCACTGAATTCCTGACTCTTACTTCCTTTCATTCCTATAAAGTCATAATTCCTCTTTAAACCTATCTCGTTATTGGCTACATTTGGCAAGGTAATATAGTTACAACCAACACTCAATACTACTCCTTTATCTAAAGCTTAAAGTTTGATAAAAACCTAATATGGTCTTCAAGTTACCACAGGTGAAGAGTTTGACCAAATACTCATCACATGGCATGTATCTGTAATCCCCACTACCACACTCTTAAGTCAATATCACGTATTTTAGGATGTTATAGTAGCATACTATAACAAATGTCAAAAATGTCAACTTCTATATAGTAACCAACCCTAAAGCTGTAGTGGCCCAAATTAAAAAAAGAAATTATTCTCTACTATGTCTCAATCTACATGAGGGAAGAGACAGATGGCCTTTTACTATGTGACTGAATGACAGTTTGTCTACTAGTATCTATCCTAGGCCTCGGGCACCTTTCCCAGCTAATTATTTTATATAAGTATAATCAATGAGGGAAGAGAACATAAATAGTTTGAAAAGGATTTTAAGGATGGGTCTAGAGGTCATTTTCATCTACCTTCCAATTTCAAAAACTAGTATCCGTGGCCTCATCCAACAAAAGAGGAAGTCGTTAGGATTTGGATGAGTTTTTCTTCCAAAAAACTCATATGCTAAAAACCTGATCCCTAATATAATAACATTGAGAGGTGGTGGAATCTTACATGATGGGGGCCTAACGGAAGGTTACCAGATCACTAGACAAACCATCTAAGAAGGTGCAAGACCTCTCAAATACACTGGATTCAGTAGACTGAATTACACTGAGATTTGGTTCTAAAGTGAGGATATCTGCTGTGTTGGGACTCTTCCATAGGTGGTGCCTGCTCTCACACACAGCCGTGGGATCTGTCATGTTATAATACAGCATGAGCCCCTCACCAGTCACAGCAACGCAAACTGGTCTTTGAAGCCTCAAAAACCAAAATGGATCTCAAATTCACATGTATTGTAATTCTAGCATTCAGAAAGCTAAGGCAGGAAGAATACTTGAGACCACTTTGTGCAAGACAACCTAGTTTTAAAAACATGAAGCAAGGTTCAATCCCCCCAAAAGATTATTTACTATAGAATGGATTTATGAATGGAAAGGGTCAAACAAAAATTTAATAATTCAACATTTAAACTTCATTGCAATATTTTAAATCTGCTTCAAATTAATTTAACTATATTAACCTAATTTAAAGAACTAAATGTATTTTATTAAATGAAAATACACTACAAAAGCCAGCTTTTAAACAACTGATAATCTGTTCTAGTTCTATTTTTTTAAATGCCTTACCCTGTACAATTGAATAAAACTATTTAGACTTAGGCACTTCAAAAAAGTGTTTTAAAATGATTTCTTAAGCACAGCGACAAATATGAGATGGAAGCATTTAGTTGTGAGTAGGGTTTTGGCTTTTTTTCCTCTGAGTCTGTATAAAAAGGTCAACTGCCAAGTAAAAACAAGAACAGGCATGAATTGGGAGGTTACATGACCAAGTAAAGACAAAGGCAAAACTAGAGCAATTACCTAATGTATCAAATTAATAATCACATATGACTTAAACCTTCAGGAATTAGGGTGAAATCATTACAGAAACACCAGTCAGCAATTCTTGTAACTCTTAGATAACTAAAGGGTTCCTCCCAATTTTCTATGCTAAAGGTTGATGTTTATTTCCCTTATAGGAAAACACATTTGTAAGTTGTCAGAAAATTTTATAGTCTCTAATACATGATCTCTAACTTTCCAAGACACAATGATATTTGAAAATGTCTATATTCAGGTATGTATATACTCTACTTAAAAAATGTTCATAATATAGTCCAAGTGAGCTGGAAAAATGGCTCAGGGTTTTTTAAAACTCTGTCTTGAAAGCAGAAGATCCTGAGCTCAGATCCCAGGTCTCACCAGGCAGAGATGGTGGCAGCCTGAATTTCCGGCCCTGGTGGGCAGTGCCTGGCAAATCCCAGAACCAAGTAAAAAGCCGGTAGAAGCATTGCAGGAGATAGAAGCCAGCCACGATGACTCCTGAAAGTCACCCTTGGTCCTCCACAGGAACACAGTACCCTCTGATACACACACACACACACACACACACACACACACACACACATACAATACATATTATAAATATTCCAAGTAACCTAGTTCTATGAAGGTTTTGTTACAGCAGACAGAAAATCCCCTAGCATTTCTTTGCTGATTTTATAAGGTTTGTCTCACCGAATGCCTCTTTTTTCACTGATTAGGCAGAAAGACCTCAAGTTTCCATATATTCTTTAACATCCTTAACTAGGATTACCCTCCTCCCGAGGTTAAAAAAAAGTTAAAGAAATACCACAGTTCAAATGTCTTTGAGAACAACAACATGTGATCCAAACATGGTCAGTTCGCACGGCAGCTCCATTCAATTCTGTGCAGACCGCACAGTATGCTACTGTGACTGATTATCTTAATGCAACGCAGAATCTTAGGATATTTAAAATAAATGTGATATTTGCTAAGTATTTATTCTACTTCAGAATTTAAACTGTACTTTTAAATACAATATAAAATTATAGACTACACAACTGGATAGCACAGAAGAAATTTCTAGCTATAAAGATAATTTCAATCCCACTCCTCTTCATATTTAGATTCCTCTATTGTCATTCTGTGCATGATTTCTGTCTCACCTATATTTGTTCAGTTTCATTAATCAACTATCACATCACCTTCAGTAAGAATATATAATTTTACACATATCACTTGATAAACTATTTTCAGTTTCTTTTTCACGTATTATTTCTTATAGCCTGGACAGATTCCAGGATTTAGTAAAAGTGGCCTCCATAATCTGCTCTACTTGTAAGAACTAGTCATAAAGCAGTAGAGAATCCACATTATAAAATGTATCCTATCTAATGCATATAAAAAATGGATTTGTTTTCTTTTAAGCGTTATCAGATGGTACATCCTCCTCAAAGCCCTCACCATCTCAAACTAGAGCCCATTCCAGGATTACATGACCTTCCTTTAATGTTGAATGTCTTCAGTAACAAACTCACAGTTCTTGCAGCTAACATCTTGAATCACGAGGCAATCTATGAGCATGACTCAATGTTGAACTTGACTGTATTGCAAGTTAAGTACCTTGTGTGTGTGTACCAAGTTAAAGTACCATTTAAAAGAAATCCTGGGACTGGAGAGGTGGCTCAGGGGTTACGCCTCCGCCTTGCAGGCAGAAGGTCCTGAGTTCGGATCCCAGATCCCACGTATAGACGCCAGGCAGAAGCGGGGGCAGCCTGCGCTTCTGGTCCTGGTAGGGCGGAGCCTGTGAATCCCGGGGCAGAAAGAAGTGGAGGCGTCCATGGTGGTTCCCGAATTCATCCGTGGTTCTACACACACACACACACACACACACACACACACACGCGCGCGCGCACGCGCACATACATACGCCTACATGCACAATTGAATAAATAATAAAAAAAATTAAAAAAAAAAAAAAAGAAATCCTGTACCCGTGGGGTCTGTGAACAGCATGGAAATGAAATGAGTCTTGAGCAATTGTCAGGATCCTAGGGCAGTTTACACAAGAAAGTCAGGTATCACCCATTCGATAAAGGAAAATTTTGTCCATTTTTATGGCCAAAGTTCTAAAAACCAATATTACTTCTTGATCTTTTTGTTATATTGGAAGCTTTAGAGAAGTAACTTTGATTTTTGTTGTTGCTGCTGACATTGTTTTTGTAACAAGTATGCATTTCAGGACGAGAATTCACCCAGGCACTTTGCATTTGGCACAAATACATACCCTGAAAACACTGTATACTCTGACTCCCTTTGTTAGCATGCAGCTGCAACCTTGTAGGTTTAGCTGTGAAAAATTAGTTAATACATATTCCCAATATCTGCTATTTCACCATCAAGTCTTCACTAGAATAAAGTAGCCTGAGGGTACTTTGGGTTTTTCATCTGTTGAGGAGATCCTGAGCCACAGCAAAATCAGTGATGACTGCAGCTCTTCACTGGATCAAAGCCTTTTAAGAATAAATTTAACCAAGGCAGTGGAAGATCTAGTCATAGAAAACTTTAAAATATTGGTGAAAGTAATTGAAGCCA
Source organism: Typhlomys cinereus (assembly GCA_023101885.1). Lineage (NCBI taxonomy): Eukaryota > Metazoa > Chordata > Mammalia > Rodentia > Platacanthomyidae > Typhlomys > Typhlomys cinereus. The sequence continues at coordinate 1,241,357 of JALPQD010000468.1, read as the reverse complement.
TAAATGAAAAACTTGTCATGTTCATTGGCTGGATTAATTAATACTGCTAAAAATGTCCATACTACAGAAAATTACCTACAGATTCAATGTAATTTCTCTAGTGTATCGGTAAAATAAGAATTCATCGGTGGTGAAACTAAATAGGACTGTTCCTTGCAACTTGCTGGAATAGTACTTAAAACCACATCACTTTCCCTTCCATTCCAGAAAGAATACTACGGAAGAGAGCCAGGTGTGGTGGCGCCACCTACAAACCTGACACTTGGGAGTAGACGAGAGCTATGCATTCTAGGCATACTGGGACTCTGTATATGAGACTTTCTCTTTAATTTTTTTAAAGAAGGTAGTCCAGGAAGAATAACAGTGTGTTAGGATATGTTTAAAATACACCCTTTGGCTGGAGAGATGGCAGGAGTTAAGACTCTGTCTCTCAAGCAGAAAGTCCTGAGTTCAGATCCTAGGTCTCACATAAAAAATGTCAGGCAGAATGGGGGAGGAGGGGCCTGCACTTTCACTGCTGGTGAGTGGAGCCTGGGAAATCCCAGAGCCAAGGAAGAAGGAGGTAGAAACAGTCCAGGATGATTCCTGAAGTCACTCTTAGTCCTCCACAGGAACACAGTGCCCTTTGAGACACACACACACACACACACACACACACACACACACACACACACACACACACAAATAAATTAAATAAATAAATCTTTTTAAAAATGCACCCTTTTAAAAACAAAACAAACAAACAAGCTTTGGTTGTTGAACCAACAGCAGCCAGCACTTCCTCCACCTCCTCGGAAACTTTAACATCTTTGTTTGATTTGTACTTAGACAGGTTCATTAACAACTTAAAATAAATGGATAGAAATTGGTTTTTCACTTCTTTAAATGGTGATGGATGGAGAGAAATCAAAGGCAAGAGACTGAAACTACATCAAAGACTATGTAATTTCCATGGATTCAGTAATAACTAGGAGACAGCTCTGTTTACCTATAAGACTTCCTCTGGTCTGATGACTTTCTTCAAAAATGTTTCTTTCACCTATAAGTTTCAGGAGTTGGGGGAGGGGTAATACCTTTTCCACATGAACCTTCGGACAGTTTTAGCTCCTCTAAGAAGGCAAATTGCTTCCTGTAGGTTTCGTGAAGACACTAGGGAATGAGTGACAGGAGATAAGGAGAAAATGTATAGATTAACTTTCCATGTACACTCAGGGAACATCGAGGAAGAGAAAATGGTAAGATTTTAAGAGCCTGAAGCGGTACAGCTAGACATTATCCTCTGGACATGACAGGGCTGTTGCATCCATGAATTCAATGCAGTTATGTAAATTTCCACAAGATCCGCATGTAATTTATCCTATCAACATTTTACCAAGGAGGGAGAAAGATTTCTAGAGGCCCCACACTTCCCTGACAGGCTGATGAGGGTTAATGCTGATGTGGGGGAAGGGAAGATGCTTTCTTCAATGGTCAACCAGCTGATGCATGATTCACGCTCCAGTAAGTGTTCAGGCGCAAGCCATCAAAGAACCGCAGACGAACCTCAGTGGGCCACACGGGAGGAAAGAGATGGAAATAGGGAGACTGGCAGGAAAGAAGAAGGGTTATAATGGGAAAAAGAGGGGGGATGAGACTGTACATTAAGGTGTGAAAACATCATAAATTCATCATATTAAAAGAATAAAAAACTATGGGCTGGACTAAAGAACTAGAAAAATTCATTAAAATGCAAAGGTAATGCATAAAATGAAGATTAATAGGAAAATGAAAGCTAAAGTTAAAGCTCTGATCTTAAGCTAAGTGTCTAGATGAAAGTGATAAAAGAAGTAAGAGGAATGTGGCACTTCCTGATAAAATATTGGTCAGAGTGTCTTAAACGCCAAAACATTACAGGCTTCTTGCCATGGCTCTTGGTTGCTCTCCAAAAACTGTCAGTAAGACCCTATTACTGAAGATACAACACAAATGGATTACAAAACATGGGCAAAATATAACAACTGGAACTGGTCTGAGGACTTTCTCTTTGCTGAACAGCTTACACAGTACCAAGGAATACTGTAGAAATTGCTGGGGAGAGAAATAATCACAAACCCCATCAATGGCATGAGATCTGTAAGTTGCAATATAAATCACCTTGGCAACAGGTGACCACCAGTATAATAATGGTATGAGGAAACAACCAACAGCTTTTTGATTGGACTCAAGACTCGCTTATCAGAACAGTACCCATCCCTGTTACTGTAAACTAGAATAAGAACCTAAAAAAAAAAGAAGGAAATAGATCAGTAGGAAAGACAGCCAATAAACCTATAGGTAGGAAGAGTATAGCTCTGTAGGCAGCTATTATTATACCCGTAGAATGGGAATTCACAGTAGGAACTTTTGAGTCTAAAACTGGGTAAAAATGAGTAAAGGGAATGCACATATCAGTGGGGTGGCCTGAAGAGGTAACTTGTTATACTGCGGAGGCCTGAGCCCCCACAGGAGTAGACGAGCCAGAGTGAACCCTGAAGTCCATAGAAGCATAAAGGTGGAAGAGGGGAGGGAGTGGGAGGGAAGGGAGGAGGGAAGGGAGGAAATGGGAAGGAGGGGAGAGGAAGGGAAGCTGGGATGAATACTCAATAAGCTTGTAAAAGTAGGAAAAATAAATAAAAATGGGGAAAAGGGAAACAATTATACTAGAAAAAAAAGCAAGTGACAAAACAAACTTTTTCAATATGGTACTTTAAAATAAACAAGTAAGTTGACTTATAGTAATGAAACATTTTTAAAGACCTGTTCTCACTTTCATAAAATAAAACAAGATTTAATAATTAATACTATACAATTAATTTTCCACACCATTCTACAAATTTGAGACGGTAGCTAAAGAAGAAAGTAAATGACGTTTCCAAGAATTACTCTAAATGAAGGAAAACCCTTTTATATCATTAGGCGTTACAGTATTATTGTGCAGTTTCTTTCTTTTTTTTTTTTTTTTTTTTTTTTTTTTTGCTGTGACAAAATACCTAACAAAAGAGACTTAAGGAGAAAAGAAAAACACTTATTTGGGCTCAGTTTGTGGGTAAAACCATTCATGGTGGGGAAGCCATAGTGGCAGGAGCTTTGCAGTCAGGAAGCAGAGCAAAAAATCCTGGTGCTCAGCTAGTTTTCTCTTTTTTACACTGCTTGGGAATCCAGTCCATGGAATGAGGCTGCTACATTCTGGGGCAGGGGTGCCTTCCTACCTCCATTAACCTGTTCTTCAGAAACAGACCCAGAGGTTTTCTCCTAGGTGATTCTACATCCTGTCAGGTTGACACTACCAACCATCACACTGTTTTTGAAAACCATACTTAAGTAAAGGCAATAACAATGTCAAAAGCTAACACTTACATGCTATGTACTATATGCATTATTCTAGCACTATTATTCTAGCACTTTATTATACTTGATCCTTGTAATGGTCTTATTAAAACTGTGTGATAGCTTGCATTGTTTACAACACTGGAGCTAAAACCAGGACCTTACATATCATATAAGATTTTCATTTTTTTTTGGACTAATGAAAAATAGCATAGAACCTTTAAATAATTTGTTTAAGGTCACAAAGTTACTAAGGAGACAAACCATGACTAAAATCAAGAAGTCTGACTCTGAAAAGGACTTAAATTCATTGTATTCATGTATGAAACCGTCAAGGAATAAAAATTTAGGAAAAGAAAAACAAGTTTGGCTCTAAAGCCTACAATCTTTCTTAACCATTTTACAAAAGTGCTTTTTTAGCTTTTCCTTTCAGCCGCAAGATGGTGGTGCAGATTTCCAAGAAGAGGAAGTATGCTGCTGATGGCAACTTCAAGCTGAACTGAACTGAGCTTCTCACCCTGGAGCTGGCTGAGGATGGATACTCTGGAGTGGAGGTCCGAGTTGCACCCACCAGTACAGAAATCATTATCTTAGCTGCCAGGACACAGAATGTCCTTGTGAGAGGGGGCCTCGGATCTCAGAATTGACTGCAGTAAGTAGTTCAGAAGAGATTTGGCTTCCCTGACGGCAGCGTAGAGCTTTATGCTGAAAAGGTGGCCACAAGGGGTCTGTGTGCAACCGCTCAGGCAAAATCTCTGCATTACAAGCTTCTAGGAGGACTTGCTGTGAGAAGAGCCTGCTATGTGTTCTGCGGCTCATCATGGAGAGCAGAACTAAGGGCTGTGAGGTTACTGTGTCTGGGAAACTTCAAGGACAGAGGGCTAAATCCATGAAGCTTGTGGATGGCCTGAGGACCCACAATGGAGACTCTTGACTACTATGTCGGCATGGCTGTGCTGCTCAGACAAGGCATGCTGAGCATCAAGGTGAAGATTATGTTGTCTTGGGACCCGCTTTGTAAGACTGGCCCTAGTAACCCCCTGCCAGACCACATGAGCTTGTGGAACCCAAAGATGAGATCCTGCCCACCACCCCCATCTCAGAACATAAGCCTGGGAAACCAGAGCCATCTGCCATGACCCAGACAGTTCCTACAGCATTAACTGTGTATCCTTGAAGCTGGATGTTGCTCTTTAAAGATGTTTAATAAAGTCTTGCACAAAGGAGAAAAAAAAGTGCTTTTCTAAATGTTGGATCTTAAATTCATTTATAATTTAACTAAACGAAGCTGCAATTACTTCTGCCTTCTCACTACCTGACAAGGAAACACTCTCTCAGTCATACTAATTTCGATTCATTAATAACCTTGTTCCCTCATAACCATCCCAGTTTTATCAATTAAATATTTTATTAACTCCTATTATTATCTTTCCTGCAGTTACATAAACAAAGACTAGAAAAGCTTTTCCAGAAACTATTAGATTTTGCCAACCTTACTAATAAAATATGAGTGCTTTGTCTCACATGAACTGCAGATTCCTTACATCATTCCACGCTTAAAATTATCTTTCTCTTACAGATTATACCAAAGACAAATTGCATAAGCTTTTTAAAGTAAGCTAAAAATGAGCCAATCACATTTCCTATCTAAGTGGAATGCAGGTTTTTAATATTTTAGCACTAGAAATAGCACAAAGCAGGACAGCTGGAGCGAGTGAGCATTTAACAACTTACTACTCTTAAGGTCAGGTACTCTCAATTCAACACCATGACCATAATTTATAGAATTCTCAAGAAAACATAGGACTTCCTATAATCCATCTTGGATCCACCAAATATCATCGAGAGAGGTTGGAAACTCAAACAAGACTTTATAAAATATGGAAAATTATTGGAAGCCAAGAACCTTAAAAGTTGATCACAGATTATAGAAAGTCAACATGCTCTCCAACTTTTCCACTTCATACAACATAGCACATCAGGCAAATCAAAACGATAAGCACAAAGATCTCAGTATTTTAACACACTGACAACTCACAAAAGTGCCTCAGGACATCGCTCAAGATCAACATTTGAGTACCACAGTTTGTTAAGAACTCAGCATTTAAAACTGCTAATGCATTCCAAACCAGAGTTATCCAAAGCTCTTAACAAAAGGCCTAATACAGATGCCTAGCTAAAGAAAGACCCAATCACTGACCTAACCACTTCATTTTGTCTTTCTTGCCTGTTCTTTTCTGTTATTCTTTCCTTTGAATTATCTCAAACTTCAATATTGTAGGTATAATAAACACTTTATGTCAGAAGTTCAAAATGGTCCCTGACCAGCAATTTCCTTGACAACTATGAGACTGCACATGACTAGTACTAGGGATAATGACCAATTGGAACAAGCCCTGAGCAAGACTGCTTAGCTGTTGTTATCTTTAAACAGCAAATCCCATGCACTTTGGCCTTTGTTCTTTCCCTGTTATCCCAAAGCTACTGAAGACATCCGAAAACAGAATTTAGATCTGTCTTCATTGTTTCCCATTTAGCTTTTTCAAGGACATGGCTAAACCTGACTTACTAGAATTACTCAGGAGCGAGGCATTTGGTCAGAATCTGGACAATAGGGCTGTGAAGTCCCGTTATTCTGTGACACAGAAAGCAATGCCTTCTGCACTTTCTCCAAAAGGAGGGAAGAAAAAAGGATGGGATATAGGAGTCACTCTCATTCTGAACCTTGGGCCCTTCTATTTTTACTCCTACTAATACTATTGTCATTTCTGCCTTAAAAAAAAAAATCAGGGTCTCACTATATAACCTAGGTTGACCTCAAAGTCAAGATCCTCCTGCTTTAATTTTATGAGTGTTAGGATTCTAGCCATGTGCCACTGTGCCCAGCCCATTTTTAATCTACAAGAGAAACCTCCAAATGCTTGGTAACTGACAACATGAATGACTGAGCTTCCAGAGAGGAGACACAGCTCCTGAACCAAGAAGCTAAAATAATTTAGCTGATATTTGAAACCTGCTACAGCGGTCGAGAGTATAGCTCAGGGTTAAAGTGTTTGCCTAGTATGCAAGAGGCCCTTAGTTCAATCACCAATACTGCAGAAGGAAAGGTAAGGGAGAGAATTAAAGAAAACATAATCTCAAATCTGCAGTACGGGATGTTAAATTACTGGTGTCTTGTCATCATATTCTCACAGCATGACAGCACTAAAGCTACTGCTTGTGAAGATAGCTGCCAATGCAGTAGCAAGAGTTCAGTGGCTTTGCTACCAGCAGCAGGTATAAGCTTTCAGTTTTGAATATAATGTTAAAAAATTATCCAAAAAATAATGTTCAAAGACTTGCCAGAGTTCAAATTTCTGTTGGACTTAAGCTCTGTGATAGTTTGCTTGCATAGTTGCTGATAAATGCGTAACAGAACAGCCAAAGGAAACAAGGCACTTGTTCTCTTTAGATAGTCAAGATAGTCCATTGCAGTTCCTAGTCCAGCTTGGCAGGAGAGCGCACACTATCAACAAGGGCTGAGGGAATGGGTCACACCATATTTATACGTCCACAGGATTGCTGAAAGAGGGATGAGCCCTACTTGCCAGATTAGCATGAAGGATGCCAACTTTCTCAATCAGCTCCCTCTGTCTTACCCACCTGTTCTAGGATTAGTCCCACCCACTATGGGATGGGCCTTCCCCATCAATCAGACAATCTGCTGATTCATTCTGGGCTTAACTCAACTACTAATTCTCTACAAATGTGTCCAGAGCTCAACCCTCAACGGTGAAGTGAATACTGTATCTAACTATGACAAGCTCCTACAGTGCATCCCCACAACATAAAACATAAAATCAAATCTCCATTTTAGCCACTTTAACACTGTTTTTAAATCTCACTTTTTTAAAAAAAATTTTTTTTATTATTATTTATTCAACTGTGTGCATATGCGTGTGTATGTGCGTGCGCGCGTGTCTGTGTGTGTATGTCTGTGTATGTGTAGAACCACGGACGAATTCGCGAACCACCATGGGCGCCTCCACCTCCTTCTGCCCCGGGATTCACAGGCTCCGCTCTACCAGGACCAGAAGCACAGGGCGCCCCCGCTTCCGCCTGGCGTCTATACGTGGGATCTGGGATCCAAACTCAGGACCTTCCGCCTACAAGGTGGAGGCTTGCCTGCAAGGGCGGAGGCTTAACCCCTGAGCCACCTCTCCAGCCCTAAATCTCACTTTTCACATAATGTATTTAAAGGAGATGTTATCATTCTGCAGTGTGCCTTACAAAGTTTTGGAATATCCAATGGCACATACAAACAGTTAGGACTTTCAACTCTTTGTAAGAAAAAGCTTAATAAATACTTTAATTTAAATTTTACAAATCGAATTTGGGAAAAGGTCTCAGGGTACTTTTAAGCACAGTACCAACAACTGGACTTTTAGCATTGGACAAGTTAATGCTCATATACATATAGGGTAAGGGGGAGATGATGTCTTTAAGTCTTGAAGATGAATATTCACTTAAGCAGTTCACCATCACTGTGCAGAAATAAGTTTTTTGAGACATGAGACACACTGTCTTATTACCATTGAACTGCCAGCACTCAACAATGACTGGAATAGTCACTAAGAAAAAGCTTAAGGTTTGGGACTGGAGAGGTGGCTCAGGGGTTAAGCCTCTGCCTTGCAGGGAAGGTCCTGAGTTCGGATCCTAGACCCCACGTATAGACACCAGGCAGAAGTGGGGGCGGCCCGCATTTCTGGTCCTGGTAGGGCGGAGCCTGTGAATCCCTGGGCAGAGTAAACAAGGAGGAGGTGGAGGCAGTCCATGGTGGTTCCTGAATTCGTCCATGATTCTATACACACACACACATACATACACACATGCGCACGCACATACATGCACAATTGAATAAATAATAAATAATAAAAAAATTTAGAAAAAAGAAAAAGCTTAAGGTTTAACAAAACTTTGAAAGTACTTAATATTGACTAAAGCTACATGACCAAAACCACTTGGCAAGAGTACCTTATATGCTATGATTTAGTTGCAAAAAAAATAATAAAGTTGAATAAAATCTTAAGGTTCTTTAAATCCTAAAATGCTACAACCTCTTCACAATTATTTCAGTGAAGAATGTAAGTGAAGGTCACGTTCTGCGATAGAGAAACAGCTTTATTTCTTCTTGTCTTCTTTTTTTTCTCCAGAGCTGAGCATCCTCAATTACAGAAAGGACTTTCAGAGAAATGTTTATCAAAGATTGCAGGCTACATCTTAACATATCAATCAGTCAGACTTTTAATACAAGTCTATGCTGAATATATGCCTGTAAATTTATGTGGGGAATGTAGGGGAAAACTAAACATCTGCTAGTTTTTAGACATGATTCCAGATAGCCCAGACTGGCCTCAAATTAACTCACTATTTAGCTGACAATTCAACTTCTAGATGCTGAGATCTCAAGTGTATGCCACCAAAGTCCAGTTTATCTGGGCCACCCAGGGTCTTCATGTACACTCAACAAGTCCTCTTACCAACTGAATTACATACCCAGCCACACACTTGCAATCGTAAAAAATAAAGACTGGTTTTATATTCCTATCTTTATATACTAAAAAAATTGTATTAATCTTTAAAAGTTACTGTATAAAACAAAAATTGACTAGATCTATAAATTTTATTGAAAGCATAAATCCATAAGCACTACATTTTATATATATACTAATTAATAACTAAAGTAAAAAAATCCCTTATACTAAGATAATCATTCTTTCTTACAAGTTCCAAACTAGAAAATTCAGTTATCAACAAACACAAATCATGACAAGCAAGCAAACACTATAGAAAATTATTAAAGAAATTCTATACAGGGAGGAAGAAATGCAGCCTCATCCATGAGAACATACTCCATGAAAGGAATCTGGTTTAGAAGTAACTTCAGTACCCATCTCAGTTTTTGATAAAGAGAACATACTCAAGAAATAAATGTTTGAATGAACTGACATCAATTGTAGCTAAAAACCCAAACAGGCAGATATAAATATAAAGATAAAATGCTGGAAAAATTATCAAACTATAAAAAGTTATAAACTAACTACTTAATAGCAATTTTTTAAAACCCATGAGAGCTCTATAATTAAGTTATTTTCTAGATTCCACCATTGTCCCTTTTCCATAATCAGTGAGGTAAAATTGAAGACAATAACTAGTAGAACATTAATCAAAATAAGCATTCATGCATGTAATAATGGGTCCCAAATAATCTGAAAGATGTCCAGCTGACAGAGTGAGTAGTAGCTGTCTATGCTCTGAATTCAGACAATGTCTCTTTTCCACTTTGCTAGCTGTTGTGAGCAAACCAGAATTTATAATTTTATACCTCATCTTGTTTATCAGAACTCAGGAGTCTATGGAAAACTGCCACTGCCCAGTGAAATTCAAACAAAACCACAATCCATAAATAAACAGCACTTCCCCAACCCCATATTTCTAACAAGTACATAGGACTAAGCTGGAGAAAAATACTAGATTTACTACCCTTAATGAAATCTTTCCATCTGTTATAGCCTCAACAGTCTAATCTAACATTTTTTAATAGAGCACTACTAGTGTAAACAAAGCTACAGCTGAGTCCACGGATGCTGTGGATGTTTCTTATAAATATGGTCTATCTTTAAAAATACTAATGGCTGCTGATTTCTGTGTGTGTATGTGTGCGTGTGTGTGCGCGCGCGCGCGCGCGCGCGCGTCAGAGGGCACTGTGTCCCTGTGGAGGACCAAGGGTGACTTTGGGGATCATCTGGGATTGCTTCTACCTCCTTTTTGCTTTGTTCTGGGATTTCCCAAGTTTTGCTCACAAGGACAGGAAGTGCAGGCCACCACCATTTCTGCCTGGCATTTTTATGTGGGACCTGGGATGTGAACTCAGGACTTTTTCTTGTGAGGCAAAGTCTTAACCTCTGAGCCATCTCTCCAGCTCACTGTTGACTTCTTAAGGTCCAAGAACTCAAATCATTTGCTATAATAGTAGACTGATAAATTTATAATTGACTAATACATTTTTCTTTAATGAATGCAGACATTTGTTTATTCTGCCACCTTAGTAATTCTCTCCCTAAAATCTTGTACACTAATATCAGTAACTTTTCACGGACACATAAGTACCACTAGAGGCCACCAAATACTTCTTTAAAAAAAAAAAAAAAACTCACATATTTGTAAATTATTCTGCCTAGGCAAGTTACAAGGAAAATCCTATGCAACACAATGGTCATGATGGAAAAGCTCCAATCATAATACAACTAAAAAATGAAGTGAGCATATACTTCATACAGAGAACAGGATATTTGGATTTCCAAAGACCTTTCTTTATTCAACCAAGAACAACGGAGAGGAAGAATCTAGGTAGAGTAAAAATTATCACTGTCATAAACGCTTGAAAATAGATATGACTTAGTGTGTTGGTGCTCTCTGAATAGCTATTGCTTCTCCAAAGCAACATGTGTCCGTGTGCGCGTTCACACAAACACATTAAGATGGTAAGTTCTCAGAGTATCATATTCTTTGCTTCATATAGTATTCAACATATATTTTCTTTGTAGTATTTAACATTTAATGTTTTAACATTTAAAGTTGCTACCATGTAGAAAACCAAAGCTCCGCAGGTGTTAATACACCCAAAATTCTGACTCACAGAAGGCCTGGCATCAGCAGAAGATGTTAATACTCAGGAAAACTTGGCTCTATGCTTGGCTGAATGCTGTTCAAGTACTCTATGACCCTTCTGTTCACAGCGTCCACCTGCTTACTGAAGGTAAACAGCAAAACACAGAAGAGCCGAGTGAAATGTGTAAGACAAAGTAAGCTTTTATGATCTAGCCAGCCACAATTTTTGAATATAATATGCCATATTTCAAGAGTTTTCATATACTGAAGATACATTTCATTCAATTGTGTTTAGAAGTTCCCCTTTAAAAATCTTGACCTAGGGGCCAGAGTGGTGGCTCAGGGGTTAAGCCTCCGCCTTGCAGGCAGAAGGTCCTGAGTTCGGATCCCAGATCCCACGTATAGACGCCAGGCGGAAGCGGGGGCGGCCTACGCTTCTGGTCCTGGTAGGGCGGAGCTGAAGGAGGTGGAGGCGTCCATGGTGGTTCCCGATTCGTCCGTGGTTCTACACATACACATACACAGACACACACACACAGACACGCATACACAGACACGCGCACACGCACATACACACGCACATGCGCACAGTTGAATAAATAATAATAATAAAAAATTTTTTAAATCTTGATCTAACTTTTAGAAGGTCACAAAAATGTTCTAGGTTATCTTTCAAAGGTTTTACAGTTTTGACTTTTACAATGAACTTATCACATATTTCAGATTAATTTTTGCATATGCAATGAGAAAAGATCAAGGCTATCTTTTTTCAAAAGGACAGCCAGTTGTTTTAGGACTATCTGCACTGACTTTTCCATAACAGCATTATCCTTGCCAAATCCGTTGGAATCCATTTAACTACAATGCAGGTTTGCTCCAGGAATGTTTCCTGGATCTACATATCTATCCTTCATTACCATCCTGTTTTGATTATGGTACTTTAAAGTATGTCTTAAAATCAGATAGTGCTAAAAAACAACAACAAAAAAAACCTTTGTTCTCTCTTTTCAACTACGACCACCTACTATATACTATGTCTGAAGAAAACACATGACAGGACATAAACTCTATCTTACACTTAAAAAAAAAAAAAAAAAAAAAGAATGTAACTACAACTCCCGGCAATGAGACTTGTCCTTACCAGACCTGCATAATGGCTGACATACCAACACACCATCACAGACTAGCACTGATCTCAGGAGAGACAATTACATGCAATGGAAATCTTAGAGGCTAGAGCCAGACAGATGAAGGGAATGCCCCTATTAGTGGATCTGCCCAAGGAAGGGCCACTTGGTCTGTCACAGAAGCTTGAACTCCCACTAGAGCAGATGATCCACAAGGATCTCAGGGACCCATAGAAGTAGACAGGAAGGCAGGAGGGAGTGGGATGAATTGATAAAGGGAGGGAAGGAAAGAAAAGAGGGGAGGGAGGAAAAGGAGGGAAGAAGGAAAGGGGACAGAGATAATTACTCGATGTGCTTATAAAAATAGGAAAAAAATAAAAATATTTTAAAGAGAATGTAAGTAGAACACATAACATAAAAATCTACCTTCTTAATAACCATTGCTATGTGTGTAGTTTAACAGTGCTGTGTATTCACATTGTTGAGCAGCCAATTTCCAGAACTTCTTTCATCTCTGAAAGCTGAAAATCTATGACCATGCAAATAACTTATTACTACTCCTTCCTCCTCATCTTCTGGAAATCTTTGTTTTACTGTTTGTACTGTTCATATGAAGTTGACTACTCTGATGCCACAGCTCAAAAAATTATATAGTATTGGTCTTCTAATGCCTGGCTTGGTTTCCATAGCATAGCATGTATCAGGTATTTTTTCCTTTTATGACTAAATAGTATTCTACTAAATGTATGTATCACTTTTTCATTTATCTGTTCATCTTCCTATGGACGCTTGAGTTCATTCTACTTTTTGGCTACAGTGAACAACACAACTATGAACAAATATATACAAAAATATGATTCCTTGCTTTTAGTTCTTTTTGAATGTACCCAGAAATAAATTGCTGGGTTATGTGGCAATTTTACTTAAAATTTCTCTAAAGAATTGCCATATTGTCCCTATAATGTGGCTTCATGTTACGCTTCTGTCAATACTCACAAAGATCTCAATCACCCCCAACCAACACTTGTAATTTTCTATTATTTTATTTTTTACAATGTTTGTCTTTTTTTATAAATAACTTTATTGCTTAAAAAATTTTTTTAAATAGGAGGACAGTTCACAAAAAGTCATGCAGGAAACAAAATTTCCAAACCATAAACAGCATCACAGAGCAATCCACAGTACACATAGACAGACATACAAAAGGACCCCACATTGTGAAAGACCCAACCAAACCCACAGCTCCCAACTATGAGGCCCACGGCAGCACACCAACCTTTCAACACAGCAGGCGGCACTCCTTAACCAACAGTATCACCGTCCACCAAACCCTTGGCCATCTCTCCTGATCATGCATCTACCTCTGCATCCCACACTACAGAAATTGCCAGCTGATCCAAGCAACTCAGGCCCATAAGTAGCCATAACAAACTGAGCATGTACAGCAATTCCAAGCCAAATACTTGTCAAGAGTTTAGTGCTGACATTGGCATATAAGAGAGAACACACAGCATTTGTCTTTCTCTGATACTTCACTTAATATTATACTTTCTAGTTACATCCATTCACCAGCAAATTCTATAATCTCATCCTTCTTGATAGTTGAATAGCATTCCATTGTGTATATGTACCACAGGTTCACTACCCAGTCCTCGGTTAATGGGCATGTTGGCTGATTCCATTTTCTTGGTAATGTAAACAGAGCTGCAATGAACATGGAAGAACAAATGCCTTTTTAATAAGGCATTTCCTGCCTTTTTAGTAAGATGTAGAGTTCTTTGGGAATATTCTTAGAAGTGGTATAGCTGGGATATATGATAGTCCATTATTAGCTTTCTGAGGAACCATCATCAGATTTCCAAAGTAGCTGTGCCAGTTTACACTCCCTTTGGTGATAAGTATTCCTTTTCTCTGCATCCTTGGCAACATTCATTGTTGTGTTTTTGATCTTAGGCAAAAGAAATTCCAATGTTGGGATGGAGAAATTGCTCAGGGGTTAAGACTACCTCATAAGCAGAAGACCTGAGTTCTGATTCCAGATCCCAGAAAAAACATCAGGTGGAAATGGTGGCGGCCTGGACTTCTGGCCCTAGAAGGTGGAGCCTGAGAAATCCTAGAGCAAAGCAAAAAGAAGTAGAAGCAATCCAGAACAATTCCTCAAGTCACCCTTGGGCCTCAACAGGCAAACTTGGTGTACTCTAACATTCAATGTGTGCTCTGAGACACACACACACACACACACACACACACACACACACACACACAGAGAGAGAGAGAGAGAGAGAACAAAGAAATTCAAATGTCAAGTAAACATTTTTAAAAATGCTCAACTTCTCTGACCATCAGGGAAGTGCAAATTAAAACTACTCTGTGATACCACATTATCCTAGTTAGATCATCTAATTTTCTATTCTTTTTGAGTATTCACACTATCTGTTATTTTAAAGTAGCTAATATTTCCTGTGATTTTGATCTGAATTTCCTAGTGAATTCAGCATGTTTTCCTGTATTTGATAGGCATTTCTATGTATCTCATTCTATCTTGTCCTTTTTAACAGTGTTATTATATTCCAATGGATGACTACTGACAATATTAACTAAATCCAACACTATTATGGACTTCATCAAGTTTCCTATGTTCTGCTATATGTCTTATGCACATGTAGACATAGCCATGAATAGCCTTATGCACATGTAGACATAGTCTTATAAGCATAAGTAACTCTAGTTAAGTTTGTTCAGAATAGTTCAGTTTATATATTTTTTCCCAATCCATCCCTACTTTCTCTCCAAAAAAAATTTTGATTTGAACAAACAGAAATTCTAATTTCAGTTTAAGTTTGGAAGAAAGGTTTTTTTAAGACAAATTATGTAAGAGCTACTTTTTATTTCGGTCTATTACCAGAATTCACCTCTCACTGGAAAACCTACTATTAACAAAACCAAAATATGAATTAACTCTTCCTGAGATCAATACAGAAAAGAATACTCAAAGGCATGACTAGTAATCAAGTACAAATAACTACAGAATAGTAATACTTTTATTTTCCACAGGAAACAGACACACACATGCGCACACATGTATATCTGCATACTCAAACACACATACCAAAAAACTTAAAATGTCAATCTTACAAACAACAGAAGAGGGCAAGTAACTGAAGCTGAAATTAAGAAATATAGCTAGGCATAATAGTACATCCCTGTAATCCTAGCATTTGGAATTCGAGACAGGAAGATCACCAGTTCAAGATTAACCTTGACTATGTGAACCCCTGTCTTGAAAGATGAGTATTTATTAGTGGAAAGATGGTGCTGTGCTTTCTCTGATACCAAATGTGTAATTTTCCTAACCTTGGATACCAATGGTGTAACCAACAATTCCATTCAATTTTGGCAAACTGCCCAGAGTCAGCATGGACTTCAAAAGTCAAGAACTAAAGCTCAAAAGACTTAAGAGGCCAACCACAAATGAGGCACCTAGAGTAGCTACACTTTTACACACCAATTAAAAAATTCTTGTGATCCCCTGCCTCAGGTTCAATGATTTGCTAGAATGATTCACAGAACTCAGGAAAATATTTTGCTTATATTTACTGGCTTATTATGAAAAAAAATTACAACCCAGAAATGGCACATCACAAAGCTAAATTAGTGATACCAAAGTAAAGTGGTGGTTGGGCATGCTGGTATGTGCCTGTAATCCAAGCATTCTTGGGAGCCAATAAAGGAGGACTGTGAGCTCTAGACCAGCCTAAGCTACACAGCAAGACTATGTCTTAATTAATTAATCACTTAATGAAGTAAGTGGCAAGGAGAATTAAGATAGGAAAAAGATGTTTGGACAGCAAATGTGGCAGAGACCCTTTTGTTCATTAAATCTGTTCTCTTCTCAAAAGCACATGACTAGACTTTGTTTGCTATTCTTCCACGACAGTTAATAGCATATGACTGACTTATGACAAATGAAATATGGGTATAAATAACATATACCTTGCCTCCAGGCATAACCCACAAAAACCCATTTTTATTACCCTTCATTCTTTCTCTTACACTTCAGCCAACTGAATTCTGATGATCAATCAAGCTGACCCAAGGACTACATTTCTGAAGAGGCAAAACCCATTCCCATCTACCCTACTATAATTGTTATGCTTAATTTGAAAAGAAAAACCTACCATAGTAAACCACCAAAATTTCCAAGTTTACCTATTTCAATGATCAGTATTACCACAAGCAATTCAGGAAAAGATAATAAGCTCCAACTTTATGATCTCAGAGTAAAAGAATATAAACTATATACCTCAGAGTAAACTTCTGAGCTGCAAATAAAATAGTGGCTGCCAAGAAATCATGAGACTATAATTAGTTAACATATTAATAGAGAGTCATCTGATAACAACCCTGAAGGAAAAGTATTATTATCTGAAAGGCTAAATTACTTTGCTCAAAGATTTTAATTATCAGAACTTATAATATTAGTGTCAAATTACACTCTTGAAGATATGGATATAAGAAATAGTAATACTGTAGCAGATAAAAGATCAAATTAGGTTAGACTATGGATTAGACTATGGATACAATGAGAATAAAAACAATGGAAACGAAAGAGTAGGAAAAGAACTGGAACTTCCAATGTGCAAAATGACCCACAAAGATGATATAATAGGTAATTGCATGAAAGGTATCAATAATTAATGGTTTCATGTCCGAATGAGGACAGATTGTCTTCAAACAACACAAATTTGTAGTGGGCCAGGCTTATGCAGTTCTGCATCTTCTTCCGAACTAATTCTTATGGCCTTAAAGCACCTAGTGCAGCGGAACTCTAGAATGGCAAGAAATCCTTATATAAAAGTGATTCTGAGAACAGTAATGAAATAGTTGATGGCAGAGAAAAAAAGACTTTCTAGCATAAATGAGGACATGTCAGTTCACAGTAAACAGAACTGAAAAGAATTGAATAAGCAAATCACTTTAGTGAGTATGTAGGTATGTGACAAGTTTATCACAAAGACAGTTATTCTCTTCCTTAGAAACACTGAGAACTTATTATACCTCAGATGCACTTGCTAGATTTGATTAGAAGCTTGTCTTGTGGTTTTGTTACTTCAAAGAATGAAAGATTCTGAGAGTGGAAAACAAAAATGTAAGTTAATATCACTATTTTCTATTAATTTTTACTCACTTGCTTTTCTGTAGACATAACTTATAAAATCATATCTATAGGGTTGCAGAGATGGCTCAGGATTTAAAGCCTTTGCCTCAAAAGCAAAAGGAACTGAGTTCAGATCCCCAGATGCGATGTAAAACTGCCAGGTGGAAATGAGGAATGGCCTGTAATTCCAGTCCTGGAAGGTAGAACCTGAGAAATTCCAGAGCAAAGCAAAAAGAAGGCAGAACAACTCAAATGATTCCCAAAGACACCCTTGGGCCTCCACAGGCACACATGTTCAAATACCCTCTTGTCTTTAACATGAACCTGTGTATGCATGAGGAAAAAGTCCTTTCTGTAGTCCTTAGTATGCTTTCAAAGTTATGTCTTACTTTATACTTTGTTCCATATTGTGGTCTTACCTCTAAACAAAATCAAAAGTTTTATTTATCACATATCTTTCACATAAAACTGTGGACCATCTGTATATGCTACATTTATCACCTAGCATCCAACCTCAGCATACTTGACTTAGATATTATCTAGAGTATCTTTCATAATTTTTGAAGCTATTTCTTGTATTTCTTAATTTTTCTGACTAGCATATTATGTTTTACTGTAAATTATGACTTGCACAGCTGTGTGTGTGTGTGTGTGTGTGTGTGTGTGTGTGTGTGTGTGTGTGTGTGTGAAAGGGCACTCTGTGTGCCTGTGGAGGCCCAAGGGTGTCTTCTAGGATCATCCTGGATTGTTCTATCTCCTTTTGGCTTTGCTCTGGGGTTTCCCAGGTTCCACCTTCCAAGGTCTTTAGAAGTGCAGGCTGCAGTCATTTCTACAAGGATCTGGGATTCGAACTCAGGTCCTACTGCTTGCAAGGCAGAGTCTTAACCCCAGAGCCATTTCTCTAGCTTCACATTAAACTTTTATAGCCATATTCAGAAACTTACATGGCTACGATTACATTTCATATTCCGAAGATAAAGAATTTGTGAACTCTATAAGCTCTACTCTGTGACTGAGTGAGCTCACTCCAAGCCCTACTGTGTGACTGACCGAGCTTACTATAAGCCCTACTATGTGGCTGACTAAACTCACTACAAGCTCTACTGTGTGAATGACTGAGCTCACTACAAGCCCTACTATGTGACTGACTGAGCTCACTGCCTTTTCATTCTCTTCCCATGCCACAAGGAATTTCTGTCTCTTTTTATTCTCAGTTCTTTCCCAACAGTACTGACATCTAGAGCAGATAAATGACTACTGTCCCATTTGCTATGTTCATCATAGTCTAAACAAACAACTTAAAGAACTAAAAAGCACGACCTGGTACTTGCACTTACTTTTCTGCCCTCTAATGGTATCCCATCTTAAAGCTACTTCTGTTATGTTACATCTGCAGAATGCTGGATACACTCTTATTTCTCATTTTCTCAATCTACACTGACAGAACACTAGATTCATATTAAAGACAATCAATAATGCATAACTTAAATAACAATCTCCTGGAACCTTCCTATTTAGGAATTCTGATTGCTGCTTCTTTTCAAGCTATGAACATTTTATCACAGCACTTCAGTTTTCAAAGACCATCAGATATTAAACTGCATCTCTGAAGGCATTCTGTGACGATTATGGCATAGCTTCTGAATTATGATATAAAAAGATTTCTTAGACATACATCTTTAAAAGGAACTAGTGCCTACACAGTGTTGTTTTGCTGATGTCTTAGACTTAGCCAATGAAAATATTTGTTCCCATAATCATAAATAGATTGTTAGCCATAGAATACCTCTGGAAAACAATTCTTTTTCTTTGAAAGTCACTAAAATTAACTTTCAACTTTATTTATATGACTGTCTGTGGTTTTGTGCAGCCTAAAAAGCACAAGGAAAAGACAAAAATATCCCAGAACTAGAAAAGCAGTTATTATGTTTGGTTTAGCTTATTTTCACATTTTTATTTTTAAAATCTATCCAAATTAAAGTCCACCACTTCTAAACAGAAGAAAGCAATTTCTTTATGTAAAAATGGAAATAATAAATTCAGCATCCTCTAAATTAAATTTGGACTCAATTTATTAGTAAGTTAAAGCCTAAACTCCCCCATAGATTATGAAGTTTAATGTTCACATGAAACAATTGTTGAGTTAGATTGAGGTACATCATACATATGTTGCCTAAAAAGCAGAAGCAGTAAATAGACAATAATTTCAATATAATATTCTCTGCACCCATATTTATCCTCAGATAAATCAATAAGGCTTCTCTCTATTCCACAGTGTCATGGTTCGAAATGTGAGTTGTTCCTGCAGACTCGTGTGCTTGGGAAGGTCCTGGAATCTTTCGGAGGTGGAGCCTTGTGGTTCAGGTAGTCACAAGAGCTAGGCCTTAAGGGTGCTTAGCCCCGCTCTTCTTCAGTGAGCGAGTCTGCCCTTGAGCTTGCAACAGCAGCTCTCGGATTCCATGAAGTCTGCAGTGACCTAGCCTGTCTCCAACCTCTGCTAGCCCGCCATACCATTTCCACCATAAAGGCTTTATCTCCGTCTAGAATTACACACGGAATAAATCTGCCTTTGTCCCTTTAAATTGTGTTAGCGTATCATCTCACAGCAACAAACAGCATGGTACTATATTTCGGATATTTTGCTTGTCTCTCAAGGGTATATTCTGAATAAGACCGAGTCTGGAGGGTAGTGAGATGGGGCAGAGTCTTTAAGAGGGTTGACAATGGAAAGTCAGGTCCCTGGAGGAGAGTGGGATTTCTACAGACACGCCCCGTGGTGGTGCTCATGGATGGTGGTTATAAAGGAATGGCCTAGTGACCCCCGTTCTCTGTTTAATGCTACTTGTTCACACGTGTCCCCACTTTCATGTTCGGTGCCACACAGGGCCCCACGGCATGGAGCCTGTGTTATTCTGTCTGAATTTATGGAAGTATGAGCTAAATAAACCATATTTTCTTTTGGGGTAGCCTGAGTAAGACATTTCACTATAGGGACAAAAACACGAACAATACAAACTGCATTTTCTTAATATTTTCAATTTCAGCTCTAAACTCTACTGTTTGTTCAGATACTGCATTTATCTAGAATACAAATGCTAACATAGCTTAAAATGTCTTGGTTAAAACTAAAAGCCAAAACATCTAGCTTAGTAGTTGAGGCACTTACTGCATAACTAAAAGGACCAGAGCCTGCATCTCTAGAACCCATGTAAATTCAAGCCGGGCATGATGGCTGACCTATAATTCTAGTCTTGGAAGGTGGAGAAGTGGTTTCACAGAGTAAGTTGGCCAGCAAAACTGGCCATGGTTGCCCTAGGTTCAACTAGGAGACCCTGACTCAAAGAGAAATCAAGGAAGATTCCCAGCGTTGACCCTGGACCTCTGTATACACGTGTGCACACACACAAATATACACCAAATACACCACATACACATGGAAAAGAAAAGAAAAGAAAAACTTGGGTTTGAATACTAGCTCT
Organism: Typhlomys cinereus; assembly: GCA_023101885.1. Classification (NCBI taxonomy): domain Eukaryota; kingdom Metazoa; phylum Chordata; class Mammalia; order Rodentia; family Platacanthomyidae; genus Typhlomys; species Typhlomys cinereus. The sequence goes on along the minus strand of JALPQD010000468.1, from coordinate 1,220,598 downwards.
GTTGCATTCTAGCTGTTAGACTTCATTGAAATTATGTAACGCCTCATTTACTTATTTGTAAATTAATACACTATTCTTAATCATTTAATTTATGGGTTCTATCAAAGATTTACAACTGTTAGACATTGACTTTTATGTCATTCTGCAACTGTTGAATATTAAACTTAATGTTATATGCTTAAAAATCATTCTATCATTGAGAAGTTACAGGGTTGTTGTTTTTTTTTAATACATAGCTCTAGGAAAGGGTAACTATTATCCTGTAATCAATGAATTAATCAAGAATTAAGATCACTTTGATATCTTCCTTTGGTTCACTTTGATATCTTCCTTTGGTTTTGACACTATCATAAAATAGTCATAATTACACAATGAATGTCCAATTTACTGCTGTCAATATACAGAAAAATTATGCATCTAATATATGTAAGAATAGCATAAGGCAATACATAATTTAAAAACAGAGCAAAAGGTTGGAAAGATGGCTTAGGGGTTAATTTGGGACTGGAATTCAGATTCTAGGTCCCACATAAAAACACCAGGCGGAAACAGCAGCGGCCTGTACTCCTGGTCCTGGTGGGCAGATCCTGGGAAATCCCAGAGCAAAGCAAAGAGGAGGTAGAAGCAACCCAGGATGATTCTTGAAACAATCCTTGGTCCTCCACAGGGACATAAAAATAAACAATTTATTGTTGTTTTATTGGGCTTTCATAGTTGTAAATTAATTCTGTACATGACAAACACAACAAGACCTGAGCAGTCAAAATTACTATAAATTATGGAAACATTTTGAGAAGAAGAAAACTTCCAACATAATTAGCTAAATATTAACTTAGCCTCCCAAAGTTGTGCCCACTCACATGTAAACATGCATACACACGAAATTGGAAAAAGAAAAAATTATAAAAGGTATTTTTTTCTCAATCCTGCAAAATAACTATGCCAATCCATGAGCACTTTAGAAACTTGAAAAGTGGTTCACTATTTACCTCCACAGTTTCGTGTGAATGGAGATAAGTACTGACCAAAAGTCTATCAAGATCCCAGCACCAAAATTTTACCCTTTCAGAGTTCTAGGAAATGCTACTGAGTCCTTACACCTCATCAGAGAGGAGGCCCCAGAAGAAAGTTTGACATACACATTAAAGGATGCTCCAGGGATGGGGGGAGGAGGCACTGGGATATAGGGAGGGAGAGGGGGAAGAAAGGGGAAAAGGGGGGAAGGGAGCTACAGGGTCCAGGGAGGGATGGAGGGGGGGGGGAATCGGTGTACCTATTAACTTTGTAATGAGCGGAAATAAATAAATAAATAAATAAATTTTTAAATTTCCCCTTTCAGTCAGCACTAGAAAGGATACTCAAGACTAAAAATATTCCTAAGACAAACCCTGATTAATCACACAGTAAGACCAATCGCTGTCATGGGAAAAAGAGGAAGAAAAAAAAGAATGCAAAGAACTCCTCAAAAAAGTCTCTTTCCTTGGATCCTTATCTTCTTTTCCCATTAATGCCAAAATTCAGGATTTATCCTCTCTGGATCTACAAAACTACAGTCCCTTTACATAGCTGATTATAGGAATTAAAACTAAGTGCTTTCAACAAAGTATCTTTCTATATCAGTAAAGCAGAAAGAGAGTCATCAGCTAGTGTGAAAAAACAATTATCAACACAAGTCTGATTTCTGAATGGTGTTTCTGAACCATGCTAATTAGAGAACAAGTTTTCCTCTGAGATGCTGAAACACATGAAACAAATAATAACAACAACAATTGTAAACAAACATGTAGGCCAGGTATGGCGACACACACATGCAATCCCAGCACTGGAAAGGTAGGAGCCTGAAGATTAGAAGTTCAAGGCCATAGGCTACATACTGAGTCAGAAGCCAAACTGAGCTATATGAGATCCTGCCCCCCCCCAAAAAATACAGCAACAAAACAAAAATGTAAAAAGCACCACCTATTTCATCACATACTATTTGCTTTATGGAAGATATTGTTCTGTGCATTTTATGGACATCTTTCCCATTTTATCTCTACAATTCTATGACATTACTATTTCTATTTTTCTCACTTTACAGATGAATCCTTTGGTGTTAAATCAGTAACTTGTCAAAAAACATACTATTCAGCTGGCACTTTAGCACAAGCAGTCTGTTCCAGAGCCTATACTCTGTACATTATACAGAGGGCTATGCAGAATACATACATAACAACGTGAAAAACCTCCCTCAGTAGGTTAAAACCCTTGCCTCACATGCAAAATGACCTAAGTTCAGATTCCCAAATCCCATATAAAAATATCAGTCATGTGTGGCAAACTGCCTGTAATACTAGTCTTGGAAGGTGGAGCCTGAGAATCCCCAGAGCAAGCTGGCTCCCAGTGATGAGCTCTGGGTTTAGAGACCCAAGCTCACAACAATAGGGTAGAAGAGATCAAGGGCAATTCCACAGGTGTACACACAACTCAATGGACTCATGTGCACACACCTACTACTCACATGAAAACACATACACACACACACAGTCCCCAAGATGCTTGGACACTCAAACGTTAAATTGTATTGAAAAGCACTTAAATGACCATCTCTCCAGTGCTCCCGTTTTACCTCCAAAGATCTACCAACAGATAGAAAACCACCATGAACTACAATCCAACCACTGAATTCCTTTAAAATGTGCTGATCCATGTGGGTAGGGGTAGGAGGTAGTTGAATCACACTGTTACAAAGTAACCTACAGATTTGTAACTTCAAGACCAATTCAAACCATGACCGTCACCATTAAACAAACATTTGACTTTTTGTCTATTCTTTTTTGTTTTCACTAAAACAGTAAAGTGAAATTTTTCAAAAAAATAATAACATTTGTTTTTTGATATATATGCTGCTCAAGCTAAAATTTTTACTTAAGAATCAGAGGAATTTTTCTGCTTCTAAATACATAAAGATCATCAATTTCATGTTTAATGTTAGGGAACATTTTAAAGAGAGGGAAGAATACTACAACAAGCCATTTCAGAATTTATATGTCAATATTTCTAGCAACAGTGTACATCTCAGCCATTTAACAGAAAATGTACTATAATATTAACCAAAATGTGACACTAAAAACAAAGAGATAAAAGTATCGTGATAAATGTGCACCAACTTACCAATTCGATTCCCTGTGGAAAAGGTGTATCGGCCCAGTCCTGCTGTGGAAATCTCTGGATTATTTTCCCCAGACCTTCTCCTGACCCTGTTAATAAAATTAAAATGAATCAGCTGTAAGAAACCATATTTCTAAATAAATACTTGAATAGATTGATATATAGGGTTAAGATTTTTATTTTATCTTATTATTTTTGCATATGTGTCTGTGCATGTCTCTGCACGTATCACAGGGCCCTGTGTGTGTCTGTGGAGGTACAAGGATGACTTCAGGAATCAACCATGGATTCCTTTTACCTTTTCTTTGCTTTGCTCTGGAGTTTTCCTGGCTCTGCCTTCCAGATCATCACCATTTCTACCTGGCATCCAAACTCAGGACCTTCTGCTTGCAAGGCAGAGACTTAACCCCTGAGCCATCTCTCCAGCCCCATCTTTAAGTTTTAAGAAACATAAAGGCATTTCCCTGTTAAACATTATACTGGAACTGGAGATAAACTCAATGTCAAAAAGATTCACTGACAGGTAGGAAAAGCTGAGAGACAGAGAGAGAGAGAGACAGAAGGAGACAGAGAGAGAGACAGAGAGATCTAGTTGTCTGCCATACTGTGGAACAACAGCACTCAACTGTCCCAATAAAGAAAGTGACCCCAGTTTCTAAAATTGAAATTTAAGAACATTTCTATGAAGAAAGCAATTTTAAACGACAAATAAAATGGTTTTATGAGCACTGAGTTTCAGGTCTGGTGATATGTAATGTGTATGCTAAAGTTTTGGACTTATCACTGTCCAGACGAAGTTTCTAAGCTCTGTGAACATTTTGGGCTGGATAATTCTTTGGTGTGTGTTATTAAGGGAGGGAAAATTGTCTTGAGCATTGAAGTATGTTTAGTAGCATCCTCAGCCTCAACTCACTGGAAATTAGTAGCACCTACCACCAAGTAAGTTGTTAGAACTAAGAATGGAAATGTCTCCAGACATTGCCAAATATTCCCTGAGTTGAAAACCACATGCCTATATTACAATTGGCCAACATCAAAGAATGTATGAATTACAGAGCTGAATTTGGGGATATAATCTGTGAGTTCACAGGGAAGATACAAAATACACATTAACTTTAAGTTGACTTTACATTTTCCCACCAATATGGGGGACTGAATCCTGTACCTCCCACATGCAGGGCTACTCCGTCCACCCACTAATCAGATACCTGCACTCAGATATTTCACTATAATAATTCTGAATCAATCCTGAGCATTGCAAAACTAACTGATTAAATGATTTATACTTGCTTTTTAAAATTATTTCCAATTTGAGAGATGAAAAGGTCCTTTTTGGTAACGTGTGACTTTAAAACTTGCTAGAAGCAACATTTTATTTATTAATTTTATAACGATGAAGTGCTTCTATACCATGACAGTTTAGTCTGAAATGCTGATACATTTATAAATGTACTTCAAATATAGTATAAATAATAAGGCTTTTTGCTATAGCATTATTTAAAGATGAAAATTAGGCTAGAAATGTTAAGTAAAATCAAAAGGAGAAAATGATCCTGCACTACAAACAAACTGCAGAAAGAACTCAGGTTTAGTAGTGCCTGCCTGCCTGTCTGTCAATAGTCCCAGTACTTGGGGAGCTGAATCAGGAGGATTATGAGTTCAAAGTCAACCAAAGCTATCTAGGGAGACCCTGTTTAAACAAATAAATAAATAAAAGCTAAAGGCTTGCTTTTCAAATATTGGATATATTAAATACTGTCATTAACAACTTTTGAGGACCTTATAGTAGTACTCTACAAAATGTTGTGAATCCTATTTGACTTGTGGGTTATTCTGAATGTTTAAACTAACTTAGGTTTAGCTATATCTAATAACCACCCTATAGGCTGTAGTGACTATATGTGAGAAGACTGAAATGACATTTCTCACAGAGGAGGAAGCTACAATAAGAAGACTGTGATATTTCTATTTTATATTCACAAGTAAAATGTACATATCTCTTAGAGTAACTGGGGAAGTACTCTGTCGTAGTTGGGCACAGGTGTCAACTTGACAGTTGGGGGTTTGAGCTCTGGGCACATTTGTGGAGAAATTAGTGGTTGAGTGAGTCCCAGAGCAAACCTGCAGGAGACTGTCTAGCTGATGGGGAAGGCCCAGCCCATGGTGGGTGGGACTGGGCCCTGGAATATAATACATACATCTGGTTGACAGAGTTGGTATCCTTTTGTACACTTGGCCAGACATGCTGGTCTAGCAAGTAAGAATTATCCCTCTCTCAGCCAGTATGTAGAGATGGTGCGGCCAGCTCTCTCAGCCCTGGTGTTGGTGTGAGCTCTCCTATCAAGGACTGAGACTGTACCAGGAATCGTAAGAGAGAATAAAGCCCTTGTTCCCTTAAGCCGTTTGATGGTCATTTATCAGCAACCATGTAGGTGAACTGCAATATATTCCTATTTGAACTACCATTAAATGAGGCAAGATGCCTGAGGATGAAAAGGTTAAAAGGCCAGTCATAGAGGGGAAAGGCTTAGTACACAGCTAAATTGGAAAAGGGAAGAAGCTGCTGCTAGCCAAAGCCTTTATGTTTTCTCTTCCAGCTCCTACTCTTCCACTCTATCAAAAATAAATGAATAAATAAAACTATGATAACCAAAAAGAGTTCATATGTGTATTAAAAAGAAATGGGAGTCTTAGCAAGGCATCAACACATTTAGAAACGGTTTTCTACAAAACGACTCTGTTTGCATATTAGACAAACTGCTCACAACAAATTTAGAAGCAACAAGTTAATACTGAATGAAATAATTTTTCCTCCCTTATGTTTACTAGTGAGTAACATAAACATAAACTCATTGCTACTTATCTGACTCACTCCCTTAGAATAACTGCATTGATTTGTCCCTCCTTGCCCACAGATGTAGTCTACAGTTTCTGGTATATATGAAGTACTTAATGAAATACTTGTTGAATAAATCATTAGGACTAAGTTAGATATGTAAAATAAGCTGTCAAGAAACTTATGACCAGAATATCTGACTGTAAAAGATAGCCAAGACAGGGACCAAGGAGATAATTCAGTAGTTAAGGAGCCTGCACACAAACCTGGTGATCTGTTTCATCCCCAGAAGCCCACAAGGTAGAAGGAAAGAATTAACGTCCAAAAGTCCTCTTAGCTCCAAACAGGCACCAGAGCATGCATGTGCTTGTTTCCTCTAGGTCTCGAAATAAATTTTAAAATTAGGAATGATATCCTAGATAAATCATAGTCCTCTGCTACGGGATTTTGAGCAGAAAAAAAAAAAAAAAAAAAGAAAAGAAAAACAAATGTGAAACCAAAAAGTCATATTAAGATTTGCTTAGGGGCTGGAGAGGTGGCTCAAGGGTTAAGCCTCTGCCTTGCAGGCGGAAAGTCCTGAGTTCGGATCCTAGACCCCACTATAGACTCCAGGCGGAAGTGGGGGCGGCCTGCATTACTGGTCCTGGTAGGGTGGAGCCTGTGAATCCCAGGGCAGAGTAAACAAGGAGTTGGTGGAGGCGGTCCTTGGTGGTTCCCGAATTCGCCCGTGGTTCTACACACACACACACACACACACACACACACACACACACACACACATGCACAATTGAATAAAATAATAATAAAAATTAAAAAAAAGATTTGCTCAAAGTTGGCAAGATGGTCAGTGAATAAAAGCACTAGATGCAATCACAGGACCCCATGTTAAGGTGGAAGAAGAGAACAGACCCCACAAAGAGACTGTGCTCACACTGTGGAACATGTACTCACATATGCATATCATATAATGCAATAACAGAGAATAATTAATATATATATAAAAGATTTGCCCACTAAGCTCAGGTATGAGTGGAATTACAATGCTTAGGATTTGATCTGCAACACTGGAAGGGGAAAAAAAAAGAAAACCTCAGACAGTTTCCAGTATAAAACTAAAAGAATACAATAGAACAAGAAGACATTTTAAGTAGACAGAGATTTAGCAGAAGACAATACAAATATGTAGAAAAAAAAAGTCTTAAGGACTGTGTTGTTGTCCAGGTTCCATTGCCAGTAAATTCTAGCAGTGCTATGGCATATGTCAGCAAATATCTAAGCCATACTTAAAGTATTTCTACCTGTTTCTTAACCTAGAATGAGTGTTGTCATTTTTTTGTTATCAGATTACAAACTAGTCCACAGTCAGAAGCATCTTACTAGATCAAAATCTTTCAAACTGGTCAACAGTATGGAGATAATCACATAAAAAGACAGTATGGAGATAATCACATAAAAAGATAGTTTAGCAAGGAATTTTAAAGGAAAGGTAACATGAATGAGAGCTTTGTCCAGATATCTGAAGAGTTGTGATATGGAGGAAAATATATTGGGGAAGATCCGAGGCAAAAGATCTGAGTCAGTATAAAAAGAGAATCTTCTGAAAATACCCTTCAAAACAGAATAGAGGGCTGGAGAGATTACTCGATTGGTAAAGGGCTTGCTCTATACACAAGAATGAGTTCAGATCTGAGAGTGGAAGCATGTGCCTGTAATTCTAGTTAGGCAGTTTTAGAGCAGCCATGTTGGGATGGTCTCTCAAAGTCTTGGAAACCCATCCCCCACTGCGGGGATTCCCCCAACTCTTTGCTTGTGAAAGGATATGGAGATTAGTTCGCCACTGTAGATAAGTCCTACCTCAAGGTCTGGCACAAGATCAACTGGGTTGGGCTTCAATATGAGCTAACCAGTGAGGAAAAGCCATTTTTCCCAGGCTTGCCTAAGTGTATAAATATACCTAACCCTGGCAGTCATCTTTGGCACCTGTCCCTCATGGCACTCCAGATCTGGAGTCCATCCATGAGTTTTTTTTCCAGTTCTTTGCCCTTCATGGGTACCTTTGCCCCTCATGGTACCCCAAGTTTGGAGTCCATGAGTTCCCTTCTTTCTCTCCTCTAATAAATTCTACCTCAATCCCCTACACATGTTCTCATTTCAGTCTTCAACTCCAGAACACAAGAACCTGGCATTCCTCGAGAGTGACTCCGCAGCACAGGGCTGAGAAAACTGAAACCACTGGATCTCTAGAGCTCTCCAGCCCACCAATCTAGCCAAACTGGCAGGATCCAGGTTCAGTGAAGAGAACCTGTCTCAAAATAATAATACTAATAATAATAATAATGTGGAGAAGGCAAGTGAACATGCATGTACACACACACACATACACAAAATATACAATAAAACAAAACAGAATCAACTGCCTCAGAAAGCAATCATAACAGGTATCTTAGCAAGGTCATTAGCTTCTGTGGTTTACAACACCAGATACAATGAATGATTAGAAGACAAATCTAGAAAATCCAGCAAATAGAAATGTTCTATTAATTCACTTATCCAGTAAATTTAATATCCAGCAAATACTATGTGCAAGACTTTGTGTTATGTACTAAGGATAGAAAGATGAAACTTGTGAGAACAAGTTAGGACTTGAAATTAGGTTTTTGAAATGCAAACAAATGGGCAGAGGTACACACAGTGCAATGGTTATGTAAATATTAAGGAAGAAATACTGTTTACAAATCAGGTCATGAGTCTAATGAAATTAGTGACTGAAAAACTAAGAAATTCCAAATTCTAGAACAGAATATTTTTTATGTCCATTTTAGCACAATAGCAGCTTCTTTGAGCACTTATATAATGAAGAAATAAGTGACAGAGGCCAAAAGAAAAATCTTAAAATCACACTTTATTTCATGGTTAAAGACACAGTTATAATTCTCTCAAAGAACCTGATAACATAGTGACTCTGTGTTGTTAACTTTAATATTTTATTAATTTATTTGAGAGAGAAAGTGTGTGGAGGTCAGGGGGCAACTTTTGGGTGTCAGTTCTCACCTTCCACCTCAAGACCTTTGTTCCACAGCTCTCAGCAAGCTCCGGTAGATCTCTTGTCTCTGTCTCCCATGTCCTGCAGGCAGGCAGGGGTAATAGTAATAGCTGCCACCATTGACTTGTCCAGAGATGCCATCAAGCTAAACCCTCACTTGGTTGCTCTATGTAACAAGAGCCAGTGTCTTCCTCAAATTACAGAAACTAAATGTAGCCATTTGATACTACGATGAACCCACTTTAGTAAGTCCTGACTGAACTCAGTCTTACAATTGACAAAAAAAATAAAGCAGATTTCTATAGCACTAGGAAGAAGCAATCTAAGATCTTGTCTTTGCCTGAAGACTACATTAACAGTAAGACTACCAGCATTCTTAAAAAAAAAAAAAAAAAGCTTAACTTCAGCTGAGCATGGAGTATGAATAAAGACATGAACAGTGAGAGATCAAAGAATGCAGAGAGAGGGTTAAAAAGCCAGATGATAATCAGGAGTTCAGTCTGGCTCTTTTCCAGTGGCTTTCCTAAGGGACTGCCTCTAATTTTCTTGGAGCAATGCCTGGAATGGGAGGAATGCCTGAACTCAATGAAATTCTTAGTGATCCAAAGGTTTCTATGGCCTCACAGGATCCAAAAGTTAATAATGACCTTCCAGGATGAAGCTTCAGAGCCAGGCAAATATGTTAATATGTCAGAACGGTATACAGGTTTATAGGTTTATAGTAAAGTCTCAGCCAAATTTGGAGGTCAGGCTTGATACCCTTCTGAAAAAGCCATATTTGAAGGAAAGCCAACCTAGATCACTTAATGGATGTCACAAAAAACAAACCAATACATATTTGTCCTTCTCATAGGGGGGAACTGGGGTATTTTGAAAATAATCCCTATCCTCTGCACCAAATGCAGATGAATCATTTTACATAATGAGACATTAGGATATTCATTTAGATGCTGTTTCCCTACTAGGAATTACAAACTTCAAATACCTTTCAAAGTTTAAAGGTAATTAAGGTGAATTTAAAGGTTGTTAATTCTTACTATTTCTTTAATAAATAATTGAGTTTTATTTTTATTATTAGTCAAGGAATATAAATATGGAAGATTTATTGGTCTAGTATAAGTGAAACAAGTTTATTAGTAGGAAGCAAATGAAATCATTTCAGTAGATTGTTTGAATTAGAAAAAAGTACTAGCACATTTGATATCTCTTTTTAAATTATTTATTCCAATAAAACTACTGGGACTTTTACCAAAGCCATGCACAATTGGCAATTAAAGACTTAAAGAAGTACACAAAAAATTGGCAGCAGCACAAAAGAAAATATGTAAGAATTAACACCTTTTAAATTCACCCTAATTATTTTTAAACTTTGAAAGGTCTTTGAAGTTTGTAATTCCTAGTAGGGAAACATTGTCTAAATGAATAAGGGAAACAAATCATAGAAGCAGAAACACTAGAAGGGAGCAGAGGAACGCTCAAGCACCCCACGACCAATACCCAGGGGTATTTTCTTAGAAGTCAGTATGGAAGGAGGAGCTCATTCCCAGATATATGAATGGAGTGGATTCTTACTTTGATTGACAAGTGGCCTAGAACATAAGCCCTATCTTTTGACTGTGTATACAGAACATTCTACAATTTTAGACTTTTGTGTCTAAAATTGTGTACAATTCACAATTTAAAACATACCATTTCAAATTATGAGATGGCCATAAACTTATGGAAACAAGGGGTAAAAGATCTTTTAAGATGTGTATTTGGTATCAAGTTGACAAAGGGCAGACTTGTGTAGTTAATACTGAATGTTGACTTGACAGGATCTAGAATCCCCTAGAAGATAAGTCTCAGCTGTGATGGATCCTTTATATTATGTTAACAGAGGAAGAAAGACCCACCTTAACTGCATGTGGCATCATTCCACAGGCTGGGTCCTGGGCTGATGAGAAGAAAAACTCAGCAGCATTCACTGCTCTTTGCTTCCTAACTGTGGATGCAAAGTGACTAGTTGTCGAAGATCCTGCTGCCTTGAATTCCCCAATATAATGCACTATATCCTAAAAGTGAGTCACCCTTCTTCCGTAACGTTGTTTTTGTTTTTGTTTTTGGTTTGGTTTGGTTTGGGTGGGGGGAGTCGGTCAGAACTATTATCTCACAATAGCAGGAAAAATAGCGAACACACGCACAGGCACGTCATGCACGTCATGAAATGGTAAATAGGGGTTTTGCCCTGACACCACTTCAAGAACTGTGCTTGTGCTCAGCATCACTCTAGGTGGCCTTGCTTCTCTCTTCTTCTAAAGATGTGCCTGACCACAGATTGCCCACAGGAGGTTACAAGAAGAGGGTAACCCCGCCCCCACACACACAAAAGGAAAGGTGCCCTGGGTCACTGGGCTGCCTTGTGGAGGACAGGTGAAGTGTGGCACAGTTTCTTTCATAAGACCCAAGGCCATAGCTTCTTCCCTGTTTCTATCTTGTTTCAGAACTACCAGTACTTTACTATTACATGGGTAAGGACTAGAAGTACTTACAGTACAGTACTGTGTTTCATATGAATTGTGCTCTTGACCAATACAAACTAAAGGTTTCATATCATTTCTATCAAAAAATATAACAACACTTATAGATAATATATTATATATATATATAATTGATTAAGGGTGCTAACACAATTAGCTGTTGCAAAAAGAATGAACAATACACAATTCATATATTTTAATTAATTAATTAATTATTGGAGCATAGGAGAGAGGAGGAGGAGAAGGAAGAAAGAGCTCGAAAGAGAGGCAACATGAGAAAACAGGCTACATGTGAAGCTGGTTCTCTCCTATCACGTGGACTACAGGACTACTAAAAGTTAGATGACATACATGTAGAACCTATAAAACTTTTAAAATAAAACTTAGGAAAACTTTTTTGTGATCTTTAGTTATACATGTTTTTAAGATACAATTCAAGTCAGTTGTGATAAGGTATGTCTATAATCCCAGAATTTGGAGGCTAAATGATGAGAATCATAAGCTCAAGGTTAGTCTAACCTACATAGCAAGTTTGAGACTACCCAGATACATACACATACCAAAACTCTGCTCAAAAAAACAAAAACAGGGCTGGAGAGGTGGCTCAGGAGTTAAGCCTCTGCCTTGCAGGCAGAAGGTCCTGAGTTCGGATTCTAGACCCCACGTATAGACGCCGGGCGGAAGCGGGGGTGGCGCGCTTCTGGTCCTGGTAGGGTGGAGCCTGTGAATCTCAGGGCAGAGTAAACAAGGAGGAGGTGGAGGCGGTCCATGGTGGTTCCCGAATTCGTCCGTGGTTCTACACACACACACACACACACACACACATACACACACGTGCACACACGCATACATGTACAATTGAATAAATAAATAAAACAAAAAACAAAAAAATAACAACAACAATAAAAAAACACCAACAGACAAAAACTTAAACTTCTCCTCGAAATTAAAAGGACTCTTGATATGTGGGGCATGCCTGTGATCCCAATGATCAGAAAATAGAAGCAAAAGATGGTGAGTTCCAAGGTAGCTACGAAGCTAGATCCTGTCAGGAAAGAAAAAGGAGAGGGAAAGAAAAAATGGGGAGGGAGGAGTGAAGAAAGGGAGAAAGGAAAAATAAAGCTAAAATCTCATTCTGAGAAAAATATTTTAAATCAATTTCTGGATAAAAATTATAAGTAACTGTTACAACTAGATAAAAAGAAACAATCCAGTTCTGTTAAATGGACAAAAAGATTCAAACATTTATGAAATAAAAGACTTCAGATGGCAGATTATCACCTTTAAGGCTCAAAATGGTGTCACTGAGAAAATACAAATTAAAATTACAAGATACCAAAGTTTTTTAAAAGCTGACCATACACACAATAGTGATATTTACACGGTCTCTGGAAGGCCACCCAGGATTTGGGAAGCCTCCCATGCACAAAGGGAAGCTGGGCCGAGCTCAGCCCCATGGAGGGCCAAGCCACTACTGATGCCTGGCGTGCGTGCCCAACATTTCACATAAGCTTCCTTTTGGCTCAGAAAGAACTCACATATATGACCGACAGATAATCTGTTTTAACTGGATCTGTTAACCTTTTCTAAGTAAATTGTAGCATGTTTTGCTATTTTAAGGTGTTAAAAAAAAAAAAAAAAAAGCTGACCATACAAAGAGATAGGCATATGCAACCACATATGAACTCTCTATACTGCTGCAAAACAGCACACTGCTTTGTTAAGAAACAAACACAAAAGCAGGAAGGGAGGGAGAGTGGATCAATTGGTCTGGCCATTTTGTAAAAGGATGTTCAGTTGCCAGGGTGCTGCAAGCCTACGTGTAGATTCAACCTCCAGCAGTACATACACTGGGCACAGGGATGCACACCTGTAATATGAGTATCTGGAGTTGGAGGCAAAAGGATCAGAAGTTCAAGGTCAACCTCAAAATATACATATACTCAAAGCCCAGACTGTGATTTCTAAATACTATTTTCCAATGAAAGGAGCTAAAGCTACTTGGAGAAATGGTTGATTCCAGAACTGGGTCAGAATATACAGATGAACCTTGTTGTGTCACAAAATAAAGGACTAATTTTACAAGGCTGAGGTGAGGGTACATGAGAAGAACAGCAGTCAACAGAATGGTAGGTGTCTGTACCCCTGCTACTCAGGAGGCTGAGGTTAAAAAAAAAAATCACTTAAGCCCACTATATTCAAACCTGGGCAAAACATCTCAAAAAAAAAAAAAAAGAGTAAGTCCCCTAAAGAGTTCCCAAAAATTCTAAACAATAAACTATATAATGACTCTCATGTAACAAAGAATTACTTCAATATATGAGTCCACAAATAAAATCAGTGATTAAATGAACAAATAAGTGAAGAAAATGTTCTTCATAAAACAACTTATTACTTACTTCTCTCTCCAGAAGATAGAGTTTAATTGTCCTACTCTTTAAGAAGGAACATAATGACTTACTTTCTATTAATAAACTACAGAAAGGAAGAACCATAAACTACAGTGGCAAAATCTAGCACACACTTGACTTAAGTGATCAAGATTAATATCATCAATGATGTCAGATTGACATCCAGTGAGAGACAATAAAAAGGGACCACTGCTTCTGAGATAATCATCCCAAATCATAATCTTAATCTAATCATGAAATAATATTCAAACTAAATTGAGAGACATTCTGATAAATGCTTAAACAGGGGTTAGGGAGATGGCTCTAGTACTAGCTATATAAGCACAAGGCCTGAAGTCAATGCCCAGCACCCATGTAAAAGCCAGGCATAATAGCATACCTTTAACCCAGCACTGAGGACGCAGAGAGAGGAGGATTCCTGAGGTTTGCTACAGCTTAGTCGAACCAAATCAAAAAACTCGTCTCAATGAGAGATTCTTCCTCAGAAAGTAAGGTGGAAAACAACTAAGGAAGATACCTGATATTAACCACTGGCCTCTATACATGTGTGCACATGTGCACACATACATATATACACGTTCTCTCTCTCTCTCTCAACCATTAAGTACTCTTCAGAACTGTCAACAAAAAATTAAAAGCAAAGACTTAAGAGTATCAAAGACTAAGTCAGAGACATGAACACTACATACAATTCATTGGTGAACCAATCATGAATAATGAAAGGACATCAAAGAAAAAAATGGTAAAATATAAATTGTATTTTTATGAATTTCTTAATAACTGACTAATTCCAAAGTTTTGTGATTGTGTAAGATGTTGACATTAAGATATGAGAATGCACTGGAATATTTGCATCTTTTATTTGCATCCAAAATTATTCAAAACCAGGACATTTTCTTCTGAAGAGCAAACTAAACATTCAAAGGGTTTTTTGAGGGATGAGCAAAGCCTGCCAACTTTTAACATGTTTCATACATGACGAATGCCCTTGGCTATTAAATGATCCTTCGATAAAGTAGTATTTCTATTAGGTAAATAATAAATAAAATTCTCTTTTAATTTATTTTGGCTGACTGGATGAGTTAGTTGGTTTGTTGGTCAAGTTTTTTCTGCAGTGCTAGAAACTGAATTCAGTATGAGATGATTCTTAAAGTTCAATTATCTCTATACAAGAAATCAAAATGATAATATTCTTAAATTTTACACAAGAGAAAGACTGTAGAACATGACTGGCTCCATCTCATCCTAATGAGTTCTACTGGAGGAAATTGTCTGCTAAAATCAAACAATCAAGAGGTGTTAGTGACTGGAAAGGATGTGAGATTTCTGAGGTGCTAGTTACTGTTCAATTTCTGCATCTGTATATTAGCTATACGAGTATATTCACTTAGCAAGAAAAAAATCATCAAACTAGACATTTATGATATGGTACCTTTCAATATGTGTGCTTTACTTGAATGAAGAATTTATTTTTAAAAGTTAATCATATAGACATCACAAATATTCCTAATAGATTACAATAGTAAAAATGCAAATAACCCTAATGTTTCAAAAAGTGGCATTAAATATAAATACAAACCAAGGAGATAGCAGTGTCTGTATACACTCTTTTGCTTCTAATAAGACAAACAAGTTAGATGAACTTGAACAACTTTAAATTTCTCTATTTTTCTTTTTGTGTGCGCATACTATACTCGTGAGTGCAATGCCACAGCATGTGTGGAGGTCGGAGGGCAACTTTCAAGAGTCGATTCTCTCCCCTTTTAAATTCCAAGGATGAAACCCAGGTTATTAGGCAAGCACATTAACCCACTAAGCTATCTCATCAGCCTGAATGTGAATAATTTTAAACTTCCTCCAAGTCCCAGAACATAAGACGTGTTTTTAGTTATTTGGTGTAATAGATTGAATAATCTACCCCTACAATCACCTAAACGCTCAGAACAAAACCTTATTTGGAAATGAGGTCTTAATAGATACAATTAACAGATATGTTAAGATGAAGTCAGATTGGATTAGAATGGGCCCAAATTCAATGACTGATGTCCTCATAAGAAATAAAACAGAAACACCAGCAAACACAGGAGAAATGCCACATGAAGATGAAAAGCGAAGATTGCAGTGATGAAACTGCAAGCAAAGAATGCCAGGGACTTCCAGTAACCACAAAGGCAGGGATTCGGGCAGAGGGCAAACTTCCATCAGAGTACCCTAGAAGGAACCAACCTTACTGAAACCTTCAAGTGTTTTGAACTGAGAAAAACTAAATTTACATTGCTTTAAACACCTGACTTACTTTATATTATGCTTATCTTATATATCATATTATGTTTTGTAATATTTTGCTGTAGCAGTAGACTAAAATGCCTAGTAATCTGTATTTTATTGCATTAACAGACATTAACTCCATGCACATCAAAGAAAAACTTTAAAAATGTATTTTACTATTCACCAGTTAGTCACAACCCTCCCTCTTGGAGCTATCGAGGATAAATCTGGCCCTAAAAAGCACCAGCAAATGCTGTCTCAAGTTAGATGTAGTGGAGTGTACCCGTATCTCAGGAGGCTGAAGCAGGGAGATCACAAGATTCTGACAAGCCTGCTCTACATAGCAAGTTCCAGGCCACCAGGGATATACAGTGAGACCCTATCTAAAACAAAACAAAAACAAAAGTGCTTGTCTCCTGTTTCTTACATAACTCTCTCTAATCCCTCAATCTTCTCTTTGAACTTTGAACATTTCTAGTTATGCTATAGATTCTAGAAAATACCTTTTACAGACTCAGATGATCCACCTGTTTTTGTTGTTGCCTGCTTACTTTGAGAGGGGATATTCACATCCAAGCTGACCTTGAACTGACCATCCTGTCTTCACTTCCTTACAAGTAAGCACCACCATGATTAGTTTATTGGTGCTGGGGACAGAACAGGACCTCATCCTTGCTAAACAGGCAGGCACTCCACCAACATCCCCAAGACCACCTACCTGATCTGTCTCTTAGTTAACACACTTTTAAAAGCCTATGCTCAAGTAGTTCTTTTAGAAAATACTGTCAAAAAATATATTATCAGTATTAGCATATGACTAATTATATTCCCTGCAGGGCAAAAGATACATCATAATATGCTACTTTCAGTCCACTATTTTATTCTATCCCAAAACAATTTACTTAGAAATTTAACATGGTACCTGGCATCTATTCTCTTTCACTAAAATATCACACTAGAAATGGCTGCAACAAAAACACAATGTTAGAAAACCAGATTTCTGGTCTCTTGGATATACAGAATTGAATAATTCACCTTAATACTTTATAAGCTGATCAAAAGAAATTTAATTTTATTTGTGCATTGAAAAAAATTAAGATGAGGGTCATATTCAACTTGCAAGCAACCAATTTCCCATCTTTAATTTATCATCTACTTGTGAGCAAATAATTCTCAAAAATGTTCTTTTCTTATTTTTTAGCCTTGTCATAATGTCAAAATTACCAGAGATCTCAATCCTCACCAAAAGAGGTATATCCAATTGTGTCAGTATAGATCAATTTTCAGAAGATAGAAAAGAGATAGTTCATTCATTGAAAACAAAGCATGAACAAAATTATTCTATGAAAGGGTTTCCCATCTGAACGATTTAGCATTTAATGTATTAATAGCCAAATTTGAGTAAGTTTTAATTTTTCTAAACTTTATGAAAATCATAAGCCTATTGATCAAAAAAGTTCATCAAACCCCAAACAAAAACAATATGGAGAAAACTCATCATGATCAAATCCCTTAGCTATAGTAACAAAGGTCTGTAAAGGGGGGGGGAAGAATGGGGGTTTATAATTAGAATAACAAAGATAACAATTACAACAGACATCTCATAAACGGTACAAACTAGAAGACGACAGTAGAACCACATCTTTAAAATGTGGAAAGGAAAAAATGTCCACTCAACATTTTGAGCCCCCCCAAAAATACCTTTTAAAGGCAAAACCTAGGGATAGAAAGATGACTATGTGGGTAAAAATGCTTGTCATTCACTCCTGACCACTTGAGTTTCATCCCTGAACCCATGTAAAAATCCAAATGCAGCAGAACAGTACATCTGTAATTCCAATTCTCCTAGGAGGCAGAAACAGGAGAATCAACCAGAAGGTTAATAAGGGTCAGAGAGCCCAGTGACAAAAACAGGAGATCCTGCCTCAACAGGGCAGATTGCTTAACTTTATGACCTTGAAGCTTACCGTAGTTGCTATACTGGATGGAGGGGGAGGTGTGGAGATGACTGCAAGACCTAATTTCTTTTTAACACAGAATGTAATCTGAGTATGACACTAATAACTAAGTCTGTATTTACTTCTCTATCCAATTCTTCCTGCTCTACTAAAAGAAACTAAATCATGAATGACAAGCCCAAACACACAATAATGAATACCTGATATTCTCACTATAAAAAGCTGAAAATAAGCTTAACCCCCCACCCCACAATAGGTCCTTTAACTAAAGGCAACACTGGGTCTTCTCAAAGGTTAAATGTAATATCACATCCCTTTCTATTGTGATCACTCTTCAAAGTACGATAAAGTATCCTATTTTTCAAAGTATCACTGTATTAAAGATATCAGTAATAATTATGGATAAACAAAAATAACCCAAAAAATAACTTACAACTGCCTTCTTCAAGCTAAAAGAAAATCTTTTATGCTATAAACCATTATTATTTGAATATGCCCCCCAAAATTCATGTGTTAGGAAAGTGGGTCCCTCTGAGCAGTGCTGAATGGAACCTTTGGAAGCTCACTAGAACATGAGTCTCCGTCATTGTAAAGAGTCGATCTATTTGAGGATTAAAAATCATAATGGGAGTGGTTTTGTTATAAAAGCCAACTTTATCAGCCCTTTTATTCTGTCTCATCAGATAATGGTGAAACAAAGAAAGCACTCATCAAATGTTGGGACCAAGTTCTTTGGTCTTCTAAGCCTCCAGCACCGAGCTAAATAAACTGTTTTTCTAAATTTCCTGTTCCGTGCTATGCACTTCTAATGAAAGAAAACAGACTAAAGCATACACTACAATTTTCATTGTACTGAAAGAAGACTATATTAATAATCAGAAACTCTGGAAGTTATTTAAACTTTATTCCTAACTAGTGCAACCTAAAGGAAATTTGTCAACTTCTCAAGACTTATTCTACAAAGTGATTCAAATTTTCTATACACAGTAGATAAACCACAAAATATGAAATTTACACAACTACCACAAGGGGGCATATAAAACTATAGTTGTTGATCAGAGAGCAGATTAAAATTTCTCCAGATAAAATTACTTTCCCAGGAAAATCATGCCAATTTAAATAAAACTACACCAATTTAAATCAATCTTCAATAACTTACCTGCTGGCAAAAAAAAAAAAAATCCAGGTTATTGCCTAAACACCTCTTTCTGGATTGGTTAAAATTATTTTAAATCAAACTGAGGGAATGAGGATAGAGCTAAGTAGTAAAGTGCCTGCTTATCATAAGAGAGGCCCTAGGTTCAATTCCCAGCACTATATACATACATACAAAAAATAAACTGAGTATCATAAAGGCATGTTCACTGATAATACTGAGAAATCAATAACTTAAAAAGGAAGAGAAAAGCTGGAGATATGGCTCAGGGGTAAAAACTCTGCCTCACAAGCAGGAGGGTCTGAGTTCAGATCCTAGACAATGTAAAAAACATCCGTGGAAATGACAATGGCCTGCAATTCCAGCCCTAGAAGACTGAGTCTGGGAAACTCCATAGCAAATTCAAAAGGAGGTAGAGCAATCTAGGATGATTCTCGTGTATCATGGCATGCATATGCCTCCCTTTGCACCCTCATAAGTAAACAAACAAGAAACTTAAAAAAAAAATTTAACTGTTGTACAATACCGGTCATGACATATAAGCTTCTCATTAAAATTCATTCATTGTGTTTCTTTTTTTTTCTTTTTATTTTATTTACTTACTTTGTGTGTTTATGCGTGTATGTATCAGAGAACACTGTGTGTCACCAAGGGTGACTTCAGGAATCATCCTGGATTGCTTCTACCTCCTTTTTGCCTTACTTTGGGATCTCCCAGGCTCTACCACGAGGGCTATTCATCATGTTTCTATCAACCTCAGACTTTAATCCACATGGATATACATACATGTGCACCCACACACATATGCACACACACACACAAAAATATTATCATTAATCAGTCATGCATTCTCTTGAAAAAAAATAGAAAACAGTGAAGAGACAGAAGTTACAAGTCAAAAAAATTACAAATGCTAGAAATAGACCCTAGCATTAAGTCTTTAAAGGAGCATTAGCTTCTGTAATTCAGAGGATGAGACTGCTTTGGGGAAAGGAGAAAGCCAGAGAGGGTTATATTTTACTTTTCTGGCCACAATGGGCCTTAATCCATGAATGCGGAAAACAATTTGGAAATTCTCCCAGCTACTAAATGCATTTATTCCAAATAAACACTAAGAAACAAGAAAAAAAAAATCACAGAATTACCATTAAGCACACTGTTAAATAACTAAGTCAAGCTCTAGTCTATACCTGACTTCCATAAGCTCCTATCCTGCCTGATAGTACAATGATATCCCAAGTCACCAAGAATTAGCATTAGCTCAGGTTCCAATATTCCCTGAAAGTTTATTTTCCTGTTTTGTACATAACCAAAAGTTCCTTTCTTCACAGAAAGCTACAAAGGAAACAATCGCATCTACTTGTAATATTATGTCAAAGTCCTTTCTCAAAAGAAAGTACCTCGTCTTCTTTCTCTAAAGAGCTCTACCTACCTATCTATCTATCTATCTATCTATCTATCTATCTATCTATCTATCTATCTATCTATCTAATGATTTAAAGGTATAAAACTAGGTGCTCCCATTATAGAGATCTGAAATCAGTCCTACGGTCATGAGACCTGAGATGTTTTGTTTATGTTTGCTTACATTTAGTATCCAGAGCAAATAAGATCTTACACAGGCATTCCTTCCACATCGTTCCAGGAACTCTGAGCACTTGTGTCCATGAGAATTATACCCACTGTGTGTTCTGGCTCTCTCTGTTGGTTAAGACATGTTAACCTCTGCCATTCCATGGAATGCAGGGAATCAGTTTAATAGCAGTATCTCTCACATCCACACAAAGCCAGAAAAGACCACTGCAAGAACACTTTTTAAGGATGTCAATATCCTCTTCACAGTATAGAACATTATTGTGATATAATCAGAGAGGAAAAAAGCCAGTTTTACATAATAAATCTACCCAAATAGTCCTAACTCCCAAGTCTTCCATTTCAACTTTCGTTGAAATTTTTTTGTTCATTTCTTCTGTAGCTGAGGACAACCTTGAACATTTGATCTTCCAGCCTCTATCTCTAGAGTGCTAGAATTATAGGTCTATGCTATATGCTTGGTTTATCCAAGTTCTGGGGATTGAACCCAGGACATCATCGTTTCTAGGAAAACACTTTACTTACTGAGCTACATCCCAAACCCTGTTTGTTGGTTAGCTTTGTGATACACCATCTGATGATATAACCTAGAATCACCTCAAATGTGTGGTTCTCCTGCCTTAGATTCCTGAGTGCTGGGATTATATGGCGCACCACCAGGACCAGCTGGCTTCAATTTTATTCACTGTAGATCACAAGTAAAATCAGGTTTCTATCAATGAAACAAGCAGACAATTAGAAACAGTACAATCCCCAGAACACACAGAGTAAAAGAACCGGCTCCCACAAGGTATTTTCCAGCCAGGTACATGAAACAAATAACTTTTCAATGTTTAAAAGAACACCTAAAGTTAGTCGGTTGTGATGTACATCTATGATCCTACGTGGGAGTGGAAGTGAGAGGAGGGTCAGGAATTCAAAGCTACATAATGAGTTCTAGGTCAGCCTACCTAGGATACCTAAGATTGCCTCAAAAAAAAAAAAAAAAAAAAAAAAAACTAGTCAGTCAAAATACTCCCAAATCTCAACAATCCCATTCTTGGAGCTTCAATGTTTCCTAGTCAACGACTCACCTAAGAAGTCTGATGACGCTCTGAGTTCAACCTACACTGTAACTGAACAACCTCTTGAGTCAGTCTCTAGACTTGACTTAGGCTATGACAGTTTTGAAGTTACATAATATAAAAAGTTATTTTGTGCTTATCACAAAACTCCTAAAGTCTCTAACTGTAACCAGCCAAGACTTAAAAACTGTGACCCTGTCATTTTCTTTAAATCAGAACTTCTCAGACTCAGCACTCTGACAGTTTGGGTCAGATAATTCTTTGTTGTGGCAGGGAGGAAGGAACAATCTTATTCAACAGCATCCCTGTTCTCTAACCACTAGATTCAATAACAACTCTTTCTTCAATCATGATAACCAAAAATGTCACCAAATATTTCTAAATATCCTCGAGGGAGTAAATAACCCTTAACTCTGCAGTGGAAAAGCCACAATCCTCCCATAAGATTTACAATCCTGCGTCTCCTAAAATATGCCACCATTCATTCAGTCCACCAAAAATTTGCCTTTAATTACTAAGCACTTCATTTCAGGTGACCACAAGTAAAAATTTGAGTAACTTTTACTATCAAGTGATACAGTCTAATTACCAGTAACCCAATCACATTCTCTTCCAATTGTAGCTCTTCAGTTTTTTGGTTATGATCAGTTGCTGTATTAATTTAGGATCAAAATCCAATCTAGTTAATTTAAGCAAATTTAACACAAGAATCATATAGTCATAAAATCCCTAGAAAAGGTGGAGAAGCAGACTCTAGAGTGACTACATTCCCACCAACTCCTAGCCACAGAACCACCCTGCCTCTGACAGAACCACAAGAACCTCCACCATCACTGCAGGAAGCTGGCAACACAAAAGTTGCTGGAAAAATGCAGAACTAGAAAGCCACTAACTTAGGACAGAGCTGACATCCCACTTCTCTGATAATCCATACCAGCATGTGCACCTGGCCTTTCCTAAAGGAAAACACACATCACTAACTATATTTCTTATAATTGTGATTTCTTATAATTATAATTTGCCACCTCGATCTACGGTGGATCCTTAAATTTTTTTTTGAATAGATTACAATACAACACTTTCCCAGTTTCTCTCCCTGGCTTCACTGTTGAACACTCTAAATTATTTTTCCTTAACATGGCTATGAGTTGTACTTCATGTTACTCCAATTCACTAATTTCTCACTATTCAAGAAAATGGTGGGACTCCTAGTAATGTAAACCTAATTCTCATTAATGTCCAAAGGAGCTCTATATTCAAAAACCTGTATATAGTTCCCCAAACAGGCCAAACCATTCATCCTCCTTTGACTACACTAGCCCTTCTAGAGTTTTCCTCTTCCTCAGTCTTACCTAGTTTTCCCCACCACCAGGTTAAACTCTTACAAATTATACAGTCAATTCAAGTGTCAATTTCTTTCAGAAATGTTTCCTAACACCTTGTGCCTTAAGGCTAGGTTGTAACCTTCCTACACTTCCATAAAACTTTACTCTAAATCTATAAGGGGAGAAATTCAATTATGCCCTTTCCAGCAGGACTTAGCAGCTATAAAACACAGAAGAGAACCCCAGGGGAACTCTCCTCAGAAAGTCAGTACTTTAGGAGACAGAGAAGGATGTGAATGTCCAAATGAAGGCCAAAAATAGCAGAGTCACTTCTCATATTCTATATTCCACATGCCCACTCTCTCTCTCTAGTATTTCCTTTTACTTTTTCATTTCCCAAAAGAACAGACTAGACTGGTCTATGGGGTCTCTGTGTCTCAGCCCCTGAGAGACATATTCTACATGAACCAATAGCATACCTTTATCTCTAATCAGTCTAACTTTAGCCAAAATACCCTAATCCCCTTCTACTTTTTGCCCCTACAATTCCCTCTTTTACTTACATTTTTCTCCTCTACTTTCTCTGTCATACAACTTCTAATCACTAACTATTATTTTTTTTCTTTTTCTTTCCACTCATACCCACAAAGACCAGGATGTTAGTACAGTACTATCAATATCTCTTTACTACCCAAAATGATGAAGGCTAGGGATGATTGTTTTATAGTCGACTATTATTCTATTTTCACAGTACGTATACCTTAAATTGTAACTGTTGTTACAGACATCATTCTACTCGCAAGAGAATAAAAGGGATAAAACCTAGTGCCCTTAACACCAGGCTGACACAGAAGAGCAGTACCTCAACTCTACTACAGCTAGAATTTCCCAAATATTGCAAATACTTACACAGAGAGGGAAATGGAAATAAATGTCCAAAAAAAGGCTGACTCAGTAGGTAAAGGTGACTATACACAAACATGGCAACCTGAGTTCAATTCCCTGAGCCCACGTTCTGGGAGAAAAACAACTTCCAAAAGTTGTCCTCAAAGTTCTACATGTGTGCCTTCTTGTTTTCTCTTTCTCTCTTCCTCCCTCCCTCTCTCTTCCTCTCTGTCATAAATAAAAATGTTTGAGAAATTAAAAAAATGAAAAAAAATTCACCAACAACCTAACTCCTGATACACAAGTAACATGAAATGCCAAGACAATGTTTCCTACAAAATCTACCAATCCCAGAATAATGTCCCCCAATGAGAGTGATTTAGATAAAATTCTGAAGAATTAAAGAGAATGGTGATAAATATATTCAAAGAAACAAAAGAGCATATTTCAATAAATTGCTGAATAAATCCCAAGAGAACACAGTCAAATAAGGAATTCACTGTGGGATATAAAAATAGAATTCGATAAAGAGAAATACTAAAGAAAATCAAAACTGAAATGATGCTAAATGAAAACTTTAATAAATCAAAAAGTTTAATAGAAAGCTTTACCAATTGGATGGATCACAGGGAGGATAGGCAATAAGGATTTGATGACATGACAAAGGACATTTAGTCAGCGACAATGATAAGCTTTAAAAAGCGTATGCATAAAACATGCAAGATCTTTGGGGCACCATAAAAAGATCAAATCTATAGATTATGATCATAAAAGCAGAACAGACAGAAAGTTTTTTTAAGGACTTGGGAGATAGCTGTTTCCTCACAAGCAAAAGCACCTAAGTTCAGATTCCCAAATCCCAAAGAAAAATACCAGGCGGATATGGCAGTGGCCTGTAATTTTGGCCTTGGAAGGCAGAACCTGGGAAGACCTGAGCAAAGCAATAAGCAGGTAGAACAATATAGGATGATTCCTGATGTGATCCTTGGTAGAACAATATAGGATGATTCCTGATGTGATCCTTGGTAGAACAATATAGGATGATTCCTGATGTGATCCTTGGTAGAACAATATAGGATGATTCCTGATGTGATCCTTGGGCCTCCAGAAGCACACACACTAAAGTGATCTCTTGTACACATACCAACATAAATGTACACCCACCCATTTAAATACACACACACATACACAAACACACACACAGATAATTTTTTATACAATTATAGGAGAAAATTTCACAAATCAAGGGAAAGACAAATTTATCCAAATACAAAACCTACAAAACAGGGCTGGCTTCACTGCTAAAATGCTCACCTAGCATTCAGAAAGCTTTGGGTTCAATCTTCAGGTTGTAAACCCACCCATGGTGGCACACACCTACAATCCCTGCACTGAGGAGGATCAGAAGTTCAAGGTCATCCTCCTCTATATAGTGGAGCCAGTCTGTGCTACATGAGAGAAAAGGAGGGAGAGAGGGAGGGAGAGAGGGAAGGAGGGAGAGAGGGAGGGAGGGAGAGAGGGAGGGAGAAAGGGAGGGAGATTGTGATCAGTTAGATAGTTCAGTGGATTAGGCACATATTTGCAAACTGGACAAAAATTATGAAAATTTCTGAAGTAAAATGCCAAATCTCTCCCAGTTTGAAAGGAAAAAGGCAAATACAAGGAAGAAACAATTGAGACGATGAAGTAATAGAGAAAACTAGCATATGACGATGAAGTAATAGAGAAAACTTGCACATGACTTTCATTAAATACTGGGTAAATGATTTGAAAAAAACTGAACTACTGTATCAACCTGCCATTCCAATCCTGGGCAAATACCTAACAGACTATATCCTACCACAGAGATATTTGGACATTCACATTCATTGTGACTCTAATTCAAATAGCAATGAAATATAATCATCCTAGATATTTATCAATCAATGAATGGAAAATGAAAATATGTTATATATACACAGTGAAATTTTATTCAACTGTTAAGAAAGATGAAATCATGAAATTTAAAGGAAATGGATGGATTTGGAAATTATAATATTAAATGAGGTAATCCAGACTCACAAATACATAAGCTACATGTTCTCTGTCATATGTGTATTCTAAGTCTTACTACACACACACACACACACACACACACACACACACACAACTAGAAAAGGGGCAGGTGGTATGTCGTAACCTACCTGAGGGAGGTAGAGGCAGAAAAGAAGCTTGAGGTCATCCTCAGCTACAGAGCAAGTTCGAGATGAGCATGGGCTACATGAGACCTTAACTGATTTTTTTCAAATCAGTTTTCAAATCAGGGAAAAATGGGGTGTTGAAGGAGGAACTTGTAAACATTAAAACAAAAAAGGAGTAGCACGGGTGGAGAGTACAAAGCAGATGGGGAGGGGAGGAGGCATACCAAAACTGTGTGAAAACTGTAAACTAGTTAAAACATAAACAAAATTCCTTTACAAAAAAAAAAAATCAGGAAAAGATGACCCATTTCCAAGAGAATATAAATAAGCAAAACTAGCACCAAGAGAATACAACACTGGAATTTGCAGACTGTCAAGTAACTACCATTACTGTGCCCAGATAAAAACATGATCATTGGGGCTGGAGAGGTGGCTCAGGAGTTAAGCCTCTGCCTTGCAGGCGGAAGGTCCTGAGTTCGGATCCTGGACCCCACTTGTAGACGCAGGGCGGAAGGAGGGGGGAGAGGGCGTGGCCTGGGTTTCTGGCTCTGGTAGGGCGGAGCCTGTGAATCCCGGGGCGGAGCCTGTGAATCCCGGGGCGGAGCCTGTGAATCCCGGGGCAGAGTAAACAAGGAGGAGGTGCAGGCGGTCCATGGTGTTTCCCAAATTTGCCCGTGGTTCTACACACACACACATACATACACACACACACATACATACACACACACACACGCGCGCGCGCACACACACGCACACGTACAATTGAATACATAATAGAAAAATTAATTGAAACATGATCATAAAAAGCATTACAACATACTTTAAAAGAACAATAGAAACAAAAATAGAAAATCTAGAACTGAAACACACGAGTGAGAGTTAATCTTTATTTGTGTGTGTGTGTGTGTGTGTGTGTGTGTGTGTGTGTGTGTGTATCAGAGGGCCCTATGGTTCCGATATAGGACTAAGGGTGACTTCAGGATTACCCTGCATTGCTTCTATTTCCTTTTTTGCTCACTCTGAGATTTTCCAGACTCCACCCACCATGCCAGGGGGAAATGCAGGGTGCTGCAGTTCCTGCCTCATGTTTTTACATAGGGCCTGGGATCTGAACTCAGGACCTTCTGTTTTCAAGGCAGAGTCTTAAACCCTAAGTCATCTCTCCAGCCCATGTGCTATTATTTTTAAGGATGTTTTCCTTATCACTAGACCTGTATGTTCCAGCCACAAATCTTTTTACCTTTAAAACTACATGTTAAAATTTTATTTTATGAAACTAAGAATATAAATAAAAAGCTACATATAGGACTGGAGAGGTGGCTCAAGGGTTAAAGCCTTTGCCACCCAAGCATAAAAGGCCTGAGTTCAGATCTCCAGATCCCATGGAAAAATGCAGGTCCTGGAAGGTGGAGCCTGGGAAACCCCAGAGCAAAGCAATAAAGACATAGAACAATCCAGGATGATTCCCAAGGTCACCCTTGGGCCTCATAGGCACACACACTCAAGTTGCCCTCTTGTGCACATGCCAACATACACATGTACACACATACACACACATACATGTGCCAAATCAGCTACATATTAGGCATACAGTATTTTGGTAAATATTTTTATTTACTAACTATAACATCTAAGAAGTAATATAGACGTCAATTATCTCTCCTTCCTGTTCCATATTCAGTTCTTTAATAATAAATCCTGGCTTTTTTAAGGCACCATCTTGCAAGTAGCCCAGACTGATCTCAAACTTAGGATCCTTCCACCTCGGCCTCTCTAGAGTTGCATTTACACCACTACGCCCTGCAAGTTCTGACATTTCTACCTCCTAAATAAATCATAAATCCACTTCTTTTAATTTTGAATGTGTCTATACTATTTCAACTAACAATCATTTCCTCCGAGGATTACCAGTCTTCCTTCTTCTTATCTAATATTCAGAACAGGATGATAACACTCTCTGGCTCCCTCTTGTGCTTAAAGTAAAATCAAGGTCCTTTCCTAGTCTTACATATCAGTATCTGGCCTTGACCTCCATAACCTGACTGGTTCTAGTCTCCGTTTAGCCCTACACTTCAGCGAGAGTCCTTTCGGTCATTTGAACAAGCTCTTCCATTCTGTTTGCATGGGTGGTTCCTTCTAATCCCTCACACATCAGTTTACATGAACCTCTTCAAGCGCCTGCCTTTCTTGACCGCTCTGTCTCTGCCTATCTTGACTGCTCTGTCAAGAAAAGTCTTTGCCTATCTTGACCACTCCGTCAAGACAAGTCTTTCCATTATTTGTTGACACTGCAGTATTTTTCCTTCTTCACAGCATGTGTCACAGAAATTGTAAAAAGAACAAAAGCTGTGCTTATGCCTAATACCCTCCCACACACATTACCACAACTTCCTAAGAACAGGGACCATTTTTTTATCAGGATGTCTAAGAGCCAATATAACAAGAATATTGACAGTACCAAACGAAATTTTTATTTATTAAAATAGAAAACTGAAAACTCAAAGTGGGCTCAATTTTCTAACATCTCAAACAGAAGTCCATTTTACTTAGTTTATGTGACTTGATTTACCCTCTGGAAGGTAGGTAGATATGAAAAAGTCAATTTGGGGTTGGAGGGATGGCTCTAGCAAGCAGAAGGTCCTGAGTTCAGATCTCACATAAAAATGCCAGGCAGAAATGGCTGCGGCCTGTACTTCCAGTCCTAGAAGGTGGAGCCTAGCAAACTCCAGAGCAAAGCAAGAGGAGGTAGTACAATCAAAGGTAATTCCCAAAGTCACCCCTGGGCCTCCACAGGCACACGCAGTGCTCTTTGAAACATACACACACACACCCCAAGACATGTAAAAATAATTTTTTCTTTAAAAAAACAATATGACAAATAGACAGGATTTTATTAAAAATAAGGAGAGTAAAAATATTACTTTATGCAAATCTGTTACCCAGAATTAAGATGAAAAAGATTTTGCTCTGAATAATAATGAAAATCATTTAAACTTAAAAAGTCAAAACTTAATCACTAGCAATCCTCCAAATGAACCCCATCAGGAACATATTTCAAACGTATTTGGGGGCTGGGAAGACAGCTCAGTGGTTAAGGCCTTTATCTCACAAGCAGCAGAACCTGAGTTCAGATCCCCAGATCCCATGTAAAAATACCAGGCAGATATGGTGGCAGCCTTTAATTTCAGCCCTAGAAGGCAGAACCTGAGAAATCCTAGAACAAAGTCATAAGGCAGGATGATTCCTAATGTTACCATGTCACCCTTGGAGCTCCACAGGCAAACACACTAAGTGCCCTCTGGTGCACATATCAAAAAAAATTATATATATACATATAAATATATATGTATGTGTGTATAAATACATATATATGTATGTGTGTGTATATAACAACTTGGAAATACTAAGAGTACTGTCTGTTCCTAAAGACTAGTGGCATAAGTCATAACTGTGCTATTATAAATAGAAATTTATTTCCTAATATGTGTCCCATTTTTACTTTATCTCTATAGGAGTTCTAGATGATAATGACTACATTATTGAAGATAGAAAGAGAGAATGTGTGGGGTGTGTGTGTGTGTGTGTGTGTGTGTGTGTGTGTATTTGTTCTCATTTCTTATTATCTCAAAACAGTTTTGGACTCATCTATCCTATCATGAAAGCTCTTAAAATAACACTCTGTGCAATTTATTTGTAACCATCCCAAGAGAAATTATTTTACTACTTCCAGAAACATTTCATCATTCCAGACTGAAATATTTATAGTAAATTAAGATATGATACCGCTTTTTATTAAGTTGGCAAATATTAAAATGAGTAATATCTACAGCCAATAGAGATTTTATAAACAATAACAGAGAGAGACTGGGATGTAGCTCAGCGGTAGAGCATGTTCTTCTTAGCACATGCACCACCCTGAGTTCAATCTTCATCACCACATAAAAACAGCAGTAGAAAAGAAAAAACTTAAGACTTCCAGGCAAATAGTGGCATAGAAACAACCTCAGAGTTAGTGGAAGATCGTAGTTAAGGAAATCAGTATAACAGATAGACTCTTCTGTCACTCTACTAGCCACTTCTATGGTCTCTGGAGCTCATCCAATTAGAAGAGGATATAATGCCATTAACTATTAATATGTGCCATCAATATATGAGCTGATATTTACAGAACAGCATGTTTTGTCTCCTGTAAGATACGTATGCATTTTCTAAGCCAGAAAGCATTTATAAAAATGATAACAGAATTATATTTAAATGATAGAATTTGATTATATTATTTTTTGTTAACTTTTAAAATGAGAGCATTTATTACTCTTACCAGAAATGAGAAAAACATGCTTTCATCTGATGGTAATTTGCTTCCTTGATATTAGCAAGTCAACTTTAAATTTCCCCAAATTAAATTCTTTCTATAAAGTATAAAGTCTGTCAAGAAATCATCTCCTGGGCTGGAGAGTAGCTCAGAGATTAAGCCTCTGCCTTATAAACAGAAGGTTCTGAGTTCAGTTTTATATGGAGCCCACACGAAAAGGTCAGGCAGAAATCACATTGGTCTGCACTTCAGTCCTGAGAGACAGAACCTAGGAAGTTCCAGAGCAAAGCAAAGAGGAGGTAGTGCAATTCAAGGTGATTCCTAAAGTCAAACATTGGGCCTCCACAGGGACAGGGACACACACACACACACACACACACACACACACACACAAGTGCTCTCCTGCGAAGGAAGGAGGGAGGGAGGGGGAGAGAACTGAAGGAGAGGGAGGGAGGGAGGGAGAAGGGGGAGGAGGGACAGAGGGGTAAGGGAAAGAGGGTAGGGAGGAGGGAAGGGGGGAGGGACAGAAGGGTATAGGGGAGAGAAGAGGGGGAGGGACGGAGGGAGGGAGGGACAGAGGGAGGGAGGGATGGAGGGAGGACAAATTTGCCATCTGTGGTGGTCCCAGCTGCAGGGGAACAGAAGTACAGCCTATACATAAAATGTAACTCTTTAAACAGATGGGTGATTTTATCCCAAAAAGTTAACTGGCAATCTGTGAAGACTTACTTTTACAACTGATTTCTATTTTTTAATTTACTTTATCAGGTCTTCCCTTTGAAAGTTTAATGTTGATACACAAATGTCTATTCTTGTCATTTCTATCAATCCTCTTCATTTTTATCACAGACCAATGAGATTTCTTCATACCTATCTACTACGTTGTAACAATAACAAAAGTGTGGGAGGTGCTAAGTAGCACTGTCATCCAGGGAAAGAACTAACTCCCTTATGGAGGAGGGGGGGTCATCTTATTAAATATTCTTAAGTAATTTATATATCACCATCTTATACTATCAATTTTAACTAAAAAGTACTTGATTCTTTTTTTTTTCATAATCCTTTGGGGATTTCCAGCTAAAATAATTTTACAAGAATTATGTGTCAGACTGTAGAGATGGCTCAGGGGTTAAGACTGTGTCTCGCAAGTAAAGAGTCCTGATTTCAGATCCCAGGTCCCATGTAAAAAAGAACGCCAGATGGAAATGGCAGCAGCCTACACTTCCAGCTCTGGTGGGCGGAGCCTGGGAAATCCCAGAGAAAAGCAAGAAGGAGGTAGAAGCAATCCAGGATGATTCCTTGAAGTCATCCTTGGTCCTCCACAGGGACACACAGTGCCCTCTGATACATGCACATATGCACGCACACGCACACACACACACACACACACAAATATTTAAAAAGAATTATGTGTCATTTTAAACAAAAAAAATTAGTATATCATCAACAAAATAAATTACTTGGATTTATTTTCAAGGATGAATTTAAGATTAGTTGCAGGTAGAATGAGTAGTATTAGAAACCTCATATTTGATACCGACTTTCTAGCCAAAACCAACTGATCTCAGCGACTTCTGACCAAAGGATCAACAAATACAATGATTTTATATTCACTTACCATTATTCATAAAGACTCAGATATGAAATATACTTCTAATATCTCTAAATATAAACATGTATTTCTCTAAATCATATACTGTCATGGTTTGAAATGTGTCCCCCACAGTCTCATGTGTTTGGCAAGGTCATGGCACCTTGAGAGGTGGAGCCTTGCTGGAGGAAGGCAGTCACAAGGGGTGGGCCTTGAGGTGGATGAGTCCCACCCTCCCTCCAGGAGAAGTCAGCCTTTGCAGCTAGCAGTCTGCAGCTCTCAGCCTCCAAGATGTCTGCAGTGACTTAGTCTCCTCCAGCTTTGGCCAGCCAGCCATGCCACCTCTGCCTTGAGAGACTGTCCCTTCCCTCTGGAACCGTAAGCGGAATAAACTTCCCTTTCTCCCTTAAGTTGATTGACTTTGGATGTTCTCTCACAGCAATAGTAAAGAGTAACTGATACATATACCTTTTTAGTTTCTTCCACAGAAAACTTCATAAAATCTAGCAAACACTAATACTGTTATATTAAAAAAAGGTTGCAGAAAATTTTTATTGCTTTATTTTGAAGTCTTCATTGAGGTACAGTTACAGATTGACAAAAAAAAAATCAATGGACTAGGAGCTCTTAAATGTCATAGTCTAGAAATGAAACATCAATTTGCTCTTATTTCATTGGCTAAAATTAGCCATAAGGGAGTTCTACAAAAGAAGTCGCTGTGTGTGAAAAAGAAACAGGTCCAAGTGAGCAGTGGTAGTCTCTACCACAAATTCTTTCTTTATGCAGATTAAAATAAAACAATGTCAAGTTACTGACTCTTTGCCAACATTTAAGAGCCATCATATTTATTGGATGGGTGGACAGTAAGATAGTATTTTAAAGTGTAGTTGAAATACTGACCACCACTAATACGATGCCTATAATTATACAAGCTTCTAACTTCTTCTGAAAATTGGGAAGACAATTTCAGATCAAGATCTAACGCTTCTCTAGCTCTTCATACTTCTCCAGTAGCTTGTCACTGACCAAGAGCCAAGAGCTTTAATAATCAATGACAAGAAACCTGAATCATTGCTGCATCTAGATATTCTTAGTCCAAATGAGATTGTTTCCTTTGCAATTATAATGGACCCCATATAACTGGAGAGAATTCAAAAAAATAAAGATGAACAATAAAAAATTGAAAAAATGTTCAATTTAGACATTACAACCTGCATTTCTAATTTCTATTGAGTAATCTGGACTAATTTTCAATTAAGTAACAATTGCAAAAGTTAGGCACACATTTTAAACCTGATTAAAACTACTAATGAATCAAGACAGACGTGCTTACCCCCACTCCTGCTCCCGCCACCCCCCAAAAAGAGAAAACTCAAAACAGATTTAGAAGAAAAATAAGACAACCCAGAGATAACATCAGTAGCATTTTAGGCCACTTTTTCTCTAGATACCTGATAACACTGCAAACTGAGCTTTTGGCACAAAAGGATGCTAGAACTCCAATCATAAGGAAGTGCTGCTTGGACTGACTATTCCTACAATCACTGCTTAGCCTTAAATCATCTTGGTACATGAAACTATAGTAAGATAAAACAGAGTTACAGTGCTTTTATTTCTTAAATATTTAGCAAGTTTATTTTTTCAAGGTTACCGGTTCATAAATTAGATGAGTTCTAATGTGGTAACCATTACTTACACTCAATGCTCCAAAGGATCCACTACATTCCTAGAAACGGAAAACAGGCCTCACTTATGTTAGGTGAGCATCCCACCTGTAAGCTGCACTCACATACTGAAGTTTCTCCCCGGCTTTGTGAGCCTTTGTAGTTACTTGATCCTACCTACTACTCCCCTCCTCTAAGTAGCCTCTCATCTCCAGTTTGTCACTATAGAATATAGTCTATATTTTGGGTAATATATTTAAATGTACATTTGCACTTCTTTTTAAATTTATCTTATTTACTCAGTGTGTGTGTGTGTGTGTGTGTGTGTGTGTGTGTGTGTGTGTCAGAGAGCACTGTGTGTTCCTGTGGGGAGGGCCAAGGGTGACTTCGGGAATCATCCTGGATTGCTTCTACCTCCTTGATTTTCTGATTTCCCAGGCTCCGCCCACTAGAGCCAGAAGAGCAGGAGGCTGCCATTTCTGCCTGGCGTTTGTATTGTGGGACCTGGGCTCCCAATTCAGGACCTTCTGCTTGCCAGGCACAGTCTTAACCCCTGAGCCATCTCTCCAACACATGAACTTTTTTTGAAGAGGTAGAGTGCTTCTACAATACAGATCACCTCAATTCGTTGATCCATTCATCCTCTGAAGAAATGTGTGTTGTTTACAGGTTTGGTCTATTAGAATAAAGCTCTACAAATATTTTTTATATATTTTATAAGCAAGGCCAGGAAACTTGTTGGTTCATCAGTCGGAGCTTTACCCAACTGCTACTTTGGTGTGTTGTGGAACTCCTATCTGGGGTAGATAGATGGTTGTATGGTGTCTCCTCAAGAAAAGTCTTCATACAACAAGAACATATGTAGAACGAAGGTAGATTTTTGGCAAAAATATATTGCACATGACCCCCAGCAGACCCTGACAGAATCCTTGGTCTCTGAAACCTCATGAACTGATCCTCCACTGTCTGCATTTCTCTCAACATTGTTATCTTCAAGCTCCTACTAGAATGGCCTATTAAGATCTATTTCCAGTATTCAATGGTTTTTCTAATCAAAAGTTCCAAATTCTTCCATTCCTCCACAAAACAGTACTGAAGGCTTGAAACTGACATGGTCAGGTTTATCACAGAAATGACTCTATTCTCTTGGCAACAATTTTAATAGTTTCATTACACACTGCTGAGACAACTACATGACCCAAACAACTCAAAAGAGAAAGTACAGGAATTACATTCATAGTGAAGAGTGGAAAAGAAGGAATGGATGTATACATGCCTGCCAGTGCTCAGCTCTCTTTGCTATATAGTTCTGGACCCCAGTGAGGTCTGGGTCTTCCCACATCAATTAACATGTTAAGCACTCTCTCACAGGCAGACTGCAAAGCCAACCTTAATCTAGAGAATACCTCTCAGGAAAACCCTGGGAACTCCTATGTGTCCAGCTGGCAACTAATACTATTCCCACTGCACAACCTGACAACCTTGAATTTATCCCTCAACCCGAATGGAAAAAGGAGAGAACGGATTCCACTAAGTTATCCTCTGAAACCTGAATGAGCGCCACAGAATGTATGCACCTACACAGACACCCACAGACACACACAAATAAATTTCTTTAAGTTGTCAAGGCAAAGAAAGAAGAACAGTAAGTTTCTCACAGAAACCATGTAGGTAAGCAGACAGCAGGATGTATTTAAAGTGCTGATGAAAGCAACAAATAATGATGAATACTATATCTTACAAAACTATCCTTTTTTTAAAAAAAATGAAGAAATAAAGAATTCCCTGGCAAAAACTGAGATAGTTCATCGTCACTAAAACTAACTTAGAAGAAATACTGAAAGGAGCTCTTCAAGCCAAAATGAAAAGATGTCTAACAGCAATGATAATGCAGATGAAAGTAAAAATTTCACTGTAAAAAAATATAAATGCAGAATAAATAATAATGCAATTGTGGACCATATATTAGTTTTAACCTTACCATAAAAGTGAAAAGATCAAAGTGGTTTTAAAAAACTATCTTAGTCACATAAATCTCCTGACAGATGTTCAATACAAAGTTTTGGCAATCAACAACAAAAAGTATGTGGCAAGCAGAG
Source organism: Typhlomys cinereus (assembly GCA_023101885.1). Taxonomy (NCBI): domain Eukaryota; kingdom Metazoa; phylum Chordata; class Mammalia; order Rodentia; family Platacanthomyidae; genus Typhlomys; species Typhlomys cinereus. The sequence goes on along the minus strand of JALPQD010000468.1, from coordinate 1,184,544 downwards.
TACACATGCTCTTTACATATGACTGAGAATAGTTTTTATCTACTTGAAATACACCAAAATAATTAAGTTTTACACAAGACTTATAACCACAAGGAAAATAGCTATAGTATACAGAAAAAAAGACTTAAAAAAGCATATCACCCACAAAATTATCAAATACACCAAAGCAGCAAGAAAGAACAAAAACAATTAAAAAAAAAAAAACTACAAAACAGGCAGGAAAAACTAATGATTGCAATAGTGAGTCTTTTATCTATCAGCAACCCTATTAAAAATTAGTTTAAACTCACTGATCAAAGACATACAGTGGTTAAATTGATCTTAAGATCTAAAAGAGATATGGGGGCTGGAGAGGTGGCTCAGGGGTTAAGCCTCTGCCTTGCAGGCGGAAGGTCCTGAGTTCGGATCCTGGACCCCACGTATAGATGCCAGGGGGCAGCCTGCGTTTCTGGTCCTGGTAGGGCGGAGCCTGTGAATCCCGGGGCAGAGCAAACAAGGAGGAGGTGGAGGCGGTCAGTGGTGGTTCCCGAATTCGTCCGTGGTTCTACACACACACACACACACACACACACACACACACACACACACGCATACACACGCGCGCACGCACGCACACGCATACACGCACAATTGAATAATAAATAATAAAATTTTTTTTAAAAAATCTAAAAGAGATATACTTGAGCTTTAAGATACATATAGGCCAGAGCTGGAGAGATAGCTCAGGAGTTAAGACTGGACCTTGCAAGCAGAAGATCCTGAGTTCAGACCCCAGGTCCCACATAGAAACACCAGGTACAAAGGGTGGTGGTCTGCACTTCTGGCCCTGATAGGTGGAGCAGTGTAAAATCCAAGAGTGAAACAAAAAGGAAACAGAAGCAATCCAAGATAATTCTCAAAATCACCCTTGGTCCTCCACGAGGGATACACACACACACACACACACACACACACACACACACACACACACAAAACCAGTAAAAAAGCCAGGTGTGATGTTATGCACCTATAATAATAATACTGAGATTTCGCAGCTCTGGGATTTTTCACAACTCTGGGATTTCTCAGGTTCCACCCATCAGGGCCAGAAATGCAGACCACTGCCCTTTCCACCTGGTGTTTTTACCTGGGATCTGGGATCTAAACTCAGGACCTTCTGCTTTCGAGACAAAGTCTTAACTCCTAAGCCGTCTCTGCAGAGCCACATCTGACTTTTTATGTGGGTTCTGGGGAGCTGAACTCAAGTCCTCAAGCACTTTACCAAGTGAAAGCTATTTCCCCAGCCCTAGAAAGACCTCTCTGAAATCAAAGTATGCTTAGGAGACAGAGACTGCAAATCTCTAAGGCTCACTGCTAACTAACACTGCAAGTTCCAAATCAGTAAGAAACCTTGTTTCACCAAAAAAAAAAAAAAAAAAAAAAAAAGAGGGGGTGGAGGACAGATAGTGAATCAGGGAATGAAAATGAAGAATTATCCTCTGGCCTCCACACAAACACACATTCATAACCAACCACTGGCACACACAATTATTTAGGTACTACACACATATAAAGTAACGAGTAAAAAAAAAAAAAAAAAAAGCAGTCCAGTCTTATAATGGGCATATAATAAACAGAAACTTCACCAAACAGCACAAGAAACAAATGATCAACATCATTAATCAAAGAGAACACAAGAAGTTAAAAAAGCACAATGGGTACAGATCCCAGAATAGATAAAAAAGACTAACAACCAAATACAGATAGAGTATAGACAATAGAGTAACTGCAATTCACTCTGTTGGGTTGAGTTGATAGTGGAACTACTTTTCAAAAGCCTGTGGCCATTCTATCAAATGAAACCTCTAGAAGTCTATGGCCAGAAATTCAATTGTTAGGTATGAGCTTAGGAGAAATTGAAAAAATATATTTTCAGAAAAAGATTTCTCTAAAATTATTAGCATTGTTTTATAATCCACTTTAGCCAATACTGGAAACAGTCCAATCATCTCTTAATAGAATGAATAAGCAAATTGGTTAAGTCACACAATGGAGTATTAGTCAAAAAAAAAAAAAAAAAACAAATTTCTGATACAACAGATACGACAGGGGCTGGAGAGGTGGCTCAGGGGTTAAGCCTCTGCCTTGCAGGCGGAAGGTCCTGAGTTCGGATCCTAGACCCCACTATAGACGCCAGGTGGAAGCCGGGGCGGCCTGCGCTTCTGGTCCTGGTAGGGCGGAGCCTGTGAATCCCAGGGCAGAGTAAACAAGGAGGAGGTGGAGGTGTCCATGGTGGTTCCCGAATTCGTCCCTGGTTCTATACACATACACGCACATACACACACATACATACACACGCGCACACACGCACAATTGAATAAATAATAAAAATAATAAAAAATTTTTAAAAAAACAACAGATATGACAATGTGAACATATCTCAAAACGTTCTGAATGAATTAAGCCATGCATAATGAAGTATATGCCACAGGCATCTATTGAAGTAATGTTCTAGAATGTGCAAAATGTGCAAAAAGAAAAAAAAATTAGAACCTCAACTGCTTGTAGGATGGTTGAAATGGGAAATGAAGGAGATGAATGGGAAAGGGCAGAAAGGAACATTTACAGATAATGGTAATGTACTGTATCATGAGGGGGTTGAATTACAACATCAGTAAGGATATCATCAGTACCTTAAGCACTTATACTTAATGTCTCCAAATTTCAATAAATTCAGCTACCTTACTTAGCTGTCTCTTGCAAAAAATTGTCTGTTGCAAAAAATTAACAAATTAGAAAAACAAATATGGCACTTGGTATCTGGTTATTGTGCACTGTTAGTTGGAATTGTATGTTACATTTTTCACACATTAAAAAAGGTCAGAAATAGTTGTCATATGATTTACTCTCTATTTCATATTGTAACAACTTTATCAAACACTATACTCCTCACATTTTCTTCAGTTTTCTACAGCCAAATTCCTCAGATACACAATATAAATAGTGACTATGAAATGGAATGAGGGGACAGGACACAGGGAAGTAATACAGCTTTTTGGCAACAATTTTAACTTCTATTTTCAAAATCTCCAGTTTTTGAGTCTCCTAAATAAATTCTTATTGTTATTTCTTCCCACTTCAAAAAAAATTTATTATCTCTAATACTGAGTGGAGTTTGATTTACTCAGGCAAAAATCGTTTGCTAGAACATCTGTCTCAAAATAAAAACAAGTAACATTCTTTTTAAATTCTCAAGAAGACCTTGTGGGACAATTATATAAAGTATTCATAAAATTCACTCCAATCCTATTACTTTCCTTTGCAAATTAATTTTCTTACTGTTATTTTCCAAGTTTGTGTGGACAATCGACTCCTCTCTGGATGTCACTAGGGTTAGTTTAAAGTTAAAAACAACAGATGAACTCATAACCTACAACTAAACAGCATAACCTGCTAGCAGATTATTTTTTCACTTAAAAATCAGGCCCCCGGGGCTGGAGAGGTGGCTCAGGAGTTAAGCCTCCGCCTTGCAGGCGGAAGGTCCTGAGTTCGGATCCCAGATCCCACATATAGACGCCAGGCAGAAGCGGGGGCGGCCTGCGCTTCTGGTCCTGGTAGGGCGGAGCCGGTGAATCCCGGGGCAGAAGGAGGTGGAGGCATCCATGGTGGTTCGCCAATTCGTCCGTGGTTCTACACACACACACACACACACACACACACACACACACACACACACACGCATATGCACACAGTTGAATAAATAATAATAATAATAAATTAAAAAAATCAGGCCCCCAATTGAGTCTATATTTTTATATTTCTATTTTTTCTCTGAAAATTGTATATGCATAGCATATATCTTGATTATATTTATCCCTAAACCCCAACATGTTCCCCCTACCCAGATCTGTATTTTAAATGAATTATGACAGAATATTTGGTAAAAGGATAAAATAACTTCAGATTTCAAATTCTCAAACAAGTTTTCAGTTCTACAGATCATAGGAATTGACCTTGTGAATTAAGGAAGTAAATAAGGAAGGACAATGGATTATGGAATAGATGACTTTCTAGAACAGTGCCATTGATGGAAATGGGTGTTTCTTATCAAGGAAGACACAAATTCTTTCCCTTAATCTGTTAGGGAGGTCACTGAAAAGAAGGCCCTACAACTATCTGCTCCGTCACTAGTCTGTTAAAATGACATCAGTATCTGTTGAAAAGACTCTTACTCCAGTTTCAAGAATTCCTGTACTCATAGAATACTGACTAGGACATATTTGAATCTTGCTCTCAAGAGCCTCTTTTGACATAAATCAGGCAAATACCAAAGAGAAGACTTGGGAATTTTCATAATTCAGACTTCTATTCTCAAAAGGGTGCTATTTCATCAGCACCCTTATCTTCTTAAACTATGCAGTTATCTCTGTTGTTGTTTAGGCAATAGTTCCAATTAAATGGAGTTTTTGTCGTTATTATTGTTTATTCATTTGCCTAATTAAAATCTCTACTAAAGAAAATGACCATATTCCTATACTGTAAAATTATCTAATCTTTCTGGAAGATAAGTTAGGGCACACCTCAAAAGTATTAAAAATGTTCTTTTGGCTCTCAGAAGCAGCTGGAACCAGAGGTACAAATGTTTCCAAAGATCTGTCTCCCTTTTCATTTTTGGCTATTTTTGTCTCAAGTTGTGTTCAGTATTCAGAATCCTGAAACATATCAAGGAAAATATTCCTTGGCAACCTCAAGATAGTATTCCTGTCATCCCACTGGAAAGAGCCAAGCTTTGTTTGTTCGAAAAGAAGAAACCTAAGGATGCCTAGTCGGCTCCATTCAAGGCAGGAATTGAGGGCGCACACGAATGACACTTTCCCTGGGACCACAGGCACCAGAAGAACAGTCCCTGAAGGAGCAGCAATTTGGGCAACGACAACAATAAACAACACACAAACCACTGGACCCAGCAGTTCCACTTTTAGGAATAAGTTTTTATTAATGTAAGTTAAATGAGGGCCGGCAACGTGGTTCAGCAGGTAAGGCACAACGAGCAACCTGAGTTTGATCCTCAGAGTCCATGCACATGATGGAAGGAAAAAACAACTTTGTAGAAATTAATTCCTTCAAGGTCAGCTCAATAGGTGAGGCACCTGTTCAAAAGCCTAGCAATGGGAGTTCAATCCCCAGAAAGCCATATAGGGGAAGGAGAGAACTGAGTTCCAGAAGTTGTCCTCTTCCTCCACCTGTATGCATTAGATGCACCATGGTATGGTATATATGCATGTGCTCACTCCTGCTTATTCTCTCTCTCTCAAATTTTTTTTTAATTAGGGATTGTTGCTTCCGTATTCTTTTTAAACATTTATTTATTTATTCAATTATGCGTGTGTGTGTGTGTGTGTGTGTGTGTGTGTGTGTGTGGTGTGTATAGAACCACAGATGAATTCGGGAACCACCATGGACGCCTCCACCTCCTCCTTGTTTACTGTGCCCCAGGATTCACAGGCTCCGCCCTACCAGGACCAGAAACGCAGGCCGCCCCCACTTCGGCCCTGCGTCTATGCGTGGGGTCCAGGATCCAAACTCAGGACCTTCCGCCTGCAAGGCAGAGGCTTAACCCCTGAGCCACCTCTCCAGCACCTCTCTCAAATATTTTTTTAAAATTCATTTAACATTCATAAAATTCTGTGGTAAATACTGCCATTATCTCATTTTATGTATGTAGAAACAAAACAAGTAGCCTGCGTAAGGTCAAAACTACCAATAGTCAAAATTGGGATTAAGACCCAGAACACACTCATCAAACTCACACCTTTTTTTTCTGTGTGTGTGTGTGTGTGTGTGTGTGTGTGTGTGTATGTCCGTATATATCTCTACATGCATGGAGAGTGTGTGTGCCTGTGTAAACCCAAGAGTGACCTTGTTAATCATCATTCTGAATTGTTCTACCTTCTTTTTGCTTTGATCTGGATTTCTAAGGCTTCCAGGCCAGAAGTCCAGGCTGCCACCATTTCCAACCAGTATTTTTACATGACATCTTGTATCTAGACTTAGGTTCTTCTGCTTCCAAAGCAGAGGCTTAACCCCTGAGCCATCTCTCCAGCCCTCAACCCATACTTTTAACTTAACCATTGTTAACTTACTGCCTCTCTATCTATTTATCTCAGGAAATTAAAGATGAATGCAAAAATTTATCCAGGATATATCATACTACTATTATAATTATAAAAATCTGGAAATAAAATGTCTCAATAGAATTGCAGGCAAAATTAACATTTTCTATTAAATTATCTACTAAAATGATTAAGACGCCTAATAAAAATTAATGCTGCTATATAATAAATACAGTATGTGGTAAGTGATTATGGTAATATTCAATTAAATGTTAAAAGCACAGATTGTATAAAGGAACAGATACTATGAACTTTTTTTTTATTATTATTATTTATTCAACTGTGTGCATATGCGTGTGTATGTGCGCGTGCGCGGCTGTTTGTGTGTGTGTCTGTGTATGTGTAGAACCACAGACGAATTCGCGAACCACCATGGACGCCTCCACCTCCTTCTGCCCCGGGATTCACAGGCTCCGCCCTACCAGGACCAGAAGCGCAGGCCGCCCCCACATCCGCCTGGCGTCTATACGTGGGATCTGGGATCCGAACTCAGGACCTTCCGCCTGCAAGGCGGAAGCTTAACCTCTGAGCCACCTCTCCAGCCCGAACTTGTTTTCTAAGAAGTAAAAATTATACATACATATGTGTATGCACACATATGTAAATATATACAAAAATTTCCACAAAGACACCTGTGAAAATGTCAGATTAGGACTTTATATCCACTGGAGTGGCTATGACTGAAAAGAACAAAATAAGGGAATGGCAAGTACTCATGCTACCAGAGGTTTACTTACGTGCCATTTACCAAACACTAATATCTTCTGAGTCTTATAACAATTTCAAGTTACAAAGCTCTTAAGCCATAATTACAAACAACCCTTGGCAAATAGTGATTTCACCATATCATTTCTTTAAAATTATACATTAAAATAGTACCCAAGTAAATCTATGTAATATGTATATTAAAAAAGACTTTTGGGGCTGGTTCGCGAATTCGTCCGTGGTTCTACACATGCACAGACACACACACACACACACACACACACACGCGCGCGCGCACATACACACGCACATGTGCACCGTTGAATAAATAAAAAAAAATTTTTTTAAAAGACTTTTATTTTACTTTGAATTAAATGCTTTGCTAATTACTTTGTTCAATTACTGTAGAAAAGAACAAACTTGTTATACAAGGAAATAAAGCAGAAGGACAGAAAATGTTTCCAAAATGATTATAACTAAACACGCAAATTAAATCAGGCCAGGATCTAGATGTTTTTGGACTTAAACTATTGTTTTTTAAAAAATGTTTTGATTAACATTCATGCATGCCGAGTAATAAAAATGGTATCATTATTTGTTCAGATTAAAGTGAAAACAAGAAAGATTATAGTACATCAATTCAAAATAAATATAAGTGCATGGTTTTATAAAAAAATTTCTTTTAAAAATAAAAAAAATGCTTGTTTAGCTGAGCTTTGATTTGTACATGAACATCATGAGCTATTTCTAAGTAACATCAAAGCTTTGTCAATAATGAACCATGGGTGGTAAACGGGTAGGTACAAAAACAAAAATACCTGATACTGTATCAGTCACTATATATGTGTGTCCCTTGTGCTGACTTTTACTATTGCAGACCAATTCATGCTGGTGAATAAAAATAAGGAATGGGGGCTGGGACTGTAGCTCAGTTGTCAAGTACTTGCCTGGCATGCACAAGGCCTTGGAATTCTACCCCAATACCACAAAAAGAGGAAGTCTCTCCTGACAGTCATCCAGAAAAGAGTGACCTCAGTGAGAACAATGGGATGCAGGCAAAAGCCCCTTGATAGATCTGACAAGGATGGAATTATGTCTGGCCATCGGGTAGGATCTAGACACTAATACATGTTAAAAGGAAACACGACTTTTTTCAATGTGCCTGTGTGGTATGCATTCATGTGCATATGCATATTCACGTTTGTGGGAGCACATATATGCATATGCATGTAGAGACCTGAAGTCAATGTTCAGATTCTTCCTCAACTGCACTCTGCCTTTTATTCATTGAGGCAAGCTCTCTTAGTAGTTCCTAGGGATTTTTATCCACCTTAAGAGTGGTAGAAATGTCATGCCTGCTCAGCTCTGAACTCTGACTCTTGAGCACTTTAACCACTAAGACATTTCCCCAGTCTTAGGAAGATGATTTTCATCATATCATGGCAGACTAGAAAAGGAGTAAGATGCTATCCCTTTAAGAGATTACAGTCTGAAAAAGAAAACTATACCTTGCAAACTAAGCAAGTAAATCTGGCTTCACTGCCCTTTTGATTTGAACTTTCAGAAGTCTGACTACAGAAGAGGAGAGGAAAGGGGAGGAGAGGAAAGGAAAAATGAAAAAGAGCAAAGAAAAAAGGAGGAAAAAAGAAAGGGGAAAAGGCAAAAGAGAAGGGAGGGGAGGGGAGGAGAGGGGAGGGGAGAAGAGGGGAGAGGAGGGGAGAGGAGATCAGTAGAGTTCCAAAGCTGAGGTCAAGCCTGGTGATTCACAAATTCACATAAATTTGTCCATAATTTCTACTACAAATGACAAAGCTGATTGAATATTGCTTTAGTTTCTGTGTTTTTCATTTCTACAGTAAAATAAATGCCTTATAAACCTAAAATTACTTTTATTTTATGAAGATGGGGAAGAGAGAGAGAATGCACACGCAGCATGCATGCACGTGAAGGTCAGAGGGTAACTTTTGGAAGTCAGTTCTCTCTTCCACCACATAAGCTTCAAAGGATCAAAGTCAGGTGGCCAGGCTTGTGCACATGCACCTTTACCTACTGAGCCACATCACCAGCCTCTGAAAGTACTTTTTACTCATGGCACTTTCCATTGCCTTTTACTATACAGTTTAACAGTTCTTGGTTTAAAAAGAAAAGAATATGGCTGGGAATATATTACAGCTCGGTAGAAAATGCTTGTTTAGCATGCATGATGTCTCGGATTCAACCCCCAGTACAGCCACTCCCAAACAAAAGAAGAAGAAAAAGATCAATCAATCAAAAATGTCTCTTATTCCTCAATTTCAAAAGAATGTTTGAAAAATACGATAAAGTAAAACTACTTCTTGAAGAACTTGTACCAATTCATTGTTATTGTTAACAAAAAGTGAAATTCTAAGCTCATGTGGTAGTGCAAACCTAAAATTCCAACACTTGGGAGGTAGAGACAGGAGGATTAGAAGTTCAGGGCCAACCTTGGCTACATAAGGAGTTCCAGGTCTGCCTGAGCTACATGAAAACCTGTCCAAAGAAGAGAAGAGGGGAGGGGAGGGGAAGGAGGGAGGGAGGGGAGGAGGAGGGGGAAGGGAGGGGAGTGGGATGGGAGGGAGGGGAGGGGAGGCAAGGAGGAGTGGGGAAGGGATGGGAGGGGAGGGGAGGTGAAGGGAGGGGGAGGGGAGGAGGAGGGGAGGGGAGGAGGAGAGGATGTTGTGGGCGGGGAAGGAAAGAAAAAGAAAAAGAGAAAAAGAAAAGAGAAAGGAAAGGAGAAAAAGGAAAGAAAACGAAAGGAAGGAAGGAAGGAAGGAAGGAAGGAAGGAAGGAAGGAAGGAAGGAAGGAAGGAAGGAAGGAAAGGAAGGAAGGAGGGAGGGAAGGGAGGAGGGAGGGAGGAGGAGGGGGGAGGGAGGGCGGGAAGGAGGGAGGGGGGAGGGAGGGAGGGAGGGAGGGAGGGAGGGAGGGAGGACATTGGGGAGGGAAGAAATTCTATAAATTGTATCCATTTTTAATTATCTGTATCTGTGAATTTCCAATAAGTGACATCTTATATGACATTTGTAGCAGTTAGTTGAAGATGTTGAGTTTTAGGGCATATCTGTGAGTTGGCAGTTAAGGCAAGCCCTCAGCAAGCCCGCAGATTATCTAATGAATGAGGGAAGACCCAGCCCATAATGGGAGGGACTATTCCTGGACAGGTGGGTAAGATGGAGAGAGATGTTTCAACACTTCCATAGACTGGCAAGCTACAAAGTATGCCCCTCACCCCCACCTCTTCCTGGGGATATGGTGTAATCTTGGCTTCTGATTGGTATGAACTTTCCTGTCATGCTGATGAACATAACTGAAAATTGTAAACTGGAATAAACCTTTTATTCCCCTAAATTCTTTTGAGTCCTGTGTTCATTCAGAAATGGAAAGATGAAAGAAACTAACATATATGCTACCAGAAAAGTGTGTTGCTATGAAACTAACAAAACGTAAGTGTATAAAACATGTTTCATTACTATTTCTGGTTAAGTAACATCTAAATACTACAGATGGCAACATTCTATGTTTTAAAATCTGAAAATTCTCAAATTTTGATTATAGTTAAAATTAAAGCATTAATTCAAAGGTTTGGGGAAAGCTTTTTTTTTTTTTTGTAAGACCATTGTAATTTGCCTGCATGATGCCAATAAATTCAAACAAAACAGCTTATGGGAACAAGGGATTTTATTTTGGCGTACAATTTTTTGGTTGCAGTTCCTTGTCCACCTGGGCAGAGAGCTCATACCAACAGCAGGAGCTAAGGGTAACCAGCCATACCATATCACTTACCAGACCAGTATGCTTCACCAAGTATACCAAACTTTCTTAACCAGATCCCATATTATCCCCATCAACTAGATCTCCTGCAGGCTACTTAAGAGTTTGCCTTGAATATAATTCTTCACATTATGCCCAAACCTCAGTCTGCTATCACATCCATAACTAATGATCTTTTAATGTTGGTTAATAGCACAGTTTAACTCTTAACCTGTACAAAAAGCAGTACTGACCAGTTAAAGCAGAAAAAAGGATTTTAACCATAATTAGGGTCCCATAACACCAAAAAAATTAACAAAACCATACTTTGCAACCAAAAGTATTTTCAAAAGCAGATTCATTTTCCTGACTACCAAAAGATCTAAGAAAACACTTTGAACCTTCTGAGTGATGGATTTTTACATTTTGTTTTGTTTCTTTTTAGTTGTATCAATTTTCTTGTGGTTAGTTACCAAAGTACAATTAAAAAGATGACTGATTTATAAAAATAGCTGAAAAACACTCTAGTTTGTAGTCTTAATAGCACAGAACTTATCTCGAATCCATGAAGTACCTAAGTTCAACCCTTAGCGCCACAAAAAAAAAAGTGCACAACTTGACAATGTACTTGAGCTGCTCTGTGTCATTTATTACTTAGCACTCATCTTCTGGCTCAAATACACTCCATCTTCATTAAGAACCTACTCTTTTTGTGTCTTCTGTGCCTTTGTTCCTATTTACTGACCCCTCTCCTGAAAAACTCCTTTCTCCATTTCTTTCTTCTCTTCTATATCCTGCCCCTACTATATATAGGAAAAAAATACTTTAAAGAAAAAATAATCAGGGCTGGAGAGATGACTCAGGGGTTGGTTAAGCCTCTGCCTCCAAGCAAATCCTAAGCTTGGATCCCAGATCCCTTGTAAAAAAAATGCCAGGCGGAAATGACAACAACCTGTACTTCCACTCCTGGAAGGCGAAGCCTGGGAAATTCCAAAGTAACTTCAAATAGAAGGAAGATGATTCCTGAAGTCACCCTTGGGCCTCCACAGGGACACACAGTGCCCTCTGATACACACACACACACACACACACACACACACACACACACACACATAAATAAAAGCTTTAGCAAAAAAAAAAAAAAAAAAAAAATCAAAACACATAGTAAGGGAAATTACTTACTCAGCACTGATCAGTTTTACGAATTTCGGTGCAAGTAAAACAGTAAGAAAAACAGTACTGGGGAGATGGCCCAGCTATTAAGTACTTACTATGCAAGCAAGAGATACAGAGTTCAGATTCCCAAAACATATGGGGGAGAGCATGATATTGCATCTACAATTCTAGCTTTAAAAGGCCAAGACAGAAAATCCCAGTGAGAGTTATCTGATAAGACTAATCAAAAAAATAAAAAAATAAAATAAATAAAAAAAATTAAAAAAAAAAGACTAATCATAGAGACAAATTCTGGGTTTGACTTAGAGACCCTGCTTCAGAGAACAAAATTAAAGAATAGTAAGAGAATGATCCTAACATCAAACTTGGGCCTACAATCCCCACACACACACACACACACACACTCACACATGTGCATATATCCCATAACATGAAAAGGAAAAAAATAAAAAATAGTGGGCTAAATAACAGTCTATTAGATGCAAATGATATTTCCTAATAATGCTTCCATAGTCCATAGGTTGGAAAATAGAGTTTTATGTGTGTGTGTGCTATATATGTATATTGTGCGCGCGCATCTACCTTTTGTCAGTCAGTTCTCACCCAACAAGTAAACCTCAAGGACCAAACATAGGTTATCAAGTTTGGCAGCAAGAGTCACAGTCCAGCACCCTACTTCTGAGGCTCTCTCATTTAACTCGGAACTCACCAATTAGAGCAGATTGACTTTCCAGCCAGATCCCAGGGTTCAGCCTTCTACTGCTCCCCAATGCTGCATTACAGGTGCTGTGTACCATGCACTTGGCTTTTATTACATGAGTGTCAGTCAAGTCCACAGGCCTGTGCAACAAACACTTAACTAAGTCAACCCCCCAGCCCTAGAAAACAAAGTCCTTAAATTCTAAATTATCAAAATCAAACTATCATAAAATAAATCACTAGCTTTAAAGGCTTATAGCAAAGAAAGTGAATAAACAGGAGCAGTGGGGAGAGTGGAGAGGATAGAGTGAGTGTGGTCAGTATATATTACATACACATGTGAATTGTCAAAAAAAAAAATCTTCCAAAAAAAAAAAAAATCAATGGTTTTGCTGACAAGATGACTTGGTGGGTAAAGTGTCTGTGTACAAACCTGAAGACCTATATTCAATTCCTGGAGTCCACATTGTGGAAAGAGAGGACTTCGGAAAGGTTGAAGACCTGCACTCAACCCCTGGAGTCCACTCTGTGGACCGAGGACTTCTGAAAGGTGTCCTCTGATTTCCACATGTGCCTGCTTGCTCTCAAGTGCTTTCTCTCTTGCTTTTACAATAAAAGTGATTTTTTAAAATTTTTTTAAGATTTGTTCTTATAGGGCTGGAGAGGTGGCTCAGGGGTTAAGCCTCCGCCTTGCAGGCGGAAGGTCCTGAGTTCGGATCCCAGATCCCATGTATAGACGCCAGGCGGAAGCGGGGGCGGCCTGCTGCTTCTGGTCCTGGTAGGGCGGAGACTGTGAATCCCGAGGCAGAAGGAGGTGGAAGCGTCCATGGTGGTTCGCGAATTCGTCCATGGTTCTACACACACACACACAGACGCACACAACGCACATGCACACAGTTGAATAAATAATAAAAAAAAAAAAATTTTAAAAAAAAGATTTGTTATTATAAATAAGAGTATTATCACAAAAACATAAAACTTAAAAAGGAAATATCCAATAATTACAAATGAATAAAATTAACCTCCATACAAAACAAAAATAATTCAGTCATTGAAGATCATGCTTTCCTGAAATTTTACAGCACAAGAATTTCCCTATATCACCAAAGTTAAGAAAAGTAAGAGTATCTAGGATGGTTTTTATCTTTCTTATGGTGTCTAAGCTTTTTAACATGATGTACAGGTAAAGAAATACAGTGCTCCCCTTACTCAGCTCCCCTCAAGTGACACTGCTGATTACTGTTCCAGCATCCCCATGAGAACACCAATGCATGACAAGTCACTGTTCTTACTCAGATGATCTCGATCCATTATACATTTATACTTATTTGTCTGTGCATGAATGTATTCATCTCTAGACACTTCATCACAAGAAGGTTCGTGCACGCACTTGCTAGTGATGATACAAACAGTTCTACTGCAAGACAAAACCCTTTAGTGCCTTTTTAAAACCATCTCTACCATCTAAACTCCTTCATTTTTTCTGTATTTTTAATAACTGTATGTTCACTCAACATGTTTATTAAACACTACTGCTGTAATTCAATATACTTATTAATTCTTTAATCAAGTATTTAGGAACAATTTTTCAAAAGAGTTTTTTTCTTTCACTGTAACTTTAAAAGACATACTTAAAAAACTTACTAATGTCAAAGACGCTTTAAGAACAAAAATACTGTATCGGCTGAAGAATCCCTGGAACATCCTGATTTAAATGCATACTTCATCATCATATTTTCATCATCTGACTTTTAAAAATTTGACAAATAAGGCTGAAGAGACAGCTCAGGGTTAAGACTGCCTGGCAAGCAGAAGGTCCTGATTTCAGATCCCAGGTCCCACGTAAAAACGCTAGGCAGAGTGCCGCAGCCTGCACTTCCCGCCCCGGTGGGCGGAGGCTGGGAAATCCCAGAGCCAAGCAAGAAGGAGGTAAAAGCAATCCAGGATGATTCCTTGAAGTCATCTTTGGTCCTCCACAGGAACAGTGCCCTCTGATAGGCATGCACGCACAAGCGCACCGCGCGCGCACACACACACAACACACACACACACACAATAAATAATTTTTTTTTAAAGTTTGGCAAGTATCTGCAGTGTCAACATGCCCCCATAGATTACCTAGGAACTCAAGAAATATAAGAAGGTAACACTTGCTGGATACCATTTTCACTAACTGTCAAGAACCCTTTAGATTTGGAATCGAAATCTAAAGCCGGATGAGTGAAAGTAAGTACCCATACTAGTGGGGTGGTCTGAAGAGAGGTAATTTGATAAGCCACAGAGGCACCAACCCCCACCAGATCATGGGGTCCATAGAAACATATTGGCAGAAGGATGTGGGAGGAATTAACAGGGGAAAGGGAAGGGATATTGGGGGAGATGGAAGAGGACAGGGATGAATGCTCAGTACGCTTATAAAAGTAGAAAAATAAAATAAAAAATAAAGAAATTAGGTTCATAATACATCATAAAAAAAAAGTTTGGGAATAAAATCACACTTATACCTGAAGGTAGTAGGTACTAAAGATTAGAAAGTTTGGCAATTTCGTGTAAATTTAAACTGATACTACTTATCATGACCCAGGATTCTTTTCTCTCAAGAAAAATAAAAGCTTACAAACACTCAGATCAGGATGAAAATCTTCAGACCAACTTTATGCATAAAAGCCAAACTCTGGAAATGCAAATGTCCACTAACTAATAAACAGTTTTAAAATAAGCAGCAAAAAGAAACAATGTGTCTGGGACTTGGAATGCAGTTCACATGGTAGAGCGCTTAGCCAGCATGCTCCAAGTCCTAGGTTCCAAACCTCAGCACCACATAACCTTGGTGTGGTGGTACATCTGTAATTCTAAGACTTACAGGTAGAGGCAAGATTAGAAGTTTAAGGTCAACGATCTTAGCTGCATAGTGAGTTGGAGGTCAGACTAGGCTACATAAAACCTTGTACCAAAATAAAAGAAACACGTGGCCAGTGCAATACTCAGTGAGTAGGATGGTTTTTCACAAAACTGGTGACCTGAGTCCAATTTCTGAAAGCATACACGGTGGAAGGGAACCAAGTTCCAAAGCTGTCTTCTGACAGGTATGTGCCATGAAATGCACGCATATGCCATCACCAACCTCTCCCTTTCAATCGTTCTCTCTGTCTCTCTCTCCCTCAAGCAAATAAGGTATTTTTAAAAAGAAAAAAAAAAACATAGCTGAGAATGTAAGTCAGTGGTAGAGCACATGATTAGTATGGATTAGGCTCTGGGTTTAATCTCTCCCACCAAAGGGAAAATCAGGGAGAAATAATTACCAACAAATACAAAGTAGGTAAATCTCAATTTG
Organism: Typhlomys cinereus; assembly: GCA_023101885.1. Lineage (NCBI taxonomy): Eukaryota > Metazoa > Chordata > Mammalia > Rodentia > Platacanthomyidae > Typhlomys > Typhlomys cinereus. Next base: position 1,168,709 of record JALPQD010000468.1, on the reverse strand, counting down.
AGTCTAAATCAAAAAAGCCAGACATAGAAACTGTATGCTTCTATTTATATGTCATTCTGGAGAAGACTAGAACATACAAACAGAAAACAGATCAGTAACTGCCAGAGGCTACGGAGGGGATGGACTCCAAAAGGGCATGAGAGAGTTTCTGTAGGGATGGAAACATACCGGATTTTGACTGTAGAAGTGATAACACTAGTGTAGACTGTCAAGTCACTAAACTGTTCACTGAGTTTGTCAAGTTTAATTATACTTCAATAAAATACAAAAAAAATCCCAAATTAAAAGCATGCATGTTACAATTGACATTAACCAATTAATTAAGGAAACTGGAAGGCAGATTTCTCATTGTTTTAAGATCACTACATGAGAAGGGAGAATACCACAATGGATCTTGGAAGGCTGGGCTGAAATCAGAGGTACTAAGAATTTATAGTTTTCAATATACAAAGACGTATAAATATAGATACATGTAATGTGCATACATCTATATCTTCTTTTTAATCATGAAGGCAGCCTGGGAGCAGTTATAACCCAACAGCAATAAAGATGCTAACACTGAGAAATTAGCTTCTAAATGTCTTTCTCACCAGGAAGCAAGCAGGGCTCTCTAGAGAAATAGCTGATTTCAGGGTCAAGAGACCAGACTATGGAAAACTACTAAGAAATGTTAGGAAGTTTTGGAGCTAGAAGATACTCTTCCTATAGCCCAGCCCCTTAACAGCTGACCTCTGTCAGGTCAAGAACTGCGGATTCCTTCTCTGGAGGAAGTTCTTCGGGAAGGAATAATGACTGTGGCCCACGAGTGGGCAGAACAATGGTACTGTGGAGCTATCAATGACTAGCCATCTGCAAAACATAATCTCAGCATCCCCTCGGACAAATGAAGGAGCTGGCGAGCTGATGAACTAGAATTCCCAGCACGCGTGAGGCTGCAAATAAGTACCTAGAAATGCATGAGCTTTCCTGGCTCACCTTGCACGGTAATACGAAAATAAACGTGCGTGAACTCGGAGTACCCTACACCGGGCAAGTGCATCCACTGAAGTCTAAAAGGCCGTGCACCTGCCAAATTGCTGCTGGCGAAGAAAGGTTACCAAGAGAACAAGTGAAACTCGGGGAGGCTCCCCGGGATCACCTGCTGCGGCCGCCTGGCTGTCTTAAGCCATGATTTATTTTAGATCGGCGGCCACGCTTATCCGGAGAGAAGAACAGACTCCGCTGCCTAGACATGTGCCCGGGGCTCGGATCCTCTCGCGATCCGTGAGAAGTGCGGGTCCCACGCGGCCAGTGGGTGGTCAGTCAACCCCTCTGCACCCCCCACCCCGAGCAGGCGCGAGGGACCTCTGGACTCCGACACTTCCTTTCGGGGAGCCCGGCCCCCTGCGTCACTCGTCACTCACTCGGGATGCAGGGCACAAGTTTCCCCCCCCAGGAGCCGGGCCCGGCGGGCTCCCGCCCTCCCGGCCCCGCGGTGCCCGCGCCCCGTCGCGCCCCCGGGTCCCGCGCGCCTGCACCGGGCGGAGGCGGCGCCCGGCCCGCCCGCTCCGGTCCCTCGCACACGCCCACCGCGCGCGAGGCGCGGCCCGCCCCGAAGGCCCGACGCCCGCTCGGGCTCCCGCTCGGCCGCCGCCGCGGGGCCCGGCCCGCCCGCTGCCCGCCTCCCCGCCCGCCGGCCCGGCCCCGCCGAGCCCACTGGACGGCCGCCGCGGGAGGAGGCGGGGAGGCCGGGGGCGGCGCCCGCCCCACACCCTTACCTGGCTTCTCGTGGTCGTAGCCGACCACGATGAAATAGTCGGCCAGCCGGGCCATGGCCGCCGCCGCCGCGCCCGGGAAGCGGGTCCCCGTCGCCGCCCTCGCCGCCGCCGCCCACCGGCCCGGGAGGGCTCAGCATTTTCCCCTCAGCGGCGCTAGCGGCAGCGGCGGCGCTTCAGCCATGTTTGACAACCGAGGCGCGCACTGCGCCTGCGCCGCGCCGCCGCGCGCATGTCCCTCCCCGCCCCCACCCGGCGGGCTCGGCGCTCGGGAGCCCACGCGGCGCCCCGCAGCCCACGCGGCGCCCCGCAGCCCATGCCGCGCCCGCAGCCCACGCCGCGCTCCCCAGTCCGCGCGGCACTCGGGAGCCCACGCGGCGTCCGGATTCCCACGCCGCGCTCCCCAGTCCACGCAGCACTCGGGAGCCCACGCGGCGCTCCGCAGCCCCGCGCTCGGGAGCCACGTTCCTCTCCGCAGCCGTTGGAGACGCGCGGGAGCTGGGCGGCCGCGCCGTCGCGGGGACCGCGCGCTCGGAGGCCTAGCTGCTGCCTGGACGCCCCCTCTCCTCCTCATTTTCCCCCGGAGGAGCCGGAGGTCCGTCCTTCTCCCTTCTCTCTCCCTTCTTTTGCATTTGGGGGAAAAGGGCACGCATGATACGGGGGTCACTTGGAAAGTTTGTCTCTTTGCTGCTTGCCTACTACCACCTCCAGCAAAGATGAGATTCTCCCGCCCTCGGCTGCAGGCTTGGAATTTGCACCGCCAGGGCTTTCGGCTGCACGCTTCCTGTTTATGTTGTGCAGATGGGGATTTTAAAAACATGCCACCGAACAGGCGGGGGAGGGAAAGGCTTTTGCACAGTCCTCACGGGCGCCTCTGTTTTCGGGGCTGGTTGGGCCGAGGGTGACCGGCCTGGGCTTCCCCCAGAGCGCCCGGGGGAGTTGTATTCCTCTAAGGAACACGGCATCCCCGGGATCCTCCTGATTAGGGCTGGTGTCTACCCGGGGAGCCCCACCCGCCTCTTTGCCTTGCTGCGGCATTCCCAAAATTCTTACAGCCGAGGCAGGTGGTAACTTCCAACACGCCCTGCACGAAGGGTGCGGGATCCCACCATCCATCCTGGATCTTGTCCAAGTCGATTATTGCTTTTTTTTTTTTTTTACATATATATAATCCTAATGATTTCAAATTTGTTCTGCACGACACAGAGGAGTTTACTTGGTCCCTTGCTAATATCATAAACTTTTAGTAGCAGAACATGCATACGTTTTAAACTAAAATCTTGAAAAAAATGTTTTGAAAATCAGCTTGTGGTGACTTGTTCATTAAGGGTTTACTACTTATGTATCATTAATATTTACATATAAACACTGTAGATGATACTTCAGTTGGTAGTGTGCTTGCCTAGCATGCACGAAGCTCTGGGTTTCATCCCCAGGACCATGGTGCCATGGTGGGCATGGTGGCACATGCCTGTAATCTCAGCATACTGGAAATGGCGGCTGGAGAATCAGAAATGTTCAAGACCATTCTTGTCTATATATCGAGGTCAGGCCATCCTTGGTATATACTTGAGACCCTGGCTTAAAGATGTGTCTAGCAGGTGCCTCGCATACATTTATTGTGTAAAGTGTACAATCTCCTCCCGACTACTAGGGGGAAGCTGCAGTGATAGGAACTCTGAACTCTTGAGTCCAGAAGGTCATAGTCTCAGCTGAAAATTCACCCTGATTAAGTAGTTCCTCTTTCTGGGCCATACTTCCTGTATCTTTCCATTGAGCGTTGGGCTGTGCTAGGAAAACTGAATCTGGGGAAATGCTTTACTACTAATGCTGGACTGAGTCAGCATGATAGCAGGGATGAAGGGAAGACAGAGTGATCTACCAAATAGTCAAACCGAAAAACCCTCCCACCATGCCTTATACAGTCTGCCTCATAACTTCACGGGGAATGCTGCTTCCAACTTCGTCACTTTCAGCAAGAAGTAATCTCACTTCCTGGAGAGGCAGTACATTCCACTGCTTAACAACCCTATGACAAAGTTCTTCCTTATTATGATAGAATTGTCCCACTGTAACTTCCTTGATTCTGCTCTCTGGGGCTTCAGAAAAGGAACATGATAAGATCCTGTTTGTATGACAGACCTTTCATTCTTTTTAAAAGCAGTTATCAGGGTCCTCCTTGACTTTACCTTTTTTTCAAGTGGAGGTAAAGTTGATGTATTAGAAAATGAAATGTACAACTCTGTGGCATTTACTTTTATTTCACTGCTGGACAATTGTCACATCTATCTGGTTGCAGGCATTTATCTTCACACAAAAGAAAGATCAATGCTCTTTAAACAATCACTTCTGTTTCCCTCTCCAGCCCCCATCAACCACCAATTTGCTTTTGGTCCATATGAATTTACTTGTTGTGGATAATCTGTGTTTTTTATAAATACAATTGTAAAATAGAAGACTTCTGGTATCTAACACCTTTTGTATATTGTTTACAGTTCTATTCATGTGGAAGCATCACCTCATAGCATCATACTGAAGTATCAGTTGTTCATTCTTTTCTAGGGTTGACTAATAACCTGGTGCATGCATGAATCCTATTTTGCTTATCTTCTGATGAATTTGTGGATTGTTCCTGCCTTTCAGCATTGTGAATAGCAGCATGATGAAGATGCACAGAGACTCATTTTCAATTCACGGTGGTATATTCTTAAGAACAGAACTACTGGCTCATATGGAAACTCTATGTTTAATTTCAAGGAAGTGCCAACTTTTTTCCACAGTGACTGTGTGATTTCACAGTCCCACATGATGAACAACGGTCCAAATTTCTCTATTTCTTTATCAACATTGGTTTTCCTGTTGGTTTCTTTGATTGTAACTATGTCACTCCCCCTAGGAGTTTTTTGGTCTGGTTTTGCAGACAGGACTGGAGATAGAACCCAGGGCCTCTTGAGGGATCCGTGAGCACTTAGCCACTGAGCTGCCACACCTTACCGAACCCCCAAGGATCAAATGTGAACTCCCTCTTCACCAACAAGCTCTTGACTACGGAGCCACGCCCCCAGCTCTGTCTTTTTGTTCTGTTTTTATATTCTGAGCACCAGACCCCTATCAAATATACATACAGGTATTCTTCAGATTGTCATTATAAATAATATCGTTTGGCTCATAAAAATTTTTAAATGTTGATTAAGTCCAAACTTATTGTTTGTTTTCTGTGATTTTAGTGCCCTAAGAATCCCTTGCTAAACTTAAGATCATGAAGATTTATTTCTCTGCAAGCATTGCATAGTTTTAATTCTTGGATTTAGGTCTTCGGTTCACTTTGAGTTGATTTCATAGTAGTAGTGGTCCTATTTCACCTCCAAATGTGTTGGTTTTTATTTTATTTGCCAGCGTTAACTTTTTGTTCTCTTTTCTCCTGTTTCTGGGATCAAATTCAAAACCTCCTGTGTATGAGACAAGCGTTCTGCCACCAAGCTACATCCCTACCCCCCTTGCCAAGTATTACTTTAAATTATTTTGACTTCTTTTTTAATCAAAGCTGTTTTTAAGTTTATAGCGCAACATCATCTGCATTTGGACATATTTCATCTGTTAAGATCTTGAGTGGGTGACCAGACATTTAGAAATGAATGTTCGAGAAAAGGGATTTTCACACATCCTAGGTGTATGCTTAAAGGCCCTGTGTGTTTGCACATACACATGAACATATTTAGCATCCACTGAAACTGTACTTTGCTTTCTCACCCAACCTCAGACAGGCTGCTCATAAGCCTGACAAGGCAGTCTGATTGCTGAGATTGGCTGAAGGCCATCCCACCCCAGAGATAACTGCCATCATTTTTCACCAACGAGGAGAGAAAGAAGCAAGCCCAGATTCGTTTTACTGAAAGCTGGCAGGAACCTCCAGGGAGGAAGGCAACGGCCGGGTAAGAAGCCTACGTGAAGTGAATGCCCATCTCTTGCTTTGGGAGACGAAGTGGGGCTGATACCAGTGAGTAAGAATGTTACTCCTACAGCGGGCTGTGGTGGGGTAAGCGGTGCAACTGTACAGTCATCTCAAGTGCTTCCTGTGGTTAACCACTACAGTGCAGCGAGGAGCATGAGAGTTAGATTTGGCCAGACGTCCTAGGGCGCAGCCGGGCCCTCTTTATATGATCTCTACCAACCCGTAACAATGGAGATGGAACGCTTGGATGGAAAGTTCTCTGATGTATCTGCACATCTCCAACCACTCAGCTGCCTAGGCCAGAAATTCAGCGATCCCTAGTGCCCACCTTAATGGTTGTAATAGCTTCCTTCTTACTGGTTTCCCTGTTTCCTTGGTTCAGGGTTCTGCCTCTGTATCTATTTGAGATAGAGTCTTATATATCCCAGACCTGGAATTCACTCGGCAGCAGAGGGTGAGCTTGAACCTCTGGTCCCCTTTCCTCCACCTCCCCAATCTTGGTTGCAGCTGTGTGCTACCACACCCATTTTATGTATGCTGGTCGAAAGCAAGGTAAGCACTCTACCAGGAGGTACATTCCCAGTCCTTTTATGCTAAACTTAAAGGCAGGAAGCAGGCCGTTAACCCTACCTTAAAAGTAAATTTGTTTTCCAAACACTATTTTCACTTGGAGCATATGTTTGGGGTACAATAAAGAAGACTTTCCGGATGACTGACTGAAGTGTCCTACATGAAGGAATCTTGACATTCATTTGAAGTGTTCCTGACTGTAACAGCTGCGGTATAAATAGCCACTGTGAGGTTTTTGCAGACTGCTTTTACGTAGATTGCATGTTTGGTGAATGGAACTGGTGCATAATTTGCAGAGTCCAATGTAAAATGAAATCATGGGACCTCTTGTTCAAAAATTATTAAGCACTTCAAAGCAGGAACCCGGTGAGCCTGCACTGCAACCCGAGGTCAATCCTGGAGCCCCACGTGACAGAAGGAGAGAACCATCTTCTGACAGCTGTCCTCTGACCTCCACATGCACATCACTGTGCTCCTCTCTTTTCCTGTCCCCCTTTCCACTCCTCTCAATCTCTCTCTTTCTAGCTCTCTCTTAAAAGAAATAAATTAAAAAAAAAAATTCAAGGGGCTTCCGAGATAGTTCAGGGGGCACCTGCTTGCAAGTCTAGCAACCTGAGTTCAATCCCCAGACCACATGGTAGAAGGCAAGAACTGAGTTCTAAAAGCTGCCTAACTTCCACCACTTGTGTGCCATGACACACAAGTATACATTTCTCTTTCTCTCTCTCTCTCTCTCATCCTTTTCTTATCTATCTCTTTAATTATCAAAAAATTAAAAAAGAATTTCAAAACAGTTTCAGTAGAGCATCAAACCAAATGCATGCTATCGGTGCAGGCCCCGCCCTGTGCGACTGAACAGGGTGCATTCCTATGCGGCTGGCGCTGCAGATGTAGATGTGTGTGGTGGAAAGGATAATAGGTGTTATGAAGGGTTAGGCTCCCCCCCATCTCTCCTGCCCATCTCCACTGCAAGGCCTCCCCTCTTGTTTCTCTAATGCATCTGTCACATTCAATAGTGGAAATGATACTTTGCTGCCTTCCTTCTCCAGAGCCCAGGTCCTTGCACCTATAAGCACATGCTCCTGCACTCAAAATGGTCTTTGGGTTTTATTTTCTGGTTGAGGCGTTCCGACTATATAGCCAGGCTCATAACCCTCCTGCCTCAGTCCTACAGACACCACCATGCCTGGCATCCGAAATGAAAATTACTTTTCTTATGTAAATATGTAAAATATGGCTTTTAAAAAATAGTTGCTTATTATCTGAGAGAGTAGACACATGTGTGATAGAGTACATGGGTGGAGATCAGAAAACAACTTTTAGAAGTCAGTTCTGTCCTAACACCTTGTGGCCTTCTGGGAATCAAACTCAGATCACACAATGAGCTATCTCCCTGGCCCATAGCTTTCCCCCCTCCCCCGAAATGTTTATTATTGTGAAAAGAGCAAAATGATCTTGAAGATAAATGTTTCATTCTTCTGTTTTCAACACCCTAGATGACTTTCCAAGTAGCTATGAATAAAGTACATTTTTTTCAACATGTCCCAAAGGGTTCTCTGTTCTCTGACCCTGGTGATCTGTTGCTTGTTTTGTTTTTTTGAGATAGGATCTCATGTAGCCCTCGCTGACCTCAAACTTCTGATCCTCTGTTTCCACCTGCTGAGTGCTGGGATTACAGGCACGCACCACCACACCCAGCCCCGGTGACCTCCTTAATCCCATTCATACCATCTTTCCCTCAGTACATTCCATACAAACTCACTTCCTCCCATTTTCTCTAATGCATTTTCTCTAATGCACTAAATTTTTCCCATATCTGGACTTTCGTGCACGTTGCTTTCCTCTGGAACCGTTACTACAGCACAGTGACGTGTCTGTTTCTAGGAGATACATGTTTCTAGGAGGGTTTGCTTATGGCTAATTGCCCCAGCAAGTTGGAAGCTCATGAGGAGCAGGAATGCTGTTTGTATAGATGATGACTGTGTGTTCAGGACTCAGCACAGTCTGATACCTAATTCATGATCAGCAAATATTTGTTGAAGTATAAAAAATGAAATTTCAAGCAAGGGGAGAGCCTAACCCTTCACAAGATCTTTAGAATCAGCCAGTGATACCAGATTTCCCACACTAGAAGCAAGTGATGGTTTTTCTCCATTGTCCTCTATTAGACATGACCCCAGATGTCTAGTCTTCTTTTCTGTTGTGCATTCATTAGTTTCATTAGTGTTGGTCATTGTGCCAGAAGTAATGAATTTTTCTTGAAGTCTTTTTTTTCTCTTTTTTGTTTCTGCTGTTCGTGTAACCACCTTCTCTGTGCTTATTACCTTATCTGTGTCTTTCCCTTGTCCTGTAACAACTTATCTTCCTTAAACTTTGGGGAGGTTTACTCTCTGGTTATATCCTGTTTCTGTCTGTTTTGTGCAGAAGGACAAAAATGAGGCACTAAACTAGTTCAGATACAGTTCAATGGATAGAGCGCTTACCTGACATGCATCAGGACCTGGGTTCGATCCACAGCACCACAAAGAAGAAGAAAAGCACCGAGGACATTGTTTTTCTTTATGCAGATGCTCTGGAAAACATTGTGCCTTAAAGACAAAGGTCATCTATTCTCTCTGTCCCTCACATTCCAAACCAGATCAAAATTAAAGATACAGAAACAGTGCTTTTCATTTAGTGTCAAAGTCTTTAACTTGGTCATAGTTCTGACATTGTATGGCTGTTTAATCCTGGAGTGGGTTTTACGTACATGTTCATGTTCTGGGAAGAATCTATATTTTTATTAGCTTCTTTGCCATGTCAGATCCCAGGAAAAAGCCTTAGACTTTGTATCCTGCTTCCCTTGTCCCAAGAGACCAAATGCGCAAAGCTAATTGTGTCTTTTCTGTAAACTACTTCATGTTATGGTTTCAGGATGCATCTTGAACCTTGTTTTCAAGAGAACTTTGTAAACAAGCCCTAAACTTACAGACGTTTCATACTTCATGAATAAAAAATGCATCTGAAAATTTCCTGTTTGGGGGGAAAAAGAGGCATCTGAGATCATCATACAATGTACGTCGTAGCTTACATTTTAGTTTCTAACATCATTAATATTATTTTATTATGTCTCACTTTTCTGAGAGAGCTGAACACAATTACCCCTAGCTTTAGGGATGGTGTCCATTAGGTTAACAGAGAAAACATCACACATTTTTAAAAATCTCTAAATATGATCATGAGTAGAATTTTGATTTAGGGCCTTAAAAATTCTGTTGGAATGTGAGGAAGGCGTAGAAACCCCACTATTCAACACACCTTTAATTTATGGGTATTTCTATCTGTGAAAATGATATACACATTAATACAACTTTTAAAATTCTTGGGCACACACATAAAAAAATGGATCTTCATTAATCAAGATTTTGTTTTCTTTTTCTTTCTGTTTTCTTGCCAGGAAGATTTAAAACATGTTTCTTCCCTCGCTTCCTTCCTTCCTTCCTTCCTTGTTTATGCTCAATGTGAATTTACAATCAGTGCAACTCCAGTGGACCAAATTCTGTTTAACGATCTCTGAAGACAGCCCCTGACTTCCTTCCCTGTGGGATAACCAACCCAAAGTGCATTTAGTGATGTTTGTTTTTCTGTACTGATGATTCCTTAAGGCAACTGGATTCTCCTAAAAAAAAAAAATAGATATTTAGACTTGGAAAATTCCTTATCTTTTTTCGACTTACACCCCTTAATACTTTCAGGAGTATGCTGACTTCAGCTGCCCACCCACACAAACCGCAAACACACACTTTCCAAGATACGGGTTTTCTAGCAAAATCCTCTGAGCTGCCAACTCAGAACCTTACCTAAAAAAAGAATTGGCTCGGCTTTCACGCGACAATCTCTTAAGTGCCAACACGACAAAGAACACCCAAGCTGATAAGGCGCGTGCCAAGGCGCTCAGGTGGGAATTCCTGGTACAGTGCCCACACCACTGGCACAGGTTGTAGCCTGACCACGGAGTCTCTCCTTCCACCCTGGGCTCCCTTGTTTGGCTGAAGGCCACAAGCAGCTCAAAAAGAAGTTTGAGGCGCTGGGATGATAGAGTGCTCAGAAAGGTGGGGAAGGGGGGAGGCTCGTAAGTTCAGAAGTTCAAGGTCATTCCTGGACTATGCAACTAATTCCAAGCCAGTCAGGGGTACAAAAGATCCTGTTTTGAAAGAGGGGAAAAAAGCTTCAGATTTGCTGATCTGCCCCCAAGCTCGAATTCCCCCAAGGACAGAGGAGCAAGCGGGCGGCGAGGTCTAGAAGCCGACTTCTCTGCCGACTGGTGTAGACTGGAAGGAAGGACTCCAGCCCTGGGGACCTGCCTGGCTGTGGGCCGAAGCCCCGATGTCCTCAACAGTCCCGGGCAGTCCGAGATACTCGCCTGAGAAATGAAAGTAAAACTTGATGTGGCACGGACCCAGCTCGAAGTTGGTGACAGGTGGGTCGCATCTCAGAGAGGCTGACAGCAGATGTGAAGGCGATCCCGGGACGAAGTGAAAGAAAGGGACAGGAAATGAAAGAGGGATAAGAAATAATTTCTTTAAAAGCGAAACTCTGGAAACACTGCAGGCGCACGGTGCCAGCACCTGGCCGGTCGACTTTGGTGACGCTCCTAGGGTCATTCGGGTGGCCCGAGGAGGGCCAGTTCAACACGCTGTAGCCCCATGAGTCTCCGTGTCCCAACCCCTCCCAAATCCAGAGCCTGGAGCCAGCCCCCTGCCTCAGGTGGAGCTCAAGTCTGCTCAGATGCCTCCTTCTGAAAGAGTCCTCAGCATAGATGGCTTCGTGCAGCCGGATCTTCCCTAGGTGCAATGTCCATGGTTCAGACAAGGAGGCTGAGCCAGCAGTGCCCAGAGCTATGACCACGAAAGTGGCCAAGGTCCGCGGGATCCAGCGCTCAGCTGCCTTGGCGCTAGGAGGTCACACGACCATCGTGGCAAAGAAGGTGGGCAATTTGGGAAAGCCGCTGGGGACTCCAGAGAGGACCTGGCATGGACATGTCAAAATTACAGGGGAGTGAGGACCAAAAGGGGCTGTCTGTCGGCAGGCAGTGGGCTGGAATGTGTGGTCTCTGATTCTAATCCCTGGGGACACCCTACCTGGGTAGGTGACGGGAGAGCAGTGCAAGATGTAGTGAGCTCCCCACGCAGATCTTTGCTTCCCGTCACACTCTAACAAGGGGAGTAAAGACAGGAGTCTGTGTCTAAGGAGCACAGTAGCAAATATGTTTGAGCTGATTCACCATGAACAGGCACATATCCTTGGGCTGGGGCTGGGAGTCTCCCCACCCCCCTTGACTAGGATGATGACCCCAGCCAAGAAGAGCCCACACCATTGCACCTGGGTCTTACAAATGTAGACTCACACCATCAGTGTGACTTTGGCCATCGAGTGCTTCTCCTCTCTGGACTTCACTTTTATACCTGAGAAAGGTAGTAGTAGTTTCCTCACCTATTTCAGGGGTGAGGTGAAGATCAAAAGAGACTGGGACCTGGCTTTGCTTTGTCAACTAGAAAGTGATTAACATACGTGAAGCATTAGTGTGCTCCCTGCCAGTCAATCCTCACGTTCATAATGGGTGAATGAAGGCTGCCAAGCCAACTCTCAGGTTATGACCTTATAAGGCATAATTGGCTTACAAGGGGTGGGATATCTTTCTGACTGATTTTGACTATTCCCTTATTTCCAAATAGGAATGTAAGTTCTGAAACTTCAGATAACTATCCCTCCAAACCCCAATTCTCAATTCGGCTGCTCCCAACTTTGCCCTTATTGCGAAATCTTACTAGACCATTCAGAAACCCCATGCTCTCAGCCGCTGTGGGGTGGGATGTGTGTGTGTGTGTGCGTGTGTGTGTGTGTGTGTGTGTGTGTGTGTGTGTTGAACCTCTCCCTTACCCTCATTCCCGGGGCTCCGCTCGTTCTGAACCCTGTTTTTGAGATTTAGCGGGCCTCAGGGGTCCAGACTGGGTCAGGCATTAAACCGGCAGGGGGCGCAATCTTTTAGCCGCCACAGCTCCCTAAAACTAGAGTTTGAATATCGATGTGACCCCCTTCCTCCATCCTCGGCCACAACCCCTCCCTAGTATATGCCAAGAGACCCGGCACTCTCAGCATTACAGGTTCTGGGGAAAGGATCCCCTAAAAAGCTGTTCTGGTTCTCTTTATTGCCTTTTTAGGCTCTGAACCCTAAATCAGGAAATTAGGGCTTTGGCAATCCTGCACCACCGTCCCCAGAACCTGTCTCAGAGCCCTCTAGGAGGGACCCCTCCCCACCCCCATAACCTCAGGCAAGCTGTGGGCACGCCTGCACTGAGAAGCAAGAAGAGGGAGGGCGCTAGGGCAGCCCAGGCCCCGCCCCCTCGGCGCTTATAAAGGCAGGAGCCAGCGCTGGCCACTCAGTGGTTTCTTGGTGACACTCGACAGAACAGCTCCAGCCTGCCGGCTTCTGGCTTTTCATCGCAGCCACTCTTGAACTTTGGGGTTTTGCCACTGTCGGAGGAACATTTCGGACTTTCTCCTTCTAGTACTTGACCGGTCACCCCTTCAGCAGGTAGGTACAGTGTTCCGAAGACAGCTTGCGGGGTGGGGGTGGGGGTGGGGGCTTTGCTGAAGTTTCAAACTGGGAGCTGTGGCTAAGGGGCACGGCATACTTTTTGGGGGGATCCACGGTGAGGTCCACCCCTCATCCTGCATCTATCTCATGCACACAGCTGGAACCCCAGAGACCCAGTTCCTTCTGCTCGGTGGCTATGTTCCAAGCAGCTGAGCAGGGAACCCTCTGGGAACCTGGAGCTAAGCGGCAGCCTCCCCTGCGGAGCTGCAGCCCGGCTGGGTCCTGCAAACGCCCCTGGCGCCTCTCTGCGCCTGGGGGAGAGATAAGGGTCTGAGCCCAGCAGTGCTCGCTGGGTCCCCTGCCCGCGCTTGGCGCCCCGCCCAAGTGGTGCAACTGGCCCCGGGGCTCACGCTCTGCTCCCCCTGCTCTTCTCCAGGGTCTGTGCACATCACCGGAATGAAGCTGGTTTCCGTCTCCCTCATGTTCCTGGGTTCACTCGCTTTCCTCGGCGTGGATACCGCGCGGCTAGACGTGGCGTCAGAGTTCCGAAAGAAGTAAGTCAGGGGGGCAGCGCTTTCCCTGGTACCTGGCCGCAAGAGAAAACTGTGCAGTGGTCCCCAAGGGTTGGAAGAGAGCAGGAGCAGGAACTGGCCCGGACATCACTGGGACATGAGGCTAATCGCTTGTGCTCGTGTTTTCTAGATGGAATAAGTGGGCGCTAAGTCGTGGGAAGAGGGAACTGCGGGTGTCCAGCAGCTACCCCGCCGAGCTCGCCGATGTGAAGACCGGGCCTGCGCAGACTCTCGTTCGGCCCCAGGACGTGAAGGGCGCCTCTCGCAGCCCACAGGCCAGGTAACGATGCCCCGTGCAGGGGGTGTGCGGGAGGAACGTGCCCTTTTCACTGCCTTGGCTCTGGGGCTTGCCAGGGCTGCACTGCGGCTCCGATGGCGAGAGCAGGTTCTAGATTCCTCGGGTCCTGGCGCGGCTGTCACCCCTGGTGACCCGGGGCCAACGCGCTGGTGGATGAGGTCTCAAGTTGCCTTCCTTCTCGCCCGCAGTCCGGACGCTGCCCGCATCCGAGTCAAACGCTACCGCCAGAGCATGAACAACTTCCAAGGCCACCGGAGCGTCGGCTGTCGCTTTGGGACCTGCACGGTGCAGAAACTGGCCCATCAGATCTACCAGTTCACAGACAAGGACAAGGACGGCGTGGCTCCCAGGAACAAGATCAGCCCGCAAGGCTACGGCCGCCGCCGGAGGTCCCTGCCTGAGGCCCTCCGGGCCCGGACTCTGGTGTCTCCCCGGCCGCAGACGCGCACATCTCCTCCCGCCAACCCAGTGCTGGCCAATCTCCTGGGAATTTAGGTGCCTGCGACAGCAGAGAACAAGTCGGTCGCTCCTCTAGCGTCCTGCTGGCGCCTGCGGAATCCGGAGGGCTTCGCACCCGAGCAGGCTGAGACAGTCCTACGGGGATCTCCGGTCCGGGAGGCACCCGCAAATCCTGGCTTCGCTCACCGGGAGATCAGTCCGGGGATCCAAGGGGGAAGCAAAGGAATCCCGGAGAATGCCAGGCTCACAGAGAAGAGAAACTGGGAATTAAAAGCTAAGACTCTCGGGGCAGGGGTCCGAGCCACTGCCTTGCCCACCCACAAACTGGTTTCTCAAGGGGCGTCACCTCACAGGGGCGTAAGCCTCGATACTACTTGAACTTTCCAAAACCTAGCGAGGAAAAGTGCAATGCGTGTTGTACATACAAAGGTAACTATCAATATTTAAGTTTGTTGCTGTCAAGATTTTTTTGTAACTTCAAATATATAGAGATATTTTTGTACGTTATATATTGTATTAAGGGAATTTTAAAGCGATATATTGTCTGTCCCCTCCCCTTATTTTAAGACGTGAATGTCTCAAGAGAGGTGTAACGTTTGGTTCACGGTGTGTGTGTGTGTGTGTGTGTGTGTGTGATGGAGAATGCCTGATTACCTCCTGTGTCTCACAGTATAATCTATTTACATTAAATGGTGATATGCGAATAAGCAAACCAATAAACTGTCTTGATACTGATTCATTTTCTGGCCACGCATCTGGGGTGGGGTGGTCCTGATTCTGGTTCTCGAGGGAGTGTTGAGGACTTGCCTCTTGTTTTGGGAGGGTGGAACCGCAGTGTGGGTTCAGGCCAACCCCTCGCTGCACCGGCTTAGTTAGTAGTCACGAGCCCTGCTCTCTATGTGGAGCCCCCAGAGCGTGTGCCCTGGGTGAGAGTCAGGACTTCTTCGCGCAGACGCCTGAGGTCAGGGAAAGGGGTGAGCCCTGGTGAATAGACAAGCCTGGGCTCCCCCATTGCACAATTTTATGAGGCGGCTTGCAGAACCCTGCACAAAAGCATGTCTTGGAGAGTTGAGGTGAATGAGACTTTCCAAGGAGGCAGTTTATCCTGTAACTGCTGATGCCAAAGTTAAGAGCTACTTCTGCAAAATGATCCGCACTTCGAGAAATCCACAGCCTGCAAGCAAGCAGCTACCAAGTCCTCTCGGGGCTCTAGCGCCCCATAAGCGGGGCTGCGGCGCCCCCTGCCGGCCTACACGCATTCCCCCCCCCAAAAAAGTCAGGCGGTAGTACGTGCGGTTTATTAAGTTCTCCTACGTGGGAGTCTGCACACAGCCTTAATGAAAGAGGAAAGAAAAAAAAAAAAAAAAACAGTTTGCAGATGCCAACCAGGCTCCCCCTCCCCCCGACCTGCAAGGCGGCTCGCTGTTCTGGGACAGTGACTCAGCGCCCACACGCTGCGCGGCGTGCAGCTGCTGGCCGGAGGCGGGCCGGACGGACGTGCAGCCGGAACCGTGCGCTCCGACGGCCAGAGACCTTCATTGTTCCGCCTCCCCTTGCAGCTGGGCTCTTCCTTCCTCCTTCCCCAGCCTTTTTCTCCTTCTTTCTCCTTCTCTCCTTCTTTCCTTCTTCCTTGAGGCTTTCTGTGCACCTTTATCAACCTAGAAAATTGCCTGTAAGAGGCGCTGGTCTCTAAACCCTTGCTAAGCTCAAGAACAATTAGAACCGGAGGGCAGGGTAAGGTGGGGTCGCATAGCTAAGGAGTTACTGCCTATTTGCCCAGCCAATGTCCCCAAGAACCAATGACGGTACTTTCCAGAAAGTTTCACTGGCCTTTCCAGCCTTGTCATCTCGGATCCTATAGAAGAGTTTCACAAAGCTAGGTTGAAGGTTTGGTCTTCACTGGCATGAGGAGAAGGTATGGAAGGCACACCTGGTGGTCCTATTGGTCTTCTTTCAGAGTAGAAACGAATAGTCTAGGACCCCTAGAGGATGCTTGGTTTGGAGGATGCAAATGTTTCTGGGTAACCTGTCTACTGCTAGGGCTCTAGCTGGGTGGATCTTCCTTACAGAAAAAGCCTGTCTACACAACTGAAAAACAGGTCCTGGGTCTGGGTTCAGACACATCCTAATTCTGAAGGTGCTCCTCATCACAAGACCGTAGTAGACTGGCACATAGACTTTCTGCCACAAGGCCTCGGTTGTGGCATCTAGCTCACCTTGTCCTATATGATCTGAATAATTTTGTGAGGCTCCCCAGAGCTGTGGAAAACATAACTGCAGCAACAGCCCTTTAAGGCCCCAAGCACCTCTTCATAAGTATTGACTTGGAGCTATGCCAGGTGCTCAAAAGGTACAGGGGGACGTGTATGAATGCAGGCATGACTAAAAATTCCTGAGTTCTGTGCCAGGAGTGGGCTGAGGGTGGTCCCAAGGCCCTACGGAAGCTGGGAAGAGCAGAGACCTCTTTAGACTTCCAGACAGTGGCACAAGCCACTCACTTCGCTTTTTTCTTGAAGCCAAGGTTTGTCCCATAGCCCCAGAGCCCTGAAGCCAAACCTCACTTTGGCAGAGATTCAGCAACCACACAGAGCTGCCAAAGCAGGTTGGGCACTGGTTTAAGGCTGCTGCAAATAGGGAACAGGCATCTAGACTTCTGCCCGGGGAGTCTTATGACCTCAGGGAATCCAACGCAAGTGTAAGTACAAGGAGACAGCTGCTCAATTGGAGTCCTTCCCACTGCCAGCCCTGTGACTTGAGACATCTCTGAGCAGACAGAGACCCTCTTATGATCATTCTGGTACACGTTCAGGATTAACTAAAGGTCACCATGGAGTCCCGAGCCCTTCTCTGGAAGTGGTTCAATCAACCTTCTGGATATTTTTTTCTTTCATAGGGTACTGAAGCTTATCAGGATAGGGCCTGTTGATGCCAAGAACACATCATTTATCACCAGCGGTGAGTCATTTGTAAACTGACTTCAACCTGTCCACAGCTGAGAAATAGTCACAATTTTTATCTGTAGCTACTGTTGCTTGCTGTGGGAATGGTAGCGTCCATTCGTAATCAACCACGGGTACCAGACAGTGACTTGAAAATCCAGCGTGAGTGGATCGTCTAAACAGCTGAGGGCGAAGAGGAGCAATGGGGAAGGATGGAAACAAATGCTTTTTTTAGTCCTTGCCTGGCGTCAGATTTTCTCTTAGCCACTTCATGTACCTTATCTCACTTCGTTCTTACTGGGGCTTTGTAAAGTAGGTGTCATTATCTCTGTTCGTTGATAAGGAAACAACCTCAGAGACATAAAGCCACTCAGCCGAGGTCACACAGTGAGTCTTAAGTGGGGAGTCTGGATCCGCACCCAAGCACCACAGGCTATTTTGATACTATGAAGACACAAGAAGTAAAGTGAGATAAATTTAACATTTAGGTTCTCAGGCCAGATGTCCCTAAATGTCCTTTAACTAAGAAGATGACTTAGGTAGGTGATTTGCACCCGTGGTTCTGAAAGATTTCCACTGAGGGACTTGGAAGGAGAGCTGCTTCAGCAACAAGCTCCACGCATGCACGACAAATAAGTGAGTTTGAAATTCTTGGTTCTGGACAGAAGTAGAGATTATAAATCAGGAATAGTCTTTTTCCCCTCCTGAGCTAAGCCACTGACCTCTTCAGTTTGCATTGCCAAATATAGTTAGAGTATACACTGAAGGTCTCCAGAGCGGGCTTCTGAGCTATTCCTGGTGGCACAGTCGGGCACTGTGGGGCCCCAGTCTCATGGAAGACCACCTGTGTCCACAAAGAGTGATTCCCGCCCTCAAGGTGGGTCCTTTTGTCTTGGCAACTGCCGCTCAAGGTAGCTTTTCAGAGAATGCTCTGAGCTGACTCTCAAAGAAAGCCAACCAAAGACAGGAAGGCCTTGTTATCCTCAGTCGCATAGAGGTTTGGGCCAAAGCTGGTTTGGAGGCTCGGGTCTTCTTTGCATGGGAAGGGCGAGACTAGAGAGATATCTGGTGGCCCCCTCTGGTCTTGTTCCAGAACTATTTTGGAACCTTTTGGAAAAAACAATAAAATGTGGCCACACAGGCAGCTGATTTTAGTAGGTTTTTATATGTCTATCTAACAGCAGGAAAGTAGTTCTGAGTAGCAAGAGACATTTTAGAAATATATAAAAAATGATCTGACTCATTACACGGTTTTCAGTGTAGCAACAAGAAAAGATTCAGCTTTAATAGTATTGTCAATGATAACCACCATTAGTGCTTTAACTGAAAGATATGTATATGCACACATATGCTTTCAGAAAATGGAACTCAAGGGTTGACAAGATGGCTCAGGGGTCAAAGTCTTTGCCTTGAAAACAAAAGGACCTGAGTTTGGATCCCAGATCCCCCATAAAAATGTGGTGACCTGCAATTCCAGTCCTGGAAGGCAGAGCCTGGGAAACCCCAGAGCAAGCAATAAGGAAGTAGAGCGATCCAGGATGATTTCCAAAGTCATCTTTGGGACTCCACAATCAAGGGCCTTCTGGTACGTATACACACACACACACACACCACATACACACAGCCAGTAGAAGGAACTCAAGTGGGAAGAGCTGAATTAAACACCTACAGTTTAAGTTAAGAAATTATGACTAACTGGAGCAAGACTTCTCTCATTTCTTTCTCTCTTAATTTTCACACCCCCGCCTGTATCCTTCCAAGAAGCCCTCTTTTGTTTTGTTTCGGTGCTTGTTTGCCACAGAATCAAACTTATTTTGTAACCACGACTGACATTAAACTCCTGATCGTCCCTCCTTTGGTGGGCATGTGCCACCACATCTGGCTCGCAACAGCCCTCCTTAATATGTTGGCTTCTGTATGTATGTAAACCAGATCATCAAATCCGATGTATTATTTTACAGCTACACATTTCAATATATCGATCATTTATGTTACTTATTTGGGTTGTTTCCTAACTTTTATTTAGTCAGCATATACAAGAAATTCTACCACTTTTCATTTTTCTCGTCTTTCAATGAGGGACACTTGCATTGCCTCTGTCACAAGGTCATATGCAGATGAACTTCCAGTTTCCTGACCTCCAATGGATCTGAAAGAGAATTTCTTGGAGTTATACATCCAGAAATGTCATCATTCTGTCATACAGATGATGCTGAATTATGAGAGATGGTGTTTTGCATATTCTTGTCTTAGTATTCCCACCAGCAGTTCATGAACATTTTCCATGACTCTGGTATGTGTGGTGGCTAATTTCATGTGTCAACGTTGGCTATGGGATGCCTGGCTAGCTGGTAAAACATTATTTCTAGGTGTGTCATCGCCCAGGGATGACACAGAGGAGATTAACATTTGAATCAGAAGACTTAGTGAAGAAGATCCACCCTTGCCAATGTGGGCAGGCCTCATCCCATGAGTTGAGAGTGGACGTAGAAAGTAAGGGAGAAAGGCAAAGTCCCCCACCCATGTCACAGGTCTCCTGCTTCTAGGACTTTCAGATTCCAGGACTTATCACCAGCAACACTGTCCCTGAAGACTGGAAATTACCCCCTCCGCCTCTTTGATCCCCAGGTCTTTGGACTCAGGCTGAATTACACCTCTGACTCTCCTGGTTCTCCAACTTGCAAATAGTATCTTGGAAGATCTCAGCCTCCATCATTGCGTGAGCCAATTCTAATCCTAAATGCATCCTTCCCATCCATCCATCTATTCGCCTATCCACCTATCTATTAATAAATAATCAATTTGCCCACCCATCAATCTACCCATCCATTTACCCATCACCTCCTATTAATTCTGTTTCTCTGTCTAACCTTACAAATACGGCTTTGGTCCTCTTTTCTGATGTTTCATTTTGATGGGTGCAAAAGGACTATTTTTTTTAAGGTAATATTGTTTAGGGCTGGAATGTAGCTCTGTAACAGAACACTTGCCTAGCATGCTTAATTAACACTCTGGGTTTGGTTCCCAGCATTGCAAACACATAAATAAATAAACAAAAGAGTGATATTGTATACATTTCCATGACTCACTTCTAGTGGATTTTGATGTACCTACATTCGTTTATTGGTTATGTGAACTTTCCCTAATGAGCCAGGCTAGAAGCAGTACTACATTTGTCTTGTATTTGCTTTTTCCACTCATCTGTATATCTTGGATATCTTTCAGTGTCAATAAGCCCATCTACATACAACTTCATTGTCATTTCCTGCCTGACATCTCATTAGATGAAAACATTATTTGTTTAACCAGTCCTCTGCTGTTAACCAGTCCTTTCCTGTTTTTGCCACCAAAAAAAAAAAAAAAAAAAAAATGCCCAGGGCTGAAGAGATGGCTCAGGAGTTAAAGTCTGTGCCTCTTAAGCAGAAGGACCTGAGTTTGGATCTTAGATCCTACATAAAATTAATGCCAGGTGGAAATAATGGGGCCTGTACTTTTCTGGCCCTGGAAGGCAGAGACTGGGAAATCCCAGAGAAAAACAAACAAGAAAACAATCAAGGATGATTCCTGATGTCTTCCTTGGGTTTCCACAGACACACAAACTACTCTCTGATGTGCACACACACACACACGTGCACACACACATACACGCACACGCACACGCACACATACACGCAAAGTAAAGACAAGTAAAGACACTTTACTTGTGTGACAACCCAAGTTTGATCCCCAGCACACGCCTGGTAGAAGGAGAGAACAGACACAAATTGCCTTCTGACTTCCAAAGGTATGCTGTGGGTAAAAGTAAAATTAAAAAGTCCCTAATGTATATCTTCTTGCATTCAATTTTGGATAATTTTATAACTTTTTTAGGATTAATTCTTAGAAGCAAAATGATAGAACCAATGGATATACCGTCTTTTATTGGTGAAAACATTTGAGACATTGCCAAATTACTCTCTGAAAAGGATGTTTCCGGGGCTGGAGAGGTGGCTCAGGGGTTAAGTCTCCGCCTTGCAGGAGGAAGGTCCTGAGTTCAGATCCCAGATCCCACGTATAGACGCCAGGCGGAAGCGGGGGCAGCCTGCGCTTCTGGCCCTGGTAGGGCGGAGTCTGTGAATCCCGGGGCCAGAAGGAGGTGGAGGCGTCCATGGTGGTTCACGAATCGTCCGTGGTTCTACACATACACACACACACACACACACACACACACACACACACACGTGCGCGCCACATACACACGCACATGCACACAGTTGAATAAATAATAATAATAAAAAAATTTAAAAAAAAGGATGTTTCCACCTTCTATAAAGAGTACATAAAGGTTAATTTCTTATTTCCTTAGTGACACCAACCATTTTCTTTCTTTTCCTTATTGTATCTACTGATAGATAAAAATAGAATTTCTTTACACTTTTTAGAAAGTTTTCTCGTATTTTTGAGATGGTGCTTTAGTCATTTTATGATTATTGATTTTAATAATCAAAAAAGGTTTATGATTTCATTCTAATAATACCGTTAAGTTTATCACTTGACTTTGATCTTGTTCTCTTTCTATTATCCATTCTTTGGGGTTCTGAGTTCATCTTTTTTTGGCTGTGTAGTTGAGAATGACTTTGAGCTTCTGACTCTGCTTCTAACTCCCCAGGGCTGAGATTATAGCAGTGTGCCACCTTACCTGGATTGTGTCATCCTAGGGTTTCAACACAGCGACTCATGTATGTCAGGCAAGCACTCCTGGACTTGAGTAACACCCCCAGCCCTGAATTCATCTTATTAAATCTTGATTTGTGGCAGCTAAATCTTGATCTGTGGACTGGATTGGGATGAGTTTTTTTTTCTTCTTGATATTGTTTCACTATTAGTACCAGCTTGGAATTATCTTGTATGTTATGTTCTTGATCTGAGGTCTATAAGCATGCACATGCGTACCTTACTGGAGATGCAGTGTATGGCCCTTGGAGAGTCCTGGATTTACCTGTAAGTCTCGGATCTTTCTCTTCTGTTCCTGAACAAACTTATTTGTTACCAAGCTGATGAAAACCCTCCCCCAAATCAAGGCAATTGATTTTCACATCCTATTTTCTATTGTGGCTTTTAGGTACCTAAGTCTGGTTTCCTTTGTGTTATGGTTTGAAATGTGAGTTGTCCCCTATGAGCTCATGTATTTAAATCGTTAGTTGTTTGGAAAGGTCATGGCACCTTTAAGAGGTGGAGCTTTGCTGGAGGAAGGCAGTCACAGGAGGTGGGCTTTGAGGTTGATTAGCTCCATCCTACTTCTGGGAGAGGTCTGCTCTTGCAGTTTTTGCAGCTCTTGGCCTCCTTGATGGATGTGACTTAGGCCGCCTCCAACGGCTGCCAGCCAGCTATGCCTTTCTTGACACAGAGGGCTGTATCTCCTCTCTGAAACTATAGGCTGAATAAATCTCTCTTTCCGCCTTTAAGTTATTTGAATTTGAGCGGTGCCTCACAGCAGCATAGAAGAGTAACCAGTACACTTTAGATTTTCATATTTTCATGAGTGTTTTACTATGCATTTAAAAGAATGTCAAGTATATTTCATTTAGCATTTTTAGATATTTGATAGATCAGGGTTTTCAGTTTATTTAGTCTGTAACATCTCTATAGGAGTCAACTCATCTTATTACTTTAACTTACATTTCTTGGATCATTAGCAAAATAATGTTTTATGTCATTATTATGTTCTTAGGATATTTCTTCATAGATACAAACTTTTTTTTTAACCTTTTTATGCTTATGTGTGTATGAGGGGAAGGGGAGGTACTGTGTGTGACTCTGGAGGACCAAAGGTGACTTCAGGAATCATCCTGGATTCCTCTACTTTCACTTTGCTCTGGAGTTTCCCGGGCTCCGCCTTCTAGGACCATAAGTGTAGGTTGCAACGACCATTTCTGCCTGGCATTTTTACGTGGGATCTGGCCTCCAAATTCAGGACTTTCTGCTTGCAAGATGGAGGCTGAGCTCCTGAGTCATTTCTCCAGCCTGATATAAATAATTTTTTATTCATTTACTGTATTGAAGAGTTTGTCTTTCCTGTTGATATGATTCATTCATTCATTGCTGTGCTAGAGATCAAACCAGGCCCTTACACATGCCGGGCAAGTGCCCTGCTCCTGAGTTATATTATGTCCATCCTGAAACCCTTGACTCGGGTTCAAATCTTTGCCTCCCAAGCAAAATGACCTTTGTGCAACACATTAGGTCTTTAAAGCAGCAGTTGTGCCCCCTTGAGTGCAAATGTGGAGGAGAGGGGTGGGCATTTGGCTAGCTCAAGTATAGGGCCAGCACCAACAATGAGGGGCAGACTGATAAATGAATCACTTACATAAATAAAACATCACCTATAAACTTGTTAAAGTGTATTAGGAGCACACGGATACACAGCCATATCAAAGGCATATCAGAAAAATGAAACTCGTGAACTTATTGAAAACAGTTTAAATCATCCGGTGCAGTATCCTGAGATCAGCAGGACTCCTACTCTGTGCCAGGCCTTCAGCTCAGGACCGTGCAGCTCTGTGCCTAGAATAAGCTCTGCGCTTGGAGCAGCTCTGGGTTCATTGTGTTAAATCTAATACCTGCAGCGATGTGCTTTGTATTAGCTCTTTGCTCTGCCTTAAATAAGATCCCTTTGAGCCCTGTGGGCTCTTTACCTTTTTTAGCCACTCAGTCACACACATACACACACACACACACACACACACACACGTGCACATACATAGACACATGCATGCGTGATATGTAATATATGGTCTGAGAGTTACATTAACAGTTAAGATGGAATAATAGAAACTGTGCTTGCCAGCAGCAATGACTACTATGTGAAATCATTAGTACTTGGTGACATCAAGCCAAGGAAATTGACGTAGTTTGTGAATTTACTGCTATTCAATAAATTCTGACATGCCCATCTGTGTTTCTGACACAGCTTACCCCCGATGCTATCATGATTTAGATCTCTATTGGCTTGCTTGCAAAGTCTTTCTCTGCCTTCATATTTTAGAGGACCTATCTTTTACTTTCTAATAATGCCACAGTTTTTTTTTTGAGTCTTTAAACTGTAATGTAAGCAGTATTTATTTGGTTTATGATGTGAGGCAGGGATTTGTATGGGTCTTCTCCAAAATTGCTGGCCGATTGACAAACTAAGTCACAGGTTTGCAAGCGGTTTGTTCGTAAGGGCCAGAGACTCTTCTGCGCTTCATTTGAAGTTCTTTGGAGAGAACAGGGAAAAAAGCAAGCCAGGCTCTTTCTCCAGCATCCAGCGGCACAGCACCTCTCTTTTTGCTTTATACGTGGGACTGCATGTCGTATTTTGTTTGACGAAAAAGCTCATCTGCCTACAAATCAGTAATATGGTAACTACTTAATACATATTTGAGTTGATTTATGGTCCTTTTATTGTCTTCTATTATTTAGTCTGTCTTTTCCTGCACTAGTTTAACAGTTTAAAAGCTTATGATGGGACTTTTCAAACTTAAGCAAAAATCAGAAATAATAAAACTAATCCTCACATATTCATGCAAACGAAGCTGGGCATGGTGGCGTACACCTGTGCTCCTGGCTCTTGAGAGCCTGTCAAGGCAGAAGGATTGCCTCAACTTTAAGGTCTGTCTGGGCTCCATAAGGAGCTTAACGGTAGTCTGCATCGCATGGTGAGACCCTATCTAAAAAAAAAGAAAAAAAAGACAACAAAACCAGCTCCAATAATTACCATAATTTGGCCATATGTCCTTATTTCTTTTTTTTTTTCTGTTTTCTTTTAAAGCATTTTTCTATTTCTTCTTTCTTACTTTTTTCTTTTTCTTTTCCTTCCTTCCTTTCTTCCTCCCTCCCTCTTTCTTGCCATTGTATCAGTTCACCTCATATATTTCATTATACATTCATCTATTTTTTTACATTTATCTTTTTAAAAAGAAGAAAGACTTTCTTACATAACCAACACTTAACATTAACTGTAATTCTATGATATCATGTCATACCCAGTCCATAATCGAATTTTGTCTCAAAAATGTATTTTGGCAGTGGTTTGTTCCAAACTAACTCCAAACAAATGGTTCTATCGCTAACATTTCTTTCACCTGGAGCAAACCTCCCGCCTTTGGTTTCCATGCTATTGACTAGTTGAAGAAAACAGTATATTAATAACTGTGAATCAGGGGCCAGAAAGATGATTCTGTGGTTTAGGGCGCTTGCTCCACAAAAATGAAGATCAGAGTTCAAATCCCAGCACCTGTGTAACCAGCCAGGTGTCAGCACATGCCTCTAATTCCAGCACTTGGTGTGGAGTTAGGGTGGGGACAGGAGGATCACTGGGACTTGCTGGCTTCAAGCACCAGGCTCAGGACAGACCCTTGGAAAGGAACAGTTGGAGAGCACAGAAGACCCTGCTACCCTCCTCTGTCCTTCCGCATGCACACAGAAGAGCACATACATCACACACGATCCAGATCGAGAGTTTGGTATCAGGACAACTCTGGATTCTCCCCTTCCCTGCCTGCAAGGCCTGAGCAGACACAGCCTGTCATGCTTGCTTGCTGTGGCCGGGGCGGGGCAGGTGGCTCATGGGAGAGAAAGAATCTTGAAATATCAGTCCTCCTGCTTCACCCTGTTACGCTTTTTCCATGTGACCTTTCCCCTAGTAAGTCAGAGGCACTGCCCCAGGAGAATGAAGATTGGGTACAACCCCTTATGCAAAGAGCACAGTCAGAATAAAACCACCAATGTTCAAGTTTTCTGACTTTTAAAACAGCCTCTTGAAAACCACATCAAAAACAATAGTTTGCAAGTCAAAGCTTTTTATTTGCAAAGAAGCAGGTTTTGTTGAGAGAAGAAAAGGCCCTTGAGAATCAAAAGGGAAAGCCGGAAGCTCCAGGGGTTGGGCTTCGCCCTTGTTGGAAGGAGGCTACTGGGAAAATGGATTAAGTCCCTGTCCAGTCCTCTGGGGACCTAGGAGGTGGTGGGAGGATTTGAAGGGTGGGCACAGAGAGGAGCCTCCAAACTAGAAGAGGCAAGGTAACCCAGCCCAGTGCCTCCCATGGAAACCAACCGAATGCTCCGAGGTCACCACTTGTGGGGGGAAAAGGGGGGATTCTGTCATCCTCAGTAGCTTACGAGTCACCCTTCAGCTCCCTTACCCGAGCCCAGAGCATTGTTAGCCCCATCCACAATGTCCACATAACCAAAGCCGCTCAGGAGCCATCCCCAGCCCGTTCAACCCAAGGGCAGGGCATATGATACCCAGAGTGGCCACTCACCTGTGTAACACGGGAGACATTCGCAAGTCACACGAACTACAGGGTCCCCAGCCTCTTGATGGGTCTGTGCTGAGCCTCCCTGGTAACCTTTTGTCTAAATTGCTGGGTGCCATTTAGAGCGCCGATCCTTAACCTCTTTCGCCTATTAAAATCACATGGGGGGCTTTGCAGAGAACATTGATGGGAGCTGCATGTCAAGCTGACTGAACTAGATGTTCCGGCTGGTGAGCACAGTGCCACTGTACTTAGCATTTTACCTTTGTGAGGTCATTGGGCTTCATTCAGCTATTCCACAAATGCACCCGTAAGAGACTGAGAAAGAAGAGTTCTTTACTTATTCATTTTTATTGCTTAAACATTTATTTTTCTATCTGGGGGGGGAAAGAGAGAAAAAGGGAGAGATCAAGAGCACATGTATGAATGCTATGGTACGTGGATGGAGGTCAGAGGTCAACTTTCAGAAATCTTTTCTTTCCACCATGTGGGCTTTTGGGGATTGAACTCGGGTCTCCAGGTTTGTGAGCAGGCATTTTATCTGTTGATTATCTCACCAGCCTGAGTTTATTTACTATTTTATTTTTCTTTTTCTATTTTCATATATATGTGTGTGTGTGGGGGTAGATATGCATGTGTAGGCACACTTACGTGCAAGTGTGCATGTGTGCATGTGCCAGTCTGAGGTTGATATCAGGACTCATCCTCTATGGTTTTTTGTACCTTATCCTCCTGAAGCTGGGTCTCTAATCAAACCTACAGCTTCCCCTGGGGATTCTCAGGCCGTGCCTTCTTGGGATGGACACAGACGAGCCACCAGACTTGCCAGGGGGATTTTTTTTTTTTCCCGTGGGTACCAGTCCTTGCGCTTGCACAGCAAGTACTTTGACCACTGAACCACCATTTCTCCATCCCCGTTTCTTTGTTTCACACGTAGGTTCCATCCCATAAGACAGGCAGAAACAGAGGGTCTCCAGCAGTCAGGAGGGCAGGTGTGCGTATATCAGAAGGCACATGTGTCCCTGTGGAGGGCCAAGGGTGACTTCAGGAATCATGCTGGATTGTCTCTATTTCCTTTTTGCTTCACTGTGGGATTTCCCAGGCTCTGCCCACCAATGCCAGAAATTTAGGCCCTCATTGGTTCCACCTGGCATTTTTACGTAGGACCTGGGATCTGAACTCAGGACCTCCTGCTATCAAGGCAGAATCTTAAATCCTAAGCCATCTCTCCAGCCCTTGTTTATTTTCTTAACACAGGATTTCTTTATCTAGTGCAGGTGGAACAAAACTCGTGATCTGTCTGCCTCAGCCTCCCGGTGCTGGGATTACCATGTAGGTCTCTATGCTGGGTTTTTACCCTTGTCTTCACGAGAGAACCCTGGGAGAACAGAGGGAAGGTGACCACCTGCCAGCCAAGGAGAGAGACCTCCAGCTTGCAGAAACATAAGAAAATAGATTTCTTCTGCTTAAACCACTGACCTGTGGTATTTTGTTGTGGCAGCCCTAGCAAACTAATATTTGTTGAAGGGCTTGGTCAGGACAGGGTGGGGCCACCATGTTAGGGATCTGATACGATGTCTGAGTCTCAGTACCAGTCACACTGATTCCGGGAAAATAGGATTTTTCTGTGTGCATGCCTGTGTATGCATGATGCAGGTGCCTGCACACGTGTGTTACATGTAAAGACCAGTGGCCAATGTTGGGTATCTTCTTTTAGTGCTCTCAGTTGTATTTTTTGAGACAGGGTCCCCAAGCTTGACTTGGTTACACTGGCTACCTCCCCAGTGTTTGCTGGGATTTCAGACCTTTGCTGCTGTGCTTGTTTTTTTTTTATGTGGGTGCTGGAAATCTGAACTCAGTTCCCCATATTTGTACAGCAAAGGACTTTACTGCTTAAGTCATCTCCCAGTTAGCCTGTAGATTGCATTCATTCATTCAATAGTGTGCTCACATCTACTCTGTACCAGGCCCTGTTTCAGATACTGAACAAAGTGCTTTGGGGTAACCCACATGAGAGACCACGCTGGGAGAGTATGACGTATAAGGTACTGACACTAACAACCTAGCACAGGCAGGCATGTACCAGCCTGCAGAAGGGTTCAGTGACATCACTGGCAAAGGAGGATTGTGGGACCTGGATCAGGTAGATAATTTATGCCTATCCCAGTAAAATGTTTTTTCTCTAGGGGAGAAGTGTATCATCTTTGCTCATGGTTTTCCCTGAGGCTTGGTTAACGAACTCAATGTTTCCCTTCAACAGTCCCCATCTCGTGTTCTTCTAATTTAATATGTAACATTCCAACTTTATCTTAACTTTAGTCATTTATCTAAAACGTCAAAGTTTCTTTCCCAAACAATGCTACAATGGGAAAGAGCACTTCCAGGCAAGTACCCCATCATTTATGCCACTGTTGGTGACAATCAGATGACCTTTGCTAATTCATACCACATCTGCTCTCCAGCCATGTGACCTTGCGGGGGTGTGTGTGGGGGGAGAGAACCCTCCAAATTATTTTTTTCCCTAAAGAAGCCTTTGTCCTAAACTCCTTCCACCGACAAGAAAGACAAACTATCAACACAGACTCAGCCAACTTTTATTAAAAGCTGGGAAGTCTTTCAAGAACTTTTAGAGCAACTGTTGTGTTCAACCTGACATCAGAGAATAGGAACTGGTTGGGTTTACATGATCCTGTTGTCCAGGTCTCAAGCATCTCTCTCTCTCTCTCTATGTCATCTGATAGAGAACTCTTCACTTACCTAGTTACTTGAAACATTGAAGTGCTGCGAGAGCCCAAGATACCCCAGCCGATTTATACTCTGGCCTCGGTTCACTTGGCCAAGAGTTGAGGGGATAGGAAAGGACATTATCTTTGAAGTCAGACAGCTCTGTAGGTACACTGCCTCTACCTTTGCCTAGCCCTGTAATTGTGGACAAATCACTTTAACTTCTGTCTTTATTTCATTAGCTACAAAATTAGGGATCATAATATTTACCTTATGGGCTTGTCAAATGAAAGCATCGACTTCTGGTTTGCAGTACTAAACTCTTTGTAATAGGAGTAACAAGGGTGCTGGAAAAAAAAAAACACAAAACAAACCAAAGCACTCACCTGTTCTTTCTCCAACCCAGAATGGGAAGGCAAGGCAGGGGGTTAGACTGTTTCACTTTCCATAAATTACTTAAAAAACGAGGACTCACAGAATCAACGATCTGGAATACTACTTACTCCCCAGGCCAATAAGGATGTTCCAAGGTCTTTTGCTCAGAGAGCGATGAGTATCAAAAATGAGAAAATCAGTCACCTTTTCTGACTAGTTCCCCTGGGGCCTCAAGCTGAGTTTTCCCAGATCTTCTGATGCTTATAGGATCAAATCTGTTCAAGAGAGTTTGACTTAGAAGAGGAAACCTGGGCAGAGAATCTCAGTGAACTGTGTGGCTGCAAAAACCATTCTTTCCTCAGGGTAATAGGAGCAGAGTAAAGGGATATTTGACCTTTCCAAGACGCTTTTTAATGAAGAATAGAAGGTATGTGCATAATCTTGGTTTCTGACAGATCCCTGAAAAAATATTGGCATCTTAACAACCCCACTTAAAATACTGCAGACAGGAGCCAGAAGGGAACTTTTTCTTTCTGAACAATGACTGAGAAGGGAATTCTAATGAATAGTTTGGCGCACATCTGTCATTTTCTGGCCGTTTCAGGACCCAAGAGCCAGTAGATCCCAGCAAAAGCCAATGATGAAGCTCAGTGAATCCAAATATTTTCTTGGGGCTGTTTATTCTCTGCATCAAATCAGTTCACATATTTGGGGAGTGTAGGACAGACACACAGAGGGAGGATTAAGTGTCAGCATGAATTCTAAAACATTTGCTGCAAGTTGCCCCCCAAGATATTGCTTATTGCATTCAAAGGAATTGGACTGCTTTTCTTAACAGATTAAAATTTTGAAGGATCCTTTCCATGAAGAGAGCTGTGAAACTTGTCAGAATAAGATATTTTCTTCCTCTCCCCCTCTCTCCCTCCCTTCCTGCCTTCCTTCTTGAGAGTGTCTCAAGTATAGCCCAGACTGGCCTTGAACTCTTTACGTAGCAGAGAATGATCTTGAATTCCCGATGCTCTGGTCTTCAGGTCCCACCGACCCCAGAACTCAGGACTTTTAAGCATCCAGGCAAGTTCTCCACCAACTGAGCTACATTCCGATCCTTAGATCATATTTTTTGTAGGAAAGAACATCAGTCTCATGGGTTTGGAACGGAAGGCTGGTGTTACGTAACTGAGTGTCTTCCACTCCAGCGTGCCACCTTTCCCGAGGACCTAACTGATCACCAGCCCCTGTCAACGATGCAGTTCAATTATGTAACTTACAAGCGAAAGCTCATTTTCCTGTCAACTCACTTCCAAAAAGAAAACCCACAAGTACATCTGTTGGCAAGAACTGTTTAGGGTCTGAGGAATGAGGTTTTCAAATGTTGTCTGTTTTTTTTCTTAAGATTTTTTTTCTTTTTCTTTTTTAAGTAAAAGGAGAAGGGACGGTTCCATTCACCGGGGTAGTAGGGTGAAGTTGGAGTGAGCAGGGGGTAATCTGGGGGTGGAACTCAGAGTGACAGATTTACGCAGGTACCTTACCCACGGAGCCATCTCAGCAGCTTTAAGAAGATTGTTGCCTCTTACAATACCACATTATCCCCCATCCCCTGTAGCCCACATTGAAAGAGGAGTGTTTCTTCCCGTATGGAAATTAAACAACTCAATCTAAGCAAGTCTGAGAGAGTTAAAGCACCAGCTGAGGTGAAATAAACCGACAGGTTACTTCTTAAAGGCAGTCCTGGATTTTGTCTTTCAAAGGATTTCCGTAAAACTTGGGCTGTGAGCTCCCGTGCAGTATGACCGTGGAAACTTCCAGCCCCAACTTGCAAGTCGGAAGCCAATCGAGGGAAGAAAGACTTCAGAGGCCAAAGGGAAGAATGGTCTTAAAACTTCTCTTGAGCCCTCACAGCCCAGCAGCTGAGGGGTGGCGGTCAGGTGCCGTAGCTGCAGTCGCTCTCAACCTGTTCTCTTAGCCCCACATTCTGCCACGGATGACATCATAATAGAAGGCGAAAGAGCTTTGTAAGGCCCACGCTCAGTTCTTAGACATACTTCCACTTAATCACATTCAGGTTTCTT
This sequence comes from Typhlomys cinereus, assembly GCA_023101885.1. Taxonomy (NCBI): domain Eukaryota; kingdom Metazoa; phylum Chordata; class Mammalia; order Rodentia; family Platacanthomyidae; genus Typhlomys; species Typhlomys cinereus. The sequence goes on along the minus strand of JALPQD010000468.1, from coordinate 1,137,148 downwards.
TGAGAACCTCCCCGTGGTGAACAAGCTGTGAAAGAGGAGAACGTCTTGACATTGAGCAACTGGATCTGAGACTCATGGCTACGGCCTTTGCCATGTGGCTGCTTTGCTGGCAGCCGCCTTCCTGCCTGGCCTGCAGAACCAGGCCAACTTCTGACTTGGGACGATGGGGGCTTCTGAGAAACCCTCTCGTCAAGACGCACGGAATCCACTCGAGAGGACTCTCCACTGCCCACATTGTAAGATGGCCTCGTGCCCGTCTTTAGGCCCGGCTGACTCAGAGGTGAGATTATTCCTGACGCTTCTTTGTCATTCCATTCCAAAGGATAATTAAAAAAAAAAAAAAAAAAAAAAAGTGGCACTTTGCTGCCACCTACTGTTTCCTCTGAGGAAAAAATTTCTTGAAAGAACTGGTCGTATGTATCAGTTTGTCTTTGCGAAGAACCTTGAGGAGTTTGGGAGTTGGGGGACATTGGCTTATAGTCCTGTTCCTGCCGCTTGTCCTGTCCTAGGCTACACTGTCGAGCTTGCTGGCAAGCTATTCCATGGCTGTCTGCCCCATCCTTTGGAATATGCTTGTTGGACTCAGGAGGAAGAATCTTTCCTGAACCCAACCCTCCCAAGGGGGAATCATCAGGGTTCCGCCCAGTGAGACCCTTGATCAAGGTTCAAGAGCCTGAAGGATTTGGGCGTCTTTTCCTCGTGGGCCAGTGACGTCATGTGAACCATATGGCAGCTGGCTTCCTAGCTGACTTGTCTGAAGGGTGTGTCTGTGTCGTTGGGCCGTGTTGTGTTCGTGGGTCACATCTCCTACCCCATCCCAGAGGTGAACTCCTCTGTAGGATTGGCTGGAAAGCTTCTGGTGAGGTAGGTTCAGGTATGCAGTCTCCAAAGGCTTTATCTTTGTCTTCTTTGGGGAAACTGAGGCAGACTAAGAAAAAAGAGTCCCCAAGAAGAATAACGAATCAAACCCCGTTTGAATCACTCGCAGGTAGGAGCACTTGAACTCAGGCTTAGCTGAAGAGAGGGTGGAAAGAGTAGTTCCTGGAATCTCAGAGCGTGTGAGCGTTGACGGTCATAAGCTCGGATGGACTTGATAAGGCCTTTAGTCATGTGATCGGAGGCACCAGAGGCCAGAGATCGCCTCTCTTGACTATATTAGTAGTTGCTCCAGTGATTCTAGAAAGTAGGATTTTCCTCTTTGCCATCTTCGGGAAGAGTCACTTGCTTGCATACTTGTTCCTTTCTATTGCCTGTCATTGTTGTCTTTAGGGATTCTTTCAGTCATGATCTTTTTATTGGCAGAGATTAATGAGCTAGTTGCGTGCATTCTCATATAGGTCTAAGTGTTTTTTCCCCCCTTAATGTAAATGCCGGTACTTTTTAGACAGCTATGAAATGAAGTGTCAAGGAAATGACCTTTGATCTTTTTTTCCTATCAGGCTGGTCCTGATAAGACAGGATGGCTGATTCCTCAGTGTCTGGTGCTACAGAGGGCACATAGAGTGATACTTGATGAAGGGATGATCAAGCCTAGTACCCACAGGGTATCCCTGGAAGCTCTGTGAGAACCATTGGAAAGGGATGGGAGTAGAATGGAACAAGAGAAAGAGTGGTAGAAAGCAAAAAGGTCTGCATTCAGATCCCCAAATCCCTTGTAAAAAATGCTGGGCAGATATGGTAGCAGCCTGTAATTCCAGTCCTGGAAGTCAGAACCTGGGAGACTCCACAGCAAAGCAATAAGGCAGAAGAACTGTCCAGGATGATCCCTCATGTCACCTTTGGGGACACTCAAGTATCCTCTTGTACACATGCCTGAACATACACACATGTACACCTACTCACATAACACACACACACACACACACACACACACACACACACACACACACTAATTATTCAGGCAGAATGAACCATGAGAACTAAAATTTATGTGTAGACAGAGAGTAATACCGTACAGGCTCCAGGATACATGTGTATTGCTTACACAGTCAATATGACTCTTGAAAAATAATCAAACAAGAAAGTTATAATTCTTTCCATGTCTCATTCTCTAAACCTTACCAGTGCTAATATATTACACAAGCTAGACAATGTTTATGCTTTGTGTATTTTCTTGTTTATGCCCTGTTGTTCTCACTTAGAATTCTGGAAAGGATTTGGGAAAGTTTCAGCCTGACTCAGCCGTGTAAAGAAGAGGTCAGTTGCTAAAGAAATAGCAGGATCTCCTTGGGAGGCTAATATGATCTTGGCGATGAGAGGGGAAATAAAAGGACACCCCCCCCCCGAGGAAAACATCAGGAGAATTGGGTAGGGGAATGATTACAACTTCTCCTTCCTTTCTGAGAAACCTTGGCAGTCCTCAGTTCTTAAAGGTGGTATTTTGCTTCATCTCAGGAGAACGATAAGGAGAAGGGCTTACCTTCCCTCTTGATTTGAGAAGCATGGGGACCCACCACTTCTTGCATCCTCTGTTTCCTTGCTCCCCACCAGAAACCTCACCTCAGTCCTAAAGTCAGAGTCAAAAGCCCCAATGTGGGGCAGGAGAGATAGCACAGAGTTAAAGCCTTTACCTCACAAGCAGAAGGACCTGAGTTCAGATCCCCAGATTCTATGTAAAAATGCGGGATAGATACAGCAGGGGCTTGCAATTCCAGTCCTAGAGGGCGGAGCCTGGGAAATCCCAGAGCAAAGCGTCAAGGAGGTAGAGCCATCCAGGATAATTCCTGATGTCAACCTTGGGCTTTCACAGGCATACACGCGCATGTGCCCTTTGGTACACACACACACACACACACACACACCCAATCTGTTTCTATACATCTGGGTGATGAAAGACAGTAGATCACAGCGGTTGCTTAATGTACTGAAAATAATCAGCCAACAGGGCAGCTGACTGGTAAACTCTGCATAGCACAGGCTGGCATAGCTGCAGCCTGACAAGGGTAATTATTCAAGGTATGTGTTAGGCTTCATGATGCCCAAGTGAACAAGCCATCATTCCTTCCACAGGCTGGTCTTCTGAGGAGACCCCTTTGCATGGTGTGGAGATAGTTACTGTCAGGCACTTTAGATATCAATTCTTTTTTTATTATATTTTTTTCCTAGTTATACAAGCTCAGTAGGTACCGTCCTTCTTCTCCTTCTCCCTTCCCTTCCCCCCTGTTGTTCTCCCTCTTTCCCATTCTCCCCCCCCCCCATCTTTCTCACCCCTTTTCCTTCCTTCCTCCTCTTTTGGTGCTTTTTACCTTCTCCTTCCCATCCTCCTGAACATCTGTGTATGTGGTTGATGAATTTCCCTCTGAGTTGTCTACTCTAGTGAGGGGTCAGGACTCAGCGGCATAGCTTGGGGCCCTTCTTGGGCTGCCCGATAGTATGGAAACACTATTTTGTCTGTTTAACCCCTTGCCTTTAAGGATCCTACTGCCTGAAGCTTTCTCCCCTGTGATCCGTGCTAGACTTTGGGGGGTTATTGCGACATGTCAGCCATTGTGTAGGTCAGGCAAGGTCCAATCACACTGTGGCTCTAGCCTGGCTGCTGCATCCCTGACTTGTGTGGAGTACCTTGCATGCCGTTGGTCCTTCCCATCTTTAGGCTCTTACAATCTTGCCGCCCCCTCTTCCGCAAAGTTCCCTGAGCTTTGGGATGGGGAGAGATTTAGCTGGTCTGGTTCTGGGTGAATCAAGTCTCACCTCCTCCTGTTGTGCCTGGTAACTAAGATCCTGTCAAGAAAATACAGTGAGGTTTCCATGAGCTTAAAAAGAGCATTTTAAAAATATCACATAAGCCTTTGTCCCATTAGTCTGTTTTTTTTTCCCCCTAGAACAAATGTAATCTTAGTCGCTACAAACTGTTTAAAATAGCTCTTCTGGTGAGTCACCTAAAGCGAAGCTGCAGGGACGGTGTTGTTAGGGCCATGACAGGTTCAATGTGTCTGCCAGCTCCTAGTTACTGCTCGTGGCGGCGGAGAAGGAGGGGCGGGGGGACCTGGTGGCGGGTGCTGACGTGTGTTCTGAGGATGATCCTACATTGAACGGGATGCCTCAGGTGAGCCAGTCAGAATGGCACATCTCAGGAGTGGCAGGAATCATGAGGGCAAAAGGAAAGGTCTCCCCAGGTTCTGTGCCCCTCACAACCCAAGGCACGTGAAGCCTCTGTGCATCGTTCGTCACCGCCCAGCCCCGTGCACTCAGGAGTAGATGGAACCCTGGGAGGAGAGAATCTCCAGGAAGCCTTGCAGAAGGTTCAAAGGACTTTGCAGACGCTCCAAGGAAGAAATGAAGCTTTGCCAGAACGCCGTGCCATGACTTGAAAGGTCATTATCTGGTTCACACTTACCTCAGACTCTAAACATTGTCAGAAAACGGCCAAGTTTGCCGGGACCATGAGCAGCGAAATCGCTCAAAATAGATCCCGGCAATCTTCAAGGCCAGTGTGGCATGGCAGGCCGTGACACTTGAAGCTGATCGGCTGCTGCCCGAGAGGCCTCAGCAGGAGTGAGGCACGGCAGGATTTGATTCAGCAGCCCTGGAGAACTGCAAGAGCCTTTCAGGTCACGTGAGTCAAGTGCAAGTAGGGGGAGGGAGTTCGTGTTCCCCAAGTCTAGTACAGCCTATCACGGCCTCTGAACAGCCTGCCCTTCCCCCAGCTGTGGTATTGCGTGGTGGTGGTGGTGTCCAGTTAGCCCAGGGGCAGCAGCTATGGCTCTGTTGTCAGCCCCACCCAAGACTGGCTAGAACCAGTTTCCTCCTGCCAGGCAACTGCTGGGTGAAAGTCCAGAACCGCTCTCCTAAATAAACATGTCCCACAAAGGCAGTTCCCAGCAGTGCATGGGGCTATGCTCCAGAATGCTATTTGCAAATCTGTCCTTTGGGATCTGGAAGGCATTCCTCAGGAGGAGCAGGGTTATGTGTTGTGGCAGGGTTCCCAGGCTAGCCCACACCACTGACTGAGCCCAGAAAGGATTTGGCAGGAAGTGCTCTGGGCTCACCGACGTGGGCCACATGGACATGTGCTGACTTCCCAGAGTGCCATGTGATATGTGGCTCCAAAGCTACCTGTACTTTGTATGTGTGTGTGTTTTTGGTGTCAAACAGTGGCTGAGATCTTCCCAGCGTTGGGAAGCCTACCTGCTTGAAGGAGAAGACTATTCGCTGTTCTTTAGTGTGATTCCTCAAGATATTGATGGAAGCATGGCGAGAAGCCAAGCTTCACCACCGCACAGCATCTTCCATGAGAACCGAAGAGGCCTTAGTGTCATTGTCCAGCGCCTGTTCCCTCATTTACCATAGAGACCATTTTCCTCTCTATAAGCTACTTGTGGCTGTGAAAAAATGCCTGACCAAACAGCTTAAGGAAGAAAAGGGTTATTTGGGGTCACAGGCCAGGGTACAATTCATCATGTCAGGGAGTCATGGCGGCAGAGTATGAGGCAAGCTGGTCCTTTATCCAAAGTCAGGGATAAGATTAAGGAGATGCAGGCGGGTGCCTTCATTCTTTCACCTTTTTATCACGATCCCACGGTGTCACCCACATTCAGGAAAAGTCTTCCTTCCTCAGTTAACCCTTTCAGAGGTGTGTGTCCAATCCAATCAGGTTGACCGCTAAGATTAACGATCATATCCTCCTAGGGCTCAGGTCTAGAGTGATTCCATTTCCAGCCATTACTGCAGACTCAGTCTCAGGTGCTGGTTTTGTTCAGGCCCCATGAACTTGTAGAAGCTCACCTGTGGCTGTCTGATGAGAATATAGACGCATGTGATGCTGGTAGCAAAGGAAGTCGAAGGCGCGGGCTAACCCTAGACGGAAGCCTGTCTGGGTCAAAGGATGAATGACAGAGGACTCTTTGATATGGCCACTGACTCTCATATCAACATTGATATTTTTAAATTTTTTTTATTATTTATTCAATTGTGGGTATATGCATGTGTGCGTGTGTATGTGTGTGTGTGTAGAACCACGGACGATTCAGGAACCACCATGGACTGCCTCACCTCCTCCTTGTTTACTCTGCCCCGGGATTCACAGGCTCCGTCCTACCAAGACCAGAAGCACAGGCCGCCCCCGCTTCCGCCTGGCATCTATACATGGGGTCTAGGATCCAAACCCAGGACCTTCCACCTGCAAGGCAGAGGCTTAACCCCTGAGCCACCCCTCCAGCCCCAACATTGACATTTTTAAAAATTTCTTTTGTGTGTATGTGTGTGTGTGAGAGAGAGAGAGAGACACAGAGAGAGAGACAGAGACAGAGAGAGAGACAGAGACAGAGAGAGAGACAGAGAGAGAGAGAGAGAGAGAGAGAGAGAGAGAGAGAGAGAGGATCAAGGGTGACTTTAAGAATCATCCTGGATTGTTTCGAGCTCCTTTTTGCTTAGCTTTGGGATTTCCCAAAGCTTTGGGATTTCCCTGGTGGGATTTCCCACCAGGCCCAGAAGTGCAGGCCACCATTTCCTGGTGTTTTTTTTTTTTTTTTTAAACATAGGACCTGGGATCCAAACTCAGGACCTTCTGTTTGCAAGGCAGAGTCTCAACTCTGAGCCAACTCGCCAGCCCGGCTCTCACATCAACATACCCATGGTCCTTTTCACTTCTGTTGGTGCAAGTGTGTAGATGGATAACCCTCTTTTCTGTTTATGCCATTTGAGTGAAGCTTTCCTTCCTGCAGTGGAAGATATCTTCATACCACACAGAATACCCTCGTCTTCAGCCCAAGGGCATTAGTGGCCTAGATCACAATATTCTGGGCCTTTGATGGGTAGAGAAGCAAAGGACATATGTAGATCGTGATTGGATCCTACAGAGCATCTTGCCTGGGCTAAGGTAGCCCCTTTTGGACTGGTCTAGTTTTAGGGTCATTCTCTTTGGAGAGAATAGGTTTTTATTAAGTTTGAGATTTCCCTAACCCTTGGAAAGATACATGAATTAAAGAATAGTAGTGAAGACTGAAGAGAAATCCTGATTTGCTGGGGGCAGTACAGAAGGACTCAGACCCCTCCTGCCTCTGCCTCTCGGGTGTTGGTTGTACAGGGATGTGACTCCACATCTGGTCCCCCATCTTCCCACCTTTCTAACCTCTTTGTCCTTCTCCTTTCTGTATAGTTTTTCTCACTCTCAGTTCTCATCAGGGCTGAGATGGAAGGGGAAGTGAGAGTTGGGATGGATCCCTGGCAAGGGAGAGGCACTTATTGGAAGGGCAAAGAGGAATGTGTACAACAGCCTCGCTCTGGTAACTTCTGTGCATGTTAATGTAGCCAGGATCTAGTTTTCAGATGAGGTGGTGGTGGTGGTAAACTTGTGTGCTTGTTTGGCAAGGCTGGCCTCCCGTGTCTTTGCAGGAAGAATAAGACTCTAGTTCAAAGCACAGTCTTATGACTAAGAGGAGGAGAGATGCGTGCAGTACATCACCCTAAGAATTTAGTGCTAGGTCTCCTGGGAGAGGAGATTGCAATGAAAGAATGAGTTCATAAAGCCAGCATGATTACAATCTCCATAAGGAGCCGGGTTCTCCTGACACTACAGCTTGGAGACCTTGGTACACAGGGGGAATCAGAGCTCCCTTGTCCATCTTGACAGTGTTTAAGAACATGGTGGAACACATATGTGTGAGAGAGCAAACGTCACTTCAGAAAAATGGGTCAAGGGTACCATGTTCCAGCAAAGAAATGGATGCCCCAAAGTGGAAATAGAACTTCATTGTGGTCTGCTGAGAACAGAACTGGACTGCCGTATTCTTATCTCCACACTAGATTTATGATTGTGGTTAAAAATTGCCCTGATTCTGTTTTTATCAGTCACATTCCATTAATGCCTCAGAATGAATCTGTGGTCCATTAAAAACCTAGTTGTTTGTATTTTTATTTTATTTTCAAGAATTGCTACTAAGACAGGAATCCTGATGAATCTATCTTGTAAAAAATTTTTTTTGGGGGGGATGAAATACAGACATTTACAACTATCTTTGTTGAATTTCAGATCGTTTGGCGTTAACCATGACTCTAAACTTTGGGCTGGACTCCCTTATTATTCAAGCCATCTATAAAAATGTTGACTGGAGCAGGGTATGAGGTAGATGATCGTGACTCACATGGAAGGTCCCTGTGTGTGTGTGTGTGTGTGTGTGTGTGTGTGTGTGTGTGAACTCTCCTCGAAGAAGGCTGTTCAGCCAGCCGCAACCCCTCAGACATCACTGGATCATGAGACGCCTTGTTTGATATCTTAATGAAATCAAATTACATTGCCCTTGACATTTCTACCTCTTCATGTCTGGCCTTCACCCAATACCTTGCACGTGGCAGATTCAATAAATGTTGGTTGACTTAAACCGAGTCTGTGACTCACTGGCACCATAGCCATCTATTTACAAAAGGGAACAAGACATGCTTCAGTAATGAGCCTCTTGTTTCCTCGTATTCTTTACAGTCCTTTCTTTTTTTTTTCCTTCTTAATGAGATAGGTCCAAGCTGATCCACAACTACAAAAAAAAAAAAAAAAAAAATGTGCCCTGGTTGGCCTTGAACTCGTGGTGATCGTCCTGCCTCTGCCACCCAGTGCTGGGATTCATTCGTGAACCACTAGACCTGACCCCTCATGGTTGTTTTAAAACAAAATGTAAAAATGGGGCTAGGAGTATAGCTAGTTCAATGACAGAGCACTCGCCTAGTTTGTGGGAGACCCTGAGTTTGATTCCAACACTGCAAAGAAGAAATTAAAATGTCATATAGGAAAAAAAATGTGGACTATGACCCATGACTCCTTACACTGATCATCAATACTCTTTATAATTATAATTTGCCTTCTACAAAAATGATCATATCTAACTCCATCTCCCATTTAATCCACTTTGTCACCTCGCTGTGACTGAGCAGAGTTTGGTTCTATGGATCCCATTCTTTTCCAAGTGTTCAACAAACCATCTATTTAAATTTTGCAGCTCCTGGGGCTGGAGAGATGGCTCAGGGTCCTCCACGGGAACACACAGTGCCCTCTCTCTCTCTCTCTCTCACACACACACACACACACACAAAATAGAGTTTAAAAAATTAATTACAAAAATAAAATTTGTAGCTTCTAACGTCATAGCCCAGTCATTTGTTTTCGAGTTATGGAGTTTCCATTCCTCCTGACACGTGTTGAACACCCACCTTATGCCACAGGATAGCAAGTGATTAAAAAACAGTGAGTGATTATAGACACACATTGGGAGCTAGGTGTGGTGACTCACTCCTGTATCCCCACACTTGGAAGAGAGAAGCAGGAGGATCTGTAAGGTCAAAGTCATTATCTGCTAGAGAGAGAGCTTGAAGTCAGTTGAGACTACATGAGAAAGAAGCATCGGAAAGCCAGGCAAGGGAGTACATGGTGAATCCCTGCATTTAGAGAGAGGGTGAGGCACTGGGTTGGAGAGATGGCTTAGCAGTAAGACTGCCTCCAAAGCAGAAGGTCCTAAGTTCTAATCCCAGGTCCCATGTAAAAGACCAGGCAGAAATGGCAGTGGTCTGCACTTCTGGTCCTGGAAGGCAGAGCCTCAGAGCAAAAAGGAGATAGAGTCAGTCCAGGATGATTCCTGAAGTCACCCTTCGTCCACACAGTGCCCTCTGACACACACACACACACATACACACACACACACACACACACACACACACACACACACACACAAAATAGAGTTTAAAAAATTAATTACAAAAATAAAATTTGTAGCTTCTAACGTCATAGCCCAGTCATTTGTTTTCGAGTTATGGAGTTTCCATTCCTCCTGACACGTGTTGAACACCCACCTTATGCCACAGGATAGCAAGTGATTAAAAAACAGTGAGTGATTATAGACACACATTGGGAGCTAGGTGTGGTGACTCACTCCTGTATCCCCACACTTGGAAGAGAGAAGCAGGAGGATCTGTAAGGTCAAAGTCATTATCTGCTAGAGAGAGAGCTTGAAGTCAGTTGAGACTACATGAGAAAGAAGCATCGGAAAGCCAGGCAAGGGAGTACATGGTGAATCCCTGCATTTAGAGAGAGGGTGAGGCACTGGGTTGGAGAGATGGCTTAGCAGTAAGACTGCCTCCAAAGCAGAAGGTCCTAAGTTCTAATCCCAGGTCCCATGTAAAAAGACCAGGCAGAAATGGCAGTGGTCTGCACTTCTGGTCCTGGAAGGCAGAGCCTCAGAGCAAAAAGGAGATAGAGTCAGTCCAGGATGATTCCTGAAGTCACCCTTCGTCCACACAGTGCCCTCTGACACACACACACACACATACACACACACACACACACACACACACACACACACACACACACACACGTATAGAAAGGAGTCTGAGGGGCTGGAGAGGTGGCTCAGGGGTTAAGTCTCTGCCTTGCAGCAGAAGGTCCCGAGTTCGGATCCTAGACCCCATGTATAGAAGCCGGGCGGAAGCGGGGGCAGCCTGCGTTTCTGGTCCTGGTAGGGCGGAGCCTGTGAATCCCGGGGCCGAATAAACAAGGAGGAGGTGGAGGCGTCCATGGTGGTTCCTGAATTTGCCCGTGGTTCTACACACACATACACACACACACACATACTCACACATATACATACACACATGTGCATACATGCATACATGCACAATTGAATAAATAATATAAAAAAAAAAAACAGAAAGGAGTCTGAGACAGGTTTAAAGAGTTTAAAGTCAGAGCTACACAGCAAGATGCTGTTACGCAAAACCAAAAAGGAAAAAGAAACAAACAAGCTTTCTCGTCGGCCCAAGCCCCTCTTCTGGAGTTGTTGGCCTGACTTATTTCTATTTGAATGCAGCTCAGTGGTAGAATGCCCATGAGCATTCATGACGCTGCACGCGCTCTCCATGACGTTTTCCTGAGCCTTGGAGGAAGCCCCACATGCCAAGGAACTGTGGGCGACCTTTAAGATCAAGAGTGACTGACAGATAGCCTGAAGGTGACGTCCTGGTCTTATGGCACAAGGAGCTGGATTCAGCGAGTTCGTAGAGCTTCCTCAAACCGGCCTCTGATGGGATGGCAATCATAAGCAACCCTCGATTTTGGCCGGGTGAAACCCACCAGATGATCTGGATAAATCAAGCCTGGGCCTCTGAGCCACGGGGATTAAGAGATAACAAGTATGTGTTCTTTCAAATCGTTACATTTGTGGGAATATCATTAAACAGAAAACAGCTAACTAATATACCAATGGTGGGTCTCTTTGACTGACTATGAGATTTGCGAAGTGGGCCAACGAGATGACTCAGGGGCTAACCCTTTGCCTCCTAAGCAGAAGAAGGTCCTGAGTTCAGATCTTGGATCCCACGTATAAAGGCCAGGAGGAAATGGCTATGGCTTGTACTTCTAGCCTTGGTAGGCAGAGCCTGGTAAACTCCAGAGCAATGCAAAGAGGAGATAGAAGCAATCCAGGGTGATTCCCAAAGTTACCTTTATCCTCCACAGGCATATACAGTGCTCACTGATACACAGATACACACCCACACATGCACACACACACACACACACACACACACACAAAAAAAAAAAACCTCCAAAAAGATTTGCAGAAGAAAATAGTTCCAGCATAGAGAAGTTGGAAAGGAAGAACCACAGACAAACTCTATGAAGAGAAGAAAATAACTGGAAAAAAATCCCTTTGCTACAAAGTTCTTCCATGTTAAAATACTTATTTATTTCCATTCATTCATTTGCTGAAGAATGTTAAATTGAAGTAGAGAGAGAGAGACAGAGAGTGGAGTCTGGGAGTACGGCTGAGTAGTACAGTGCCTGGTAGCTTAGCATGCACAGGGCCTCGGTTCAATTTCTAGCATGGTAAAACAAAGCACATTACCAGGAAGATTTCATGGAAGGTGCTAATACACACTGAATTGAAGCCCACTTGTCATGGTTCGAAATGTGTCCCCCACAGTCTCATGTGTTTGGCAAGGTCATGGTACCTTGAGAGGTGGAGCCTTCCTGGAGGAAGGCAGTCACAAGGGGCCTTGAGGTGGATTAGTCCCACCCTACCTCCAGGAGAAGTCAGCCTTTGCTGCAAGCAGTCTGCAGCTCTCAGCTTCCAAGATGTCTGCGGTGACTTAGCTTCCTCCAGCCAGCCATGCTGCCTCTGCTTTGGGACTGTACTTTCCCTCTGGAACCATAAGCTGAATAAACCTCCCTTTCTCCCTTAAGTTGCTTGACTTTGGGTGCTCTCTCATAGTAAAGAGTAACTGATACACCACTGAAATTACACATTGAAGGGCCAACTTCTAGTACCTCTGAATGTGATAGTATTTGGAGATAAGTCCTTTAACGAGGTCATTAAGTTAAAAGGGGTACATCTGAGTGAGTCCCAATCCAATCTGACTAGTTCCTCATGATTGCTGATCAAGATGTACAGAGACACCAGAGCTGACAGTGACCATCCATGAGCCAGGGAGGCCTCAAACCTACTCAACACCTTCATCTTGGACTTTCGGCATCTTTTTTTTTTTTTTTAATTTTTTTATTATTATTTATTCTATTGTGCATGTGTACATATGTATGTGCGCGTGTGTGTGTCTGTGTGTGTGCAGAACCACGGACGAATTCGGGAACCACCATGGACGCCTCCGCCTCCTTCTGCCCCGGGATTCACAGGCTCCGCCCTACCAGGACCGGAAACGCAGGCCGCCCCCGCTTCCGCCTGGCGCCTATACGTGGGATCTGGGATCCGAACTCAGGACCTTCCGCCTGCAAGGCGGAGGCTTAACCCCTGAGCCACCTCTCCAGCCCATGACTTTCGGCATCTTGAAAGTGAGAAAATAAACTTTCGTTGTGTCAGTCTACACTATGTTGTTAATGTAGCCTTAGTAAGCTAACCTAGGGATAGTGTACGTATAGTGTGTAAAATACTGTAGGTATTTTAAGAAGAGAATTGTTTAATACAGGGAGTTAGGTTCATCCAGGAGTCACTGGAAGAGCGGGTGTGGCTGCAGTCGGCTGCCCCCGGGCTAATCCGTTCAGGAATACATGGTAGTGGCTTCCTCTGGAGATGGAGACATGAAGCAAATGTCTCTTCTGCTAACTTCATCCTGACTGTCACAACTACCTCTTGACCCAAAAAAAGATGATGAACAGTCATCAAAAAGCTAAAATCAGCCCATGATCTTGACAGCTAGAAACAACTGGCAGCAGAGCAATGGTCCCTGCCTTTCGAGAGACGTATGTAGTGCTTGATTGAGTCTAGCACTTTAGCTGCAAGGGAAGCGTAGTCAAAACTTTTTGTCCTCTACAACCCTGAAAGGCACAAAGAAGGGGATGGGAATGGAAGGGACACAGCTGTTTTCAGGACAGTTAGCTAGGTATCTAACACCACAGCCTCAGGAGACAAGGCAATATGGAGGTATTCAAAGAAGAGTCTTAGGGTCTGGGGACGTAGCTCAGTTGGTAGAGTGCTATTGCTCAGCATGAAGCCCTACACAAAGATGGCATGATGGTGCATGCCCGTAATCCGAGTACTGGAGAAATGGAGGCAGAAGGATGAGAAGTTCAAGGTCAACCTCAGCTACATAGTGAATTCAAGACCACTTGGGTTGCATGATACACTGTCTCATAAAACAAAAACAGAGGCTAGAGAGATGACACAGTGGATAAAGTGATTGCTGCACAAGCATGAGGACCTGGGTTTGACCACCGTAGCCCAGCTAGAAAAGTGGATGGGTCACACTTGGAATCCCACGGCTGAGGAGGCAGAGACAGGCAGATCCCTGGGGTTCGCCTGCCATCCAGTGTAACCTATTCAGTGAGCTGCAGGCCAACGTGAGACTGTCTCAAAAACAAAACCAAGGTTAAAAATGGTTCCCGAAGGGCTTGGAGAGATGGCTCAGGAGTTAAGACTCTGCCTCGCAAGCAGAAGGCCCTGAGTTCAGATCCCAAGTCCGATGTAAAATCGTCAGGCAGAAACGGCAGTTGCCAGCACATCCAGATTGGGTGGGCAGAGCTGGGAAATCCCAGAGTGAAGCAAAAAAGAAGATGGAAGCAATCCAGAATGATTCCCGAAGTCACCATTGGTCCTCCACAGACACATAGTGGCCCCCCCATGCACGAAAAGAGTAAAAAAATAAAATAAAATATTAAAAAAATGTCTCCTGAAGAGTGACACCCGTCTGGCCTGCACCTGCATGACACACTTGTGTTTCCACGAGGCCACACACATACACATACACACCAAGAATATATATATATATATATATATATATATATATATATATATATATATATATATATATAACCAAAGCAAAAAAACTAAAACAGGACTTGAGAGATGGCTCAGGTGTTAAGCTGTGCCCAGCAAGCAAAAGGACCTGAGTTCAGATATGGAATCCCATAAAATGCTAAGCCTGCACTTCCAGGTCCAGAAAGGCAGAGCCTGGAAAATCCTAGAACAAAACAATGAGAAAGAGCAATCCAGGATGATTGGGCCTCCACAGGCATGCACAGTGTCTCACCTACACACACACACACTCACACACACACACACACACACATGCGCATGTGCACACATAGAGAAAAAGAGAGACACGCACATGTTGACATCTATCCACACACTAATAAAACCCTAAAGCAACAAAAACAGAACAAAATCACAGATTTTGAAATTGATACTCCAGTGCATTAGATGCTCCTCTACAAGGAAATAAAATGCATAGGAAAGAGAGGATTTGTAAACAGACTCTTTGGAAAGCTTGCAGAGTGAGCTTCATCTCCACTCGGAGTGCTGGGTGCGTCTTCTAAAATCTCAGGTCCAGAGAGAAGAATTCAACAGGACCACCTTGGGAGCTGGCTATACATTGCCTGCAGTTTGCCCTTCTGAATTTGTACACTTCATTTTAAAGAGTGGTTTTGGATGCAGAGAAAAATAGCAAGCAGTGGGAGAGCTTTACGGTTTTCTTTTTCTTTTTTTTTTTTTGCTTGATTTTTACATAGTCCAGACTGACTTTGAGCTTCGAATGTAGTTGAGGGTGACCTTGAACTTCTATTCTTCCTCCTTCTATTTTCCTAGAGCTGGGATCACAGGATGCATCATTACACCCATCTTCTTCCTGCATTAGCATGGTAAATTTGTTTCAATTAATGAGTCTATCTATCTATCTATTTACTATCTATCTATCTATCTATCTATCTATCTATCTTCACCACCATTTTTATCTGTGTGTCATCTATCATCTCTGTATCATCTCTATATCTATCTATATATCTATATCTATCTATCTTCTATATCTATCTAATCTTAATCATTTATCTGTGTATCATCTATCATCTATCTGTCTATATCTATCTATTATTTGTTTACATACTTATCTATCATCTATCCATTGATCATCTATTAGCTATTTATCTATCTTTATCATTTTGCAGCACTGAAGATTGAACTTGTGCTATGCAAGTGTTTCAATATTGAGCTATATCCCCTGCCTTTGTTAATTAAAATTTTTTTTCAAGATATGTGTTCATGTAGCCCAATCTAGCTAGGTAGCTGAGAATGCAATCCCAGCAGCCCCCAGGCCTCAAGAGCTGGGATCACAGGTGTGCGAATCTGCAGCTGGTTTATGTAGTGATAGGGATCAAACCAGGGCTTTGTTCCTCCTAGGAGAGCACTGGGCCAAGTGAGCCACGCCCCTTCCTTGCTCTTTATGCTCTAAGCCCTCCTGGCTTTTGTTTCCTTCGCTTGAAGGTGCAAGGTTGGCAACCCTCAGGACATTTTAGTCTTTTTTGTTGCATGGTCCACATAGCAGTTCGCCTATATGGTTGCTGATAAATCGCCATCAAATGGCTTAAGGGAATGAGGGGTTTATTTTCTCTTACGATTCCTGGGTCCAGTTGTTTGTCCATCTTAGCAGGACAAACAACTCACCAGCACCAGGCCGAGGGAACTGGCCACACCATCTCTACATAACGACTGAGAGAGGGACAATCCTTACTTACCAGACCAACATGTCTGGCCAAGTGTACACAAAGATGTCAACTTTTTCAACCAGATCTCTGTATTTTATTCCAGGGCCTAGTCCCATCCTCCATGGGCTGGGTCTTCCCCATGAGCTAAACAATTTCCTGCAGGTTTGCTCTGGGCTTAACTCAACCACTAATTCTCTACAAATGTGCCTAGAGCTCAAACCCTCAACAGTCAAGTTGACACCTGTGCCTAACCATGACAGTCCAGATTGAATAAGGGTGGGGCCTGGAGTTGGAAGAGAAGGAAGGGCAGGTTAGAAATCATCTATGTAGTAGAATCCACAGGATTCTGTAGATTGCAGATGAGTGAAATTAAGAGAAGATCAGAGCTCAGCTCTGCTACCGCAGTGCAAATGACTCACTCAAGTGGTAGTGTTCTTTGAGAAGGGGAATCCAGGAGTTCGGAGGGGGGACGGCATGAGGTCATGGTGACATGCAGAGCGGGACTTGCCTGTGGGATAGCAAGGTATTCTTGTCCAGGAGGACACTGGAAACTCTGAGTCTTCCATGCAGGAGGAAGACTGGAATAAAAGCAATTCCCAGGCAGGAGATCGTGGCGGAGGCTCTGATTATGAATTCAACTGGGCTAGACTCAGGGGGCACATTTGCAGTAACTCAAACCCTTGGCAGTAACTTGTCGAATGTGAACTGCAGGTCAGAAGAGAAATTAAATTTATTTTGGAGGCTCTCAGGCAAAAGGAGGCCAGGACTGTGGGGGAGGAACCTATAGTTATCCTGCTCATGAGGCTTAGGCTAATGGCTGCTGCTTTTTCTACTCAAATGGATATTTGGGACATGAAAAGGCTGCTGTATTAACCAGCTAATAAAGTCTCGGAAAAAGTAGCTGAGAGAGCTTGGGGCTGGGATAGAGCCATATAAACACAGTGACAGAGAGCCGGGCTTTGATGGAGTCGCTCCAAGGTATGCTGTCTGACGATTAGCATTATTTTTACATCTTCTTGAGAAAGTAATCCATTCATTACTGGCTGACACTGTGGGATCGGTTGGTTCATTCAGAAGCCATTTCAACCACTGCCTCCTGCTTCCTTGCTTCTGCAAGAGGCTGCAAAGCAGCGTGTGAAAATTCCCAGACTTTAGTACAGTCAGAGATGGTCGCATAGCGGAGTTACATGGACGAAGTTAGCCACCTGTCTGCGTGAGAGCCATTCTGCATAAGAAAGGCAAAGGTCTGCGAAGAGAGTGGCTTATCCTTGTTTCTTCAAGAATGGAGCTTTTATTGGGCCTCTGTCTTGTCAGCTAGAGAAGAAAGCTGCGAGAGTAAGGGAGTCGGGGCAGAAGGATGGAGGGGATCCGGATGCTCCCATGACACCTCTTAGCAGCCATGATGCTTTTGGTACAATCGCTTATGGAATTTGCGCTGTTTAACAACAGAGACCGGGGAGATGACTCAGTTGGTAAAACGACAGAGAAGGATGAGGACCTGAGTTTGGCCCCCCAACACGTCTGTAAAAATCTGGGCATAGTGCTGTGAGTTCCAAGTTCAGTGAGAGAGCCTATCTCAAAAAATAAGGTGGCCACACAGGAGACATCGATATTAACCCCTGGTTTTCATATGCACTTGCATGTGTGTGTGCGCGCGTGCACCCGTGTGCACGTGTACACACACGAACGCATACTTCTTTGAATTAGTAAACTAGTTGCCCGTGACAATCACAGGTGGAATTTTAATGTTGCAGATGCACAGTTTACCCTGAAATTTCTCAACATAGAATCCCAACCTTAAGAACTTTTAAAACTCCCCAGCTAGGGCTGGGAGGGGTTAAGGCACTTGGTGATCCGCCAGGAGGACTGGAGGTCGGATCCACATAAAATGCCAGGCAAGTGTGGCTACTTGCTTGTAACTCCAGTCTTGGTCTTCATCTATTTCAAGTCTTTTACATACAATTTTTATATAAGAATACATACATCCTACCAACATAATTTAAATTTGAAATCATCTAATTGTCTTTAGAATGCTTAAAACACATACTACAATGTAAATTCTACGTAGAAAGGTGTTAAAGTAAACCATTTAAGAAACAGTAAGAAAGAAAAGTGTATGTTAGGTTGGAGCGGGGGAGAGGTGGGAGGAGACGGAGAAAGGTGGGACGGGGATGGAATCAAGAGCTACTCTACAACAACCTGGGAGGTTTATGACAGAAGGAAGAGACTTGAGAAAAATGAGCTTATTAGAGCTGAAGGCCTGGTGGACCAGGAACCACAGTTTATCCCTAAGGCGGGAGAGCGTTAGAAGAGAAAGGATCGCTCATAGTCAGAGGGAACAGAGAGCTAGCCACGGCGGATGGGGAAGAAATCTGTAGAGCTTGGACCAAAGAGGCTCCATCTTGTCATAGTGCGTTTCAGGTGCTGCTCAGGGTTGCCAGGAAAGTAGGGCAGTAGGTGTAGAGTGAAAGAATGAAGGCAAAGGAGAGTCATGCTTGAGGTCATTAGGGAGGGTCATGAGATCAGGGCTGTCTAGGGTGTGTAGTAAGGTCTGGAAATGGTCACATTCCAGCCGGGGTGGAGGAGTTTTACAAAACGACCTGGCTATGTCTACCGGTCTCCGTACATGGCCAGTAACATGCAGTTACTTTTTTGGCAGTTTCTTTCCTAGCTGGGCATAGTGGCCCTTTCTTTTAGTTGAGACAAGGTCAAGTCACGGGGCTCGGCTGGATCTCACTTGAACTCATTCTACAGGCGGCCTTCGACCCTAGCTTTCTGTCACAGACTCTGTAGTGCTAGAATTATAGCCATGTGCTGCCATGTCTGCCTTTTCCCCCAAACAGTTTTCCTCTGCAGTCAGTTGAATCCATGGATACGGAACATGTGGGTACGAAGGGTGGACCGCCTTTACCACGAACAGCTTGTTGTTTTGAGTATGTATATACACTGTGGAATGGCTAAATTGAGCTAATTAAAATAGGCATTACCTCACATACTTATTTTTTTCTTTGTGTTGGAAACAAACAAAAAAACTACCCTATTCTCTTAGCAATTTTCAAAAATTCAATACCTTGTTATTAACTACAGTCCCGCATTGTGTCATAGATGTCTTGAAGATTAGATTTACTAGAGGACTGCGCTAAATGTCCCTTTTGTGTCCCCAGGGAGTCTGTGGTCAGATCTGTGTTACTCACTTTTATTTTAGAGGTGGCTTTGTCAAGCGCTGGCCTTGAGGTGAACCCAGAGGTGTTGGCACTGGGCCAAGCCAGGTGTGTTGTAAATAAATAGAAAGGTAAGTGACGTCTCTGGCCTAGTACCCAACCCATGGAGGCCACTCGATAAGTGTCTATTTCCCAGAGAGCCCATGACCTCGGCTGATCTTTGCAGCTCCCTTACCACAATGAGTGGCTTCGGAGATTTCTTGGCACATCTGTTTCTCCCTGCCAAGCGGTTTCCCAGGGCTCTGCTGGAGAGCGTCTCTTGAGTATTGGGATGTGAAGACTTTTATCCCGTTTGACTCTGCCGTCCCGTCACACCCAGTGAGGCGGCAGTGCACGCTTGCAGGGAAGAAAACACTCTTTAGTCTGGTTGGGAGACTCCTAGCAAAGCAGTGATGTCACTCGCTTTTACCGAATCTGTGATGGGCTTCTGAGTTAAGCATTTGCTCAGCTGGCGTTTGCCAAGGACGACAGGTGCTCTGTGTTTCTGCCTGTTGACAATGGCCACAGTCTCGCCTTGTGCCTCAAAGGCAGAGGGGTCCCAGAGCGAAATGATTATCAGCGGTCACGCTGGTGCCCCAGGTTCTCAGATGTTAAGGCAGTTGGTAGAAAGGGGAAACGACCACCGGGGTTCTCTTACTCTTCATTGGGCACAAAAGCTCTGGGTTGCTTTAGATTTTGTTTTTTAAAATCAAAATGTCCGAATGACTTGAATCAGGGGAACGAGAATTGTGTTTCTCTTCTGCCAGATGGTGAGTTGCCGTAAGAGCAGATGCCTCTAGCTTACGTGTCCTATACCTGCTGCTTGGCACAAGCCAGGCACAAAGGACTCACTGTCCAAAGTTTGTGAGATGGAAGGATCCATGTGGACCTCTCTTCCTCCCTCCCCTCTTCTCTCTCTCCCCTTCCCTTCCCCGTCCTCCCCCTTTTTTCCCCTCCCCCTCCCCTTCTCTCCCTCCTTCCTTCCCTTCCCCTTCCCTCCCCACTCCCCCTCTATCTCTCCTTCCCCTCCTCCCTCCGTTTTCCTTCCTTCCCTTTTCCTTCCTTCCCCTCTTCCCTCCCTCCTCTTTCTTTCTCCCTCCTCTTTCCTCCCCCCTCTTCCCTCCCCTCCTCCTCCCCACCTGACTCTTCTTTCTACCCCTTCTTGGCACAGGCCTCTGCTCCTGCAGGTGTCTCCTGGGAACTCGTGTCCCAATGTTTTCTTCTCATTTCTGGAAACGGAAGCTCTATTGTTTGTCGCCGCTCGATCTCAAGCTGATCCGGAACAATTTGCCGCGTGTTGGCTGGTCTTCATGCGTATGTTTTTGTGATCTATACTTGGGTTTTCTGATCAAGTGTGGCCTGCTACAGTAGCAAGAACCTGCTCATCTAGGGTTGCTAGGAGCCCTAAATTTCAGCTTTCAGGCTCTTTGAACAACTCAGCCAAACTTTGAGATTCATGGAACCCTATTTTTTTTCTGTCTAAAAAGTGGATGTAGGAGTCATTAAATTATAAGCAGGTTATAGATGACGGACTTTTAAAAAATTTTGTCATTCTCTATCAAGAAATGCAAAATCTTTAGGTCAATGTCATCCAAGTTCACCTTACGACATCTACTTTTTTCCCCTTTTTTGGGGGGGAGTAATGTGTAGGTGTGGGTGTGTACATATGTGTACATATGGATCAGGAGTTAAGCCTTTGCTTCACAAGCAAAAGAACCTGAGTTCAGATCCCTGATCCTATATTAAAGAAAAAGAAAAAGAAATCAGATGGGACTGGAGAGATAGCTCAAGGGTTAAGACTGTGCCTCGCAAGCAGAAGGACCTGAGTTCGTATCCCAGGTCCCGTGTAAAACCACAGCTGGAAACAGAGTGGTCTGCACTTCCAGCGCTGGTGGGCGGAGCCTGAGAAATCCCATAGTGAAGCAAAAAGGAGGTCAAAGCAATCCAGGATGATTCCTAAAGTCACCATTAGTCCTCCACAGGAACACACAGTGCCCCTGACACACACACACACACACACACACACACACACACACACACTCATTCCCCCCCTCCAAAAAAAAAAGTCAGATGGAAATGGTGGCGACCTGCACTGCCAGTCCTGGAAGATGGAGCCTGAGAAATCCCAGAGCAAACAATAAGGAGGTAGAACAATTCAGCATGATTCCCAAAGTTACCCTTAGGCCTCCATAGGCACACACAGTGCCCTCTTCACTCACATATACCTACACACACACACACACACACACACACACACACATATGTACACACCCACATTACACATTCCCCCCCCCAAAAAAGGGGAAAAAATGGATGTAGTAAGGTGAACTTGGATGAGATTGGCCCTAAAGATTTTGCATTTCTTGATAAAGAATGAGAAAATAAAAAAATCTGTCATCTATAATCTATACATAATTTAATGACTCCTAAATGAGGGACTGTCTGGAAAGGTGTTTCCAATAGGATCTCAGGCAAATTAGAGAAAAATGTCATTTTTTTCTTCCTCCTCCAGAGGACTGGGATAAACCACCCCACCATCGCTGATTTATACAGTACCGGGTATTGAATCCAGACTTTACGCATGCTTGGCGAACATTATACCAACTGAGTTAGAGCTCCAGATCTTATTAAAATAAATACACTTTTTTTTAAAAAAAATATTTTATTATTATTATTTATTCAACTGAGTGCATATGCGTGTATATGTGCGTGCGTGCGTGTCTGTGTGTGTGTGTCTGTGTATGTGTAGAACCACGGACGAATTCGCGAACCACCATGGGCGCCTCCACCTCCTTCTGCCCCGGGATTCACAGGCTCCGCCCTACCAGGACCAGAAGCGCAGGCTGCCCCCGCTTCTGCCTGGTGTCTATACGTGGGATCTGGGATCCGAACTCAGGACCTTCCGCCTGCAAGGCGGAGGCTTAACCCCTGAGCCACCTCTCCAGCCCCCACTTTTTTTTTTTTACTTTGGAATGGGGAAGATTTTATACATTGGCTCTCCAAATTCAAAATGCTGGACAAAACTAGGTAAAATGTTTTCATGATATAAGTAAGATATTATGATCCTTTCAGAGCAATGCATATTTCTTAAGTATATATTAAAATTGCCCTCTACCTATTATTGATGGCTCTTGGAAATTTTCTGATGGGTGAATCATTCTTCCTTTAGTTAGTCCTAAGTGCTCAGGAGCTAGGCAATGTGAGTGTGTGTGTGTGTGTGTGTGTGTGTGTGTGTGTGTGTGTGTGTGTGTGCGCGTGTGTAGGTAGGTAGATACATGGCTGGATGACAGTATAAATCTGATTATAGACTCAGGTTGGAATAGAGAATTGAAGAAAAACCCTAACTGGGCTTCATAGGGCTTGGTACTGATAGGATTGTTAGCATGATCCATTTTGGTGTTTTGTATGCCTTGTGGTTGTATTGTTTAGAAGTTGGAAGTGCCCATGAAATGTATACTTCCGTTCTTAGAGCACCTGGAGCAAGATCAGTCAGGAAAGAAAGACTCACATGGAGTGTGGAGAAATCACGGCCTCCTTTCCCTGAACCTCAAGGATTTGGGAAATCAAGAGCATTCTTCCTGAGGGGAGGTGGCCCTTGCTCCATGGTTGCAGCTGAGAAGAATGTGGAGGTCACATCTGTGCAGAGGGGTTGGCTTCTAAGTTTCTCTGTGTTGTAATTCTCTTCTCCCTGATTGTTTAGAAATTGTTAAGGAGTTTCAGCCCAGTATGGGTTATCGCAACAGGAAATGGTAGAGGGGTCTATGCAGCCTCATGCGAGGGAGGGAGGTGAGTTTAGGCAGGTTGGGCCCAGACAGAAACAGGTGTTTGGATACAGACAGCGGACAGAGGTAGAAAGCACAGTCGAATTGGCCGGATCACTCAGGCACTCCCCAGAGGGAGTAGTCAAAGCCTGGACTTTTTGAAACCAAGTAGCGTGAGGGTCAAGCTACGGTGATGTGCAGCCAGCAGGCCTGTGGGTTTACAATGTGGTGAGGTCTGACATGCTCAGTTTACATCAGGATACCGAAATCAACTCCGTGGCTGGAAGGGTGTGTTTTTCCACTAAGTTTCACTACAGGTCGCCACTGTCATTACTAGTAGAAGGTAAATGGCTGGAGCTCCGAGACCCCTGCTTGCTCGGAAGCTTTATGAGCTTATGGGGTGCTGGGAGCACTATCAGAGCCAGACTGGCCTGGTTCCCAGCAGTCTCCCCATCCTCCCCACTCACTGTTGGGCTCCCTCTCTTCTGGCATAGACTGTGGGGCAATGCTGGAATATTTTAAAACAGTGTAGCCGGAGCAATGTTGTAATCCGCTAGGAGTCTTTCCCAAGTGGAGGATCTAGTACTTTAGATAGTCACATTCTTGGAAATTATGGCTGAGGTCTCTCTGATTACAGGAGGGGAAAACTCCCATCTCTATTGTGACATGCTGAAAAATTAATGGAACGTTCTTAAAGTCAAGAGGAACGTAAACAGAATCTGTTTCAAAATAATAAAGGAAGACCCATCTTTCTTGAAATCTGTACATTGAGCAGACCAAACCATGCTATAGCACCCGCCCCAGAGCCGTATGGTAGAGTGAATTTTCCAGATGGCTACAGTGTCTCTCCTGCCTCATGCTAGTCCTGTGTTGACACTTTGCTGTCGTGCACTCATCCTTTTGAGAAATGGGGTTTACCGTCTATTTTCTTCAATCTGGGAAGGTTTGTGACTATAAGGGAAGTTATTCGTGGGATTTTGTGAGTGTGTGAGAGTGTGTGTGTGTGTGTGTGTGTGTGTGTGTGTGTGTGTGTGTGAGATGATGCTGGGAACAAAAACAGGATCTTGTGCACACTAGGTGAGCACTCTGCAACTTACTTAATGTCCAGTTCTGCTATGTGATTTTTGAGTTTAGGTCATGTGTGATAATATTGTTTTTGCCTGGTTAAAGATTGATCTATATCTATTTTTAATGTGTGCTTACACAAATACATGTTCGTGGGAGGGCCTCTCTGTGTGTGTGTGTGTGTGTGTGTGTGTGTGTGTGTGTCTGTGTGTACATGTAGAGGCCAGAGGTCAGTTCTAAGTATCATTTTGTGGGGGTGGTCAGGCCCAAAGCTTGCTCTCTGGAGAATGACACATGATCATCTAAAATGGGACTCCTCCCTTTGGAAGCTGAGTTTTGCCTCCTGTCTGCATAGACAACGGCGGGCGAATTCCTTCCTCTGAGAGTTGAGTTTACCTCCTGTCTGTTCTTAGATCGTTTTTGTTCTTCTCAGGACTGGCTAGGTTAAAACCTCCCCCTAAAGTTACCTCCCTATGCATTTGAGATATGTTATGCATGGATCAGGTAACTCTGTTTTGTGACATTCGTTGTCCATTCTTTTTTAGCAACTAAGTGTCATGCCTGCTTTTAACTCTACCTGGAGACATCATGTCTGGTCCCACACAGCAAGTAGATGTCACTCCTGCCTCTTTTTTGTTAACTGGAATGTATATGTTTTACATAATCCTGTAAAGAATTTGGTCCTGCTCTTCTTTGATTGTTTTCTTATAAATACTCATGTGCTACAATAAAGTTGGCTTAGATGATGGAGGACATCCTAGGCTCCCTCTGACCCAATCGATGCCTGATCAATTCCTACTGCTCCCACTTCTGTTTCCTACATATAAGTATGGGTTTATGCTGGTCTGTGGGCTGGACATCATTTTTTTAGCATCGCCTACACCATTTATTTGAAACAGGATCCCTCACTGAGACCTGGGGCTACTGATTCAGCTAGGCTGGGTGGCCAGGGATTCTCTGTCTCTGCCTTCCCAGTGGGAGGAATATACATGTCCCACCTAGCCCAGCTCTTTACATAGGTGCTGGGAATCAAACTCAGATCCTCACGCTGGTGCAATTAGCATTTTATGGATGGAGTCGTCCCTCACCCCACCCCCCGAGGTTTTCAATGAAATACAAATTCTTGGAGTACATTCATTATCTCCTGCTTTATAATAAATCATTTCAAAACATAGCAGTTTAAAACAATACACATTTATTCTCCATTTCACAATTTTTCTGATTCAGACATTCCACCGTGGTTTTGCTGGATTCTGAGAGTCAGGATATCTCATAAGACTGTCATTGAGGTTTTTGGGGAAGGTGGGCATCTCACCTGAAAGAGTGGATGGAGAACAATCCATTTCCAAGGTCGTTTCCATGGTTTGGGGGACAGGATTCAACTTCTTAAGGTTTTGAGAATTGAAGTTCCCAGTTCCTATTGACTGCTGTGATCTGACCCTCTCCCACGTGGCAACTTGCTTTACAAGTGGTGAGAAATATATATTATAATCTTTTATATTCTAGTCATGAGAGAAACATTCTCTCAGTGTTGCCATATCCTATTGGTTGGGGAAAGTTACTTAAGAGGCTGGTATTACGCATGCTTTGAATTTCAGCAGGTGTGTGTGTGTGGTCACTGGGCATAACAAAGGCTTCTTACCACAGACTTTAACCATTGCACTGTGAGAAAAGCCAGATGGGCAGGGCTTATGTATACATTCTTGCATCAAATTCTAGACACATGCCTAAAGCACATTCAGATAACTCCAGTGCTCAGATATTCAGTAACCTTCAGCCTTGGAGACTCTCTAGACAGTGGGGAGAAGTAACAGCTGTCTCTATGATGCCTTTCTCATTTCTGACCTATACAACCCTTGAGAATGATAAGCTGCTCCTAGTTTTATGTACTAGTTCATAACTGGAACAAGCACACGTGGCCAAGCTTCACAGCTCACGTGGTTACCTAGTTGAACACATGAACTATCTATGGGATGATTTTGCAATTGGGTTGGTATTACGTCCTCAAAGTTTGCAACCTGAGAAAAATCTGGGCATCTACACAAGATTGAAAACCCTTGAAACTCTCTTGTGCCTTTGGCATGAGTTCTTTGGGACATCAACTAAAAATGGTATCCCCACTTCTGGTCTGTTTTCTTTAGTAGCAGCTTACCAAATGCCTTCAAGGACACAGAACACATCATTCCATTCGTTCTGAGATTCAGCTGAGCTGTCATGGTCACTGTTGAGTCTGAAAGGGTTTTTCATTAGCCCATTTTCTTTTTTCTTCTTTTCTTTCATTAGTCCATTTTGAACAGGGCAATCGTGGTACTGGTATTGACATGAATTATACATCAGAATAATTCTGTGTACTTTCTGTATTAATTTATTTTTTCTTGCTGCTGTGACCATCTATCTAACTGGAACAAGACAGGAAGAATTCGTTTTGGCTCGAGATATGTAGCCTGTTATGGCAGATCATGGTGTCAGGAGCGTGTGGCAACTTCTTGTCACATAACACCCAACAAGAGGCAGAGAGTTCAACCTGCCTGGTCTATAACCCTCAAGCTCTGAGCCTCTGTTTTCATGGGCCCCATAGACCTCATGTCTAGATGATTCCACAACCTTTCAAAGAGTGCCTCTGGCTAGAGACCCATGAGAGAGATTTCACATTCAAACCATGACATTTTCTATTTATGCTTGTGTATGGAATGCCCTTAACATCCACCACTAGGGAAAGGCAGCGACTTTTAAAAAGTTTGATAGAGGGGCTGGAGAGATAGCTCATGGGTTAAGTCCCTTCCTGAAAGCAGAAGGACCTGAGTTCGGATCCTGGACCTCATGTAAAAACATCAGGCAAAATTGTGATAACTTGTACTTCCAACCCTGGAGGGTGGAGCCTGGGGAACTCCAGAGCAAAGTCATGAGGAGGTAAAGCAATCTCAAAATGATTCCCGAAATTGCCCATGCAGCGCTCTCTGGTACACATAGACACATACAAATAAATATATAGGTAAGTATTAAAAAGTGTGATAGAAAAGCAGCAGGAGGTTCAAGAATGCCTCTCCTCCTCCCCTTTCTGTAGGAGTTAGGAATTTATTTTGATACTGGAGAGATTAAGGAGATAGGAAGAAACAGAAGAGAGAGGGAGGAGGGGGAGACAGAGGTGCATGTGAGGGTGATTGCTTTGATGGTAGGTACAGTGTGGGGTGGCCAGAGGAGACCCTCGTAGGGTAGCTAGCACAAATGAAAGAGAGCGGGGTTACACAGTAGGACTCTAGCTTGTCTCTTGTCCAGTAAGAAACTCTCCTTCCTGTGACTTCTCCCTCAACACATTCAGTAATCTACTAATCTCAAACATGGCATGCTAATTATTTTCTCTGTGAAATGGCAAAACTTTTTTTCTGTGTATGTGTGGAGGATTTGCGCATGTGCAAGAGAGAGAGAGAGAGAGAGAAAGAGAGAGAATGCTCTTATGTACGTGGGAGCATGTTCACATGTGAGTGTGCATGTGTGTGCATATTTGTGTGGAAGCCTGAGATTGATATTAGGAATCATGCTTAACTGCTCTTCCACCTGTTTTTTTTTATTATTATTTATTCAATTGTGCATGTGTGTGTATGTATGTGCATGCATGTGTGTATGTGTGTGTGTAGAACCACGGACGAATCGGGAACCACCATGGACGCCTCCACCTCCTTTTGCCCTGGGATTCACAGGCTCCGCCCTACCAGGACCAGAAGCACAGGCTGTCCCCCGCCTCCGCCTGGGGTCTATACGTGGGATCTGGGACCCGAACTCAGGACCTTCTGCCTGCAAGGCAGAGGCTTAACCCCTGAGCCACCTCTCCAGCCCTCTTCCACCTGTTTTTAAGACAGTCTTTCATCAAACACAGAGCGCACTAATAAGGATGGTCCAGCTAGCCAGCTTGCTCCAGGGTTCTGGTTCTCCAGTTCGGAAACTGATACATCTACCAGCATTCTGCATAGGATCTGGGGATCTGAACTCTTACCCTTTTGCTTCCATGGCAAGCACTTTAGCCATTGAGCAATCTTCTCGGGCCAAGGGTGGAATTTTGTTTGTGCTGATGTCAGTGCAGAACAAAATTGTATTCTAGGAACATTTTCCCTTGGAGACCACAATGGGGTTCTAGGTCTTTATAGATCTTGGAACCTCAGACTTCCATGCTTCGTGGGGATGTGTATTTGGAACAATTGTTCCCTAGCATTCATGTTCTAGGGGGCCCCAAGTAATGTGTAGTCTTTCTGAGCATTCTGGACTTATAGTTAGAACTGTCATGTAGAAATTCCCTAAATTTCTTCTTTAAAACCCTACCTATGGATTGGCAGAATCAACATTGTAAAAATGACCATCCTACCAAAGGCAATATACAGATTCAATGATATACCAATCAAAATCCCAAAGCAATTCTTCAAAGAAGTTGACCAAACAATCTCAAAGTTCATATGGAGGCACAAAAGACCCAGGATAGCAAAAACAATCCTGAGTAACAAAAACACAGCTGGAGGTATTACCATACCAAACCTAAGTCTATACTACAAATCCATAGTTATAAAGACAGCCTGGTACTGGCTCCAAAATAGACACACAGATCAATGGATAAGGATTGAAGACCCAGATATGAGCCCACAAAGTTACAGCCATTTGGTCTTTGACAAAGGGGCCCAAAGAATCCAATGGAAAAAGAACAGCATCTTCAACAAATGGTGCTGGCAAAACTGGATCTCCACATGCAGAAGATTAAAGCTGGACCCGTACTTGTCACCATGTACAAGACTTAATTCCAAATGGATCAAGGACCTTGATATCAGGCCAGAGACTTTAAAAACCATAGTTGAAAGGATAGGGAACTCCCTCGAGCTGATTGGGCTAGGCCAACACTTCCTAAACAGACATCCAATGGCACAGTCACTGCTACCAACTCTCAACAGTTGGGATCTTGTGAAATTAAAGAGCTTCTGTTTAGATAAAAAGATTGTCACACGAGCTCAAAGGCAACCCACAGAATGGGAGAAAATCTTCACTAACCACATATCTGACAGAGCTCTACTGTCCAGAGTGCACAAAGAACTTAGAAAATTAAACTCCAAGGAAAACACTGGCCCAATTAAAAAATGGGCCCTGGAACTTCAAAGAAACTTTACCAGGGAAGAAATTAAAATGTCTAACAATTATCTTAAAAAATGCTCCACTTCCTTCGCCATCAGGGAAATGCAAATCAAAACTTCCCTGAGATATCATCTCACCCCGGTCAGGATGGCAAAAATCCACAATACAAACAATGACAAATGCTGGAGAGGATGTGGAGAGAGGGGAACTCTCCTACATTGTTGGTGGGAATGCAGGCTCATACAGCCACTCTGGCGAGCCGTCTGGAGATTCTTAAAGAAATTAAAGATTGAAATGCCATATGACCCTGCTATCCCACTTTTGGGAATAACCCCCCATGCAGCAGAGGTTCGCCTCGATAGCACAAGCTCGACCATGTTCATAGCAGCACTGTTTACAATAGCAAAGTCATGGAATCAACCCAAATATCCAACAGTTGACGAGTGATAAGGAAAATGTGGTACATCTATACAATGGAGTACTACTCAGCCATCAAAAATGATGAATTACTGGAATTTGCTGGGAAATGGATGTCATTAGAAAGAATTATATTAAGTGAAGTATCCCAAACCCAGAAAATTAAGCGCCGTATGTACTCCCTAATAGGTGGCTCCTAGTACCAAACTCACCCAGCCCACATTGAGACACTCAAAAGTAAACCTATGTAACACAGTAATTGCAAGGATTATGAACAAGAGAGATGGGTTAGGAGGGCCACACCAGAAACAAGGAGAGAGGAGACCATGTTACAGCAGAGAAAATAGGCCTCCATCAAGGTCTGCAAGTAAGTAATGAGAAACCTGGTTAAGTTCACAGACGTTCTTTCCTGATCTCACCAGAAGGGGAGGGCACATAGTCTAGCAGATAAAAAGTAATCATTTTGCAAATGGGTGATGGACCCCTCCCTCAGTGAGGTTTCCTACTCTTATTACATCTACCCTTGAATGTGCTATTACAACAAGACTCCAGTTTAACAGCTTTTTGTCTCTGGCCAGGGGGTGACATACAGTGCCCAGCAGAATGGAGTGAAGGGAATTGCAGGAGCAGCAAAACTGCAAAAGAAAATCAACAAACCACAATCCAGAACTTCAGAGACTCTATATCAATCACATAGAACTAGGACAGCCTAATCTCTCCCCATCCTGGAGCTCAGGGACATTTGCGGAAGAGGGGGCGGTAAGATTGTAAGAGCAAAAGGATGGGAGGAGCAACGATTTGCAAGATTCTCAACAATAGTTGGGGCCAAAGCAATCATAATGGGACTTTGCATGCCCTGCGCAATGTCCAGCGCACTGTTGCCCCCATAAAGTCTAGCATCTGTTAAGGGCACCGAGACCCCTGGAGGCAAGGGATTGACAGCCATAGTAGTGATCTTATGCTTAAGGGGAACAAGAGAAAGGGCTTATGGAAATGCCACTGGGTCCTTATATGTCATCGGAGAGGAGGACCCAGTGGAGAGTTAGGCGTACACAATAAAGGACTCTCTGGGAATTGGGGGGGAGGCACTGGGGGAAGGGGAGGGGGAGGAGGGGGGAGGGAGGGAACTGGTAAAAAATTTTAAAATGTATAATTAAATTTTTAATAAAAAAAAAAAGAAGAAGAAGAAAAAAAAAAACCCTACCTACTCATTTCCTCCTAGGAGAAAGGAACCTTGGGCTCTAGGCCTAGATATGATACAAACTTGCTGTTTGACTTCTACAAAGTCAAATTTACTTTCTGGCCCTTGGATTTCTCACCTTTAAAAGATTGTGATCAGTAAGCTTAGCTTCATGTTCTGCAAGCTACTTTGCAATGCAGATAGTCCCTGGAAACTGGTCTTAACAAGTGCTGTAAAGGTGAATTCCAGCCACTTAGAGCAGGGGTCATGGCTGTGGGCACCATGTGGGGGGGGACTGTGCTATGGAGGCCCAACATTCTGTGCTTAGGTGACCAAACACAAAAATTCAGTCAGTGGCTGCCATTGTGGAGTGGGGTCCGGTCCCCCATATGTGGGAGATGCTAGCCAGGTTAGACAGAGACTCAGAACTCCAACAAAGCTTGGGTTTAAACTCAAATTCAGTTTCCAGGGAGTCTTTGACTGAGGGAAACTGAGGCTGAAGGTTACGTGTATGGTCTGAATCTAGATAACTGGAAGGTGGTATGTAGAGTTCTCCAGCCATGACGAGGCATCTCTCCACCCACTCACACACTCACTCACACATTAGAACACGGCTCCAGGCCGTGAGGACGAAGATAGGTAAGCTTGGCTGCGTGCACCTCCACCTCAACTCTCCAGAGACTTGGCCACGAGCAGGGAGTTTGTCAGAGCAAATCTCGTTTATTGGGGGTAACAAAACAGCTTATATAGACAAAGGACCACAGGGCGCGAAATGGGCAGCCAATTGTGTCAAAGGTCAACCCAACCTCCAGGCCCTAGAGGTCAGGCTGGATGTATCTCAGTACCAAAGGCAGGTCAATTCCTGAAAGCCAATTAGGTCTCTCTGGAATGTGATCAGGGTTAGGACCAGGACACTAGCTCTCAGCGTCATCTTTAGTCCCATGTGCTCGGCTATGCCCTGGGGTAATTCCTGGGCGGGCCCAACAGTGGTAGACCTGCCTAGTAACTGGTATACCATGGGAAAGGGGTTATTTCTAGCTTTTCAGATTTCTGGAAACGAGGTAATAAGACTATTTGTGGACACCTGTGTGAACAGGTGCCAGTGAGCTTGCTTAGATTCCCCCATTCTCTGTTCAGAGCTTGTTGCACGGGGTCAAACATGTCTATGGAGCCAAGGTACTAACTACCAGATCCACCAGATCCACCAGATCCACCAGATCCACCAGATCCACAAGGTGAAAGACTCTGGGAAAGTCTCAGTCGTGTCAGAAACGATGAAAGAACCACCCTGAAGGCCACAGCACTCATGTTCCCCAGAGGGAACTGGGCAGTGCACCCCTTGCCTGGGCCCCTCAGCTTCACAGCTGTTAGACCAGCCCTTGATCAGAATGACACATGCTGATGGGGTTCGCTGCTGAAAAACCAGGATCTGGTATACAGCACCCCCCTCCCCAATGTTTAAGAGATTGAAAGAGGAAAGTCTAATGAGATGACTAGGAAAGACCAATAGCTGGGGGAAATGGTGCATTAGTTACTGACAGCTGGGAGGCAGGCCTCAACCTTTCACCCACAATAAGAAAAATAACTCTCAAAACACATTTTCAGATCCTCAACTGCCAGCTCCAGGGAGACTTTCCTACCCTTGACCCAGTCATTCCACTCTCGGGATTCTTTCATAAGGAACTAATTCAACCAAAACAAAAACCCAACTACACAAAGGTAATTTAGGACAGCATTAACCGGCACAGCAGACAATTGGAAACAGCCCTGTGTCCAACAATAAGGCTAAATAAATTTTGGTACATCTGTTCAGTGGAATACCCTGAAGTTGTTTACTTGACCATGATGGAGGTTGTAGACACGTGGATGTACCATAAATAGTGAAAGCATGATTTAGTGAAAAATTTGGAAAAAAAACCCTCCCATGTATTGCATTTTTCTCCCTCATCTCACTAATTCCGCTAAGTTTCTGTTACTGTAGTTAAATCCCGAAAGGAATCCAAAAACTATGTCAGAATATCTTGTTTCTGTCCCCTGTAGTGATTTTAAAAGGTGGTGGATGTCTGGGAAGATGGTTGAACAGGGAACAGAGTGTATGGATTATCTTGAGTCACCATATAAAAGTCAGAGATGGAGAGGTGGCTCAGTGGTTAGAGAGCTTGTCATACAAGCTTGTCACACAAGACTGCTATTTGGATCCCAAGATCCTATGTAAATGCTAGGTGGGTGTGATGGCTTACCTACAATTCCAGTGCTGGAAGGCGGAGACTGGGAATCCCCAGAGCAAGCTAACCAGACTGGCCCTGCAGGCAAGCTGTGTGTTTGTTTACAGGTTCTGTCTCGAAAAGAATAAGGTGGAAGAGTGATGAAGGTTGATATCAACCTCGAACTTATACACACACACACAACTTGCTAATATACATATACATGTTAACATACTCACCTTTCATATCCATATGAAAATAGAAAAAAATAGTCACTGAAAAGTCAGAGCAAGTGACTAACAAAACCAAAGAACAAAGATCCACATTTACAACAAAACTACAAGGTGATACAATAGGAGCCTAAACACCCCCAGGCATATCACAACATCTACGCAGGACAGAGTAGAAGGAAGCTAAGGAAGCGGCAGCAGACAGCATGGAGAAATGATGAGATAACAAGCGAGAACACGTGGTTCTACACACACACACACACACACACACACACACACACACACACACGCGCGGGCACAACTGAATAAAAAAAAAGCGAGGACAGTGTGGAACAGAATAGAATCCACAAACTTAGTGATGACAGAGTCAAAGAATTATAAACAACCAAACCATTTTAGAAAGTCACAATAAATAATAGCAACATATGGGGGGGATGTGCCAAATCATACCTTAAGTTAAATGGAGAAAAGGAAGAATTAAAGAAAAAAGTTGGGGCTCAGAAGGTAAGGTGCAAGCTTGAAAACCAGGCAATCTGAGTTCAATCCTGGAAGCCACCATGCTCTCTCTCTCTCTCTCTCTCTCTCTCTCTCTCTCTCTCTCATAAATAAAGTATCAAAAAGAATAAGCTTTGGGAGCTGACAAAATGGCTCAGCTGGTAAAGTGCTTGCTGCACAAGCATGAGTTCAGATCCCCAGCCCCCCTGTAAAAGTCAGTGATTTCAGTGCTGGGGTACAAAGCAGAGACAGAAGGATCTCTGGATCTCACTGGCCAGTCTAGTCAAATCAGTGCGTCCTAGGTTAGGTTCAGTGAGAGATCCCATATCAAAAAGTAAGTTGGGGAGTAATTAAGGAAGACACCTGATGTTGACTTCTAGCTCCCACGTGCAGATGCATCTGTACACACACGCACCACATATGCTCACACGCAGTAAGTTTTTACATTGGGAATGATTTTAGATTTATAAGAAAGTTGCAAAGATCTCTCTTCCACCTTATTCTTTTGAGTCTGGGTCTCTAACTACAGATGATGCCATTAGTGCGACTAGAAAATTTGCTGTAGGGATTCCCAGACTCTGTCTTCTGTGGCTGGAATTGTAGGAGGACTGCCGCACCTACTTGGCATTTAATGTGAGGTCTGGAGATCTGAACTCTGGTCTTTTGCTGATGCAGGAAGTGCTTTGACTGCTAAGCCATCTCCCCCAGTCCCATAGAGCCACTTAATAACATTACATGCGCAATGCCCAACAACCAAAAATTACTGGTTGGGAGAAGAAACAGGAAAGCATGATCCAAAACCAAAAACAGAATTAACCAATAAAAACAGAAGTGCATATTAAGGAGATAATGGCACCAGCAGAGAGGAACATTACAGCAGTTTTAAGTATGCGCAAGTATTTAAACGACAGCATGAGTATAAAGAGGAAGGAAGTGATTGGTATAAAAAAAGGAAAATGGAAATTCCAGAACTGACAAATACATAAAAATACAGCAAACAACAGATGCACTGCATGGGCCCGGATAATAGATTGGATGCTGTAGAAAAGATTAGTGAAGTTGAAAACAAAGTGATAGAAGCATCCAAGCTGAAATTTAGAGAGCAGAGAAAGACTAAAAAAAAAATGTTGGGAAATTATATAGCCTGGGGTGATAAGAAGTGACATAATATACATATAATGGGAATTTTAAAGAAAGGTGAAGAAGAACAAAGGCAAAAAAACTTCCGTATTTGAAAAAAAAAAAACTATAAACCCACAGACCCAGAAAGTTCAACAACTCCCACACAGGATAAGATAAATATAAAATAGACCACACCAAAGAACAACATAATCAAATTGCTGGAACCGATGACGCAGAAAAAAGTTCTGAAACTCAGCCAGAGAAAAAGATACATTATGTACAGGGGAACAAAGATAAGAATGGCCACAAGAACAAGCCCTTGTTTCTAACAGCATGCTTAGAATACTGAAGGAAAAGTCTGCCAACCTAGAGTTCTCCACTACAGGACTACCCTATAAGCAGGAAGGCCGGGGATTTGGCTCAGTGGGAAGAACAGTCTAGCATGCATGAGACTTTGGGCTCTGTCCCTAGCACTGCATAACCCTGGAGTGGTGGTACTTGTCTGGAATCCCACAC
Organism: Typhlomys cinereus; assembly: GCA_023101885.1. Taxonomy (NCBI): domain Eukaryota; kingdom Metazoa; phylum Chordata; class Mammalia; order Rodentia; family Platacanthomyidae; genus Typhlomys; species Typhlomys cinereus. The sequence goes on along the minus strand of JALPQD010000468.1, from coordinate 1,101,945 downwards.
TCAGGCAGGAAGATCAGAAGTGCAAGCCATCTTTGACTACCTACCAAGTTTGAAGCCTATCTGGGATCTCTGAGGTTCTGCTAGGTTCAAACCCAGGCAAGCACTCTACCACTAAGCCACATTCTATTCCGGGAAGTCATTAAAGACTAAAGATATATTACATCACTCAAAGGGCAGCAGAGAATAAGGAAACAGAACGATGACTACTTAGAAGATTTTCCCCCTCAATCTTAAAATTTCATTCAAAGATAATTCCCTATTTAAGAAACTGTATTTCTTGGTGTTACAACACATGTAGAGTGAAGCGTATGGGCACATGATGCTTTCCTGAGGGATAGGAAGGAGAAATAGAAATGAATGTTATAAAGTCTACATGAAGAGTATAATATTATTTGGGGAAGGCTAGGTAGGACAAATATGAATATACAAAACATGACAAGTCCAAATAGAAGGAAACGATTGACAACTTCGAATAAGCAGAGATAAAATGGAATGCTGGAAGAGCAATCCAATAGTCTAAGAGAAATCAGAAAAAGGAACATAAAGAATGAATGCAATAAGAAGAAAACAAAAAACGAAAATGATCAACTTAAACCTAAATGATATATACAATTACACTAAGTATAAATGGTCCAGAAGCTCTAGTTAAAAAGATTGCCAGAGCTGAGAGCAAAGCTCATACTAGACCACTTGCTCTGCACGTATGAAGTTCTGGGTTTTATCTCCAGAATGGTAAGTCAACCAAGATAGACAGACAAACAAAAACTAGCAAGAAAACCAGTAACAAATACTAGCAAGAACGTGGGGAAAGAAAAGGAAACACACAATGCTGGTGGAGTGAAACCTGGACATTCATTATAAAAATCAGTATGGGGGCTCCTGAGAACACTGAAAGCAGAGGCGAGAGAGAGAGAGAGAGAGAGAGAGAGAGAGAGAGAGAGAGAGAGAGGAAGAGAGAGAGAGAGAAAGAGAGGAAGAGAGAGAGAGAAGGAAGGAAGGAAGGAGGGAAGGAAGGAGGGAGGGAGAGAGAAAGAGATGGAGAGATTAGGAGAGAGGGAGAGAGAGGGAGAGGAAGAGAGAGAGGGAGAATGACCCAGCATGCCACTCCCGTGGACTTGTCCAAAGGACTCTGAGTCAGCGTACCAACCACAGCAATAATTGCACATGTATGTTTATGGCTGTACTTTTACCATAACCAGGAAATGAGGTCAGCTAGATGTCTGTCAGTAGATGAATGGATGAAGAAAACTTTGGTAATTATACAGAATGGTATGGTGGCATACAAGTGTAATTCTAGCATTTAGGAGGTAGAGTTAGGAAAACCATGGTTGCTACACAGTAAGTTCAAGGCCAGCCTGAGCGCATGGGACTCTCAAAACAAACAATCAAAAATGAAAGAAGACTCAAGTAAAAGATATTGATTGACTTACAGAACACTAACACTCAGTTCCATCAGAACACACACTTTTCAAGTGTATGTGAAACATTCTCCAAGATAGAACGTACTATAGACCATAAGTAAGTCTTAACATTTAAAAGAATTAACATACTATGATGTTTCTGACTACAGATGAATTAAACTGGAAACTTGTAATAAAAAGATGTCTAAATCTTTAGAAATTAAAGACATTCTTCTAAATAACCCATGTGTCATAGAAGGAAAATCAAACTTTGAACTAAGTGATTTTATATATATATGTGTGTGTGTGTATATATATATATGTCAGAATTGGTGGTATGTAATTAAAGCAGGGTTTTCAAATGAAATTTTACTTAAAATACATTAGACAAGAAAGATCAAAATCGGTAATTTAAACTTCTACTTTTGAAAAACAGAAAAAGAACAATTAGATATTAAATAAGTAGGAAGGGAAGCAATGAACAATTAGAATCAATGAAATAAGAAAATAAAAAATAAAAACTGGAAACTTTCTTCTTAAGAAAAGTCATTAAAATTAGCAAACCTCTAAACAGACTAATGAGAGGGAAGGAATGATAAAAGAAGAGAGAGAGAGGGGCATTAGGAATGCAAAGCAGTCCCAGTCTAGTGCTGAAGGCCAGAAGATTCCTGAACATCTCTGGACTTCAGTCACATTGTTTTGGATGGTTGAAGAAGAAGCTGGATTCTGATGTGGTGAGAGAAAGACGGGGGGGGGGGGGAGGAAGGAGGGAGGAGGGAGAGAGAGAAAGAGATGGAGAGATTAGGAGAGAGTGAGAGAGAGAGAGAGGGAGAGGGAGAGAAAGAGAGAGAGGGAGAAAGATGGAGAGATTGGGAGAGAGAGCAAGAGCGAGAGTGCTCTGATCTACTAGAGGAACCACCTGCATTTAGGGCTGGTCTTTGGGCTGTAAATTTTTAATCTAGAAATCTTCAGGTGATCCAGATAGCTAATCTGTTCGTCAATCTCAGCTGTGCTCAATTGGACAGCAAAGATTGGCGCCATCTCCTCAATCTATAGGTGTTTCTAAAAGGAAATGTTAACAAAAACATTGTGCTTAATGGGAGAATTCTGTTTATGCATTAGAATGGATTTATACCAATTCTACAAACTCACCTAAAAATAACTGAGGGACATCACTTAATCTTTTGGAGGTCAACCAGAGAAAGATATTACAGAAAAACAAAACACAACGCCTTTCATGAGTTCTTAATATATCAGTAAATTGAAAACAATAGTAGACATGAAAGAAACAAATCATGACCAAATGGGGCTTATTCCAGGAATGGGAGGCTGATTTGTAATTCAAAACAGAAAATTCCTCAATATCTGAAAATTAATTGCTTAAATATTTTACTTGGTTTTGCACTTTTGTGCATTTGAAATTTAAATAATATGGAACTTATTTGGATGTGTGGTACAAGTGAGAACATAACTTTTTTTTTTGTTGTTGAAGGGCTACTTTTACCAGGTTATTTTTAAATAAATAATTCACATTTCTTTATTAGTTTATCTTTCCTTTGTCATGTATTGTTACTAACTTGGATATTTGTCATAAACTACCTTTGCCAGTATTATCATTTTTAGCAATAACAATTTTCAAATTTTATTTTATTCTTGTTTTCAGGGTTTTTTTAAACATGAATATAGTTTCATACATGAGTATAGTGAACTTATGATATTTTCACACCTTAATTGCCAATTCCATCCTCCTGCTTTTCTCATACAGCCCTGCTTCTTCTCTGTCAGTCTTCCTTCTATTTCCATCTCTTTCCTCCTGTGTGACCCACTGAGGTTCGTCTGCGGTTCTTTGATGGCTTGCGCCTGAACACTTACTGGAGCGTGAATCATGCATCAGCTGGTTGACCATTGAAGAAAGCATCTTCCCTTCCCCCACATCAGCATTAACCCTCATCAGTCTGTCGGGGAAGTGTGGGGCCTCTAGACATCTTTCCCCTTCCATGGTGAAGCATTAATAGGACAAATCACATGCAGGTTTTGTGGAAATACACGTAACTGCAGTAAGTTCATGGATACGACAGCCATGTCATGTTAATGTTAATGTCCCCTCTTCCAGAATGTTCCCAGAGCTTTGGGGCATGTAGTGTGTGTGGTGGGAGGTTGGGGGACAGTGGTGGTGGTGGCTTATATGTCCTGTTTAAGGCCCAACGGTCTGCAGTTATTTATTGTCTGCACTTTGGCTAGTTGTGATTTTCTGTAATACACACTTTCCATTGCAAAAAGGAAACTTCTAGACTGAATTCTGAGTGTTCCTCCAATCTATGGGTATAATGACAGATGTTTAAAACTTTACTTATTTGTGTGTGTGTGTGTGTGTGTGTGTGTGTGTGTGTCAGTACTGTGCGTCCCTGTGGAACACCAAGGGTGACTTTGGGGATCATCCTGGATTATTTTTATCTCCTTTTTGCTTTGCTCTGGGATTTCCCAGGCTGTGCCCACCGGGGTCAAAAGTACAGGCCGCCACCATTTCTGCCTGGTATTTTCACATGGGACCTGGGCTCCGAACTAGGACCTTCTGCTTGCGAAGCAGAGTCTTAACCCCTGAACCATCTCTCCAGCCCGTGGATGGATGTTAAAAAGGTGGTTTGATATAGTGTCTTTAAAACTAAAACTTAATAGTATGCTCCCCTTCCTTTCCAGGGCCTTTGTCCTCCCCTTTCATTGGTTCCTGCTCTGGCTGATGGTACCAGGAATGTGACTCCTGTTGAAAAGTGGGCCTTAAATCCAGCTGCTGGTTGCCCTCCTGACATTCGTGCTTCTACTACGCTGAAGACCGCTGAGTGCTTTTCTCCCCCGCAGCTTGCATAGTATTCTGGTACTGTGAAAGTTGGCCGGCCAGGAGGAAGCTTCCAGACCAGTTCCAGCTGGTGTTTTGCTTTGTTTTGTTTTTAATCGGTGTCCTGTGATCAACATGTGTTGTGTCTTTAACAATAAGGTCTTATGGTCATTTTTCTGGAGGGCAACCAAGTACAGTGGCAAAAGTCTATACTGTTTGGGGGTCTTTGAAACCTCTCTGGCTAACAACCTAATAGGAGGTATCACATACTTGGTATTTGGATTATTGTTCAATTGCGTGTGGCTCCTGGTTGGAACATTTAGGGCATTTTCTGTTTTGCCCTATCTTCCTCTGTCTGGGTTCCCCTGTAGAGGGATATATATGTATGCGTGTGTATATATATATATATATACACTCTCTCTTTTTTAAACAAAATATCTTTTGATATAATATAGGAGGTTTCTATCTGGTCAAATCTTACAATCTTCGTGCTATTTGTTACATCCTCAACCTGTTCTGTATTCTATCTCCTCATTTCTCCCCTTTAGTATTTCCCCCTCATTATTCTCCTTTCCATCTTATTGCCTTTGATCTCTAATAGCTCTTCCTTTGAGGTTTTCACCCTATCTCTCCCTCCCACTCCCGCTTCATGTCTCCTTTTAAGTTTTCTGACTCTTACAGAATTGAGAATTAAGTACATAAATTAGACGTTCAATGCTAGAACCTGCATATAAGAGAAAACGTGCGGTGTCTATCTTTCTGTGTCTGAGATGGGTCTTATGTAGCTCAGGTTGATCTGAAATTTGCTCTACAGCTGTGGCTGGTCTTGAACTCCTGTTTCTCCTGCCTTTACCTGCTGAGTACTGAGATTACAGGTGGGTGGTGCCTGATTTATGATTGCTTTGTTGTTTGACACGGGGTCTTGTTCTGTTGCCTGGGTGACTTCAAACTCTCCATCCCCCTGTCTCAGCCTCCTGAGTGCTGGAATTGAAGGTACGCACTAATCTATCATCTGTAGTAGTTGTTTTGAACTCAATTTTATAGCTGATAAAGCAAAAGATTTCCCATACTTTTTTTTACTGCTCTTATTTTTAAAATCACTGTATTAATATATATTATTTTTGATTAAAAATGCAAATATTAGGATATAGTATAACATAAGTAAATGTTAATATACTAATTCTGTATTCATCCTTCGATATTTTGTGTATAAATATGAAATATGTAAACATATTAATGTTATAATTTGTGATACACACACATGTTATTTCACATAGGCTTTGAATCTCAGGACTTACGGAATCCACTTGTCTCAACTTCCCAAGAATTTGGGACTATGCTACTATGCCCAGCTGATGCACACAGTTGTGTTGCATTTTTAAAGCTGAAAGAGAGAGAGAGAGAGAGAGAGGGAGAGAGAGAGGAATGTGAATACCGTGGTGTACATAGCTGTGTTACATTTTTTAAAGTTGAGAGAGAGAGAGATTAGAGGAATGTGATGGTGTACATCACATGGTGTACATGTGGAGGTCAAAGGACAATTTTCAGAAGTCAGTTCTCTCCTCTTATCATGTAGCTTTACCTGCTGAATTATCTTGCTGGCTCCACCTCATTTAAAAAATGCTGTTTATTTGGGGAGCTGGGAGAGCAGACATGTGTACACCATGGAGTGGGTGAAGGTGGAGGTGAGAAGACAACTTTTGGACGATGGTTCCTTCCTTCCACCATGTGGGTTGACCTTGGACTTGCTATATAGCAGAGAGGATGACCTTGAACCTCTGAATTTCCTACATATACTCCAGGTACTGGGTGGGGTCATTGGCATGTGACACCATGCAATGCTGGAGTGAACCAGGGCTTCGTGCATGCCAGGCGAACGCTCTGCCATCCGAGGCACACCCCCAGCACTGAGTTCCTCAATTTTAATATATTTCTTAATCCACGGCGTCCTTATACTGCTAGAAGCCCTGTTTTTCTACATGAATGATTTTTTTCATGTTTTAATTTACTCTGTGAATGCTTCATTGGCTCCCCCAACACACACACACACACACACACACACACACACACACTGTTGTTGTTTCTTCTCATATGTACTGTGCCTGACAAGTTTTGTTATCAGGGTTATGATGATCTCATAAAATGGACCCAACAGCTTTACTTCTTTGCTTTTTGTTTTTTTGCTTAAATTCCTGTGTGCTCTCCTGGCCCGGAAAGGACAGAGCTGGCTCGAGTTCAGACCTGCTGCGGGACCTTTGGTGACCCCCCAACAAGTTCCTGGCTCTGTTCTTGCCTCTCCCCGGTGTTGTCTCTGGGCCTCTCAGGTCTCACTTCCCTATGTGCGCCCCAGCATCTTTGCTTCAACCTGATCTGGCCTCCGGGTGAACCCAGGGGAGAGGATTTCCTTGGCAGATGGAGGCTCTCCCTAAGTCCCCCTCCACTTCCTGCAGGAGTTCTCCTTGCCGTGATCAACAGCCCCTTCCTGGGCTTGGGCCTCTGACTGTCCGCAGTCCTAGCCTGCCCTCTGGCCACCATACAGGAAAAAGGCTTCCCGAGGCCCAGGCGCTGAGGACAGCACTCAGTTCTGTGTGCAGAGATGTCTTGAAGTTCCTGGGAATTCCCAAAGCCACTGGTTTGAAGTGGGGACTGTGGTCAGCAAAGGGCTGTTCAGGCTGCTTCCAAAGGAAGGGGTCTCTGAGCAGGCTCAGAGTTGGACTCGGCCCTCTGGAAAGCAGGAATTACACGTCTACCCAAAAGAGAACTCTCTGAAGGCCTGGGAAATGAAGAAGGACCATTCAGGTCAGTCTTCTTTGTTTGCGATACAATGTCCTACCCTTTGAAACAACTTACACGTCCAGCCTTTCCGTCTTGATCTCAGTGAACAAAGCCAGATGCTGGGTCAGCAAAAACCTAGGCCGATTCTTTCCTGGCCAGCTCCGCTGCAGTCAGCTGAGGCCGAGGCCAGAAGAGGCGCTAAGAACATGGCCCCTAGAATCAGGCAGGTTTGGGGTTCGAGGCCTAGCTTGAGTCACACTTCCTAGCTGGATTTTTGGACAAGTCACAGCATCTCTGGCTTAGGGGTTCAAGGAACCAGATTGCGGTGAGAAGGCGTTGGCTCCCCTAGTGAGCCGGGGGCGTTTCCTTCTGGAGGCCTTAGGCTTGGCAGGTCATGACGCTCTAGCTCTAACCTAAGCAGTTGTGGGCCAGGAGAGTATGAGCCGAAGTGTGAGGTCACGTGGCATCTGCAGAGACAAGAGAGAGTGTCAGCGTGTCACCTAGCAGTCACCGCGGCCTCTCTGGGGAGATGGCAGCCCCGGCCGGGAGGGAAGAAGCTAGTGCTTTAGGTTCCTAAGAGTTGAGCTTCTTGTCAAAGGAGCCCAGGACCCCTCAGGCTGATGGGAGTTTGATGGAACACAGTTTGCCAAGAACCATGGTCAGGTTAAGCCAGAGGTGTAGCCTCTCTGTGAAGTGAGAGTTGGGGTGGTTTCTAGGGTCCCAGGGGATTTTGGTTGTATATTGGGACATGAAATTGCGTGGACATGTGGCTAGAAGTCTGGGCATCCCCCCTCTGTAAAGTGGTGGGGGCAGGGTATAGTAGAATTGGGGATCGGGAAACGTCCCAAGAGTGAGCCAGAGGACCCGCTGGTTCTTGCTTCTTCGGCTGGTATGTGAGGCCGCAAAGAACACCCCGAGCTGGGAGGAGTCACTGAGGAAGGCTCAGCCCGCCAAAGTCCCATCTTGCCTGCTGTCTCTCCCCAGGATCCGGGGCTAGTAGTTCCTTCTCTGCCCTTCTGGTTTGTTCCTCTTAGACAGGAATCCTGAGTGCAATCTGCCAAGCATTTCTAGCCTGCTTCTCTTCCAGGCACGTGATCAGATTGCATTTCTTGGCTCCCTGCGTCTGGCTGGAGGCAGAGTGACAATTTATGGCCTGTGGATTGTGCGTGGAGGGGACATACATCACTTTGCGGCCAGAGCACTTCACTTGCCAGCCAAGATCTTCCAGAACTTTAGCTGTGTTTTTTTTTTTTTGACAATCTCATACATAAATACAGTACATTTTGGTCACATCAACTCTCCCATTCCCCTTAGACACCATGCCCCCACTATACCCCTCCCACCTTCATGTCTTTTTTTAAAAAATAAAAACTATAATATAAAATAATATATGAGGGGGCTGGAGAGGTGGCTCAGGGGTTAAGCCTCTGCCTTGCAGGCAGGAAGTCCTGAGTTCGGATCCTAGACCCCACATATAGACACTGGGCTGAAGTGGGGTTGGCCTGTGTTTCTGATCCTGGTAGGGCGGAGCCTGTGAATCCTGGGGCAGAATAAACAAGGAGGAGGTGGAGGCGTCCATGGTGGTTCCTGAATTCACCCATGGTTCTACACACACACACACACACACACACACACACACACACAATTGAATAAATTAAATAAATTCAAAAAAATAATATATGAGCAGTTAGAAAAAGTGTATTTAGGATTATAGATAGATGTTATGATGAGCTTCCAGCCCCTCATGATAGAAGGGCTGGAGAAATAGCTCAGGAGTTAAGCCTCTGCCTTGTAAACAGAAGGACCTGAGTTCGGATCTCTAGTTGCTGGGCAGAAATGGCGGTGATCTCCTCTTCTGGCCCTGGAAGGCAGAGCCTGGGAAACCCCAGAGCAAAGAAGGCAATCCAGGATGACTCCCGAAGTCATCCCTGGGCCTCTACAAGCATACATATGTGCCCTCTGACACATATACACCAGATACAGAAAAAAAAAAAAAAAAAGAACTCATGGTAGAACTAAAACAATGGCCTCTTTGTCAGTTTCCTGTGGGGCTCCATGAAGCCCAAGGAAAGCCAACCCTGGTGTGGGCACAAGGGTCTAGGAATTCTTTTCAATCATTAAAACAGAAGGAGACCTTCATCCTCGAAGGCTTTGAAATGGCCAAACTTCCCTGACAGAATAGGAAGCTAAACCTTCAAAGATCTTTGAGGCTTTCTGGTATGGTGAATTTCTTCTCCACAGGAAGTTATTTTGGAAAGGAACCTAGAAAAGTGTCAAGAGCACCCCTGAAGTTCAGATCCCTGTCACACCCTTGAACGGAGGCCATTGGTGCTCCGTGAACTCCAGACTGTTAATTTTGGGAGACTGAGCCAACTCCTAGCTAGTATCTGGGTAATCTGGGGGGACTTACCTCAGAGGCACCTGCTGGCTGCGGACTGGGCAGATCTACCACTCCCAGACACCAGGGATCCCTCTAAGGCCTTGGGACCTCCAGAAAGGTGCAGTGGACAGCTGGACTGCCAGAGGGTCCCGGAGCAAGTGTAGGGTCTGGGCACCTGGGTCCCTGCCCTCTAGCCTCCCGCACCCCTGAGGGCCTGCCACACTGTGCACCTACCAGGGAATTGTACATTGAGCTCTCTCAGTGCCCTAAGCAGATGACCCACAAATAAACTGAACTGGAACCTTCTCTCTGCACAGCCACCCCTTTCTGTGGGGTATGTGCAGGGCTGCCAAATGACTCTGGTTCGTCTTTGGTCAACTAGAAGAGAGGTGGTGCTATAGCCGGGCTTCAAGGGGGTTTGCAAGCACCATGGTCTGCCTCATCCCTGACCATAAAATATTCCCAGGTCGGAACCTTGAGCACAGACAGACCTCTTTCCTCTCGGCTTCATACTGACACACGCGACAGGGCAGCCGTGTGTGCCCCTTGGGTCCCCCAGGACTCTCTTCTTGCCAGGGATGTTCAAGATGGTGGCTCCTTTGTCAGTGAGATGTGAGGCCGACCCCAGCCATGAGCAGAAACATGAGGAAAATACTCCTCTACTGTTCTACGTCTCTTTTCTAGCCACTCCAAGCCTCCGGAAGTCCAGAGTTCCTCCATCTGTTTCCACAAGCATATTTCTTTTTCGTTCTTCAAAGTTGTATTTTACTTTTGCTCTCCTCTGCTTTTCTCTTTCTTTTCCTAGTTTCCATCCTTGACACACACATCCATGGGCCCTGGGGGCTGCTTTGTTGTTTCTCACTTCTAGTCTCCATTCTCTTCTCTGACCACAGAGAAACATGGGATCCCTTCAAGTGAGACTGTGGAGGGAGAGGAGGAGAGGACAGAGTGTGGGGGCCAGATCCCGAAGGGGACCCTGTGACCCCACTTCCTTATTCCCCTCCTGTACTGCCCCCTCCCACCGGGTGCCTGGGTGGACCTATGTGGCCAACAGAATCCGGCAGCAGTGGTGGTATGTGGCTTCCAGAATTAGGTTATGGAAAGCTGCCGTTTCTGTCTTAACCACTCTCTCCCACTCAGATGATACGCTCTGTGGGAAGCCAGGTCACTGGAAGTGATGGAGATGCCCGCGTGGCAAAGAATGGCACTCTCCTGCCCAAGCCATGTGAGAGACCTTGAGATGGGTCCCCTTGACACAAACAAAGCTCAGACAATTCTAACTTGCCTGAGCTCTTGATGATCCGCTCTGAGAGGCCCTGAACTAGGTAATTCTGCTAAGCCACTCAAGGGCCACGCTTACCAGAGGCTTTCGTGTTTGATTACTGCGAGATGCTACTTTTCTTGTGGAAGGATGCTACTTTTCTTTTTTTTTTTCTTCTTTTTTTTCATTTGAACATATTTATTGAACATAACAAAGTTCTATATACAAGGTGACCTAGACCTGCTGCTTCGAAACATTCGTCTTTTAGCCAGGTATGGTGACAAACACCAGTAACCCTAAGAATGAAGTGGGAAGATCATAAATTTGAGGTCAGTCTGGGCTACACGTGAGTTTCAGGCAGTGCTAGACTGCACAGAAAGACTGTCTCAAAAAGCAAATCAATAAAAGCTCAAACATTAAAAATTGTCTTTCTTACTAACATCTTGGTAAGCTATTATCACATAAACAGAAAAGTACAACATTATCAAATGAACAGTCTAACTTCTGGATCTTCAATGATTTTAATGGTAATTAGCATAAGTAGGAGAGTCCTAACAAGCTGCTGTTGGAAAGCTGACACGAGATGTCAAGAGGCCATTTTGTGCACTGCCACTGTGATTCTGTCATGTTTCTGGATCATGATGTTTCCATTATCTGATTCTAGACACACTACAGGAATATCAGTAGGGTCAGAAGTTAGCTTGGCTGCTTGCCGGGCAAAAACAGATATCACTCCAGCAGGCTCATTGGACAGGTTACCACGGCTGCCCAGGTTAAGTCCTTGTGAATCTGTACACAGGACTCCCAACAACAGACAGATTCTTCATTGTGTCCTCCAAGTGCTATTCCAGGGTGGCCTCCATATCGCCTGCCATCCGCCCCAGCCCAGGACCCCTCCGGATGCTATTTTTCTAAACAGGGACTTATGGAGTCCTGAACTTGCTGTGTAGCTAACGATGGCTTTGGACTTTTTTTCCTTCTAAGTGCTAGAATTATAGGTGTGCACCACTACACCTGGTTTATGCCTTGCTAAGGATGGAACCCGAGGTTTTTTTTATGCATATGGGCAAACCCTCTACCATCTGAGTCATACACCCCCCTGCCCAAAAGTAAGTCTAGAGGCTCATTCAAGTCTGTTTTGTGCTACACAAGAAATTCCAAGAGTAAACTGAAGCCATTGTTCCAAGAATGTTAAACGTTGGCACACCAACGACATTCCTTGAATATTCATTTGCTAGATATAATAAGGAGATGATTTGTGTGACTCCATCAAGACCTCGAACACCTGCGGTAGAGCTGGGAGGACCCTGAAACTAGGATCCTGAAGAGAAAAGCGTACCCCAGAGCGAGATCCACTCCGTGCAGAGACAGAGCTGCAGGACGGCTCCTCCCACTGCTGCAGCAGTTCACCATTAAGGGGGAGGGGGAGGGGGAGCTGGGGATCAGAATTTACCGTTCAGAAGCTTTAAGCCATGATTGTCAGGTTGTGGGGTTTAAGAAAATGCGGTGTCCAGTAATAACAGCACATAACTGTCCAGTAATAATAGCACATAGTATTTCTCATGGGGAGGATCCACAGATAGCGCTTAAAGGATACAAGATTTCAGTTAGACAGAAGATTCTAGAAGGTTCTAATGTTTCCATTATCTGATTCTAGACACACTACAGGAATATCAGTAGGGTCAGAAGTTAGCTTGGCTCATCTGACAGGTTACCACAACAGCCCAGGTTAAGCATGCTGACTATAGTTAACAATGATTGATGTGTGGTATTCTTGCAAATTATCAAGACAGTATAAAGCGTTCTCATCGCCAAAGATGACAAGCATGTAAGGTAATGGATATGCTATTGACTTTGATTTAGCCGGTCCATAATGATGGCATATTCGATGTCACGTGCATTGCCAACACACGATTGACATATTTTTTGTCAATTAAAAATTCTAGTGTGAGGGAAATGGCTTATGGTTAATGTCACACAAGCAAAAGGACACAAGTTCTGGTCCCCCCGATCATATGTAAAATCTTGGGTGGTCCACCTGTAATTTCCAGCCTCAGAAAGCAGAGCCTGGGAATCCTCAGAGCAAGTTGGCTGGCCAGACTCGCCCTATGTGTGAGAGCTGGATTCGATTAGAAGTACTCTCTCCAGAGAATAAGGTGGAAGAGAAATTGAGGATCACACCTGACACCAACCTCATTTTCCATGTATGTGCACATCATATGCACGTGTATCTGTACATACATGTGCTCCCAAATGCAAACACGCATACCTATACCACACCCCAGAAACACATACACCAGAAAATGAGAAAAAACTGAAGTAGAAAGGTGGACATATTATAAATTATTATATACTGTGAACTATAAATGAATTTGAAAAAGTAAAACTTAATAAAAAGTACTTATTGTATGTCTGACTCCAAAGTATATGGGCACCAAATTTTCCAAGTTTCAAAATGTGTAAGTTGGGGATTATGTGCATTTCGCAGATGAGGAGCTAATCATGATGTCACGGCTTCCAAAGTGGGGTCTTGCACGGGCAGGCACAGCCACCTGAAAGGCACGGTCCTCTGGTGCCCCCATCTGACAAGGAGCAGGCGACTCCAGCTGTGTCATGAGCAGAACATGTGGCTCCGGTCCTTTCCCAGGCAGGTCCCCTGGAAGGCTGCCCGTGCCACTGCGGGGCCCAAGGCTTTTGGCTGAGGGCATGACCCGCTTTTATCCGTGGAGTCAGCAAATGTACGATAATTTATAATAGTCATTAGCAGAGTGCATCTGAGGTTAAGTATGAGCCTCTTGCACTTCAACTCTGCATAGCTCTAGCGGGAGCAAAGAGGAGTCCATTTCCTGGAATCTATAAGAAAAGAAGAAAGGGTAACTTTAGGAGTTTTAGGCAGCTATGAAAAGAGGAGAGGGTAAGAGGAAATGTGAAGACACTTAGCGCTATTAGACTGCACTCTTCAAACTGGTCACAGAGGTAAATGTGCTGTGCGTATGTGCTTTGCCATATTGAAATATAAAACAACAACAAAATGACTTCCTGAGAATCATCATCAGCTAGGAAATGGGATCTGTGGAAGAAAGTACACAATCAAACTGAGGTGGGATAGAAAGACTGGGAAAGTTAAAGGGGCAGCGAAAGGGGAAGAGGTTCCCCCATCCCCCCAAGGATCTGATTTGCCTTTCCTGCTGACAGAGTCAGGAAACTTCAACAGACTTAATGAAGCCAAATTCACTTGAGATGACGTGTGTTTTCCTGAAGACATCTCTGCTATAAATGACAAGATGAACTGTGCTTACTTAGGGCCAGAAGATCTTTAATTTTTATTGTATTAGCAACCCCTCCTGTACCCCTAAATGTAAATAGTGAACTTCATAAAATCATCTGACAACTTCATTTACAAAGCAGCTTCTTTAAAATAAGAAAATTAAGTAAGCCAATTCATAAATATATACATTTATATATGTATTATAAATATATTTACATACACATACACTGTTTCGAGATGGGGTCTTTATCTTATGTAACCCAAGTTGGACTCAAACTTGCTATGTAGTTGACCTATGACCTTGAACTTCACTTCCTGAGTTCTGGAGTTGTAGATGTGAGCCACCGTTCCCAGTTTTCCACAGTGCTGGGGATGGAATCTGGGGCTTTGTACATGCTCTCATGTACATTCTATCTATCAACTGAGCTACAAGTGAACTCCAGCCTCAATTCATATATTTTCACTAAACTTTTTAACTTGACTTAAATGTTTTGTTTTGTTTAATCTTCAAACCTTGTAAATTACAACCTTGGAGCAATGTGATTTATAAAGTCTCAGGATCGGGACTGGAGCTATAGTCCAGGGGTTAAGTCTCTGCCACCAAAGCGGAAGGTCCTAGGTTTGGATCCTAGATCCCATGTAAAAAAATGACAGGCAGAAATGGTGGCAGCCACACTTTTGGCTCTCAAAGATAGAGCCTAGGAAATTCCAGAGTAAAGCAAAAAGGAGATAGAAGCAATCCAGGATGATTCCTGAAGTTGCCATTGGACCTCCACAGGCACACACAGTGTCCTCTGATACACACACACACACACACACACACACACACACACACACACACAAATAAATAAATAAATAAATAAAATTAATTAAAAAGAAAGCCACAGGATTGTACAAGCAGCCATTGTGAAAACGTCTAAACATGACTGTTGGGAGCCCTTATTGCTCTGGGATTGTGCCTGCTCTTTTCATATATGACTATCTGTCTAAGTACTTAATAAACTCACTTTGCCTCACTCTGGCTCACACTGAAATTCTTTTCCGCAGCCTACCCAAGCGTACAGCTTTACAGGATGCAGACCCCTGAGGGAAAGGAGGACTCCTCAGGATGCTCCATGGCAGCATTGGGCTGCATCTCCCTGCTGCTGCTAGCATAATGAAGTCTTGTGACCCGTGTGAGATGAGGCTCACAGGATGGACAAGTGGATGAGCAGGTGTATAGTCCAATCAGGCAGAGGAAGCCCAGAAAAGACTTTAAAAACTACTCGTAGCCAATTTTATCTTGTGTGGAAGGGTGGACAGTTAATTCCAGGCTCACAAAATGCCTTGACTGAACTTGATTTGTACTCGCTGCATGTATGTGCATGCATATATAAATATACATGCATATGTGTGAATGATGAGCTTTATAAACAATAATGTGTAGTTAATAGCATAGGATGGGTGCCAGTCTTTCTGTTGCTCTTGTTACCTTTACAAAGTCCTGGGTCACAGTTTGCTTGCCACACAACACATTACTTTAAAATTTTTAAACTGTAACCTTTCAATTTGTGTCCCTACAGATGTTACATTTATCTAATGATGTAAAATGCACTCAATTTTATTAGTTCTCAAAGTCCAAGATTAAAAGTCCTCATAGTCCAATTTTAAAATGTTCGTTAATTAAAAGCTCAGTTCCAAAACTGTAAAAGTCCAACATCTCTTAACAATAAGATGCTATCAGCTCAAACCAGTCAAATACTTCAGTGCAGGATAAACACTAACATGGAAACAGCATGAAACATTAAGAAAACATCAATTCAAAATTAAAAGACTAAAGTCCAGAAAAGTAAATATCATATCCTGAGTTCAATGTCCATGTTCTGTTGCTCATTCTGCAGTTAGCGTGTCTCTAACAGGTGTCATCCTGACAATCGAAGGCTCTAAGATTCTGAGTGATTTCATCATCCCGGTCTTACATCTTGCTGTTGAACAAACAACTTTTCTGTAGATCGGGTCAAGTCTGCACTTGCAGGCATCTCAGCACATTGTTCTGCCATCTCCACTGTAGCTATAAGTCTCACCTTCCTTTGCAGAAGCTTCAAACCTGCCACTTAGTGACAGGCTTCAGCTAATCTCCATGAACCTCTCAATCATGCATCAAAACCACCTGGACAATGCTGTCAAGTTCTGCAGCAAGGCTGAGCTGTGTCTTGACCCACTCAAACCATGGCTATATCAGCTTCTGCATGCTGACCCTTGAAAAGCCTTTTTCTAAGCAGCCAGACTTTTGAAGGGCAAGAAATACTTCTAGCTTAGGCTTTCTTCTGCTAAACAAATCTGATTTTTCAAAACACAAGATCTCCTTATGGGGATATTCATTTCTTCCACTGTCCCAGTGCAAAGCATTAGGTTTTTCTCCAATGATGTTTATTTCTCCAATAGCCACAGCTGTTCTGCTGCCTGTTCTTTCTTCATCCAAAACTTCAAACTGCCAGCTGAGCTCTTCTCTACCAAGCAAACCAGTCCATCATCTCTAAATCCAGCTTCACCAAAGTCTTTGTTCCCGTCATCACAACCTGGGCCCAAACAATTCACAACTCTCTTAGCATTACTTTTTCAAAACAGCCTATTAAGCTGTTTTGAAATATTACTGTTTTTATATTCGTCTCAAAAACTTCAAACATTTCCATATTTCTCAAAAAAATTCATTCAAGATCTCCCCCCCAAAAAACTCACATTGTCAGATTTATCAGCAACACCCACTTTTCTGGTACCAAATTCTGCCGCAGTTTGCCTGGTTTCCAATAAATTCACAATCAAACACCTTAGGGGTACCAAAGGTCTTAATTCTTACTTATGATTATCCAGTTACATTTCCAGCTTGGCAGGAGAGCTCATCCCAATAGCAGGGGCTGAGGGAACTGATCACACCACCTCCACAGGATTGTTGAGAGAGGAGAAAACCTCATTTGCCAGATAGCATATCTGTCCAAGTACACTAAAGAATGCCAGTTTACTGAATTGCCTCCCTCAGTTGTATCCATCTGCCCAGGAAATGGGCCGGGCCTTCACCCATCAATTGGCCAATGTCTTGAAGGCTCGCTCAGAGTTTAACTCAACTAATTCTTCACATCTGTGCCTAGAACTTGAGCCTTCGATTGTCAGGATGACACCTGTATCTAATGGCCACAGAGGTGAAACCTGAGAAGCAGCTGTTTTTCCAGAACTTTTGAAGAGTTGACACTTTCCTAAGGCTCTAACACGGTATGCAATGATGCCCCATCTGTCTAGTATGCTTTCCTTCTCCCAAAGGACCTTCACTTTTTTTAGTTATCCGATCCTCACCCAGGATTAAAAGTGGCCATTTGGGCTGGGGAGATAGATCAATTGGAGAAGTGTCATGAAAACTTGAGTTCTGATCCCTGACACCTACATAAAAGCTAGATATGGTGACAAGGGTCTGTAATCCCAGTGCTGGGGGTCAGACCCAGTGCTGGGGGTGCAGAGACAGAGGGTCCCCGGGGCTTGCTGGGCAGCCAATCTAACTGAGTCGATGAGTTCCAGGTTCCGTGAGAGACGCTATTTAAAAAAAATATGATACGGAGTGATAGAGGAAGAGTCTACCTGTTGATTTCTGGCCTCCACAGGCGCCTGTATATACATAAACATGTAAAACACATACGCAAAGTGGCCCCTGTTATATCCCATGGTGAGTGCAAATGACCTCACTTCATCCTCTGTTCCTCCTCAGGATGTGAAAGTTGATATTTTTTAAAATACATACCTTTGATTATAATCCCCCATAAGGGCAGATACAGTGGTTTACTGATCTCACGGGTTCCTATTCCTTCTCTGTCCCTCTATCTCTCTACTCTTTTTGGGTATGAATCCCGGGGCGACCTTCTCCTTTTCATCATGTAAATCAATTTGCCCTGGTTCTGTCCCTTTGCTCTTTGGGCTGAGGGTTCCTATGCTGCAGTTTGTCTTCATCTGTGGTCTCCAGATTCTTGCCAGATTCCTCTCTGGAAATCTTCCAGCTAGATCATGCTAGTCATATTCACGAGGCACCTCTCCCAGAATAGTCAGCAAGAAGCAGAGTTGCAAAGCCCTTGCAAGATCATCCAGGAAGTGGTGTTTTATAGATGGGAAGGCACCCCCCCCTTCTTCAACCACCCCAGGGGACAAGGGACTTGCCCGAGATCATGGTTTTTGAGTTAGGGCCAAAAGTCAGTTTTCCGCCTTCAGGACTCCTGGCGCTCTGAATGCTGGCCTGGTGTCCTCTTCTACACGCTGCCTGAGGCTTCCACAGGGCCGTTCTTTGGAGCTCGCCTTCCAGGTGTCATATCCCAAGAGACAGGAGGGCAGGCAGTTCAGCCTCACCAGGTGTGTGTCTGTGCAGGAATGCAGAAGAGGGCTGGCCCAAAGCAGGGGTGACGATAGCCTAGAACTTTCTTGATAATCCCTGGAGGGGACAACTTCTGCTGTCAGACAGGACTTCGACAAGGAACTCTGTGAACAGAGTGTCTGGATAGAATTCACCCTGATCCTGAACTTGGTTCACGGCCATCGGAACTCTCTTCCTGCCCCACCGAACTGTCTTTTGGCCGGAGGACTGTTTTGTTTTTGTGGCCTTGAGGTGGTGGTTGTTTTTCTCATCAGCAGGGGCTGATTCCTGCCTGAGTTCCGATCAAGGCCGCTGGCTGTGCCCTGGTAAGCATTGGAGGGAAGAAGATAATATTCTTCACAAAGCTCTTTCCCAGGCACTGTGCTCTATCCTTAGAAAAGTCCTGGAGACCACAGGGAAGTCCTTATTTGTCCCTTGTTTGTTGAAGATGTAACAGCTCAGAGAGGATGAGTGGTTCACCCAAGGCCACATGGCGAGTGAGTCGCCAGGTCGGAGAAACAGATTCAAGCTCTGCTACTGTCTGTGAAGGTCTGAAGTTCATAACTCACTAACTATGGAAACTTGGGCAAATCCTGGACCACTTTGTCTCTGTTTCCTCATTTAAAAAAATGAATTAATTATATTAATTTATTATTTCATTTGTGCATGTATAGATTTGTGTGTATATGTATGTGCATGTTTGCATGCATGTGTGTGCACGTGCATGTGTGAGTGTGGGCACAGGCCAAAGGTCGACTTCACATGTTATTCTTCAGTGCCATCCACTTTGTTGTTTTTTTTTTTAATTTTTTATTACTTATTATTTATTCAATTGTGCGCGTATGCATGTGTGTGTGTGTGTGTGTGTGTGTGTGTGTGTGTGTGTGTGTGTGTAGAACCACAGACGAATTCGGGAACCACCATGGATGCCTCCACCTCCTTGTTTACTCTGCCCCGGGAATCACAGGCTCCGCCCTACCAGGACCAGAAACGCAGGCTGCCCCCACTTCCGCCTGGCCGAGGATCAGAACATGGGACCTTCCACCTGCGAGGCAGAGGCTTAACCCCTGAGCCACCTCTCCAGCCCCCACCTTGTTTTTATGAGACAGGGTCTCTCACTGGTGGGATTAGGCTAAATTGGCTGGCTGGAAAGTCCCAGGGACCTTCCTGTCTCCATCTCCCCAGAAGCTGGGATTATAAGCATGTCATCAGGCTTAGTATTTTATGGAGTCCCTCATGTTTGTGTAGTAAGCATCCCACTGACTGAGCAATCTCCCCAGCCTCTGCTTCCTCATTTTCAAAGATGGGAATGTCCGATATGTCCCTCTCCAGAATTGTAGGCTATTAAATGAGCCAATGTCTGTAATGCTAACCCTGTGCCCAGAGGGTAGCAAGCTCTCAGTCCTGTTGGCACAGTGCCCCTGTCAGGTCTGCTATGAGACCAGGCAAATCTCTTCTCTTCTCTGAAGGAGATCTCCCCAGGGGATTCCTTCTGAAAATGGATTTCAAAAGGCTGAAAAAAGCTGCGGAGATTACTCAGTTTGTGTAATTTCATTTAAGAAATCTGATACCCAGAGATCTACGTAATTATCCTTGTGATTCACAGTAATTAGGCACACAAGCTCAGTGATCCATAGAAATAGTTGAATTTGCTATTATATTTATGCAGCCAAATAACATTTAAAGTTTTCTTTTTTATTGGTATTCTTTGGTGTTTTTAACAGACATCTATGTCATCACATTTGTCTGTTTTACGCACCATTTCATCCTGACCAAATGCCCTGATAGTGATTCACGTTAAGGGACAAAAATAGGAAAGAAACAGTATTGCTCATAACATTCAGGAAATGGGGGAAGGGGAGACGGAGGAAGTACAAGAGGACTGATTTCCTGGTTGACAGTGCTTAAAACTGGATCACAATAAAATAAAAAGGCTCCTCATCTTGAAATATTTTTCACAATATATTTGTTACATTTACTTATTTTTTTTATTTATTCAAACAGAGTCTCACTATGTAGCTCAAACTGGTCATATATTCCCAATCCTCCCACCTTGGCTTCTGTGGTGCTGGGGTCACAGGTGTCCCTATGATGCCTGCCTGTGAAATAACTCTTGGGAGAATCAGTAAAGTTGGGCAGTTCTGTTACATTGACCTTAGTGTTTATCTTCCATTAAATTAAATCATGAACCTTTTCTTTATATCTCTCTCTTCAATTAATCCCTCATTCTGCCATCCCTCCCTCTTCAATTAATCATCCATCCATCCAGTTATCCCTCCTTTCATGAATCCATCCATCCACCTATCCCTCCTTCCATTAACCCATCTACATCAATTGGTCTTCCATTTATTCATCCTTTCACCACATATACCTCCCATCTTCCTTCTTATTTATTGACCTTTCTATATTTCCATCTATGCAAATAAAGAAAAGTATTCATAATGATTCTTTTATGCCAGCTACAGTTATTTTAAGGGTGGTAGTGTTTTGAAGATTAAAAAAAGTTCACCATGCTCTTCAATGTTATTTGAATTATTTCTAATGGACATGCAATACTTTATTAATTTATTTTTATGAGACAGAGTTTCAATCTGTAGCCCAGGCTGGCTCGGTACTAGCTATGTAGATTAGCTATGTAGATTGAGCATACAGCAATGCTGGAATGCAGGCATGAGATGCTATACCTGACCATGTGTTTTCATAAAAATTGGTGTAGGAAAGGGAAGGCCGGTGAGTGGGATGGGGACAGAGCAGCAGTTTGTCTCGTTTTCCCACCTGGAGCATCAGAATGAACATCAGCAAGGCCTGCAAGGCCAGTGGACACATCGCAGTGTGCACTGCACGATCACCCGGGATCAGAACAGAGGAGCCCTGAGCGGGCAGATCTTACGTCTGAATCTGAGCAGGGTGGAGAAAACTTGGAGGACCCTGGGGGCCCATCCTTGCCTTCCTTACTCCAACTGGGGCCATGGTCTATGTCTCCTGACGTTTCATAGTGCTTTACACTTTTCTGGAGAAAGGATGGAATGAGGGATGTGGAAGGGACTCAGAAGGGAAGCCCCCGAAAGCTCCGGAAGACTGTCAGCACCTCCCTGCTGGACAGCTCCACAGCAACTCCTAGAGTCTTCCCTTCTCTGCAGGGCCACCCGGCCACCTGTGTACTGGGAATGATCTCTTGGCTTTCCCCTCCCTCGCTCCCTCCCTCGCTCCCTCCCTCGCTCCCTCCTTCGCTCCCTCCCTCGCTCTCTCCCTCCCTCCCTCCCTCCCTCGCTCCCTCCCTCGCTCCCTCCCTCCCTCCTTCCTTCCTTCTCTCTCTCTTTCATTCTTTTTCTTTCTCTCTCTTTCTTTCTTTCTTTCTCTTTCTTTCTTTCTTTCTTTCTTTCTTTCTTTCTTTCTTTCTTTCTTTCTTTCTTTCTTTCTCTCTGTCTTTCTCTCTCTCTTTCTTTCTCTCCCTTTTTCTTTCTCTCCTTCCCTCCCTCCCTCCCTTTCTCTCTCTTTCCTTCTTTCTTTCAAATTTACTTGCATGTAAGCGAGTCTTAATTCAACGAGTTTTGCTTTTTAAGAGGCGTGATATATAAAAAAAGAAGATAGAGTTGATCCAAAGAAAGAATTCCTTTGGCTAAATATATGACTTGCGCCTGATAGGAACCGTCCAGGGATGTGTGTATGTCATAGTTAAAGAATTTTTTATAACAGGATTTTCAGAGCTGAACCAACAGTAAGAACACATCATTTTCCAAAATTGTTTTGGGCTATTTCCCAGTGTTAATGCAATAAGGGTGAGGTTAGTTGGACATGGAAATCTCAGAATTCCAAGTATATTTTAACAGCTTAAGGCTAAAGTTCAGAATATTTGAAATCCTGGCTGTTCCAGAAAAATCTAGAATTATGATGACCATGCCCATAGCTAATAGCCTAGCATGACTCAGGAGAGACAGAGAGAGAGAGAAGGAAACAGGGGCCCTGGCATCATGAATACCTTGAGCTATGAGTACTTGAGGATACATGGAGAATTCCTGCTAAGAGTGAGTACGAAAGCTTGAAAATCTGTAAAGTCATGCATTACTTCCCTACCAGAAGCACAGTGCTACGATCCCGCCCTTTAAGAAGGCATTTGGCCAGGCCAGCAGTTGACAGAAGGGTGGTTCACTTCTATTGGGCACCGTGTGAAGTCTCCTTAGCTTGGTTCTCAGCCTAGAAGGCTTAGAAACACAATGCTGACAATACTCTTTGTATTTTCATCGCTCGGAGCAGAGTTTCACTGTCTGAGTTGGTGCTAATTATTTTCCAGGTGTGCGTTGATGATGGGGGGCTAGATGGTCTGAGGACCTATAATCAGTGTCCCCTTTGTTTGCAAATAAGGAAAGGATTATTGAATATAATTGGGTTGTGGCGACTTTTGCGTTTTCCTTTTGTGCTTCCTACTCCTCACCTTAGCAAGAATCTCATTGTGCGTTTCTAATTTTTATTGATAAAATGGAAGTTTTCAGAGTTCAGTTCGTGGGGGAGGTGTTGCCAACGCCCAGTTGTGCCGCTCAAAGGAAACAGGGCTGGGGAAGAGGGGAGTCAGATCAGTAATTGGAGACAGAGGAACATTCAGAAACAAGGTATTTGATGTGTTCTGAACTTCTTATGACCGCTGATTCTCGAGTTCATCTGGGATAGAAAATGCACAATCCCAGCCAAGAACATTTTGAAAAAGAGCAATGGTGAAGTACTCACGCTATTTGGTATCAAAATATACTATAAAGCTACTGTGGTTAAAACATTGCAGGGCCAGCACAGGAGCAGAACAGCAGTCACATGGGTCCGAGCAGAGAATCCAGAAACAGATGAATCCGTACGATGAACATGACATTTCAAATCAGGGCTGAGGGGCAGGGAATAAGGGCAAAACATGTAACACAGGATGGTGCTAGATGCCTACTTGGAAAAGAAGTAAGCTGAATTACTCTTTCCACACATACACAAAAACAAGAATTCAAATAGATTGTGGAATTACACTAAAAAACAAAGCCCAGAAATTTCAGAGCAAAATTTAGAAGTCTTGTTACTCACAGGATTACATTTCTGTGGATGCTTCAAATTGTGACTAACACTGAACCCCGGGCAGACTATATATTATTGTTATACATCCATTCCTATGGCAAGATTTAATTTATGAAGCCACAGTAAGATTAGCAGGGACAGCAATGAGAAGAGTAATTACAGCCATATGCTGTCATGAGCAGTTCAAAAATGTGTGACTTGCTCGTTTCTGGAATTTCCCATTTATAATTTGGGAATAAAGTTGGACAAGAGCAGCTGAAACTGAGGGTGGGCAGCAATTGCCCGTGTCAGAGAATATCACTAACATCTTAGGGGGCAGGACCACACTAGGTAAGATACTAAAACTTAGAAGCTTTCCTAAGTAAAAATCCAGCATAACATTGAAATATGCAACTATAAAACATTGCAAGCTTTTGCATAAATTATAACTTTTTGTGTTTGTCTGTATGTTGTACAGACTTTTAAAAATTTTATTTATTTTCCTAGTTTTACAAGCATATTGAGTACTTATCTCTGTTTCCCTCTATCTCCCTCCCTCCCAATATAGACATTCTTGTGTGTGTGTGTGTGTGTGTGTGTGTGTGTGTGTGTGTGTGTGTGTCTATGAAGGCCAGAAGTCAATGTCTGAAGTCTTCCTCAGTCA
Organism: Typhlomys cinereus; assembly: GCA_023101885.1. NCBI lineage: Eukaryota > Metazoa > Chordata > Mammalia > Rodentia > Platacanthomyidae > Typhlomys > Typhlomys cinereus. The sequence continues at coordinate 1,077,970 of JALPQD010000468.1, read as the reverse complement.
TTTTCTACCATAATTTTTTAAAAAAACTTATTTTGAGACTGCGTTTTTTTCTTAACTTTGATCTCACTCATTCAGCAAGACTGGCTGGTCAGTGAACCCCAGAGAATTTTCCTGTCTCTGCGTCCTAGTGCTGGGATTACAGGCTCATGCCACAGTGCCTGGCCTAGATGAGAAAGAGGAAGACTAGTAATCCACATAAGAAATGATTGCTAGCTGAACTAGTATAAAGGCATTTGAAATGGAAAGAAGTGGATTTGTGATATATTTAGAAGTACCAGAACTTGCAGGGAGTACTTGTGTAAATGCAACTCTGAAGAGACCGAGGTGGAAGGGTCCTGAGTTTGAGATCATCTGAGCTATTTGCAAGATGGTGGCTAAAAAACAGGATTTATTATTAAAGAACTGAATATGGAACAGGAAGGAGAGATAGTTGATGTCTGTATTATTCTTTAGATATTATCATTAGTAAATAAAAGTATTTTCCAAAATACTATATGCCTAATATGTAGCTATTTTCATGTGCTACATATATGTTTCATACATACAAGAGGGCACTTGAGTGTGTGGTTGTGCGGCCCAAGGGTGACCTTGGGAATCATCCTGAATTGTTCTACCTGTTTATTGTTTTGCTCTGAGGTTTCCCAGGCTCCACCTTCCAGGACAAGGAAGTGCAGGTCGCTGCCATTTCTGACCCACATTTTTACATGGGATCGAGATCTGAACTCAGGTCCTTTTTGCTGGGGGGCTAGGGGCGTGAAGGTTTTAACCTTTGAGTTATCTCCCCCAGTCCTATATGTAACTTGGTTTCATAAAGTAAGATTTTTAACATGTAGTTTTTAAAGCAAAGAGATTTGTGGCTGGCATATAGACATCTGGTAATAAAGAAAGCATTCTTGAAAATACAGCACTAACGAAGCTCAAGATTACAAAACACATTTATTACTTAAAGGATGTTGTCTGTCCTAGGTACTTACTAAATATTTGTTGAGAATGTATGTGAAGATGTCTCTTCTACTTCCTGTCTTTTCTGGAGACATGAGTTTCCATTTGGCTTGTTTTCCTTCACCCTGAAAGAGGTGTTCAGCACATACTGACAAGTATCTGAGACTCACTGCTGCCACCAAAGCCTTTCTGGAGGCTAAGGTGAGTCACTTTCATGCCCTGTCGGGCAACACGAGCAGCTCAGCCCACTCCGTCCGTGCCAGGACCCTCGCTGGGCATCGCATGGCAACATGTATCAGGTCCTGTTTCTAATATCCGGGACTTCCATGCTTCTGTGGCTGGCAGACGGAGACGCAACAACAAACTGTGGTACACTGGTGTCTCCTGCGCTAGGACGGAGTTCACAGAGGGTACCTGGTGGGGGGGGGTTGCTCAGAGGAGAGGAAGGCCCTTGATCCAGACAACAGAATAAGGAAAAGCCTGATGTTCCTTCTAGAAGCTGTTAAATTCTTGGCCAGAGGCAGGAGGCGGAGACAAGGGAACCAGAAGATGGAATGAGCCTGCAGTGGGTCTGAAATGAAGAAGAAAAAGAAGAAAAAAAAAGCTTGGCTATTTTCACCAGCCTCTGGCCAGGCCCGGGAGGGAGAAGCCTCGAATGTAGCTTTGACACTGTTTTTCTTTCTTCTGGAGAGCAGCCACGTGCCGCCGCGGAGAGCATTTCACGGGTAGATGCATACTATTGCAATGTGTTTATCTAGGAAACCAGAGCCCAGCTACAGCATCTGTTTTTCGGCACAATTCTGAGCGAAGTCCAATTTTCCAGTTGGGTTAATAAAAATAAAACTTGGGAAGTCGTGGGCTGGCTGCACCAGGGGCCGAGTCCTGGCCTCACGCAGGGTCACCGACTGCAGAGCCGGAAGGGTTCGCGCAGGTCAGGGATCCCTGGTGGACAACCTTGCCCGGGGAGGGAGCAGCTGCGGGCCGGGCGGGCGGAGGAGCAGGCCTCGGGGTGCAACGATGTCTTTGGATTGTGTCCGTCTCCACCTGATGTGAGTCCGCAGAACACCTTCTGTGGCCAAAGGACTGAGCTGGATGGCAGCGTGCAGTGGGGACACAGATGTGGACCAGATCCTGGGCTGGTGCAGCAGGGCTGGAAAGGCCAGACGGACCCCAGGATAACCCCTCAGTGCTGACCCTCAGTGCTGACCGCCTTGAGATTGCCAGGATTGGAGCCCCCAAATCTCTTTAAAAAGAAAGCCCAGGGGCTGGAGGGGGGGCACACTTAGGGGTGAGGCAGGTGATGACTTAGTTGGTAAAGTGCTTGCTTTGCAAACAGGAAGACCTGAATTCAACCCCCAGTGCTTGCATAAAGAGCTGGGTAAAGTAGAATGTGCACTTAAAATTCCAGCACTGGGCAGGCAGACAGGTAGTTTTCTGGGGTTCACTAGCCAGTCATTCTAGCCTTATTGGTGAGCTTCAGGCCAATGAAACTCTGTTTCAAAACAAGGTGAAACACGAACATTTAAAAAAAAAAAAAAAAAGGAAAAGGAAGGAAGAAAAAGAAAGGAAAAGAAAAAATAACTGAAAAAAGTTTTTGTCTTGCTAGGTTCCAGGTTTCAGGGAGACCTTGGCACCCAGAGCTGAAGTGCCCAGGCTCTCCCTGCCCCTCCTGCCTGCCCAATTTGCATATGTGTTTCCTTATCCTACTCCTTGCAAAATGGATTTTCCACTCTCCAAATGGCGTGGCACAAGACACGATGAGTCCCGGCTCCTGAGTCCACCGAGGCCCTGTTTCCTCTCTCTTCTCTCTCACTTCTCCCATCCCAAACTTCATGGATAAAGAGGCTACTGGCCCCCATGGGTGACAGACTCACTCTTGTAACATCATGGCCAGGTGGCTGGGTGGGTGGGATCAGAATTATGTGGGTGTATTCGGCTAGGCAGAGTACACCCTGAGGGAATGTGTGTGTGTGTGTGTGTGTGTGTGTGTGTGTGTGTGTGTGTGTGTTCTCATTCATGCAACATGCTTAAAAATAAAACACAAATCACAGAAAGTTTTGCTTTCAAACGCTTCTGCCTTTGCAAAGGGAACAGGGTAGGGAAATCAAGGTCACTCTGTTAGGGTTAGGGGGCCTGGCCCAGGAATCCTGACTCTCAGCCCAGTGCTCTCTCTACTACACCCTGTTCTTTTGGTCCTGATGTGAAGCCAGTAATTGTGAAACAGGCTGTGCCTATGCAGCACCCCCCCCGTCCCCTCCCCCCTCCCTCCTCCCGGGAACGAGTGCAGAACAAGCAACATTGATTAAAGAGAATTTTGTTGGCTGAACTTGGACTGAGCTGGGAGCCAAACACCAGTGGTGGGGCTAAGCTGTGACCCTTGGGGGAAGCGATCTGAAGGCCTATGTCATAGGCCTTGGCAGGGGGGCCTGTCACAGAGGGCGCGGCGCTGAGGAAAGGATGGTCCCTCTTATCTGCTTCTAGAGGTTGCTGCTAAGACAGCAGGTAGGCAAGGCTGGGGTGGGCAGAGGCAGTGCCAGTCTGGGACTGAAGTAATGCAAGGAGGTTTGGAGGAGCGCTCCCCCCCCCCAGCTAGAGAAGAGAGTCATCAAGGCAGACCAGAGAACAATCCCTGAAGCACCCAGAGGGAATGAGACTTGGGGTCTCTCTAGTAGCGTTGAATATCTGGGTGGTGGCATCGGTCTTATTCTTCTGTCTGGGAATGGGGTACAACGCCGCTGCCCCAAGATGCTGTCTGTGCCGTGCACACCTTTCTGCCTCTCTCTGCTTCTCTCTCTCCAGCCCTAAGGCTGAGTCATTGCAATTCCCTTGTCCAGGCCTGCACCTGACACTCGTTTGGCCTGGATTCCTCCAGGCTTGGAATTGACTTTCCACTGGAGGACCCGTGTGGGGAGAGCAGGCCTGGCCCCTGGTTGGGGTCCTCCTGCCTTGCTATGCAGCGTATCCGGGTGACCAGAATCCTGCCTTCTTCCTCATGTGTTAGTTTACGTCTCCCTGAGCCCAGGCTGTCTGGAGCTCAAAACCCACTTGCAACCTTGTGCATGCTGCTCGGATAAAGGAGCCCAGGGTATCATGATGTAGTTCCTCCTGCTCCTCTTTCCCCTTTCTCCTCTGTCGCCACTGCCTACTGGCCTGGCCGGCTGTATTGAAGAGACCGAGCTAGGCTAACACCATGACAGGCCTCAGACTCCAAGCTAGGCCTAAGTTTCAGATTCCTGTAAACCGGGTGACTTTACAGAAATTAGCTTAAGGGAGTCATAAAAGTCCCTGGATAAGAACATACCACCCAGACCCTAACAGAATGTCATTTGGCCAGAGGGCCTGCAAGAAGTCTGGAATGCTGTTAGCCCAGAAGCCTGCATGCTGATAAGACTGTAAAACACTGCGGGCTAAACCGCTTCGGTGGGACATGCAACCACCTTTGTCCCGTGTGGAGATGTAATTCGGGGCTGCAAACGCAACACCCTGCCTGTGGTGTAAGCCCTGGTATCAGTCTCTCTCTCTCTCTCTCTCTCTCTCTCTCTCTCTCTCTCTCTCTCTCATAAAGCCTCTCAGTTGTGCTCATGGTCCCCATTTTCTTTGTTCAATGGTGGACCCCAGCATGCTGGATTGAATAAAGTCTCCTTGTTTTTGCATACGGACTTGGCAGTCTTTGGGGACCCTGCGATCTGGGCATAACAGTATTAGCTACTTTTACGTTGCTAGACCTGAGAGAAACAAATGTAAAGGTGGGGAGGAATATTTTGGCTCTGGGTTCAGGTGATGCAGTCTGCCATGGTAGGAGCAGCTTGGCTATGGCAGGGGAAGCCTGCAGTGTGGCTTGTTCACACCTTAGCAGATCAAGAATGAAGCGCTTAGGCTGGAAGCAGGGCCCAGGTGGTCTACAGCTACCAGTTAGGCCCTATGTTCCAAAGGTCTCACGACCTCCCAAAGCAGCAAGACCAGCTGGGGGCTAAGTGGTCAAACACACTACGCTCGTGGGGGACACTTTAGATTCAAACCATAACACTACCTTTAATATTGATGTCAAACAGAAATGTTCTCAGAACAGTCACCCACTTGTTTTGAAGATGGGCTGGAGTTCATGGCTGGGGCGTACAGCGCTTTCTCTGGTCTCTTTTGCTCTTTCTTCTGGCCCTGCACGCTTCTTCCATGTGCTCATTTTTTTGTCTTCTTCTTTTTTTTTTTAAACTTTATCTTGTACTCCAGTGTTATGGCTTGACTTTGAAATGTGCTTCAAAGGCTCATGTTGTGTCACTATTTTGGGAAACTGTGGGACTTGCAAGAGGTGGTTCCTAGCTGATTAAAAAAAAAAAAAAGTCACTAGGAGCGGGTTTCTGTAGTGGTCACTTTTCTCGCTGCTGTGCATGAATAAGTGATAAAAGCTACTTAGAGGTGGAAAGATTTATTTTCACTCACTGTTTGAGGTTATATAGTCCCCCGTGGTGGGGCTGCGGGTCACGTGGGCATCCACACAGTTCAGAAGCAGAATGATCTAAATGCTGACTGGGCACGCTAAAGATGTATTTCGATGGCGATTCTAAATCCAGTCAAATTGAAAATGAAAATTAGCCCTCCCAGCCTTCGAACGTTACATTCGGCTCCTGGTTCCTGCCACTCTCTTTCTCTCTTTTTCCTGGTCCACCTTGACGTGCACAGCCTCTGCCACATGCCTCCCTCATCATAAACAGATGTGCTACTGTGCTTTTCCCGCCATGATGGACTGAGACTCTCTGTATTGCAGTTTGCCTGCATGGTGCTGATAAATCATCATCAAAAAGGGAACAATGGGTTTATATTCCTACAATAGTCGGGTTACAGTTTATAGTCCAGGTTGACGGGAGAGCACGCACCAACACCAGATCTGAGGGAGCTGGCCACTCCATCACCACATAACAGCTAAGAGAGGGAGAATTATTACTTGCCAGACCAGCACATCTGGCCAAGTGTGCACAAGGATGCCAACTTTCTCAACCAGCTCTCTGTATTTTATTCCAGAACCTAGTCTCACTCACGATGGACTGGGCCTTCCCCATCAACTAGACAATCTCCTGCAAGTTTGCTCTGGGCTTAACTCAACCACTAATTTTCTACAAAATGTGCCCAGAGCTCAAACCAACTGTCAAGTTTGTTTGTTTTTTTTTGACTGTCAAGTTTTTTGTGCCTAACCATGACACTCTGAAACTGTGAGCCAAAAGAACTCTTTCCTTCTTGAGTTGTGTATGCTCTGCATTCTCACGCAGACACAAAAGTAACAAATATGACTGAAGTCATTATAGATACAGGGAAAAGCCACAGCTTTTACATTTGTGTTCATTTTTTACTTAACTTTCAAAGCATTGCTATAGTTCAAAAGTGAAATAAAAACAGTGGCAAATAATGACTATGATCATTGTATGCTCGTTTGCTGCTATAGATAGAATGTCAACTGTGAATGTTATTTCCATTAAGGACCAATGTGTCACATAATTTCCGGAAAGATTTTTGTCATCCTTACATGTTTCTCTTCTATAATGGTAGCCCCTCCTTATTTGGATCAAAGTTCACCCATTCTACTTGATCCATTTTGCCCATCTTTTCTACTTCCTTCCTCTATGGAGAAAATTTTTCCAACAAAGAGAGTTTACCAGAAGACGATTCTTTTTGATATATATATATATATATATATATTTTGTTACCTTAGATGATTAGGTGACTCCATGAGGCCAATGATAAATGGCACACCTACATTGAGCTCACACCTGATATCTCCATGCTTGACGATCTGACTTGGATGAGAGGAGATGACTATGATTTGATTGTCAAGATTGAATGCTGATGGACAGGTGAGCTAGATCGGCAGGTAAGGTGCCTGCTCACAAACCAGTGACCTTGGTTTGATCCCCAGAAGCCCATATGGTGGAGGATAGAAGGAGAAATTGATTTTTGAAAGCTCTCTCTGACTTCTACCCACGCGCCATGGCATGCACGGGTGCCCTTTTCTTTTTTTCTCAAATAAATGAATACAATATAAAAAATAAGATCCTTATGTACAAAGAAAGAATGAATGTTGGGTTTTGTAAACCACATAGTGTTTTTATGTGTGTGTATGCGTGTGTGTGTGTGTGTGTGTGTGTGTGTGTGTGTGTGTGTTGTAGAAGAGGACATTGTGTGTTCCTGTAGAGACCAAGGGTGATTCTGGAAATCGTCCTGGATTGTTCTACATCCTTATTGCTTTGTTCTGAGGATTCGCAGGCCTCATTCTCCAGGGCCAGAAGTACAGGTGCCACCGTTGCTTCCAGACATTTTCACATGGGATCTGGGGCCTGAACTCAGGACCATCTGCTTGCGAGGCAAAGGCTGTAACCCCTGCGGCATGTGTCCAGCCAGCCACCCAGTGTGTCCACGCACATGAAAGGTTCTTAGGTTGAGCAAACCGGCACAGTGCTGATCTGCCACAGTGATAATGGCTCCTGGTCTCCTTCGCCAGGAAGTACTATCTTCTGGCCATCTCCCATGTCTTTGTCAATGTGTGCTTCTAGACTCTTCTAGTCTTCCCTCTACTGCAGCTTTCACACGTCATTGGAATGCATGTTCTCTATGATCTGGAGCTCTGTGCACACACACTGACTGTCTTAACCATCCCTGGCCCTACCTGACAACTCTTCACTGCACTCCTGTACCCCAGCATGTACCCCAACAGTGTGGCCGGCCCTCCACAGCTCCTTCATTACCATCCTCACATTTGCCACAAGTCACATTCTCTTGCAGAACCAGTCTTCTCGCGGCACGTTACATAAATCTAAGATTACAGAGAGCCGACCTATGACATTTTTTACCTCTTCTTTCCCTCCGCATCCTTTCTTCCTCAAAGCATATGAAAGATGCTCATGAGGAACCCAAACTGCCACCTTTGCTCTCCTTTAGTTGCCTGTTCTCTTGTCATGCAATTCCCTTTTCTTGACATCAGAGACAACTTTGTGAGATTGAGGACTCTGCCTAAGCGTCTCTTTTTTGCTTGGACTCGTGTCAAGGTGGCACTTTGAAGCCAGTTTCCTATAAGCCTTTTTCAAGGCTTTGGATTGCTCCAAACATCATAACTGATAAGCATGTCTAGAACATGAGTTGGGAGTGTGGCTGTGTGTAGCTAGGACAGCTGTTGTTCCTCTGCTTCTTCCTGAGATTCTAGAACATTCCATGTTCTATTCTAATGGCTGCGTTGTCTGCTCCACTGAGCTATGCTGAGGCACCTTCTCCCTTTTTCATTTGTCTCCCTTTCGTGATTTTAAAGGATGTTGGGAGTTCCTAGACAGCAGCCTTTCCCCCTAGGAAGTCTGTCCCTGCTGTACCAGTGAGGAATGCTGATTTGCAAGATCAAATCTGTCATGTAGTTATGACCCAGAGCATTGTGGGTCATCCGGCATCACTCGACAACCTGTAATTATTTACCACAGTCCAGGCAGCTCTGCCCTCAGTATAAAGAAGGAGAGAAGCAAACTGTATTCATCAGCCATTTTTTTTTAATTCTCCATATTGTGATTCAGGAAAGCATTTTGTGAGCACGCTCAAGGGTGGGCTTTCTCATGTAGGGTTCAGTGCCATTGTCTACATTGCTGAGCCTGAGTTTACAAGGCCTCTGTAGGTAGGTGCAGGATTTCTTCTAATTTCTTTTCATCCTTAGACATGCTTTCTATTATTTTTTGTTCAAATTCTCCTTTCATCCATCCATCAATCCATCCATGCATTATCCATCCATCTGTCCATCTATTACCCACCCGTCATCTATCCATCATACTTGTCTTTCATCCATCCATCCATCCACCCACCCACTTACCTAAACATCCATCCACCTATCCATTCACTTGCCTATCCATCTATTTATCCATCCCTCCATCCATCTACCCATCTGTCATCTAACCATCATCCATGACTCATCCATCCATCCATCCATTCATCCATCCATCCATCCATCCATCCATCCATCCACCTATCCATTCACCTGCCTATCCATCTATCTATCCATCCCTCCATCCATCTACCCATCTGTCATCTAACCATCATCCATGACCCATCCATCCATCCATCCATCCATCCATCCATCCATCATCCATCCATCCATCCATTCATCCATCCATCCATCCATCCATCCATCCATCCATCCATCCATTCATCCATCCATCCATCCATCCACCTATCCATTCACCTGCCTATCCATCTATCTATCCATCCCTCCATCCATCTACCCATCTGTCATCTAACCATCATCCATGACTCATCCATCCATCCATCCATCCATCCATCCATTCATCCATCCATCCATCATCCATCCATCCATTCATCCATCCATCCATCCATCCATCCATCCATCCATCCATCATCCATCCATCCATCCATCATCCATCCATCCATCCATCCATCCATCCATCATCCATCCACATATCCAGCAAGCATTGCACCAGGATCTTCTGGACAGTGGGAACACAGTCCAGACATGGCTTCTTCTGCTCTCAGTGCCTCTCGTACCTACCTTGAACCCCATTTCTTGTCTCTCAGAGCCCACTGATGTGTTTGTTCCTAGTCTAGCCCATAAGAACCAATTAGGGAGGCTGGCAACAAACACGGAAACCTGTAAATTATCAGTGAAAATATGTCGAGTACGGATTGGCTAAATGTCATACAGGAAATAACCGGGACAGCAAGAAGAGAACAACAAGAAACCAGGAGGAGGGGCTGTACTTTGAAAGGATGTCCGTAAGGCTTCCCGAGGTGGGGAATCCCAGGGATACAGTAGAGGGGCGACAGTGAACACATGGTGGGAAATCGAGATGCTGTGGTGTGTGCCTACGATCCCAGCACGTTGGGAGGAGGCAGAAGAGAGTTCAAGGTAGAGATGACTCAGCAAGTCTGACATCCCAGTTTGATTCCTGGAATCCACATAAAGCTGGATGGAGAGAACCGACCCTGTAAAGTCGTCTTCTGTCCTCTACATGTGGCATGTGTGCCCACCCCTATGTCATACACACAAAGACAAACCAATTAATCAATCTAGGGCAAAAAAAAAAAAAAAAAAAAAAGAGTTCAAAGTCCTCCTTGGCTCCACTGTGAGCCGGCACCAGCCTGGGCTACACAGTGAAACCATGTAGTAAAAACAAACAAGCCCTGTAAGGTTCTGCATAGAAAGAAAATGTGTGGTTGAAGAAAAGCAAAGGAACCAGTAGCGGAACGGAGATGAGGCAAGCCGGAGACACAGCTACTGTGGTCACAGCCAGGAAGTTGAAAGAAAGGAGCATAAAGCTGGGGTCCCGAGGGACTGATGGGGGTGCACACGGCTCCTGCACCCTGCTAAGAGCAGACGCTGGCCTGCTCTGATGTGGTGTCCCAGGAGGCCACGCTGTAGCATGGGAAGGCCCGGGGCCGCGAGAGATTTCACGCTGGATGATCCAGGCGTTGGCCTGAGAAGGCCCATGATGCCCGTGGCAAGCCAGGAAGGTCAGAATTTGGGGCCCAACACAGCTTTGGGGGAGCAGTACCATAAGTCATGCAGTCAGCTGGTGCCAGCCAGGAGGGTGGTTCTGAGAGCGCCGGTCTAGACTAAGCTCAGGCCCTGCAGACAGGGGAGCCCCGAGCCCAGGGACTGCGGGTCCCCGCTACACCTCCAGCCCGGTGGATTCTTGCCGGCCCAGGACAGCGTGCAAGTAATGACTCAGCTGGGGCCGGGGAGTTTTTTCCTGCTCCAGGGCACTGGCTTTTCTGAGGACCGTTCTAGATTCCATTGATAATTCCTCGCTCTGCCCTGGAAACGGCCCCTCATTATGTAAGGCCTTTCCGCAAGTGACGAATCTGGGAAGAATGCTCGGCCCAGGCACAGGGCACTGCGCGCCCGGCGCGATGGAGGCCCGGCCGGAAAATGGAAGCAGGTGGCCGCTGAGTCACCAGCTTTGGCCGTGGGGGGCAGGAAGGGGACATGCCATTCCGGAGGGACAGCAGAACAGGGCGTGCGCCTCTGGCTTCCAGGAGGAAGATGGCTTGCCACAGAGGACCCCTGTTTCTGACTGCCACCGTTCTTGGGTTTTGAGAGCATACCCCCCACACAGTCCTTTCTGAAGCATACTCCCCACACAGTCCTTTCTGAAGCATACCCCACACACAGTCCTTTCTGATTGTCTCTGCCCGCTGGAGGTCTCTAGAGAGTCCTGGCCATTCCAGAGGATGTCTGGTCTACTTCCCCCCCCTCTCTCTCTCTCTTTCTCTCGCTCTCTCTCACACCTTTATTTCCCAAGCTCTCCAGCAGATAAAATGGGTGATGGTAGGGTTGACAGTGTGAGACAGAAACCTGGTGAGAAACGCAGGCAGGAGAGTCCCACAAGTGTAAGGCTGGCTCTGTGTTGCGGTCAGTCTCCATGCTACTGATATTTATACGGCCAACAACGCAGGGGTTTATTCTTGCTCCACGACAGGAGGGTTCACACCAGCAGCAAGAGCAGAGGGAACTGGCCACATCACACCCACAGAAAGGGACATGCTTACCAATCTGCTAAGACACCAAACCAGCTCTTCCATCTCATCCTCCCAGTTAGGAAATGGGTCCTCTATGAACGGGGTCTTCCCACATCAAACAGAGCCAGGTGCAGGGCTTGCCTTAATTAAATAACTCTTCCTAGGTGTGTTTAAAAAGCTCGGCCCCTTAGTCGACACCTGTGTCTGGCACGTACAGGTTGCACAACGAGTTCAAGGCCAGCCTAGGCTACAAGAGTGGCGCTCTTATCTCAAAAGCAAAACAAAACAAAGCATGCAAACAGCGACTTGTAGACATGGCGGTCCAAGCGTGGCTCTTGGTTACTGTTCTCCCTCCACCGCCCCTCTCCTACCCCCCAGCTGCTTTATCTTGAGGTTGAAGCCGGTCCCACTCTGAGGATGAGGAGGTAATTGGGAGGCGACAAAGGAAGCAGATTCAGTCACGTGTTTCTCTCCTCGTCTTGCAGCTCAGAGTCGGTGGGTCCTGAATCACTGGACAGAAAACCGACCCTTCACACTTTGTAAAGAACTGATAGTTAGGCCTTGCGTGAGCCCGCGGGGGATTGTCCAGTTTACGGGAGGGAGACTCCTCCCATGGCGTTGGGACCATCTTCTGGGCAGATTAATAAAATGGAGGGAGCTGGTGAAGGGAGCTTGGCATCCGTCAGCATCTTGGACAGACTTGCCATCTGGCAGGGGAAGCTTGCACATCTCTCCTTGTCCCTGTGGCTGTGTAATGACCAGTCCCTCAGCCCCTCATGTTGGCGTGGACTCTCTGCCAAGCTGCTGTAACCAGACAATGGTAAGATAAAATAGAACCCCTCGTTTCCATAAAAACAAAACAAAACAAAACAAAACAACAGCCCTTTCCCCTTCTCCACCTCTTGCGAGTCTGTGGTTATTGCCATGGATCGAACCTGGGTCCTCTCACACGCTGAATATTCTCTACCATTGAACTACACCCTAACCACGCTCGTGAGCCTCCAGCGAATGCCTGCTCAGATTAAAACCCAAGTTTATAGTAGGACTGTGAGAACTTGCCTGCCTGGCCCCCACCCTTACTTTTCTGCTCTCCCTTCCCCGTCTGGGCCACTCTGAACATCTTGCTTTTCTTCCAACACGTCAGCATGTCCTGCTTCAGGGTCTCTACTGCTGCTGGATTCTCTCTTGAGATGCCGGTCTTTCCCAGGACTGCCCGGCCCACCCCTCTGTGTGCTTCACATCCGTGAGACCCCCTCTCCTGCTGCCGCCTTCCCGGGCCTCTCCCTCATTGGGCTCCGTTCCTCTTCACGGCTTTCAACACAGAACATACTGCACATTCATCTGTTTGTTGCCTGTCTCTCTTGCTTGACTGCAATTATTTCCTTTGTTGCCTAGAAGAATGTTTGGCCCATGCACGCATTCAATAAATATTTGTGGAGTGAGCAAGTGAGTTACTACATCGGATGAGAATCGAGGTCTTGGTGACTCTCCGTTATTGATATGTAATCTTCAGAATGAATGTCATACCGATTAAGGTTTTCTTAAATTAATTCTAGTTTCTAATAATATTGTCTTATCTGTGCAGGGACCCCCCTCTGTGTCGGGCTGTGAGCCAGGCTATTTCTAGGAGGACTGTAAAGCTTGAACTAGTACCATGGGACCTTGAGTTCAAGAAGAAAGCCCCTTTCAGCACTTCTATCATCTCTGCGGCGGCTAACATGGGCGTCATGTGCTTGTTTCCCTAGAGGGAAGCCCAGACCACACTTTTGCTTGTAGATAAAGCAGAGAAAGGGCACATGGGTTGGGTTTTACAAAGAAATAGAACCAGAGGATGTGTGTGTCTCTCCATTAGGTATCTAACTGACTAAGGATGCTCGTGTGTGTGTGTGTGTGTGTGTGTGTGTGTGTGTGTGTGTGTTCTGTGGATCTTTATGAAGACACTTATTTTTGGGAACTGCCTCGCAGTTATGGGGGCTGACACGTTTAGAAGTTTCTAAAGCTGGAAATTGAGGTATTTTCTATGTTGCAATCTCGAGGCCAAATTCCTTCTTTCTGTGTCAGAAAGCTCAGTCTGGTGCTCAGGAAATTCAACTAATTAGATGATGATGTCTGATCTGTTTTATTCATAATATGCTGATTATATATATACACACAAGGAGAGGGGCAGTCTTGTAACTGCAGTGTGTAGTTGAGAAGGACTGCTGACATATCATACCTCTGGTGAGGTCTTTACAGCAGTGACATCAATTATCAGGTGGGCAGGGCATCAGGAGCTAAGAAGAGGAGCTAGAATTCCTGTGTGGTTTTAGCTTATGCCTGGTGTGCCCAAGCCCACATCCCTAGGGCTCGGTCTTTGCCCGTGGATTGGCAGGCAGGAAGGCAAGAGGGTGGTGCCTGGCTGCCCATGAGTTTGCTGTGCCCAGAGGACTGGGGGACAGCCAGTGCCTGCAGGTCAGACAGAGCTCAAGGGCAAGTTAAGAAGAAGCAGGGATGTAGGAGTGCATGTGGCGGCTCTGCTGGGGAGAAGGGGGATTCTGCTGGGGAAAGAGGGGTTCCTCTGGGGGGAGGAGGGCTTTTCTGGGGAGAGGGGGGTTCTGCTGGGAAAAGGAGGGTTCTGCTGGGGAGAGGAGGGCTGCTGAGCCCACGTCCCGGTTCCTCCTGTGGCCTTGTCCAGCGTCTCTGGGCTCTTTCCCCTGGGCTGGAGCATCTCTCTCCTGGGCACTCTGGGACTGCAGTCCAAGCTTCTGACCTGCCTCACCTGCCAACATGGTCACTTCCTCCCCTGGTGTGTGCGTGCGTGTGCATGCGTGTGTGTGTGTGTGTGTGTGTGTGTGTGTGTGTGTGTGTGTGTGTGTGTGGACTTGCCTCCTCAAAGCACTTTTCACACTGAAGGAAAGGAGGGTGTCTGGCGTCTGTCACCATCCATCCCCTCTGTGAGACGTGGCTTCCTGGGGAGAGGGTGGCACTCCCGTGCGGGTTTAGAGAAGAGCCCTCTCAAGGATTGGGGAACCTGGGAGTCGACCTAAGAGAGAGATGGGGAAGGGAGGAGTTGAGAGGTGTTAAGTGTTTCCTCTCCTTTTTCCTATTGTATAAATTTAAAGAGTACAACATAATGCCTTTGTTATGCATATTTATATCTAACATATCCATCAACTCACAGCATTTACAAAACCATCAGTCAAATAATTCCCTCCCCTTCCCTCCTTACTCCTTTCTTCCCCTTCCCAGCCCTGCTTTGTAAGGTTAATACTGAAATTCCACTTTCCTAGCAAATTTCCAGGGTACAATATTATCAACTACAGCCCTCATGCTGCATATGGGATGTCTCTTTATTCATCTTCTAGAGCTACACTTTGTGCTCTTTGACCCCCCAATTCTCCAACCCTTTTCCCAACCACTCCCTGTTCTTCTGTTGAATTTTCAAGCTAGTATTTTTATTCTTGACAGTCTCATACACATATACAATGTCGAACTTTAAAACAGGAACCCATAGGCAAATGAGATATTACAATTTTTTTCCAGTGTCTGGCTTATTTCACTTAGGGAAACGTCCTCTAAGTTCATTCATGGTGAATGGAAAGGCGATTATTTCATTGTACGCACGTGCTGGTCGACTGAGGACAGACACTGAAGTTGTGTCCATGTCTTGGCCATCACGCATACTGTTGTAGTCCCACGGGGGTTCGGGCATCTTTGTGAGGTGTTGGTTTCTTCCCTTTAGGGACGTAGCCAGGAGCTATGGAGGAGACAGCTGCCTTAATGTGTGAGCTGAACCTGACTGTGGTTCTGATTCCGTTTCTGTGATGATTAGCCATGGTGACCTCTTCTCATGCATCCGCTGGCCGTTTGCAATCCTTCTTTTCTTTCCCACTTCTTTCTGGCCTTCCGGACCCCTCAAACCCACTGAAAAGCCTTCTTGGCATTTCCATTCCCTATTCTGGGAAAAGGTGATATGAAAGTCCAAACCAGGTTGTGGGGGGAACGTAGCCGTGAGGGACCACGTGTCCCCCAGACACCCACCTCGCTAGCATTCGAGTTGACACCATCTGTCCTCCAGCGCGGGGCCGAGTGGACAGGGACAAGGGCTCACGTGTGAGCTTCAGGAAGAGGACAGAGGACCAGAGGGCAGCAGGGCGCAGCCTGAAGGCCGCAGAGTGTGGATACTTCCTGCCTCCCGTCTCCACAACAGCCGGGCCAGGATTGTCCTTGGAGATCTCAGCGTGTCAAATGGGAAAACTGGCTGGGAGAAGGGAGAAGCTACTCAGTATGACTAAGCAAGTGCTCACGACATCGAGCAGATACACAGATGTGGGTGGGCATAGAGATTATCTGGCAGAAACTGGGCATGGTGGTGCGTGCTTGTAAGCCCAGCATTGGAGATGTGGAGGCAGGAGGATTTGGAAGTCCGAAGCTACCCTCTGTGTGACTCTGCCGATGGTCACATCGCCCTCCCGTGTGGCTAACTACCACCTGACAGACAGTCTATGAATACGTGCAGCACTGCTTGAGATTATCTGCTGATGTCACAGGGGCCTGGGGAAAGCTTGGGTGCGAAACAGTTCTGTCCAAGTGGATTGGACCAACTCTCTGTTCAGGAGCACTTCCTGTTTACCCAGACTCCTTTGCTGTAAAATTACCTTGAAGTTCCTCTTTCTCATATTCCTGTTTCTCATCTTTGGCATCAAACAAACGCTTCCCACAGAAGGCTTATAAAGTGTCACAGCCCACCCAAAGCTGGGCCCCTTCGGCTTCTCAGGCTAAACTTGGGGCCATATTGAAACTTATTTGCCTGAGTCATCTTTTGGCTCTTGTGTCCCGGAAATGGCAAATACACCTTAGCTATGCAATGAGTTCAGGCTGTTCTACAAAATGCGGACAGCTGTAGGAGGGTCACTTCTGAAAAGTGCCACATCTGCCACTGATAGACGCCGGCTGTTTCCAGGACGGAAATGTCCTGGTTCCCAACCCATTTTTTTAAAAAAAATATTTGCTTATTATTATTTTTTTTGTACCAGTCAACACGTTTGATGAGGCTGAGGATGAAATGTTCCTGTTGGGACAGATGGCCACTCCGAGGACAGTTAGTTCTCAACCAGACGGTGTAAATATGTTGGCTTGACACCAACCAGCTTCGTTTATTATAAGAAGATGGTGCAGTGCCTGGGAAATTGCCAAGGTCAGAAACCTAAACCAGTGAGTTGCTCCTGCCCTTCACCAGGGTCCAGGTGGAATCAACTGCTTATTGGGCGTTGTCATGGTGTCAACTTGACAGTTGAGGGTTTGAGCTCTGGGCACATTTGTGGAGAATTAGTAGTTGAGTTAAGCCCAGAGCAAACCTGCAGGAGATTGTGTAGCCGATGGGGAAGGCCCAGCCCATGGTGGGTGAGACTAGGTCTGAAATAAAATACAGAGAGCTGATTGAGAGCGTTGGCATCCTGTGTACACTTGGCCAGACGTGCTGGTCTGGCAAGTAAGGATTGTCCATCTCTCAGCCGTTATGTAGACATAGTGTGGCCAGTTCCCTCGGCCCTGGTGCTGGTGTGAACTCTCTCGTCAAGCTGGATGGAGAGCTGTAACTAAACTATCGTAAGGCAACAAACCCCTTGTTCCCTTAAGCTGTTTGATGGTGATTTATCAGCAACTATGCAGGTGAACTGCAACAGGTATCCACTGTTAATCTGTGTTTGGGACCCTGGGCTCCAGTGGTGGTGGGAGGCACAGACAGCAAGCTTCTTACTTTCATAGAAACTTTGGGCTTCTTTTCACTTCTGACAGGTCCACTCATCCTTCCCTAATCTAGTGTCAGGATCCCATGGGCTAGAAGCTCAGGTCCCGCTCCCTCTGTCTATCCAGTTCCTGAAGCCTTTAGTTCAGTTCTGTGCTCTGAGCCAAATGTCAGTCTCCTTCGGAGCACTGACAAGGCCTTTGGAGGCCAGAGTGGCTCCCACCTGAAGCAGACTAGTGGAGGGAAAGCTGCGGAAGCTGGGACGTCACTGGGCTTCAGCTGTACCCCCCCCACCCCGTTCTAATGCTGCACTTGACAATCTGAGTCCTCACCTGCACAGAGCAGCACACACACACACGCACACGCACACACACACGTACACACACGCACACACGCGAACACGCACACACTTCAAGCAGTAGAGCCCTATGTCAATGCTCCGTTTCTGTTCAAACATGTCTCAAGACATCAAGGCAGGGGACAATTCAGATTTTGGAGGCAGGCACAGTAAGGGGAATTTATCCTTTCGAGGGAAATTCCCCTATCGTCTTCTGTCTATGCATAATTGGGAGTATGTGTGATTAAAATCAGATGCATCACAGGAGAGGACATGTAGAGAGAACAAAGGCTTACAAAACCCAAACCTGTCAGTCAAAACAGAAATCCACCCACGCTCCGGCCCTAGCCACCCACTCTTCCCCCTCTTGGAGCCCCCTCGTTTGCTCTGGTCCAGGTTGCCTTCTGCTTCTTTGACTGCACTGTCTCTTTAAATAAAACTTCCTGTTATTTTGCTATTTTTACTCTTTTTTTTTTGTCCATTTCTTTGAATAAGAAGATGCTGGAAACACCCAGTCCAGACTGAGATCACCAGGGCCAGCTCCACCCACTTGCCCTAGCTGGCTGTCCCTGACCATGGTCTCTGGGCTTTGTCAAGGATTTGTCAGGATTTATCGGGTGCCAAGTATAACTGCTCTCAGGACCGGGTCCCTCTAACTCTCCTCTACCTTGATCTCAGTGAATTCACCATCACACAAATTCCCAGCCCAACTCTTGGTGCCATTGTGAGCCTCTCTGAGATTTCCCAGGTGCGGATTCTGTCTGACTTGAATCCAGGTTTCGAATCCTCAGGCCTCAGCCTTGGCTCCGAGTTCAGGGAGCTGCGGGTCTGGCTCCCCTGCAACATGGAGTCATGGCTGATAATCTCCAGGGTTCCCAGGCAGCCCCTGCTGAGGAGGAGGAGGACTGGGCATGGAAAAGCCCACAGCTGGGCCTGTGTCAGCCGCTTGCTCGCTGTGTGATGTGGGCCAGCTCGCCTCCAAACTTTGGGTCAGGTTACTTGTTTATTTATCCATTCACTGGCCCGCTCGGCAAGTTATTTCCTATTGAATGAAGTCTAGACCCTCAGCAGAGCCTCCACATGTTGCCGTTACTGATAAATTCTCGACCGAAGATCTTAGCAGAACAAAGCGCTTTTCCTCTTTCTTATGATTCTTGGTTCTTAGTTCAGTTTGGCAGGGGAGTTCGTACCAATGTTAACAATACTGAGAACTGGCCACGTCTTATCTACACAGACTGCTCAGAGAGGGGCAAACGTCCTCTCTTGCCAGAATGTTTGCATGTCTGCCAAAGCATGCTGAGAAATGCCAACTTACTGAACCAATTTCCCTTAGCTTATTTACCTATCCAGGGAATGGTCCCACCCACGATGGGCTGGGTCTCCCCCTTTCAATTATTCTCTTGCAGGCTTGCTCAGAGCCTTGCCTGAACTACTAACTCTTTGCAAATGTGCGCCGAGCTCAGCTTTCTCTGTAAAGTTGACACCTACATGGCTTGCACACCGTAGTTGAAGGCATCTATGAAGGAACAAGATGAGAGATTCCAAAATCGTTCCTTCCTGAAGCTGGAGGGAGCACACTTGGGGTAGTCATTCACACGCATGCTCTACAACTCCCTAGGAATTCTGTCTATCTGGTGTTAGAAGGTTCCAGGCTTTTGGTAGGACCTCTTCTGGTCCCCGAATCCAGTCCTAACCTTGGGAGTTGAGAAGTAGTACCGGGTAGCAGGTGATAAGCGAGGAGGGTCAGTAGCACACGCGGTGGGGCAGACTTCGATTGAGACAGCTAGGGAACAGGAAGGGAGATATAGACAAAGAGTTTTTTGGAAACTGATTCTAGCAGAGATGCAGAAGAGGCCACAGAGGCTGCTTGGTGTACAGACCTTAGAGGAGAGGAGCGCTCAGCCTGGCTGTCTTGGGAGCGCATCCATTCCACTCAACGACTGTGGCGATGCATCGCTTCGTGCGCCAACAATGGTCTCTCCCAGGGAATTGCAGGATTGGAGCACTGGGCTTGTGTCTAGGAAATGATATTGTGTCTGGAGTTTTTCCTGGGCAGCTGGCTAAGGAGGTTGGTGTTCTTCAGCAGACTGGGATGGTCTGGCAAGTGAGGTTTGCTCCTCTCTCAGCAATGGATAGCGTATGGCCAGTTCCCTCCATTCCTGGTGTCGGGGTGCGCTCTCCTGTCAAATGGACTAACGGGTTGGTAACTGAACAATTGTAAACCAGAATAAAACTCTCTGTTCCCATAACCTGTCTTGTGAATTTATCAGCAATATCCTGACTAACTGCAACACTAGCCATCCCTAGGAATTTGGCCTCTATCCTTTTAAACATAAGCCAGTTAAAATTTGTTTTAATTACTTATACCAGAAGATTCTACCTGAAACAGAACTCAGAACAAAAGTCCTGTCTAGGAAGATGACCGGTGTCCTAGAAGGAGCCAAGACAGATACAATGCTCGTGTAACAAGTACCACAGCTATGCATAGAGACACTTTGCGTAGGAGTGATGAGATCGCGCGTGGGTGGAAGGGCTCACCATGCCTGATGTTCTGCATTCGCGCCCTAAAATCTATGGAAAAACTTGGATGCAGTGGCTCACATCTCTAACCTTAGGAGTCCTATGGCAACATGGAAAGCCGAGACAGGAGAATCATCTGGAAGCTCTCAGGTCAGCAAGCCTGGAGTGTGATGTGCAGAAGAGAGACCCTGTCTCAAGGTGGTGGAAGGTAAGTGACCCCCCCAAAGGTTACCTTCTGACCTTTACATGTCCTCAGTGGGATGTGCACACCCACATTTCATGACACACACTCACATGTATTTACACATGTGAACACACTCACACCTGTGTGCACATTACAAAACTGGTTTATTATTCTTTATAGCTCCAATTTCCCTTTTGAAGTTTAGTTACACAAATGACCACCAGGGGGCAGGAGAGCTCTCTTTAGCAAGATAGCTTTTGGTTTTGCTTGTCAGAACTCCTTTTTCTTCTAAGGTCGGGGGGTCACTTGGGAAAGAGACCCACCAATGACGCATAGGGCGGATTAACTGAAGAGTATGTGAGCATGCCACACGGGGATTAATGACTTTTTTCATGTTTTATAATTGAAATACAAAATAAAGAAAAATGCAAGGCATTGAATTCCTATGAAATTCTAAATAAGGTAATTTCAATCACTTTATTGGTTAAACACATGCTTGCTGTAACGAACATACCTATTAAGACGCAATTAAATGCTTAAAATCACAACACAAAATTTTATTTGGATCAAGATTTCTTTACATTCTCCATAGGCATCCCTCACAAGCAATCTTATTTGATCATGGAACAAATTGGAGATAAAAACTCACAAGCAAGCCTATAACCCCTCAAAAATATATAGATAGCAGTGGAAATTATATCTGAAGATGATAACAAGTACGCTGTTGAAAGTTCTTTCTGTTCACAAGCACTCCAGTGTTGGGGATACCCTGACTTGCAGAACGCACGTGACCTATTAGAATAACCACCCCACACGCTGCTACTGAAAAGCAGAGAGAGCGAGAGACCCAAGCAGCCCATGGACCTGAGTGAGCCTGTCCTGCCTGGTGCTGGAGGATTCTGGTTCGTGCTTCCAGACTGGGTACAGCATCTCCCAGCACCTCCATTCACGCAAAACAAAAGCAGAACTGTCCGGGTCTGGTGTTAACACAATACATGCAAATCTCTAAACACTCTCCCGGCTGAAAGAAGCCAGGCACAAAAAAGTACACGCTGTAGGAGTCCATTTATTTAAAGTCCTAGGCGAGGAAAAACAAATTTGTAGTGATGAAAAGCAGATGGGAGCTGTCTGGGTCAGCAGGGCTGGGGGGGGGCACCCCGGAATGTCAGAGGCTGAGATCTGCTTGCAATCTGACTTTGTTTGTAGGTCAAACTGGCCTTTAACTCGCCATGTAGCCGAGTGTGACCTTGAACTTCTGATCCTCCTGCCTAATGCTGGGATCTCAGGTGTCCCCACCATGTATAATGGTGTCAGGACTTGAACCCACGGATTCACACGTGCTAGACAGTCTCCCCACTGAGCTATGTCTCCAATCCCAAGTCTTTGGATATTTTCCCCAACCATTAGAAAATATAACAATTTTTGAATGCGTGTGTGACTTATGTAGGTGTGAGTGTGAATGTTTGTGTGTATGCAAGTGTTCTCTGTGTGAGTGCAGGTGTGCATGCTAGGGGCGTGTGTGGAGGCCAGAGGAGCGTATCATGTACTGTCTCCCATCTTCTTTGAGGAAGGATCTCTGTTATTTACGTCACTGTGTCCAACATTGGCTTGGCCGGTGTGTGTGTGTGTGTGTGTGCGCGCGCCGCACACACGCGTGTGCAGAGTTCTCCTGTTTAGTGTGGTCTCAAACTCACAGCAATCCCTCTGCATTAGCCTCCTGAGTGCTGGGATTACATCATGCCGGCATCATTCTTACAACTCTTATAAGGTGTCAGGGGTCCCATGAAATCCACTTCAACCTCTTTAAAGGCAGCTCCTTCAAGGGCCAAGAACCTTCCAGTAGGTCTCACCTCTTAAGAGACCAACGCGTCCAAGATTACGCCACTAGAACGCACGAGCCGTTGAAGACAACTACATCTACCCATAGCTTCAAGGGTTGTAAAGGACCAGATTCTGGATTTCTTTGACTTTGATGTCGCCTCGACTGGTCCTGACCTAGAGTCAAGTTCCTGTCCCGGCTTCCCAAGCGATGGAGCTGCGAGTCAGCGCCCCTCGCCCCTGAGTAAGGTGCAGAATGGGAGGAGCCCTTCGGGGTAACACTACAGAGAGCAGTGGGCGCAAGGATCTGCGCATCACTTTCGGGGTTCTCAGAGCACCGCTGCGCGAGCAGCGCGCTGTGGGCGGGGCTGCAGCGGGGTCTCTGAGCATGCGTGGTCCTGAGCTGCTCGCCATTGGCTACCGGCTCAGCCCGCACTTGCTGACATCCAGTCGGCTCTGCGTCTTGCTTGCTGTCTCCATCTCCTGTGTCTGCGCAGCTCAGCCTGCACCCCCCGGGTCTGTCCTTCCGTTGTCCCCTCTCCTCCAGCTTGGTGCAGCCTTCTCGGTCTTGCTCCTGTGGTGGGAATGGGGGAGTCCCTTTGGAATCAGGAATGGATGCCCTGGAGAGCTGCTGTTGCACCATCGAGGTCACAGCGGCGCTGGGCGGCCCTTTAGCCTCCCCGCCCTCTTCTCCATTCACCTGATGCCCTTCCCTGTGCAGCCAGTGGGTCGGAACTACTGGTTCCCGGGTCCACCTCCCCTCAACCATGTCTATCCCTCCCAACCCTAGCATGGGCAGAGTCCGCTGTGGGTCTTGATAACGTCTGCTTGTTGGAATCGAGTCACAGATCAGTAGAGGAGCTGGCCCAGGCCTGGCGGGAAAGTGGGAACCGTAGCCAGACCTACTGCCTCATCCTCACCCCCCCACGTCCCGGCTTGTTGCTGAAGCCCGAAACAGGTTGTCATGGTCACTGACAGGGAATCCAGGCGGTGGAGTGGAAGGGGACCAAGGAGGCGATGGAGACCCAGCCAGGGACGAGATCAGGGCCACAGAAAGGGACACTAGGTAACCTGAGGCAGATAAGAGAGCAAAGCACAGGGAAGGGCGAGGTCTCTTCCCCAGCCTTGGACCTGGGTTCGAGCTGAGGCCTCGGCTTTGGGGGGCCCAGGAGAAAAGCTGAGTGCTCATCTCAGGGGACAGGCTCCTGCAGCAACTTGAGAGAGCTGCCGCAGCGTCCCGGGACTAATTATGGAAGTAGAGGCCGGCGCTCTGTCTTTCTCTGGGCGGTCACAACCGAGAATTTCAACTCTCAGGTTTCCTCTGCCCAGGCTCATAGGGGGCAACTGCCGTGGGAAAGGGCAGTTTGAGGCACAGTCAGGGCACCTCTCTGGAGGCCAGGATTTTGTGGCCTCAGTGCATGTCTGGGCAGCTAATGGACTGAACCATGCAGGCGGGCAGTCTCTGGTCCACCCACAGTGCACTTGCTCTTTTCTTTGCAAAGGCATCAGAAGGAGGTCTGCTAGCACCAGCGGGCGCCAAGGACGAACAGAGTTAGGATAAATATAGATCATGCTCCTGGTGCATCAAGTGATATGTACATCAAGGTGATATGCAAATGAGGACAATGAGATTGGAAAGAAGGCATCTGTAACGGCAGGAGAGCTCAGGGTGGGATTGGAACCCAGGCCCTTGCACTCTGCACTGCATGTGTTATCCAGGACACACTAGGGATCTGAAGTCAAATGCTGTCTTTAGTTACTTGTCTCATTGCTGCAGCAAAGTTCCTGACCGAGGAAATTAGGGAAGGAAGGGCCCCTTTTGGCTCATGGATGGAGGGAACAGACCATCATGGCAGCAGAGGTCTGGGGCGGTCCTGTGTCTGCAGTTAGACAGCAGAGGCCAATGTTGGTGCTTGGCTCACCTTTTCCTTTGTAGTGGTCTGGGCTGCAGCCAGTAGGATGGGGATAGGTCCCCTCTCTTCAGTTACACCTTTCTGCAAACATCCTTGCAAACTCATCCTGAGATGTGTTTCCACGACGACTCTAAATCCCATCAGGTTGACAAGATTCATCCTGGCAGGTGGTCTGGTATTTGTGTTTCTGAAGTGTGGTGGCAGTAACAATCTTTCGGACACCATCCCATGTTTCCAGCTAGTTGTGTGGTGTGAGAGGGAATGCGGGCAGTGGAAAGGGTTAGGACTGGAAGTCAAGAGGCTGAACCGCCTCCTTTGCTGCTAATAATGATGCTCTGTAGCTCTAGGCCACCTGCTGGTCCCCTGGGTTTACCTTCCCTGTTGGCACGTGTGGTGGGAGTGGGACTGCAGCCGGTCTTTGCGGAACCTCCAGAGCAGCAGCTGGGCTTCACCGGGCCATTCTAGAGCGCATGCAGCCTGCAGGAAGGAAGCCTGCAGCTCAGCTGCACGCATCTGCGTAATTGTGAAAAAGACTGCGAAGAGGGTTTGAGTAGATTCTGGAAGGTCCCCTTTTACTGGGGACTGTCAGGACCTGAAACAGATACTGCTCAAGGTAGTGGGTGTGCGTTGTGCATGTGTTATGTGTGTGCATGTGTGAGTGTGCATGTGCTTGTGTGTGCATGTGCCTCTGTGTGTGTGTGTGTTGTGCAGGTACCATGGTAATCTGTAGGGCGCCGCCCTGCATGCCGCCATTCTAAGATGGCGCCGGTTCCCCTTCTCCTCTCAGCAAAACAAGCCAATGCGCAAGCGCCAGGCCCATTTCCCGCTCTAGCCCTGATCGCAAGACCATCACGCCACCTCGGGTGACACGCCCACTACCAATCAGGTGCTGCCACGTCCAAGACGGGACAGAATCCCTATATAAGGGTGGCGGTTTAGGCAGTTGGGGTCTCCGTGCTGAAAGCTAGTGCTCTCCCTCTCAAGATGCATTAAAGCTTGCTACAGAAGGATCCTGATCGTGTTGCGTCGTTCTTGCTGGCGAGACGAGCAGCGCAAAACAACTGGTGCCGAAACCCGGGAACCACATCGTCTGCACCGTCGGAGACCCCCTGGTGACAGGGAGGGTTCAGAACTGTAGCGCAGACTACGCCTCAGAAAGGTATGTTCACTCTTTCACCTTCCTAATTCAAAATGATCGAGCTTCCTGAAATTCTTGCAATAGTAATCCTGATATCCTTCACTCTCTTTGTTTTCTGTTTTCGTTATTGTTGTGATCTTATTTGGAAAATGATAAAAAACTGTCTTGAAGACGAAAACTGCGAAAAGGCCCGATCGGCAGGACAGCTCACTTTAGAAACAGTGCAAGAAGGCATGTCAGAATCTGAGGGTAGTGAGAGGATGGGTGCGCGCAAAAAAGAACCCCAAACCGTCATAAGTGAAAAAGGACCTCCCAGACAACCTAATAAGGATAGGGAGAGAAGAAAAGTGAGTAAAAACAAACTTACCAAAGAGTCTGACAAAGATAAAGAAAGAGAACTAGATAATGCATCTAATCCCCCAAACAAAAAACCAGGTTCATGGTGGGAGCCCATATATGACCCCACTTCAAGACCTAGGTTTTATCCAACCC
Organism: Typhlomys cinereus; assembly: GCA_023101885.1. NCBI lineage: Eukaryota > Metazoa > Chordata > Mammalia > Rodentia > Platacanthomyidae > Typhlomys > Typhlomys cinereus. The sequence goes on along the minus strand of JALPQD010000468.1, from coordinate 1,052,407 downwards.
AAGAGCTTGCCGCTCTCAGTTTTACTTCCTCTGATGATGAAGATTCGAGGATAAACACAGAGGATGAGGCCGAGCTTGAAGAAGCGGCTGCCGCATATGACCCAGAAGAATGGCGCCCTCTTCATAGACAGCCTATGAAGGAAAGACCTCTAATGGTTGTCCCTTCTGCTCCGCCTCCTTTTGCACCCTCTGCTTCACGATTACCCAAACAGACTCGCCATAAACTCAGCCTTGCCTTTCCAATTTACGAGGGAGAGACGGGGAGAGTTCATGCTCCTGTTGATTTTAATCAGATTAAAGAACTGGCTGAGTCCGTTAGAAAATATGGGCCTAATGCAAATTTCACTATAATACAGCTAGATCGCCTAGCCTTACATGCACTAACGCCCACTGATTGGCAAACCATCGCTAAGGCTGCATTACCTACTATGGGTCAATACATGGAATGGAAGGCCTTATGGCATGAAGCAGCACAAAACCAGGCTAGGATTAATGCCTCTTCGCTGACCCCTGAACAAAGAGAATGGACCTTTGAGCTATTAACCGGTCAAGGCCCGTTTACTACTGATCAGGCTAATTTTCACTGGGGTGCTTATGCTCAAGTTTCCAGTACAGCTATTAGGGCCTGGAAGGCTCTTAACAAAAAGGGAGAAACAGGAAATCAGCTTACAAAAATTATACAGGGGCCCCAAGAACCTTTTTCTGAATATGTGGCTAGGATAATGGATGTGGCTGGAAAGATTTTTGGTGATCCAGATACTATAGCTCCTTTTATAGAACAAATAATCTTTGAACAAGCCTCACAGGAATGCCGCAATGCTATAGCTCCCAGAAAAAACAAAGGTTTACAAGATTGGCTTAGAGTATGTAGAGAAATAGGGGGCCCGCTGAGTAACTCTGGACTCGCGGCGGCTATTCTCCGAGCACAGCAGCGCCCCCCCATGAAAAACAATGGTCGCTCCTGCTACAATTGTAAAAAACCTGGCCACTTTGCAAAAGATTGTCACGAGGCTAAAAGAGAACAAAAACCCCTTACTCTGTGCACCAGGTGTCAAAAAGGATATCACCCCGTTAAACAGTGCAGGTCAATAAGAGACCTGAAGGGCAATCTTTTGCCTCCTCAAGAGGTCTCCTCTGAGCCAGAACAAAAAAACGGGTCAATGGGCCCCCGGCCCCGGGGCCCCAAGAAATACGGGACCCATTTTGTCAAAACCGAGAACCCAGAAATTCCTCAAAACCAGCCACAAGATTGGACTTGCACTTCGCCGCCACAATCTTATTAATGCCTCAATTGGGTGTTCAAGCCGTCCCTCTTCAGCCTCTACAACCTCCCCTACCCAAACAAACTATAGGTCTAATAATTGGAAGAGGCTCTCTAACCGCTCAGGGGTTGATAGTTCACCCTGGTCTGATAGACAACCATCATACCTCAGATATTCGACTCTTATGCTCCAGCCCCCAGGGTATCTTCTCTATTCAAAAAGGAGATCGAATCGCTCAAGTCCTTATTCTTCCGGCCCCAGAAAAAACGACCTCCTCACAACCGATGCCCATGGGATCTTCCGGACCTGACATGGCTTATTTGACCTTAACCTTAAATACACGTCCAAAACTTGTTCTCACTATAAACAATAAAGATTTTGAGGGTATCCTTGATACTGGAGCAGACAAGAGTATCATCTCCACTTATTGGTGGCCACAACACTGGCCCATAAGTAAATCCTCCCATTCCCTTCGAGGCTTAGGTTATCAAGATAGCCCTAACATGAGTACTAATAGACTTAAATGGAAAACAAATGAAGGTAAAACGGGATGGTTCACTCCATATGTTTTGCCCTTGCCTGTTAACCTCTGGGGAAGAGATATCATGTCTCAATTGGGTTTAACCCTCACTAGCGAGTTCCCCACTCATGTTAGAGACATGATGGAAAAAATGGGTTACAATGAGGGTCAGGGGCTGGGACGTTATAATCAAGGTGACTCGTGTCCTCTTTCACCCAAGATAAAATTAGATCGGGCCGGTTTAGGTTTTTTCTAAGTGCCACTGAGGTAATCCGGCCCATACCTTGGATAACGGAGGTTCCTGTATGGGTTCCTCAGTGGCCACCTCACCATGGTATACTCCAGTTTTTGTTATAAAAAAAAGAAATCAGGAAAATGGCGTCTGTTACATGACTTAAGAGCCATTAATCAGCAGATGTCGCTATTAGGCCCTGTTCAGAGAGGACTGCCAATGCTCTCTGCTCTCCCAAAAGGATGGACTACGCTCATCATTGATATCAAAGATTGTTTCTTTTCCATCCCCCTACATCCTCAGGACAGACAGCGTTTTACTTCTGAAACATTGCGCAAACACTTTTCCTTGACAAGACAACAAGCACGTGATATAGTCCTTAATTGTCAAAATTGTTGCCAATTCTTGCCTATCCCCCACACTGGAGTTAATCCTAGAGGCATTTCCCCGTTGCAGGTATGGCAAATGGATGTGACTCACATCCCCTCTTTTGGGAAATCTCAATATATACATGTTTCTGTAGACACCTACTCGGGCATCATCCATGCCACCTCTCTCTCAGGTGAAAAGACCTCTCAGGTTATTCAACATTGCCTTGAAGCATGGAGTGCATGGGGCAAACCTAAGGTTCTAAAAACAGACAATGGACCAGCTTATACTTCCCAAAAATTCAAACAATTTTGCTCACAGCTACAAGTGACACACATTACTGGCCTGCCCTACAACCCCCAGGGTCAAGGCATAATTGAAAGAACCCACCGGACACTCAAATCTTATCTAATTAAACAAAAAGGGGGACCCATAGCGTCCCTATCTCCTGGTCCAAAGGCAGCATTATCTTTGGCACTTTTCACTCTGAACTTTCTCAACTTAGATGAATCAGGAAGAAGTGCCGCTGACAGACATTGCTCAGAACCTCAGAGACCACAGGAGTTAGTAAAATGGAAAGATATTTTGACTAATCAATGGAAAGGCCCGGATCCAGTTTTAATTAGGTCCAGGGGAGCTGTATGTGTCTTTCCACAGAGCGAAGAACATCCATTTTGGATCCCACAACGGCTAACAAGAAACATCCATATCCAAGAAAATGAAGCCACAGATATTAAGACTGATAATGCTGATCCTGATGAGAAATCTCCAGTCTCGCTCCGAGCACAGATGGGGGATAATGTCCACGTTCCCCCTGCCCATGCCGGTGATGTATAATGCTAACGTTTTCCCTCGCCTGTTTACTACTAACCGAACGCTTGGATTGCCTTTTCTACCTACAGACTCTACTATAGAAACCTTAAAAGAAAACAGGACTTTGTCATTGCCTGGTAGTCTCTGCTTTGTCATCGAAACCTCTCAGGTTTCCTCTTCCTGACAAGGAGGACTGTTGCTGGTTAATCAGCGTATTGATTTAGTTCAAGAACAAGTAGATATACTGTAGCAGTTAGCACAGTTAGGATGTGAAAGAAAAATGTCTGGGTTATGCATCACCTCTGTACAATACAAAGAATTCACAGCTGCTGCTAATTTGTCCAAGTCCCTTTCTCAGTTTATGTTACAGAACTGGACCCATGAATTTGAACAGACGCTACGAGAACTCAGAGTCGCCATTGTGCACGTCAACTCAACCCGCCTTGACTTATCTCTGACGTCGGGATTCGCCTCCTGGATTTCCTCAGCTTTTTCCTACTTCAAGGAATGGGTGGGGGTGGGACTATTTGGAATTCTGTTCTGTCTTGGTCTGGCAATATTGTCTTGGCTCTTCTGTAAATTTTCTAACAGGGCCAAACGAGAAAAAATCATGGTCACTCAGGCACTTATGGCCTTAGAGCATGGGGCCTCTGCTGAGATCTGGCTTGCAGCATTAAAGCAAGAATAAAGGTTGATCGCCAGCCAAACAGCTCATGCACCCTCAGCACCTTTGTTGCATTGCACGAGGACGAGTGTCTGGCATAGGCAGCCCACACAGGTTGACGAGCAAAGCATCGCACAGAGTTTACTCTGGAAAACACGCCATCTTGCAAAAGGGTTACCTGCCCCAGAATCCCTTCCTCACAAAATTGGCAGGACGAATTTTTCATGAGGATTTGGCCTCTGTTTTCGCCTGAGTTGGGTGGTCACCTCATCGCTATCATATTTGATAAGAAAGGGGGAGATGTAGGGCGCCGCCCTGCATGCCGCCATTCTAAGATGGCGCCGGTTCCCCTTCTCCTCTCAGCAAAACAAGCCAATGCGCAAGCGCCAGGCCCATTTCCCGCTCTAGCCCTGATCGCAAGACCATCACGCCACCTCGGGTGACACGCCCACTACCAATCAGGTGCTGCCACGTCCAAGACGGGACAGAATCCCTATATAAGGGTGGCGGTTTAGGCAGTTGGGGTCTCCGTGCTGAAAGCTAGTGCTCTCCCTCTCAAGATGCATTAAAGCTTGCTACAGAAGGATCCTGATCGTGTTGCGTCGTTCTTGCTGGCGAGACGAGCAGCGCAAAACAGTAATCTCTAGACATGGATGCGCCTGGCCCAAGCTTGGCATCCTGTCTGCAGGCAGCAGCATCTCTTAGCTCGGCTGTTCTCTTTCTCTTGTCAGCTGGTTTCTTTGCTGGCATGGACCAGTCTGTCAGCCTGGTCATCACACTCCTCAGCCCTGCAGGGGAGGGTGGAGTTTCACCAGGAAGGATGTAAATTGCACTTAATCCCTTGCTTTCCATAGGGTTCTCACCTTGGTTTCCCGCTTTAGACATCCCTAATGCTGATCTTCAAACGTCTCTGGATCCGTGGGACTGAAACTTCTGCCCTCCAGCAAGGCTCAGGGCAGAGAGCGACTCCGGGGTCTCACTCTTCCTTTTAAAGACCCCTGCCCTGTTCTCCTGCCTTTAGCCCTAGTTCTCACCCTGGCTCCAATTTGTGAGTTCAGGGTTGGAACTAGCTTGCTTTTTGTCTACTTCTGTAGGATGTATCACTTTGGTTTTAGCCTGTTTTGGCAAATTAGGTACCAAAACTGGGCAGTTCACCCGTTTTAACAGTTATTTACTTCTCTCCTTTCTCTGGTCACCGACCTTCATATCCTCTCTCTCTGTCTTTCTCTCTCTCTCGCTCTCGCCCTTTCCTTCTCTCCTTTCCTCTCTCCCTCCCTCTAGTCTAGTTTCATGACTTCTGCTTCTCGTACTTGAAGACTGTCACGAAAGATTGACGCATAGTGGTTCTCTAAAGGGAACCTTTATGATCAAAGAAGCTGTAAGGCTGTTGTACTCACTCAACCGACTCTTCCACACACCCACATGCTTCTGTCCATGGTTTGTGGCTCATAGTTCTCATAGCCCATAATATTTCCTAAATGTCTAGAACAATAAAGTTTATCTTGGGTTTGTGAAGCAACTTAGGAGCAACTTCCATAATGATGAAAGACGGTCTTGTTAGAACACTGTGTTGCTTAACTTGTGTAGCCTCTTTGCAAATTGGTCTTGAGGTACCTCGAAAGGTTAAAAATTGAACTACCAGGGTTGGAAAGATAGCTCAGGGGTTAAGACCCTGTCTCACAAACAGAAGGTCCTGAGTTCGGATCCCAGGTAAAAACGCCAGGCAGAAATAGTGGTGGCCTGCATTTCTGGCCATGGTGGGCAGAGCTTGGGAAATCCCAGAGTGAAGCAAAACAAGAGGTAGATGCAATCCAGGATGATTCCTGAAGTCACCCTTGGCCCTCCACAGAGACACACAGTGCCCTCTCACAGACACACACACACACACACACACACACACACACACACACACACACACGAATGAACACATAAAATCTTAAAAAAATTGAACTACCAGGTGATCCAGTTATACCACTTCTGAGAATATTCCCAAAGGACTCTATATCTTATTACAGAGACATTTGCACATCCATACTCATTATAACTCTATTCATAAGAGCAAATAAGTGGAATGAACCTAGATGTCTGCTGCAGTTACTCTTCATATCACTGATAAATTCATGACCAAATGGTCTAAGGGAGAACAAGGGATTTTGTTCCTGATTATGACTGTCTGGTTATATTTTTTAGTCCAACTTGGCAGAAGAGAGGGTCAAGGAAACTTGCTACACCAAATGCACAGGAATACTGAGAGAAGGACAAACCTCATTTGCCAGACAGTATGTCTGACCACATATACCAAAGAATACAAATGCTCTGAATTGCCTCCCTCCATCGTATCCAGGGAAAATTCCTGCAGCTGTCAATCTGACATCTGTGTCTATCACATTCCCCTCGTCAGCTTGACACAAAACACATTGCTTTTAAAGTAAGATGTCACATTCATCTTATAAAATAAAACACAGTCTATTTAACTTTATAAGTTCTCAAAGGTCAACATTGAAAGTTGTCATAGTTCAGTTTTAAAATGTCCATAAGCATTAATAGTTCAGTTCCAGCATTTTAAAAGTTCAAAGTCTCCTTTTAAAAAAGTCCAAAATCTCTTAACTGTAAGGTTCTGCCATATAAAAACATGTTAAATATTTCAGCACAGAATAAATGTTAAAATGGAAACATCATAAAACAACAAGAAAATATCAATTCAAAATTAAAAGATCAGAGTCCAGCAAAGTGAATACCACATCCACACCACATCCTGTGATTCAGTGTCCATTTTATGTTGCTCATTATGTAGTCAGGTGTCTTTAAGATTCTGGGCTATTCCTTTATCCCAGTCTTACAGTTCACAATTGACCAAGCAGTTTTTCTCCGAACCAGGTCATATGCACTCATAGCATCCTTAGCACATATCTCATGGTTCTGCCATCTCCAGTATTCTTGGTTCTCCAATGTAGCTGTAAGTTTCACTTTCATTTGCAGGAACTTCAAATCTGCCACTTCCATTCAAACTCTGTCCACGAACCCCTCAATCAACTGTGCATCTGGACAATGCTGTTAAGTTCTGCAGTGAGGCTGAATTATAGTTAGGTTCACTTAATCCACAACTCTATCAACTTCTGTATGCCAGCCATGTAAAAGTCTTTTTTAGGCAGCCAAAACTTTCAAAGGGCAAGAAATGCTTTCAGCCTAGACTTTCTTTTGCTAAACAAATCTGGATTTTCAAAATATGAAATCTCCACATGGTGGTATTCATTTTCCCCCCTCCCAGTGCAAAGTGCTAGGTTTTTCGTCAGTGATGTTTATTTCTCCAGTAGCCACAACTTCTCTGTTCTCTACCCTTTCCTTATCTGAAACTTCAAGGCTGCCAAAACCAGTCTACATCTTTAAATTCTGCTTCACCAAAGTCTTTGTTCCCTTTGCGATCTGGGTCCAAACAATCCAGAAATTTTCTCAGCATTACTATTCTCCAAATAACCTACTAAACGCTACTCTTTTGTAATGCATGGTCCTCAAACCTTCAAGCATTTCTAGTTTCTTCAAGAAAACTATTCAAAATCTAAAAGAGTCACACAGACAAATTTATCAGCAACCCCTACTTTCTCTGACACCAAATCCTATTTGCAGTTATTCTTCATGTTGCTGATAAAATTCACAATGAAATGTCTCAAGGTAGAACAAGAGATTTTATTATTGCTTATGATTGTCTGGTTACATTCTTTGTTCATATTAACACCAGGGGCCAAGGGAACTGGCCACAGCATCTCTACACGACCACTGAGAGAGGGACGATCCCCACTCATCAGACAGCGTGTCTGACCACATACACCGAAGAAGGCAATCTCTCTGAGTCGCCTCCCTCCATTTTATCCACCTGCCCAGAGAAAAGTCCCGCCTGCCATGTGCTGGGCCCTCCTGTCAATCAGACAATCAGGCTTGTCCCGGGCTAGCCTATCTTTTCTTCGCGGTTGTGCCTGAAGCCCCGCCTGTAACTCTCCAGTTCACACCTGTATCTAATCACAAAGTCCAGCACTGGAGGAATGTGTTATATAAGCACAGTGGAATACTATTTAACTGACAGGAAAAACGAAGTTAGGAAAGTCTCTGAGAACTGTGCAAAATTGGAAGATATAATATTGAATAAAGTTTCCCAAATGCAGTGTGTCCTCCCTTACATGGGGATGCTAACTGGAGCCTTCAGAATGGTATCCTTAAAAAGAAACGCTTATAGTAGCCATTAGCTGGAAAGGGACAGAAGCTGGGGAATGGGGAGATGGGGGGCTTAGAAAGGGGAGGCAACAGAACACAGGGGCAAGGAGGTGCTTGAACATGCATTCAAGTAACTAATTGCTTCCTGATGGGCATTAAGAACCATTTCACAGCAGGGAACATGCTGGTTCTGTAAACCAAGCCAAACACCTGTGTAAGGAGAGATCACAGGCCCAAGGTAGGAACGAAGTTGTTAGTGTTAACGACAAACACTGGAGAGCAAGCCATCGTCTAAACACGGTCATCACCCTTAGAGCAGAGATGCACTCAGCGCTCAGCCAAGAAGTGTCCTCAGCGATGGAAGACATGCAATGAAGAGAACCACGACTGGCCGAAGGGCAAAGGAGAGGTGACTGTGGACAGCTCCACCTGAACAAGACATCTAAGCCACGCCCACGGCCACGCCTCAGGGCACCTTGCAGAAGAAGCGGCAGCAAGAATGTGAGGGGGACTTACAGGATGAAGTCCGAGTAGTCCAATAGCGGCTGCCAGTAGCCTAGTCCAGGGCCTGAGTATCTGGGCCATGCCACTCTCGTACTAGAGGCTGGGGAGAGAGGGGGGTCCCTGGGAGTCTCCCAATAGTCCCAGTCCTATGTCGAAGACTGAAGGAGTCCCCGACCTCAGTCACGCTGGAGGATCAGAGAAGCTGGGCTTCCACGTGAAGAAGGTGGCAGCTGGGAAAACCAAGCTCACTAGCACAGGACAGAGAGAGAAAGAGAGAGAGAGAGAGAGAGAGAGAGAGAGAGAGAGAGAGAGAGAGAGAGAGAGAGAGAGAGAGAGACCCTCTCCCTTGTACTTCTTTCATCCTTTCTTTTCTGGTCTTCCACTGGAGGTTCTACCCACTGTGGGCTGGGCCTTCCCGCACATCAGTTAGATCAATTAGATGATGCCCTGCAGGTTGGCTCAAGGCTGGTCTAACTGTCAGTTCTTCACAACTGTGCCCACAGCTCAGCCCACACCTGTCAAGTTGGCATCTATGTGTCTCGCCATTGTAAGAAGTGTTCGTTTTGGCTCACAGTTCGGGGGTACAGTCCATCTCGAGGGTGAAGTCAAGGCGTGCGGAGCTTGAAGCAGCTGGTCACACTGTGTTCACCGTCAGACAGAGAGAAACAAGGTTTTTTACCTGGGACCTGGGATCCAAACTCAGGACCTTCGCTTGTGAGACAGAGTCTTAATCCCTGAGCCTCTCTCCAACCTCTGTGGAGACACTGTCTAGGCCTGATGCTGGATCAGGGAGGTGGTGACTGTTTTGGGGAGGTGATAGATAAGGGGGACATGTAGCTGGGAAACCAAGTGCTTGCTCGCTGATGGGGAACCCCACACATTTTAGGGGCCATAGAGAGGCATAGTTTGTTTTTCCTGGACTGTGTGTCTTCAGGAGCCATCTTGCCTCCCACGGATGGTCTTGCAGTTCACAGCAGATGTGAAGACACAGACTCTCTCCAGGAGTTTGGGCCAGAGTCTGGGAAACAGTTTACTGCTATTTCCTTTCCTTTGTGTTTCCGGTGGTTATTGACATTTTTGTTTTTTTGGGGAAAAAAAAACAGAAACAAAAATAGCGATCTATTTATGAAAACAGAGGGAGAGCTAAAACTTTAACCTTTTGAAGAGCGGAAAGAGGGAGTGAGACCTCTCCGAAGTATTTCCTTTACGAGTGACTAGGGAGACGCAGCGGATCTCAGCTCTCCCCTGGAGTTTTTAACAGAAGGAAGGAGGCCGGGATGGGTCAAGCTTGTGAAACCTCAAGGCATGAAGGCACAGCCTGGGCTGGCTGAAAACTGCAGCTGCCGAGAGGAAAGCTCTGAGCCCCTCCAGGGCTTCCGCAGGGACCTTCCATCACCCCCACCCTCAGGGACCTGCAGCCTGGGGCTGTGAGTTCTAATCAGCATCTCAGGAAGAGGCAGCTGGAGAGAATGCCCGCCCATCCGGCAGAGGCTTGGTATCTTAATGGCCCATTCGCCTGAGAGGTTCTCCTGTCACGCTGGTGATTACAGCTCCTGATAATGCTTTGCTTCTCAAGTCTAATGCAGCTCTTAGTTTAGACCTTTTAAAAATTACATATATATATATAAAATATGAGAGTTTGAGAGAGAGAGAACGAGAGAGAGAGGAGAGAGAGAAAGAGAGCGAGCACATACGCATGCCATGGTGCACGGATGGAGTTAGAGATCGATTCCCTCCTTCCTCCACATGGGCTTCCAGTGATCAAGCTCAGCCCACCAGGTTTGCCTGCTAATGCTTTACTCGCCAAGCTGTCTCGCCGGGCCTACTTTATACTTTCATTAACTTCTGTGGTGTGCAGTCAACCCACAGAGCAGCGAGGCATGCGTGCATCTGTCTCTAGCATTCCGACTTGCTCCACAGTCCCCAAGCTGGGGGCGGTGCATCCCCGGTCTGCTCCCTCTGGACCCCAGGATGGAGCAGCGGCTGCCTGGGGGCACACTGTCGGTCCGTGGGTCTTTCTGTAACAGGTGGCTCTCCCCATCCTAACCCAAGAGGTTCTTCTCCTGCATGCTGTAGTGACCAAGGGTTGAGACAAGACCTAAGCAAACACACACATACGCACAACCATGGATGCAAAGGAGGTGGCATTGGTTCAGCTGTTGATGTGTCCCTTCCTAATGTCATTGCTCTGCCTTCCTTCTTAACCCTCTTGTCTTGCTACCATGTTGCCTGTGCCAAAATGACTGGCTTTCTAAAAACAGCACTTACCGTCAGTAATTGGAGTGTTCTGTCTCTCCATCAGCAGTTCACTGCAGGGGAGAAAATGTCACCACATACATTTTGTCTATGTTCATTGTTGGGCTCCGTGGGGCTAGCCAGGCATGGTGGTCTTGTGTGCCTGTAGCCCCGACACTCTGGGGACTAAGGCAGGGTGATCTTGAGTTTGAGGTCAGTCTGGGATCCATAATGAGACCCTGTCCCCAAATTCAAAAAAGGAGGGCCGAGAAGATAGTTCAGTGGATAAGGTGTCTGCTTGCAAACCTGGCAAGCTGAGTTCAATTCCTAGATGCCCACACAGTGGAAGGTGGAAGGAGAGCGCGGTCTTCCTCTGGCCGCCACCCAGGCACTGTGGCACGTGTGCGCCACCCTCTCTCATCAGATAAATAAAAGTATTTTTTAAAATCCCCCAAACAAAACCCAACAGATAATACGTTAGAGTCACAGAGCCAGTGTGATGCTAACAGTCTTTGGTTCACATGCACCACACACATCGTCTTCCAGATTGTTCTCAGCCCTTGCAGCTCCCGGCCTGGTGTTTCTCCATTTGGGCTTAGTTTTACCTTTGGCATCTGACATTCGATCCATGCCATTGGTTCTGTTTCTTCTAAGTCCACCTGGATTAAAACTCTCTTTCCAGTCTTGTCCCCAAAGCTCCCCCTTGGTCTACATGGCTCTAGGTAGCTTCTTATCAGCCTTTTTCAGCTGATTCCCAAATCTCCCTGCCTGTGAGCCTCAGGCTAGGTTATGTCAGACAAGATGGCCAGTCAGCAGGGAAGGATACGGGCTGACCCTCCAAATTCTCCTTGCTGCCAAAAGTTGTCAACTCACTATGCTGTGCCCTCCTGCCATTAGACACCTTTTATCTGGAACCACTTGGGTCTTTTCAAGCGTGCCTGCGACAGCTGGCATGGTGCCACATGCCGGTAATTCCAGCATCTGAAAGGCAGAGGCAGGAGGATTACCATGGATTTGAGGCCAGCTGGGGCCACATATCAACACTGTCAAAAAAAAAAAAAAAAAAAAAAAAAAAACCAATTCGATGGATGGTGCCGCCCACACTGATGGGCTCCTTCTCCTCGCTGCTGGCCCCTGACCAGCTCCCCAGCGGCTTGTCCACTGGGACAAAATTCTACATCCAGCACCACCCAAGGCCAAACCCAACGGTTGACAGTGGGGCTGACCTCGAGCACCTCGGCTTTGCTGCGGTTCATGCTCATCAAACAACACAGTGAAGGTGTTTCAGAGTCTAAAAGAGGGGATGCATTGGAAGAAAGTTTGGGAGCCTTAGTTTACTCCATAGAATGATCACAAGCAGATCCTCCGGATTCACCTGTCTGCTGAGATCTGAATGTGACGAACTGTCCGCAGATCTGAACCAAGTCTGAGTTTGTCTTGTATCATTATATAAAAATACCATGTTCTTCAAATGTAAAAACAAAAAAGGCAAACAAAAAAACAAACAATAACAAAACACCCAACCAAAAATCAAATCAACCAAACACTAACTGGGACGACAAAGGAGACTGTCCGGGCTCCGCAGAACAGAATGTCTGGTCTATAAATGCATCCGCCACAGATATTAGTTAGTAATCCTCTCTCTTTCTACCGAAAAATTAGAAGCTGAGATTTATTGACAACCTTTAATTTTCCAGACAAGATTGAACCTCTCAGGGTTTTGTAGAGATTAAAGGGCCTCATTTAATTCTTACAAAACCCACGAGGCTTTTACTAGCTCTGCCTGGTCAGATAATAAATACTAAATGTTTTTTGAGAGCTTGTCATTAAATGTCCTGCATACATTTCATGAAAATTCTTTGCAGGCTGCGTTAGTTGAGCTTCTGGATTATAAGCAACAGAAACTGATGCTGACTAGCTAGATAAAGAAGAAATGCGCTGGAAAGGACTGCAAAGCACCTCTTGGACGTCCTGTCAGAGGAAGTGTTAGCAATGGAATCAGAAAGTTCCAGAAACTCATTCTTGCTAGATGGACTTGAAGACTGTACAGTCCTAGGGGCACCTTCTCCTTATTTGCTTTCCCCCAAAGGGCACACTCATGGGAGCCTAATCTAGGTCATAGGAATCCATCTCTGGACCAGTCAGGACAATGTAGCTCAGGCCTGGGCAGATGTGTTCTCTTAGAAGCCGGTTCACTAGGTGTCACTTGCCAAAGGGTGATCACCACAGCCTATAATTTGTGTGTTGGCATCCTGGGTCATTCAAGGGGTGGTAATGGAAGAGCATTTGATAAAGGGATTCTGCAGGAAGCGTTTAGGGATAGCAGTGGGGAGGTGCCGCCCTCAGGTCTAAAAGAGGAAGAGGAAGGGGTGGTCTTCTGGAACTCTCCGTAAGGAGAAAACTGCCCGAGAGAGGTTCTTGAGAGGGGGTCACAAGCGTTCCCCACAGGAGCCCACATGTGGGATCCCCACGAGGCAAGCTTTGAGTTATCACACACTTCCCACCCCCTCCTCCACTTCTTCCCGGTGACTGGAAGTCCAATTAGAAGTCAGATTTGCCAGCAAAGAAGTCTCTGGAGACAGCCTATAAAGGGCCGGCCTTCTGGGACACAGGTCAGGGCAGGGGGGCATGGAGAGTCCACAGAGAGAGTCGACACAAACATCCCAGTTTATGGCGGATGAATAATCCAATGTTTGGGGAAGTTAGTGACGGTCTTAGTCAACTCAGGAGAAGACTTTGGATCCTGTGAGTTTGAAATTTATTTCTCAAGACTGGGCTCCAAATTCTCTATGAAGTCTCCACTTCCTGAGTGGGCGATTACGGGTGTGTGGCACCACACCTGCTTTATGCTGTGCTGGGGATGGAGCTCAGGGTTTGGTGCGTGTACCAGGTCAGCAGGTACCAGGTGAGTCACCTCCCCGGCCCTGGACGCGTGCTTCTGATCGCTGCTCCTTAGCACTTCTCCGAGGAAGACCTTGAACTCAGACCCCACACATGGCTCAGGCGGATGACTAATGCTTTGGTCCCTGGTTAACCTTTTAGGTTCGGAACCAAGGATCTCTTGTCTGGTCTCCTGGGACGGCTCTAGAAGGATTCAGACATGTTGTTTTCCCTCCAGACCCAGTGCTGGGGTCACAGAGCTATATGGTTTGGGTGGTGTATTAGTCAGAGTTCTCTGAAGAAACAGAATCTCTAGAATGTAATATATATAAATAAGTTTCTTTAATTAACTTACAATAAAAATAGCGTCCTTCATAGTAGCTGCCTGTAGCTGCTTCGTTCTTGACCGGAATGATCCACGAAGCCAAAAGATCCCAAGAAGGTCTCAAGCCTTTACTTCTCTGGAGGGTTGAAGACGGTGGGCTCCAGCGTCGGTGAAGAATAGAGAACAGCAGCAACATAGAAAGGATGAAGCTCCGCATCAGCCAAGGACGGGGGCAGCAGCAGCGGCAACAAAGAAGGCCACGATGCTCTAAAAGTGGACGACACTCGAAGCTCTCAGAGTGGACTCCACGGCAAGTCGACCCAAGATAAGGGAAGAGCAAGTCCTTCCTCCTTGCACCTCTTATTTTTTTTTTATAACATTTTTATTAGTATTTCCGCTCATACAAACTTAATAGGTAGACCAGTTCCCTCCCCCCTCCTCCTCCCCCCGAACCCCCTGCTCCCCCGCCCTCCCTCCCCATCTCCCAGTACCTCCCCCCCCAATTCCCAGAGAGTCCTTTATTGTGTATGCCTAACTCTCCTCTTGGTCCTCCTTTCTGATGACGTAAAAGGACCCAGTGGCATTTCCCTGAACCCTTTCTCGTGTTCCCCTTAAGCATAGGAACACTACTGTGGCCATCAATCCCTTGCCTCCAAGGATCTTGGTGCTTTTAGCCAATGTTAGACTTTGCTTGCACCTCTTATTATCTGGTCCACCACTGGAAAGTACCACCCACTATGGGCTGTGTTCTCCACAGCAATCAATCAAGTACCTGCAGACTTGTTCAGGGGCCATTCCAACCATTAACCTTCCACAGCGGTGACCCAACTAAAACTGTCACTAAAATTTAACCATAGCGGGTGTCAGAGCCAAGTGTGAGTGGAGTGCAGGCAACTCCACTCTCCCCTGAGCAGGGATGTGATGGAGCCGTCAACTGCGTGTCAATTAATCTCTCTTCTTTCTAAGTCTTTCAGGGGAGCACTGTCAGGCCTGATCACAAAACCTGTGAGAGCTCGTACCATCCATTATCAGACGCCTGTTCATCTCGCAAATAGGCCTATTAGCGCCACATCTGTCTGGCCATGCACTTTCCATTAGTGTCACATCTGTCTGGCCAGGCACTTTCCCAGTCACTGCTGGGAGCCCATCCATCCATCATGAAAGGGAAATGCCATCCCATAGCCTCTGCCTGATTCCACTGTCTTCTCCTTATCTGCCTCTTCTTTAGCTAGTGACAGGGAATCTCTGTCGCACATTGACTGTATGTCAGACAATGTGGATCATTTCATTGCCTCTTGACAATAAACCTAGAGGTAGGTAATATTTAATCCTTACTTTATAAAAGAGGAAGTGGAAGTTTCTAGGGTTTAAGCGTGGTGTCTATGGTAACATAGTAAATAGCAAATCTAAGATCTGAGTCTAGAGAGATGAGTTCCAAAGCCAACACTTTCCCATGCTGCCTTTTAGTGGGATCTGTCTTCATTAAACAGTGCATTCTAGCCACCCTTCTCCCTTTTCAAAAGTGAAATTCTGATATGTCATTTGAATAAGAACATCATGGAGACCAAGAGGGGGTCATCAGATATCCATGTGTTCTTGTAACGCTCCCATCTCTACTTGAGCTTGAGCCCTGTAACCATATCTGGTACATTGGATGGTCCCATTAGACAGTGGCAGAAGTAGTTAATATGCATCATTTTTAAAATGTCACTCCACCCATTCCTTGTCTTTCTTTTCTTGGTTGCGGAATTAAAGAATTCTGGGATGGCTACATTATCAGACATAAGCACCTATTTCAGCTTGAAGAGGGTCATACAGTGGAGTTTTCTAACCCCCACCGAATGTAATATGTGCGAGGATTAAACCTGTGTGGGGTTAGATGGCTTCGATGAGGGGCTTTATTGTATGAACACAGACATTGCTACAGGGAAGTGGGTCACTACGTTGACCCTGTAATGAGCTAGTCTCTGGCCTAAAAGGAAACTGATATTGGGGGCTAGAAATATGTGCAGGTGCGATATGTTTCCCTGAGACATGATGGACTATTTAATATGTGTGTGTGTGGGGGGCAGACTCCACATTTATATCTATAGAATCCCTAAGAGACTGAAAAGCTTCAGAATACAATGTGTGCTGGCTGCTCTCTTTACATGTGTCAGGTTTATGAATGGATGAGCTCAGAATAGCATTGAGGACAGACTTGTAGAATGGATTTTTAAAAATCCAACTATGTGTTGTACAAAAACCAGCTGTTAGCCACAATTAGATCAAAAGTAGAAGACTAGGAAAAGATATGTCATGCGAATAGTAATTCAAAGAAAATACACATGGCTGATGGCAAATAAAAACCAGATTTTTGGACAAAAATTGTCACTAGGGCAAATATGAGCATTTTTGCAGTTGCGAAAACATCAAGTCATCCAGAAGACATAAAAATTATAAATATACACAGTTTATAACAGAACCTGAAGATGTGTTAAGCAAAAACTAAAAAAAATTGAATTAATAATCGTATGATAATATTTGGAGAATTCAACACCCACCCACGCTTAATAATGCATAGGACAAGTGGGCAGAAGATCAACAAAGAATTAGAGATATGGATAGCAATATAATAAACTAAATCTAATAGATAGCAACAGAGTTCTTTAAATAATAACAGTAGAATAACAATTCTTTTTGAGTGCACTAGAACATTCTCCAGAATAGGTCCGCTGTCAGACTATTAAAAACATCTCAATAAATTCAACAATAGCATTAAAGTAATAAAATATCTAGGGATAAATTTAACAGAAGAAGCACAATATTTTGCCAAAAAATGGCAAACTATTGTTGAAAGAAATCAGACGATCTGAATAAACAGATGCTTCAAGATTTTGAAGACTTAATATTGTCAAGATGGCGGTACTTTCCAAATGGATCATGACTAGCATAATCTCTATTAAAATCCAAGCTGTATTTTTTTTCAGGAGTTGACAAACATAATAAAAAGCAAAGAATCTAGAGAAGGAATAATTTTGGAGGCTTCACACTTTCTGGTATCAAAACTTCCCCAAACTACAAAAATCAAATAGCAATATCTGCATCAATGGAATAAAGTAGACAGTAGCAATAAACCCACATATTTATTAGAGTCAATTGACTTTCAACAAGGATTGCAAGACCATTATGAGGCAGGAGGAAAAAACAGAGCAGAGAGAACATTCTTTTGTGCAAAAGAATGAAGCTACTATCTCACAGCATGAACAAAAAGTAACTTAAAATTTATCAAAGGCCTAAATTTAAGAGCTACAGTGAAAACACCCTTCGAAGAAAACAAGCATAAATCCTTATATCTTGGTTGAGATGATATTTTTTTCGAAAGAAAAAATTAGGCTTTACTAAAATTGAAGGACCCCATAAAGTACTGTAAAGAAATAACAAGACGACTCACCGAAAAGAAGAAAATATTTGCAAGTCTGATATGCATATGATATCTGATAAAGATGTAGTATTCGGACTACATAAAGAATCATTATAACTATAAAAAGAGAAATAACCTAATGCTAAAATGAACACAGGATTTATGGATTTTTTTTGAAATATGATAGACACTCAACAGTAAGTGCATAAGAAGATGGTCTTCAGTTTTGGGGGAATGTAAGTTAAACTACAAGGAGGCACCCCTTCCACTTCCTACCCACTAACACTGTAAACCAAGTAATGATAACAGCAAAGGCTGTTAAGGACTGGGGAAATAGAGACCTCATATACTGCTGTCAGCAACATCACCCATTGTGGGTGGTTACCTTTCTGATAGACTTTTTCCACCGCAGGTGGTGTGCCCACTTTGGAAGACAGTCTGAAAAGTTCTTATAAGGCTGGACATGGAGTTTCTATATAAGCCACCAATTTTACTCTGAAGTAGTTATCTCAGAACCATAAAACATACACCCATGGAAAAAGCTACACATAAAGGTTTGTGGTAGAATTATTCCTATTTACCTAAATTTATCATAGTTCTAAATGTGAGAGCCAAGAAGATGATTCTCTTAGAAGAAAACAAGTGTAAATAAATCTTCACAGTCTTGGCTCAGTTAATTGCTTTTATCTGCAAAAGAAAAAAAAATGGGCTCATCAAAATAAAGTAAGCAATGTACATATCCACCAATAGATGTATAGGTATACCAGTAACTCTTCTCCGTTACTGTGAGACAATACTCAAAATTAAGCAACTTAATGGGAGAAAGGGAGATTTATTCCGTTTACAGTTCCAGAGGGGAGATACAGTCCTTTATGGTGGAAAAGGCGTGGCTGGCTGGCAGAAGCTGAAGGAAGATAAGGCCACTGCAGACATCATGGAGAACTGTTACAAGCTCAAGAGCAGACTCCCTCACTCAAGCAGGGCGAGGCTAACCAACCTCAAGGCCCACCCGCTGTGACTGCCTTCCTCCAGCAAGATTCCATCTCCTAAAGGTGCCATGACCTTGCCAAACAACTAAAGATTCAAACACATGAGCCTGTGGGGGAAATTACATTTCAAACCATGATGATCGGCAAATAATAGTATATTCACACAACACAATATTAGTCAGCCATAACGACACATGATTTGTACTATAACAGGGATGAACCTTGAAAATATTAAGGGAGAGGAACCAGACACAAAGGGCCACATATCATATGATTTCATTTATCTGGTGTGTAGACTAGACAAAGCCATAGAAAGAGGTAGAGGATTAATGATTTCTAAGAGATGGAGAAAGGAGGAAATGAGACATCATTGCTAATGGTAACAAGGTTTGGTGAAAATATTGTAGGTCAAATAAAGTATTCTGAAACACACGACTAGCTAGCAAGTACGATCATTCACTACGTGCTGTTTGATACCCTCATCTTAGGGGAAAGCAAAATAAAACCACAACGAGATTCCATCTGGCAGGCATTAGAATGACTGTTCCCAAAAGATGAAAGTAGCAAATGGTGGCGAGGATGAGGAAGAATGAGAACCTTTCTTTGCATACTGCTGGCGAGAAGGAAAGTGTGCAGAGTTGCCTGAGAAACATTCTGGAAGAGTCTCTGCAAATGAACCATAGAACCGGCTGAGGAGACGCGCCTACATGTTCATTGCGGAGCTGTCTGAAATATCCAGCAAGCAAAGCACCTTAGCTCCCTGTCAGCAGATGAAAGGATAAAGAAAACATGGCATTTACACAAATTCCAAAACTGTGAAAAAGATCTGGTAGAAAAATAGTGCTAAATTAGGGCACCCTAAGCAATTTTTATAGGTATTATAAAAATCTTATAAACAAGATAAAGCCCAGAATATTGAGGTCAGCAGAGGTGGAAAAGCCGATTGCTTCGAGTTCCTAAATAGTCAGCGGTGGGGAATTGTTAATGAAGCTGTCACAAGCAAATGTGACAAATCTCAAGAAGTAATTCCAGGCATTCCACAGCTGGTTCCACTCTCACTTGCACAGAAAGAGCCCCCAGGGGTAAGAAGGTGAGAGACATGGCATTTGAAAACTTTGTCTCCCAAGGTAATGCTGGGTATGACTGCTGATGAATGGAACTGATGAGGTGGAAACGAATCAGAAACTCCTAGCTTTTTGAGGAAACAGAACCATCAAAGAAACTACAAGCTTGTATTAAAGAGCAAGGATCAGTTAGTTTAGCCTTATGCCTCAGGTGAGAAGAAGTGAACGCCTGAAGTCTGTGTTCTCAGGTCCATATGATCAAGAAGAATAAGGGACCAGGAGGAAAGCACTGGCGGGGAGAAGGGGGGTGGGCCAAGGATTACAGGGAACAGCAGAGAGCTCTGGGCTGGGCAGACTTCATGATGTTCAACTGAGCGCCTGAATTTGGAACCTTAGTATTGTAATGGACCAGCAGAGCGCCCGCGTTTGATACCTTAGTATTGTACTAACCAGAAGTTCTGTGGATGCCTCTAGTTTCTTTTTCTGTACGAGTGTTTATATCTTGTCCCTATTCCATTGCTTGTATGTTGGTGTGAGTATGAGGTGGACGACTTGGCTTTTACAAACAAACAAACAAACCAGGGTCTTTCTCTGTAGCCTGAGCGCTATCATGGAACTCACCAGATAGCCCAGGCTGACTTGGAACTCTGAGCAGCCTTCAAGCAGGCAACCCAGTGCTGGGATTACTGGCGTGTGTCACCACACCTGGTGATAGAGGAGACTCTGATCACCCCCCACGAGCAGCTGTTGGCACTCTTCCACTCTGCAAAGGAGGAAACAAAGGGCTATTTTATGACCAGAATGTACTGCAGTGGAGACTGTTACTGGTCATTAAATAGGTTCACCCAGCCTTGCATGTTGGCTGGTAATTTTCCTTTCCTGTAATGTCCTTTTGAGCTGTTGGATCAAGCTTTTACAGACTTTGCAAAACGAGTTCTCTCTTCTGTTTTCTGGACATATTTTT
This sequence comes from Typhlomys cinereus, assembly GCA_023101885.1. Taxonomy (NCBI): domain Eukaryota; kingdom Metazoa; phylum Chordata; class Mammalia; order Rodentia; family Platacanthomyidae; genus Typhlomys; species Typhlomys cinereus. The sequence goes on along the minus strand of JALPQD010000468.1, from coordinate 1,031,977 downwards.
TTTTTATGCCAGCAGTATTTATTCCTTAGGATTTCGTGACACCATGCAGACCACAGTTTTCTTCATGGGAAGAATTTAAATTGCCTTGAAATTGGCTGTTCCCCATCCCTTCTTCCACATGTCTAGTGGGGATAGACTCACAGAGGGCTGACTACGCAGCCTCGACCTGCAGGAGTCTAGTGGGGCTAGACTCACAGAGGGCTGACTACGCAGCCTCGACCTGCAGGAGTCTAGTGGGGCTAGACTCACAGAGGGCTGACTGCGCAGCCTCCACCTGCAGGAGTCTCTGAGCAACTGTTTGGCTTTGAACCAGGCAGGAGAGCTGCCTGCCCTGCAGGGACTATGCAAAGAGCAAGAAACACAACTTACGTCTGTGTGTGTGTGTGTGCATGTGCGTATGTGCATGTGTGCATGCGTGTGTGTCCATGTGTGTGTGTGTGCATGTGTGTGTGCATGCATGTGTCTCTGTGTGTGCGTGCACACACACATGTTCATATATGTGCTTGTGTGTGCACACATATGTGCATATGTGTGTGTACATGAGGACACTTGAGTGTGTGGACATGTGTGTGTACATGAGAGCACTCGTGTGTGTGTCCATGTGGGTGTGCATGCGTGTGTGTCTGTATGTGTATCTGTGCTCTGTGCTTGTGTGTATCTATGTGTGTGTGTGTGTGTCTGTGTGTGTGTTCATGAGGGCACTTGAGTGTGTGTGTTCATGAGGGCACTTGAGTGTGTGTGTACATGAGGGCACTTGAGTGTGTGTGTGTTCATGAGGGCACTTGAGTGTGTGTGTGTTCATGAGGGCACTTGAGTGTGTGTGTTCATGAGGGCACTTGAGTGTGTGTGTACATGAGGGCACTTGAGTGTGTGTTCATGAGGGCACTTGAGTGTGTGTTCATGAGGGCACTTGAGTGTGTGTGTGTACATGAGGGCACTTGAGTGTGTGTGTACATGAGGGCACTTGTGTGTGTGTTCATGAGGGCACTCGTGTGTCCGCCTGCGCAGGCTCAAGGTCCCCCAGCCTTACATGTCAGCCTGTAACTTTCCTTTCTCATAGTGTCTTTCCGAGCTTTTGGGATCAAGGCTGCAGCCCGTGTGCAGAAGTCTCTGGAAGCTGCTCGGGAGGGGCCCAGCCTCAGAGGAGGTGGCTAACACTGGGAACCATCCTGGATGGTTCTAGCTCCTTATTGCTTTGCTCTGGGTTTCCCAGGCTCCTCTTTCCAGGGTCAGAATTGTGGGCCGCCTCCTTCTCAGCCTGACATTTTTACATGGAATCTGAGGACCTGAACTCAGGCTCTTTTGTTTATAAGGCAAAGGCTTTAACCCTTGAGTCATCTCTCCAGTCCATAACTTAATATTTTATAAGTATTTGCTATATTTATTATAGGACCTTGATAAACTTTTACATTCATTTTTCATATTTAAAGACATAATGGTCCATTCTAAGGGATATGGGAAGAGTAAGCAGCTCCCTGACACATTGGGCTGAATGATTTCTTCCCTCCCTCCTGCCTGGTGCTGATATTCTATGAGAGGTGACCGTCGGACACAGCAAACTCTTCTAGGGTCATGGTCTGTCCAGGCTGCCTGGTGTCTTCAGCACGAGGACTGCAGGTCCAGATGCACTGGGGCGTGGCCGGAGCAGCTACGTGGGGAAGAGGGAGGCAAGTTACAGTCTGTGTGCAGAAGGTTCTAGAAGCTCCTTGAAGAGGCAGAGCCTCGGAGGATCTGTAATGGGCAGTTTCTCAAGACAGCGCAGTTCACGGAAACTTCCAAGGGAGTCCGGGGCCATTCTGCCTTGTGTTCTGTGACCACAGGAGACAGGGAGGCATTGCAGGGTTCCCTCCCCCACCCCCATAGTGGAAAACTCTGGGAAACAAGATTGGACACAGCTATGCGAGCCTCAAACTACACTGTCCTGGAGCCGGAGGTCAGAGGCCTCCACGCTGGGCAGCCGCAGGAACTGTCTTGTGACATCAGCCTTGGGCCTGACTGAATCTACTCATCAGGAAAAAGGTGAGGGAGGTCAGAGGTCAAAGGTGCTGACCCTCAGGACCTCTTCAGGGCCCTTAACTGAGGAGGGGAGGAAAACCAGGGGGCACGGGGGTGGGCTTGGCCACGCGTCTGTCTGTAGCCAATAGGTTCATAGCCTGCAGCTCAGATGAGAGATAGGAAGACCTCTAGCTGAGGGGCTCCCTGCGCCCCCCAGGAGAGACCAGTGAGGCTGGGTGAGAAGTGTGGAGATACAGGAGAAGGTTGTGAGGGAAGCGCCAGCCAGCACCACGATGCCTCTGCTGGCCAAGCAACAGGAGGTGGAAACACCTTGAGTCGGGCTGTGTTGGGAGCTGGGTGTGTAATGTACCCTCTTTCTCCTCTGACCCTTCAGACCCAGAGAACACCAGTGCTGATGTTCCTGCCCCCCCAGCATTACCCAATCCCTCATGTTTTCCTTTGCCTTGTCCCCGCCTTTGCAAACAGCCCTTGTATCAGATCAGTTATCCTAACTTGTCCGCGTATTGAATTACCTACTATTAGTGGTGGCCTTCGCAGTCCTGTTAGCTTATCGAACTGTTGATCCGTTTGCAGTTGGGACCCTGCTGATAGAAGCCAGTCTGTGCATGGCTCTGGGGGGGCCCTGAGATTTTTTTTTTGGCTCTCAGCAACCAGCTCTGGAGGTAGAGGATGGCGGTAGGGTCTAAAGGATATTTGATGGTCATTTTCATTACCGATTTGTCTGGCTTTGGAATGGCCTGGGGGTCACTTCTTTGAGGCTCTGTGGATGTGCTCCCAGAGAAGTTCAACTAAGGAGAAAAGACCTATTTTGGATGTGGGTTGTGCCGTCCCCTAGGCTGGGGTCCTGGTCTGAATAAAAAGGAGAAAGCAAGGTGAACGCCAGCTGCAGATGTGCTGCGACCAGCTGTCTTCGACCTCTGCAGCACACCCTTCCCCACTAGGATGGATGAGTCCTTAGAGCCACGAGCCCAAATAAACCCTCCTCCATTAAATTTGTCACAACAATAGGAGAAGCAAGTAACACATGAGTGGGTATCTTTTATTGCACAAAAAAACAAGAGTATAAACTCTTGCTTTATGACACACTTCAGCTCAATGCCAGCTCAATGCCTTTGGGGCTAAATCGTCAGGAAGGGCAAAGATTAGATAGATCAGCACTGGGGGGCCGTAGTGTGTTAGCTCTGTTTCTTGTTGCTAAGTCCAAACGCCTGGTTAGAAAGCAACTTGAGGGCGGAAAGGTTTGTTTTGAATCTTGTGGTTCGGGGATGTCACTCATCATGCCAGAGAAGGCGCAGCAGTGGGACCCGCTCTCGCTGTGGTGGGAGGAGACTGCTCGTTCACACCCCTGAGGATGCAGAGAAAGAGGAATGCTGGCATTGCAGCTCCTTTCCCCCTTTTTGCTGAGTCTAGGAATGCAACCGTAGGATGGTGCTGTTGCATTCAGGGCGGGCCTTACACCAGTTATTACTCTCTGGAAATGCTCCTCCACACACACTCTGAAGCAGGTCTCACCGAATGCCTTAGGCATGTATTCATCTGATCAACTTGATAAAATTGACCCTCACAGTGTCGTATTGGGAGGCAGGTGGCCACGGTAAGACTTTAGCTCAACGCCAGTTATCTCATACAGATCCACAGTACGTAATGCTTGCGCTTTTATTTTTCTTATACATGTGTACAGTGCATGTATGCGTGCGTGCATGCGTGCGTGCATGTGTGTGTGTGTTTACATGAGTGTAAACCTGGATGAACGTGCACATAAGTGTGTGTATATACGCCTGTGGAGGTCGAAGGGTGATATTGGCAGTCATACTTGATTGCTCTACCCTTTCCTGTTTTGAGTCTGGGTCTCTAATTAAAAACTGAGAATGCCATTGCAGGAAGTTGGTCAGCCAGTTTGCTCTGAGATTCCCAGGTTCTGCGTTCCTGGGGCGGGGCATACAGGTAGGCTGCCATCCTTGCTGGGCATTTATTTTAAACCTGGGATCTGGGGATCTTGAACCTAACCCTTTCCGCTTGCACAGTAAATGCTTTAACCGTGAGTCATCTTCCCAGCCCAACGGAGCTTGCTCCCCGGAGGAGGCGGATAGAGGCGGGGTTCACCGGCAGGATGGGTAATTGTACAGTCTAGTGAGGGAGCGGGGGTTGGGTCTCCCTGTCTCTGGGGCATTTTCATGAGTGGGGATCTCTACCGCCATACTGGAGCATTGATTGACAAAGCTGTCCATGCCTGAGGATGTCCCACCCACTGGCTTTCTGAGTCCACTCACATGGAAGGAATGTTCTGAAGAAATGGGGCTGGAAACATTCAGTAGATACAAGGGCCCAGGGGAGGGTGGGCACGAGAGATTTTCAGACAGGTTTGTCAGAAGTTTAATAGATCCTGAAAGAGTGAGAAGATTTTTGGAAACAATTTTCAAACAGCATTTCCCCGGAGCACCAAGGTAGTTTTATTTATCTAAGCCACGTGACCCTTCCTCTCCACACGTTAACGAATGAGCTGTTGCTGTGTCAGTGTCACAGAATGTCCCATCAAACGTGTGAGAAAATTAGAAAGAGAGGGAAATGACTCAGGTATTGTTCCCATATATTGTCCCGGAACCTTTTGGTTCATTCCATTCTCTCGTGTGGTAGATACATGAGATCAGCAGCTTTTGTCCCGCCCTGCTAGGACTTGCCCTCCACAGCACTGTCCCCGTTTAAAGCCCTGTTTGGGGGTGATTTGATTTATGTCTCGCCCTCTGGCCAAGGGCTGAGCTGAATGTTCTCTTTCATACCCCGTTCTTCATCCCTGCTAGTCGCCCCATCAGGACTTCACAGAGACAGTCACATGAAGGCTGGCTTCCCCTGAAAGAGAAGGTGAAACACAGTGTCGATGCTGCGCCCACATCTCTATGGGAAAAGACTCTTTCTGCCACCAACCAGCCAGGGGATGTGTGTGATGCCAGTGTGGTCGCTGTGGGCGTCAGGGCCTCGTGGGCAAGGGCAGGGAAGACTTCGATCAGATCTTGCCCTTGGAGTGTGTGAGAGGCATCCGGCTCTCTCTGATTTCTTTGGAGCTGCTGAGAGGCTCTGACTTAATCCAAAGTTCTGGATCTCACCGTGGCTTCTGCACCCGTGTAAAAATCATAATATGCTGGGGCCAGCGGCCACTGAGCAAAAGATGCGATGCTTTCAGTAGTAGATGCTTGTCCCCAGGCTGAGGAGGTGGCTTAGGACAGAAAGCCTTTGCCTTGCAGGCTAAGAACCTGAGTTCGGACTCCTTGTAAAAACGCAGGGCAGACACAGCAGCAGCCTGCATTTCCAGCCCCGGAAGATGGAAACCCCAGAGAAAAGCAACAAGGTGGAAGAACAATCCAGAATGATTCCTGATGTCACCCTCAGGCCTCCGCAGGGACACATAGTGCCCTTTGAGACACACACTCGCACACACTCATATACACACACTCACACACACACACACACATACACTTTAGGCCCAAGCCTTCCTTCTACCTTTGACTCATCCCTTCCTTCTTGTTCTACGAAGTACAATTCGATGATCAAAGATTCCTGGTACAGGAAGACGAAAGATTTCTGTTGCCCAAAAGAATGAGGGTCATACAGGAGGATCGTGCATCTGTGGAGCGGTTGATGGCTTTCAACTCCACCTAGCAAAAGCAACCTTTCTTCTCTTGTCCAGGTCACTGTTATTTCACGTCTCTGTTACCATCAGCTGAACCTCATTCCATTGAATCCATTGGGAAATACTACATTCGATACGCCACACGCAGTCACTGTGTTTCTTTAGAACCAATCTGTGCTTTACATGGGTGACTGGGAGTTGAGCCGGTTGAAGCAGGAATTTTCTAGAATGTGAAATAGACACACAGTAGAAGATGGCTGAAGCCTGGGGCTTGTCCTTTGGGTACGGTTGACAGATGACAACTGCTTGGTTCCTTTTTCTGGAAGTACATTTCTGCCAGGCATTTTTATGTGGGATCTGGAACTCAGGTCCCTTATAAGGCAAAGGCTAGAACTCTGGGCACAGCTGTGAAGAACCGCTAGTTGAGCTGAGCCCTGAGCAGGCCTGCAGGAGATGGTCTGATGGATGGGAGGGCCCAGCCCATGGTGGGTGGGGCTGGTCCCTGGGCAGAGGAATAGATGGATGGAGCTGGTTAAGGAAACTGGCATCCTTCTGTACACTTGGCCGGGCCTGCTGGTCTGGCAAGTGGGGAATGTCCTTGTGGGCCTGTGGCTATGGTGTGGTCAGTTCCTTTGGCTCCTTGGCGCTCTCCCGCCAAGCTGGGCAAGGCACTGTAACCGCGAAATGGAAGCCAAGCTTCAGACCCACTACGTAGCTGAGCGTGACCTTGAACTTCTGATCCTTGTGCTCCCACCTCCCAAGTGCTGACATTACCGGCGTGTAGCCGGAACGTCTAGTTCATGTGGTGTCGGGGATTTAAACTCAGTGCTTCGTGTACGCTTGCTGCCGTGGTTTGAGTGTCCATCAATCATAGGCTCAGGTGTTTGAATGCTTAGTCGACAGCGGGTGGTGCTGTTAGGGAAGGTTGTGGAAACTTGAGGAGGTAGACCTTGCTGGATGAAGGAAGTCCTGGGGGTGGGCCTTGACGCTTTATAGCCCGACCTTGCTTCCTGTTCTCTCTCTGCTTCCTGTGTGTGGATGCATCGTGAGCCAGTTGCCATCCCTTCTCTGCCATGGTTGGAACCGTGAGCCAGAGAACCTTTCCTCCCATGATAGTTAATCCTGGGTGTCAACTTGACCACACCTGGTATTAACTAAGATCAGCTGTCAGACTCTCTGAAGAGATTATCCAGATCAATACACACCATATAAAGACCAGCCCTAGATCTGATTGGAGCCTTCCAGGAGCAGACCAGATAAAAGGAACCATAAAACAGGAGACTTTGATAAGAGACTCTCCAGAAATGCTCCACCCTTCAGCCATCACCCACTGCCCTACTGGACTGAGCAGCTCTGAGCCTCCAAGATGTCTGCAATGACTTAGCTGCCTCCAGCTTCAGCCACCAGCCATGTGGCCTCCACCACGAAAGACTATTTCTCCCCTCTGGAACTGTGAGCTGGATAAATCTCCCTTTCTCCCTTAGGTTGCTTGACTAGTGCTCTCTTAGCAACAGGGAAGAGTAACCATCACACCTCCCGTGAGTTGCCTTGCTCAGAGCATTTTATCACAGCAACAGAAGAGAAAGTAACACCCACCAACTAACAGCATCTCTTCCTGTAGCAGATTCAAGCATCCGAAGGTTTTGCTCAGTGAGATCAGAGCAGCAGGAGTTTTGGAGTTTGAACCCCGTGCTTCTCTCTGATATGGTTCGAGCTGCCCTTTCTCTAGGTGTGTGTGGTAGAAGCTGCAGCACCGTGGACAGAGTAGGTATTGGTGCACAGTGAAAGGACACAGGCAGCCAGCCTTCTGGAGCCTTCCACTCACATGGGATGCAAATCCTGTGGGACAGGGCCGCTACACATCCTTGCTCTGGTTCAACCTTTGACCCTCTTGCTCACCGAATGGTTGGGAGGGCAGTTTAGAGTCGGGAATAGAGAAGAGGATGGCTAGGGTCTGGGAATGCCAGGACAGAGGAGGGATGCGTGCGTGTCTGGGAATGAGTGTGATCGAATGGGAATGCGTGTGGGGCTGGGGGGAGGGGAGCGACAGTGCCTCTCCATGAGACGAGGCCAGAGTCTTGTCGGAGTTTTCTACCCACCACCCTCTCCATGCATCGTGGAGGACTACATTTGGGGTTAGAAACCCAGGATTTAAATCACGAAGCAAGAGCCAGAGGGGACTGGGGGGTTCAAGGCAGTTCCGACAGGGGCTTAAAGGAGCAAAGAGGTTTGAGGCGTTGATTCCCTTCTATGAAGTCAACTGTTTCACATGACAGTATAATTCTCTGTCACCTCTTGTTCAGAGTTCTGGAGGGAGAGGCAGAGATAGTAGACCATTCTTGGATGGGGAAGGGACTCACGGACTCATTAGAGTTTAATTTAATTAGAAAAACCATGCGCCTGTTGGGCCGGCACCTCAAGAACACCATCCCTGTGTGCTCTCGGCCTAAGGAGGGGGCACTTTCTGGTCATAGATTGTGGGTGTCAAGTCTTAAATCCCTGCTCAGTGACCTTTCATCAGTCCGGTCCAGAGATGGGGGGGCCTAAGCCCGGGATCTTGGTTCCCTAAGAGACTCACTCAGTCTACCTTCTGAGCTCCATCTGGTTAGTCTGTGTGGAGGACCCATGATTCTCACCTCTTATTTCTGTCACAATCCTGAGAACATGTGACAAGGGCTGAACTCCACCGTGCTGATTTTCAAAGTGCTAAGAATGGAAGGTCTTCCTCTTAATACCCCACTCCACAAAGGAGGAGGCAGCTCTTCTCAGGACAGGGTATGCCTTCTGCCAATGACATGCCAGTTTGCTCGGGTCCCCATGCTGTTGTCATAGTCAGACACAGGTGTCAACTTGACAATGGAAGGCCGAACTATGGGCACATCTGTAAAGAAGTAATAGTTGCGGCAAGACCTGAGCCGGCCTGCAGGGGGTCTGCCTGACTGGTGAGGCCTGACCCAGCCCACAGTGGGCAGACTAGTCCCTGGGCAGGTGGGTAAGGTGGGGGAAGCCAGTTCAGTAGCTGGCATTCTTCAGCATGCTTAGACAAGAATTGCAGTCTGGCAAGCGAGGTTTGCCCATCTCTGAGCAAACTCTGTGGGTATGGTGTGGCCAGTTACCTCAGCTCCTGAGAGCTGGACTAGGAATTATAACCGGACAATTACAAGCCAGAATAAAATCCCTTGCTCCCATAAACCGTGTTTGTCACGCATTTACAGCAACATGCAAGCAAACTGCAGCAGTGTTGAAGTCACAGGGAGGAAGCAGCTTGGGACAGGAATGTGTGGAGAAAGGCTTGTCCCCCGTCATAACGCAGCATTGGCTATGCTGCGCTTCCACACCAGATGCCAGCAGCACGGGCCCGGGCACTGTTCTCTCAGCCGCCATGTTGTCAGACCATGTGCCCCCACTGCAGTCCGCGCCATTTGCAGCAGCCCCCGGGGGCATCCTGGTTGAGAACTGACGGAGAAGCTGGTCTGGTAGCTAAAGCTCTCTCAGAAAGAGTCCTTACCCTGCCGCTTCCTGGCAGGACAGTTGACTTTGGAGCATTCTGGGCCCAAAATGAGCTTCAGTAGTCATTAGCAGACAGGAAGTCGTTAAAATCTTGGGAGTGGGCAAGAGAGCCGGCATCCTGAGACCCCAGGAAACTACGAGGGAGAGCACAGATTGGACGGTTTCTTCAGGGTCTTTCACTGAACCCAGAGCTCACAGATTGAGCTTCACTAACTGCCAACAACGCACAGGGCTTCTTCTGTCTCTGTCTCCCCAGCACCGTGATTGCCAGCGAGTGCCAGCGAGCGCCACACCCCGCTCGTAAAACACGAGTTTCAAGGGATCAAAACTCAAGCTTTCACAAGCAAGCGCCTCTATAGACGGTCTATCCAGCTCCGGAAGCACATTTTAAAACCCATTTTATAATCTTACAAATTCACAATCTCAAGGCTTTTTTTAAAAAAGTATTTTATGTGTTAGAAATATTTATAAAAGCAATTGAGGAAACAAAACACTCATTGAGAATGTCGGCTTCGTGGACAAGATAGTTTTCCTGTAGAATTTCACATTTGGTAGGTGTTATTTAAATGGAATTATGATTTAATAAGGTGAGGGAGAGAGAGCCCTGCTATTTATCTTTGCAGGATATAACTTTTAAGAAAATAAATAACGGTGGGCATTAGAACTAAGTATTGACATGAACTGAACTTTGAAGGAGATTTTTTAGTCTCATAAAATATTTAACTGAGATTTAGCAAAACCATTTTAATCACCTTGCTCTCACTGAATAATAGATTATGAACAACTTTAAAGTTGTTTAAAGTTTAAAGTTCATTCATTAAAAATATACCGTTTATTAAAAATAATTGAAAATGGCCGCTTCGTCTCTATCACACCCTTTAACACTTTTTAGTGTGTTTTGTAGTATTTAGTAGCACGGTTAACATTTATAAGTAAATAGATGGGAAGCATCAGACCCTGAGAGAGAAGGAATAAAACTGAATAACTGAGAAAACTGCGTGAACGGCCAGAACAGTGAAGGGCTAATCACTAGCTTGGAGAAGGAGACCCAAGTCTAGGGTGTCTCCCAAATTTCTGGGAGTGATGTCATTGGCCAAGACTGAAAACAGGCAGGTGCTGGTGTGTTAGGAACTGGGCCTGGACAAGTTTCCACCGGCCTGGGAATCTCAGATGCCCGTCCCTAGGCTGGTGTCCTCTGAATCTGCAACTCTGGAACATTCGGGGCCTAAGATGAACGTCAACAGGGAGCTCAACAAGCGGGAGGTTGTTAAAATGACGGGAATGGTCAGGATCTTTTGAGTGAGCTGGCGGAGCGGGAAAGCGGGCTGGCACCCCACGACCCCAGAAAGCTGCGTAATGGAGAGCCGCGTCACGGTGGCTGGGAAACCCGTCACCCAAGAGTGTGAAAAAGCGCGCGCGTGTGTGTGAGGGGCAGCAGGCAGCGGGTGCTAACTTTGGGGACCGTGTGTTCCAGGAAAAGAAGGCGTGGTCAGCAGACTCCAATGCTGGGAAGAGGTGAGGGAGGGTGCCTACAAGGCGCCGCTGGCTTTGGTAACGAGGAGGTCATTCCGGACTTTGAGGGGCGGGCACAGAAACCCGAGCGCACAAGGCTGGAGAGCAAGTGCACGTGTGCGTGGGGAGGGCCGAGAAGGTGATCCGAGGGACCAGAGGGACACCTGGAGAAAGAGGAGGTGTGCTGCTTGGTATGGCAAGCAGGAGTAAGTCACTTGGGGGGGCGGTGTGGGGGTCGGACCCTCCAAAGTCTCGCCTTAGGGGAAGGCCTGGTGGGGCGTGGGAGAGATCCGGCCAACTCCAACACCCAGGGGAGGGGCGCAGCCGCGGGGCTGGTGGCAGCGGCGGCGTGATGCAGGGACCCGGGTTGGCATCAGATCCCCGGCTGCAGCGCGGGTCCCGCGGAGCCCAGGCGGCGCTGGGCGCGCTTCCGGCCGAGGGACCGGGCGGCCACCGCGCCCTGGCGCTCTCAAGTTTCCTGTTGGCAACGCAGCAGGGAGCTTCAGGTAGCGGCCTGGCTGGCGGGCGGCCCGGCGGGTGCCCCTTTGCTGGCTGCGGCTCTGCTGGTCTCCCCTCCACACGCAGGTAGCCCCGCTGGCTCGCTGCTCCCCGCGCCCTTTCCGCTGGGCCGCCCGGATCCTGGGAGCCGGGGGCCCCCCGCTACACCGCACCCAGCTGGGTCCCCGGCCCAGCCCCGGCTCCCCGAGCCGGTCCTGCCGGCTTCAGTGCACCGCAGCGCGGCTCCTTGGCGCCCGCTGTGCGCCCTGCCCAGCGCGTCACCTGCGCGCCAGCCCCGCGGCCACCCCACTGGGGCCCTCGGCATGGCCCTGTCCCCGGAACCCGGTGAGTGCGCGCGATGCTGCACCGCTGACCTTGGGCCGGCGCCCTGAGTCTCCTATGGTCCCTGCCCTCCTGGGCTTGAGTCCCACGTGCTGCGAGATCCGAACCACCTTAGTGCTGACCCCCGATTTCAGCGGTGACCCTGATTTCAACCCCAGCCCTGCCCTGCCTTGCCTGCGCTCCTTCTCCAATCCCTGCTGTGACCTGGGCTCCAGCGGCCTCAGGTAAGGCCACAGCATCCCGGGTTCCTGGTGGCCTAGATTAGGGAAAGGACCTAGGACCTAGGACCACCTTTGGCGCCTGGGCAAGTTTTTTTTTTAAGTGCTTGAGACCCGCGGAGCGTGTTCAGCAGGGGTGGACGTCTCGCAGGAGGTAGGGCATGGATATCATGGTAGATCAACGATTACTTTGAGACCCCCTCCCCCCATTCTTACCTCTGCTTTCTCTGGGCAAGGGAGGAAAGAGTGAGTGAGCTGTAGTCTTAATGCTTGGCCGACTGGTTCCGCCCATGAACTTCCTGCAGCCGCGTTGCCAGCAGAGCTGCTTGGGGCTGAGCTAGACTGGCAGAGGCCTCTGATGGGCGTTTGAGAGGCGCGGGCGCCACAGAGATGGAACGGTTGTGTCCCCAAGCTTGCAGGTGACAGGGAGCCTCTTGGTGACACTGCAGCAAACTTGCTGAGTGGAAATTGGCAGCTCTAGGCGGAATTTCAGCCGCGGTCCCAGCCCCGCGGTCCCAGCCCCGCGGTCCCAGCCCCGCGGTCCCAGCCCCGCGGTCCCAGCCCCGCGGTCCCAGCCCCGCGGTCCCAGCCCCGCGGTCTGCGCTGGAGTGTCTAGCCTCTGACCACTTCCAGAAGCAGCTGGACCCCTCCTAGAAGACGTTGGTCCCCTGGCTGCAGCCCACCAATGCTGGTGGCAGTGCAGCCGCTGAATCAGTGGGCAGAGCTCTGTTGCTCCCACGGTGTCCTGGCTGAGCTGCAGGTTCGGTGGTGACTGGCTGTCCTGGCTACAACTCCAAGGGCTTGGCTTGCTCTGAAGATGCTGTTAGGGCATTGTGTCCTCCCTAGGGATCATGGCTGTGTGAGTAGGTGGCTGGGGGTCTCTCAGCCCTCTCCGTAATCCAGCCTCAACCCTCCGAAGTCTTTTCTTTGCCATATGAGGTTTGCTTTGCTTGCCCTTGCTCTTGCTAGACTGCGCTTCAGATGCCTCACGATCAACCCTAGATCTTGACAGCGTCTTGGGCAGATAAAATATAGGCTTAGAAACAAGCAAGGAGATACATTTCTCGCCTAAAGCTGCTCGGTGGCCTGGTTCTGCTACTACGTGTATTAACTCATGCTAGTTCTATTTCTAGGACAAGAGGCGATGGCTTGGCCTTTTGATATATGGTATGAAGAATTAAGGCTTAGGAGAGTGGCTTATGGCTAAAGTCCAGAAAGTGTACAGTTACCAAGAAATGGCATTGACACAAAGGACCAGACCTCCTGATTCATTTCCATAATTAGACATGGCGTCCTTCTTCCTGTGGCCAAGTAAGAACTTGGGAAAGAAACACCATGGTTCTTTGGTAAATAATGCCGAATAAAAAACTCAGTGTCTGCATTCATTTTTCCAGATGGACCCTCTTGTATCTGGTACCATCTTAATGACGACGAAGATAATATCGTTGACAGATAATTTCTATAAAGCGCGCATGCTAGCAAAGCCAGGACGAGGCCAGACACTTAACATGCTAACTAATTTATTATGATAGCTCATAACATTGGTATTTTTATTGTCCTCCGTTTACAGAGAATGAAACAGCCACAGAAGAGTATCATAATTTGCCTAAGGTCATACAAATAAGTGGTGGAACAGATTCGAACCCAGGTAGTCTGGCCTGAATCTATGTTCTTCAACCAGATACTTTCCTGACTCTTGTGATTGCCGTCAGCAGATTCCATATCTGCTTAGCCTACGCACTCACTTGTTGCTCTTTAAAAAATTTTTATGTGTGGGCTGGAGAGGTGGCTCATGGGTTAAGCCTCCACCTTGCAGGTGGAAGGTCCTGAGTTCGGATCCCAGATCCCACGTATAGACGACAGGTGGAAGCGGGGGCAGCCTGCGCTTCTGGTCCTGGTAGGGCGGAGCCTGTGAATCCCGGGGCAGAAGGAGGTGGAGGTGTCCATGGTGGTTCACGAATTCGTCCGTGGTTCTATACATACACAGACACACACACACACACACACACAGACATACACACACGCACACACATACACACGCACATGCGCACAGTTGAATAAATAATAATAAAAAAATTGTGTGTGTGTGTGTCTCAGAGGGCACTGTGTGTCCCTGTGGAGGACCAAAGGTGACTTTGGGAATCATCTTGAATTGTTTCTACCTCTTTCTTGTTTTGCTCCGCCCACCAGAACTTGAAGTTCAGGCTGCCACTGTTTCTGCCTGGTCGGCTTTTTTTTTTTTTTTTTTTTTAATGTGGGACCTGGGATCTGAACTCAGGACCTTCTGCTTGCAAGACAAAGTATTAACCCCGAGCCATCCCTCCAGCCCATCACTTGTTGCTTTATGCAAGCATTTATTCAACAAACACATATTAAGTGCCTTCTACACATGGAAGGCTTTGGGCTAAAACCATGAGCAGATGTGATGTCCGTGGAGGTGGTATTTAGCAGGTGTCCATCTTCTGTGTAAGTTGCACACATCTCCGAAATGAGAAAGAACTCCTGTCCGTGAGCCTGTGCCTTGCCTTTAGAGAGGAGAGTGGTTTGATTCCTGCCGAGATGTAATTTGATTCAGCCTTTCCTGCCATCGAAGGGCATGAGTGATAACGGGGAATGCAGCCTGGTCTCTGGGACAGGAGATCACCCTGGGTCTGGTTATCACGCATGGTCCTGATGATGTCATTCATGAGGGGAGGGAGGGGGCCGGGGAGATGGCTCAGCGGGTAAGGTGCCTGTTCCTCAAGCATGAGACTTGAGTTCGGATCCCCGGCACCCACCCTAAAACTTTGGCTTGGCTGTGCAGGTCTGTGACCCCAGAGCTTGGGAAACAGGGAGAGGCCGGTCCCATGGGCTTGCTGGACAGTCAGCTTAGTTGAAATGAAAGTTCAGGTTCAGTGAGAGACCCTTTCTCAAAAAACATAAGGTGGGGCCTGGAGAGATGGTGCAGGCGTCAACCTTCGCCGGGCCAGCAGAGGGACACGAGTTCAGATCCCAAATCGCATGTGAAAATGCTGGGCGGAAATGCCAGGAGCTGAAATTCTTGCCCTGGAAAGTAGAACCTGGGTGTCATAGTGAGGCCCAGGTGTCATCTTGACTGTTGAGGGTTTGAGCTCTGGGCACATTTGTGGAGAATTAGTGGTTGAGCTGGGCCCAGAGCAAACCTGCAGGAGATTGTCTAGCTGGTGGGGAAGGCCCAGTCCATGGTGGGTGGGATTAGGCCCTGGAATAAAACACACAGAGCTGGTTGAGGAAGTTGGCATCCTTGTGTACACTTGGCCACACATGCTGGTCTGGCAAGTAAGGAGCGCCCATCTCTCAGCCGTTATGTAGAGATAGTGTGGCCAGTTCCCTTGGTCTTGGTGTTGGTGCGTGCCCTCCTGTCAAGCTGGACTGACAACTGTAACCAGGAATCGTAAGAGACAATAAACCCCTTGTTCCCTTAAGCCGTCTGATGGTCATTTATCGGCAACCATGCAGAGTGACTACAACAGTGGGAAATCCTTGAGGGAAGTAATATGAGGTAGAGTAATCCAGGATGAATTCTAATGTTACTCTTGGGCCTCCACAGACATATACATACCCAAGTGTCCTCTGGTACAAACATAACACACACACACACACACACACCAAGGTGAAGAAGCAATTGAGGAAGATATCCTGATACCAACCTCTAGCCTTCACATGTACCAAGAGGCCTGAGCATGTCCTTATACACACACACACACACACACACACACACACACACACACACACGGGGCTTAATAGTGGGAACAGTGCCCTGTAGGCAGGAAGGCATTCGATCACCAGGAGCAGCAACATGAAGTCAATTTCAAGGTGAATCTGAGATCCTGGCGGCAGCTGACTCCCGAGGCAAGAGCTGTGGTTTTGTCCTGAAGGATGGCGGTTCTAGAGGGTGTCCCATCCCTTTGTCCCCAGACGACCTTTATCACCAGGGTGGTGCCTCCCTGTTCTATCTGGACGAGGTAGCGCAGGTCTCATGCCCTTAGCTGCCCCTCAAGACCACAGCTTTTGCTAAGTTGGGAAATGGAGACCAAGCAAGGCGTTTTCCAACTCTGATGCCACAGGATATTAATAGGTGTTTTTTCTGCGGCAGCCGCGGTGGGCTGTGGAGTGCGTGGAGTTAAGCAGCTTCCTTCAACTGCAGGGCTTCTCAGGTGACGAATCTGCTGGAAGATGTGTTGGGATCCCTACTGCAGAGTTTTATATTTATATCATGCACTGCCCTCTGCTTTTAAGTTCTACGCATGCACCTTGTTTTAGTCTAAGGCGATCTGGAATCTCATTAAAGGTCCAGTGTGTTGCACTCAGACCTCTGGGCTAGGGTGCTCCTGTCATTCTCCTCACATGTCCCCTTCCCCAAGACCCCACCGCAGGACTCATTTGTCCCACTTGTCTTGACAGAACCATGTCAAGGGTTTGGAATCCCCTCTTCCTCCTCCCCCGACTGCAAGTCCATTTAATTATTTAATGAATAAACACTGTCCTCTTTCTAGGCTGTATGGAGTCTGCTGACTGTACTGTTTATGAAACAGCTGTGCGGACAGGTGGACTGTAATCTCGGGGTGGCTAGCGTCCAGTGGCAGATCATGTGTGGGCTTTGCAATCCTGTGCTCACAGGAGTTGCGGTGTGTGCCGAGCCAGGCGCGGCCTCTTCATTGGACGAGAGCAGATGACTCAGGCCCGAGACAGGGTGACAGCTAGCCTCCCAGTAAACAACTGTCCATGCTTCCTGGGCTCCTCTCCCCCAGGGCTCCGATAGCACCCCGGAAATAGCTGTCTCGTGCTGCGTATTTCCCAGACCTGCACGGTCTGTGGAAGTTACCAGAAGGCCGAGGGTCTCAGAGCCTTCCCACGCCTCCTGGGGGGCTGAGGAGTGGGCACATCAGAACTTCG
Organism: Typhlomys cinereus; assembly: GCA_023101885.1. NCBI lineage: Eukaryota > Metazoa > Chordata > Mammalia > Rodentia > Platacanthomyidae > Typhlomys > Typhlomys cinereus. The sequence goes on along the minus strand of JALPQD010000468.1, from coordinate 1,015,342 downwards.
TGCCTGCGATGAGGTTTTAATCTACCCGGTGGGCTTCTCTGGGGCATGTGAGAAAGAACAGAGGTACAGTCCGGCCTGCACTTTGGGAAAGTCTCTCAGTAAGAAGAGAGGGT